>CM040123.1:76316329-77516329 GCA_022559845.1 Amorphophallus konjac | reverse complement strand
GCCTTGATTTCTATCTCGCATGCTGTTTTTATTTTATTTTCAAAAACCCTGGAAAACAACGCCCCCCATCGGGGCGTCAATTCAACAGATAATGACCATAGGAGTGGTCATCCATTTAAATAATTCCAGAATATATTTCTAGGCCCAAAACTCATTTAAGAAAAATGTCCCATTCAGAGGCGTTACTTAAACAAATAACGACCCATGGACGGGCGTCAATTAAAAAACCTTTAGAAAATTAGAAATTAACCTCAAAACCACGCCCCCTATAGGGGCGTCTCTTAAATAAACAACGACCTAGGGCAGGTCGTTAATTAAAAGCTCACTTAGAAACCACGCCCCGCTCAGGGGCGCCATTTAAACAAACCACGACCCAAGGGCCGTCGTTAATTAAATCAAACATCAACATCTCAAACCAAGGCAATTAAGTGAATTTCCTCAGGAATAATCAAAATAAGTAAGCCAAATTTCTTTTTTTTATGCATGCAGGGGTTGATGAGGACACGGATCTCCTGGGTCATGGTCCGGGCACCATATTACCGCCTCCCCGAGTTCCAGAGAGCCAGGGTAGATGCTATGGGGTTCGGGGCCTTCCTTAGCATAGAGCCCATTAGGCCTGACTTAGCACTTATCCAGGTTTTGAGAGAGAGGTGGGATAGGACTAGCCAGGCATTCCTGATGCCTTGGGGTCATATGGTTCCTACCCTAGAGGATGTGGCTAGGATTACTGGGTTAAGGGTAGATGGTGAGGCAGTGAGTGGGATCACCTTACCAGACTATACCGAGTTGGCCGAGAGACTGCTAGGGCTAGAGATGGTCTACGAGACACCTAGCGAGTGTAGGACTATCTTTCGCACTGATCTGACTACAGTGATGGGCTTGGGGGATGCTAGGCATAGGTCCGGGGAGTCCTTAGAGTAGTTTTCTCAGAGGTTGATCGATGGGGCTAGGGCAGCCTATTGCCAGGACCCAGCCGACAGGGAGAGGGCGGACAGAGATTTGAGGAGGTTCCTATTCTTGTTGCTCGGGAGGCTATTGCTCGGCACGAAGGGCGACATCATCAACTGTCGATTCCTAGGGATCCTCGAGGACTTAGAGGGAGTCGGCAGGTACGCCTGGGGAGTAGCGCTGCTGGCGCACCTGATAGCCGACCTGTCCACAGGGACAGGACGAGAGACGACCGTCAATGGCTTCTCACCTTTTCTTCAGGTATGCACACATTTTTTCTTTTCTTTCTTTTCTTTTACTTTATGCATGTGAATGCCTCACTAATGCAATGCATGGATGCAGGTTTGGAGCCATCTGTACATGCCCATGGGGCGTGTCGACCCATGACCTGGAGGTGAGGGGGCTTTCCCTCTAGCACGACGCTGGCTGCCGGTGGTGTTTGGAGCCCCACTCGGCTACGAGCTGTGGGTACTACGTAGAGAGTTTCGAGACTTCCCTCCCTCGCTGGTATGCATGATGAATGTTATGCACCTTTTTGTTCTTATTTTTGTGCAAAATATTTTGATATGATGATGATGCGAATGTATGTTTGTGGATGCAGGTGCAATGGAGGCCCTATGAGGGGATGACCGACGAGGGCCAGCCGTGGGTCGTAGCGGGCCGACCTCGCTTTGAGCATGAGCTATGGGTTCATTGCTTGAGCGAGATTGAGCCACTACGGCTTAGGCTGGTGATGAGGACCCTGGGCCTACACCAGGAGTGGATAGAGGTAGGGGAGCCGCGAGGAATTGGAAAGAAGACACGCGGTCGCACGAAGGCGATCGACTGGAGAGTGCGCTTCGAGGACCAGTACGCCGACTGGCAGCGAGGCAGGACCCGAGTCACCTCCCAGGCGACCGACAGCTCCGAGTACCTCCGGCGTTACTGGGAGGTTTACGCCGGCCGACCCCAGATGAGGGTCCTAGGGGTATGTATGAATGCACTTATTTCTAAATTTGAATGCAAATGCTTATGTATCTATCATGTGACTAATATGTAACGAATGCAGGATGCACGAGACATAGCAGCGATGGATGCCCAGGCCCACCTACACAGCCTGGAGGACCAGCTAGCCACCACACGGGCGGACCTCGAGACCCTGGTGAGTGTTTAAATTATTTTTACATGCAAGTGAATTTTTTGTTGAATTATTGATGATTAGCCACTGACAATCTTAATGAATGCAGCGTGCTCAGCAGGGAGCAGCAGGGAGAGAGACGGGAGAGGCCTCCAGCTCGAGAGGGCCTAGTGCAGAGGTGACTGCACTAGCGGAGCAGTTGGCGGGGGCAGTGGCTCGGGCCGAGGCGGCAGAGCGCCACCTCGCCTCACGGGTAAGTTTCAAAAACTCAGACCTCATTCAATTATTTATTATTATATGCTGATAAAAAAGGTGTTTTACAGACGGAGGAGCTTCGAGCCGCTCTTACTTGCATCGAGGAGGGCCAGCAGGTGATGGCCACACGGGTGAGTTTTACTTTTAACCATGCATTCATTTCATAAATTGCTGAATTATTGCATTAAATGTGGAACTGATGACTTGTTTACTTGTTTGCAGACTACACAGTTACAGGCGGCTCATACCCGGGCTTCCCTAGCTGGGACGGAGTTGGCGATCCGTGAGCAGCGGATCGCAGAGCTGGAGAGGGCCTTGAGGCGGCACGAGGAGCTGCCTCAGGACTTGGCAGAGCTGCGGGTCGCTCTTGAGTTGGAGCGGAGAGAGCGTGCGTGAGAGCGCGAGGAGCACCTGGCGGACCGTGCCCGTCACCACGAGCTACAGCAGTCAGAGCGTGCCCGATACCAGGAGCAGGTAGCAGCGCGCGAGCGTAAGCTGGCAGACTCGAGGACCCAGCTAGCCGTTACCCAGGAGCGGCTACGAGCGTCAGAGGAGCGTCTCCAGCGAGGGCGTGAGCGGGCGCGAGCTGCAGGGTACAGCTTCACCAGCTCCACCTTTGTTGTGGGCTCTTCCCTTCGAGAGAGGAGCGAGGCAGGGGGCCAGGTTCGGGTTCCAGCTTCTTCACGGGGGCCCATGCCCCCTCCACCAGCGCCACCTCGGGACGGCGAGGACGAGGTAGAGAGTAGGAGAGAGGAGGGTGGAGGCGAGAGCTGAGAGAGACTTACTTGTACTCCTCCACCCTCACACCTGTACTCAGATATTTATGATGTATATATATATGAGATTGAAATTTTTGTTACCTGAGCACTTGTGTAGTTGTGTACTTGTTGCCGCGTACTTTGGTCCTTTCTACGTTCTTTGCTTTTGCTTCACTTTGCCCTGTAGTTCACACTTGAACAAACAGGTTAATTCATCTATTCGACTTGGCCCCTTGCTCAATAAGCAAGGGATGTTTTACTTGTGACCTTGATAACGGGTCAAGGGGCCAAGCCTTTAATCAAATAAGGCAAATGAAACAACCGATAAAGGGAGATGCAAGATGCAAGCACACGCATGCAAATAATAATAAAGATGCCCATGCAAAAATGCAAGCACACTCATGAAGAATAAATCACCATTCTTTTTTTTTCTTTTTTCTTTTTGAATATTTTTTTTCTTTTATTTGCTGAAAAAGACGCCTTAGATCAAGTCGTTATTTAAATAAAAGACGTCTTAGGTGATGGCGTGATTTTGAAAAAGATTTTTGATTTTTTTGTTGAAAAGACGACCTGGCCAGGGGCGTTATTTTTAAAAGATGACCTTTCCATTAGGCGTTATTTCTTTTTAAAGCGCCTTAAACAAAGGCGTTAATTTTTGTTGTTTTCCAAATTGGGTTTGTCAAGGCTGCGAGGGCTCTGGGCCCTACCAGGCCACCATTTAGGATTCATTAATCTTTCTTGCATAATCAGAAGAGGGTCCACGTGCTAATGATTGAACTTATACACAAGATCTCATGCGGCGCAATTTCCTAGGTCAGTCTCGACCATCATGCTGGTTTATGACTTACCACCAAGAAGAGATGGAAGAAAATATAAGGAAGCCCATAAGGGATTCTGAGAAACCTGAGGCAAAACTACCTCCCCTACCCTATGCATGTTGGGGTTCAGTCGTTGGCATAGGGAAATTTTATTGCCTTTTGCCTCTTTTCATATTGCATGCATACGCCCAAGGTTCTCCTTGCGGGGACTTTGCCCTCTTGTCATACTTTTCTTTTCACAATTTGACTTTCACTTTGGAACTGATTTGTATTGATAAAAAAACCTAATTGTACTTGGGCTTTTTGCGGCATTTTTGTTCCCTTTTGGGCCCTGACTTCCACCTACTAAGGCGGCGGGCAGGCTTGGCGGGTCTACCCCGAGGCCTCCCTTCCTCCCTTATGGGCCGAAGAAGAAAAGAATGGGTATTGTCTTCACCTTTAGTCAGGTTTTGACCATCCATCGGACTTTGCACCGCTTGAGTTCAAGGATAAGCGTGTAGTGTGTGCAGGTGTCAACCCCATTTTAAGTTAACAAGACTAATGAATGAATACTGAATTTTGACCCTTCAGACCTTGCGTCCTTGCAACCATGGCAACCATTTTGAAAATTTTTCGATATATATATTTTTTTGGATCTTGGAAATTTTATTATATATATTTTTGGATTCTGAAGATTTCTATTTTTTTTGGATTTTGAATTAGGGGTAGTATTTCTTAAGGTACAGACCATTCCAAGGGTGAGTTAGTTCTTCTCCTTCAGCATTAATTAGTTTATAAGCATTGCCAAGATAAACATCTTTTATAACAAAGGGGCCTTCCCAGTTTGGTTGAAGTTTTGAACGGGGCCCACCAGGTTTTACAAAA
Organism: Amorphophallus konjac; assembly: GCA_022559845.1. Classification (NCBI taxonomy): domain Eukaryota; kingdom Viridiplantae; phylum Streptophyta; class Magnoliopsida; order Alismatales; family Araceae; genus Amorphophallus; species Amorphophallus konjac. Next base: position 77,511,569 of record CM040123.1, on the reverse strand, counting down.
ATTCTCTTAATTACCATCTCACCGACTTTGAATTTTCTCTTAATTACTTTCTTTTGATAAAAACGTGAAAGCCTATTTCGATAAACACGCGCATGCTCAGCGGCGATCAGACGCTTCTCATCCAGGAGTTCCAACTGGGCAAGGAGTGAATCACGATGCTCATCAATAGAGAATTTCTTGTCCAAGTGTACTCGCAAAGATGGAATAAGAATCTTATAAGGGACTACCGCTTCCATTCCATAAGTAAGGGCGAAAGGGGTTTGCCCTGTAGGGGTACGGATGAAAGTGCGATAGGCCCAGAGAGCTTCAACTAGCTTGTCTGGCCAATCCGAGAATTTATTAACTTCACACGTCTTTTTAACAATTTTGATCAAGGTTTTATTAGTTGCCTCTGCTTGGCCATTGCCTTGTGGATAATAGGGAGAAGAATGATGCAATGCAATGTTATACCTGTTGCAGAGATCCTTGAGCTCTTGAGAGATGAATTGAGGTCCATTGTCGGTGACGATGGTACTCGGGATGCCGAACCTTGTGATGATGTTCTTCATTATGAATTTGCAGACGGTTGATGCTTTGATCTCCATGAATGCTTCCGCTTCCGCCCACTTGGTGAAGTACTCCGTTGCCGTGAGGATGAATGATTTTTGCTTCGTGAGGAGGTTTGAGTCACCAAGAGGTCCAATGATATCGAAAGCCCTCATGGAGAAACGCCATGGGGAGGACATAGGATGGAGTGAAGAAGCAGGAGAATGAATCTTATCGGCGTGCAGTTGACACTTAACACACCTTCGAACATAGATGGAGCAATCCTCTTCTAGAGTTGGCCAATAGAAGCCTAGCCTAAGGATCTTCTTAGCTAGCATCTGGCTGTTCACATGACCACCAGACACTCCAGAATGCGCCTCTTCCACAACCTTCCAAGATTCATCATCGTCGAGGCATCTTAATAACACACCTGTGAGCCCTCTTCTATAGAGCACACCTCCAACCAAAACATAACGTTGAGCCACTCTTCTAATTGCTTTCTTCTCTTCTGCTGTGGCCTCCTCGGGATAGGACTGATCATTGCAATACCTGGCAATCTCATAATACCAAGGTTTCTCTTCGTCAGCCAACTCTTCTTGCCAATCCAATAGCATGACCTCTTTGCCTTTAAGAGCTTCACTCCGCCTGACCTTCTCGAGCACCTTATCCCTAACGTCGAGGAATGCACGATCCTTAATAGCTGGAGTGTCACGCTGATGAATGAGAGGAACATGAAAATCACGCTCAGGAGGGAAGACTAGAGCAGAGGCCAAAGAGGCAAGAGCGTCGGCTAGGATGTTCTGGCTTCGAGGGACAAGAACAAAGATTAACTTGGTAAAGAGTTTGGCATAAGCTGAAGCAAGTTCCTGGTAGGGCTTGAGCTTAGGATTGATAGTGCGTCATTTGACAAGCACCTGGCGTAGAATGAGCTGACTATCACCAACGATTCGTAATTGGGTAACACCATATCTATGAGCGGTTTGAAGGCCGGCCAAAAGAGCCTCATACTCAGCTATGTTGTTTGTGACAGGGAAAGTAAGCTCAGCAGCAAATGGGATGGTGACCCCTTCTGGTGTTAAAAGAACCGTGACGATCCCTCTTCCTTGAGAATTTAGAGCTCCATCAAAATGTAATGTCCACATAGGATCATGGGGTTGATTGATGGACATCAGTTCTTCGTCTGGAAACTCCGAATTGACAGGATCAAATCGGGGTAGAGGGTGGTGAGCAAGATGTTCGGTAATGGCGTAGCCTTTGATAGCTTTCTGCTGAATGTAAGTGATGTCGAACTGTGAAAGGAAGCTTTGCCAGCGTGCCAATCGGTCGGTGAGGACAGATTTCTCAAGAAGGAATTTAATCGGATTCATGCGAGCAATGAGGTGAACCTCGTGAGCTAAGAAATAATGTTTTAATTTCTAAACTACCCAGACTAAAGCAGCGCAAGTCTTCTCCATGGCTGAGTACCTCTGCTCACAAGGGTTGAGAAGTTTAGACAAATAGTATGCTGCCCTCTCCTTACCTTCTTCATCCACTTGAGCTAGGACAGCACCTACAGAGTCATCCAGGATAGAAACATAGAGGATAAGTGGTTTGCCTGGAATTGGCGACCTCAGGATAGGAGGATTGGCCAGATAATCCTTCAATCCGTCAAAGCTGCCTGACACTTGTCATCCCAATTAAACTTGACCCCCGGCTTAGTAAGCTCGTAAAACGGCCTACATCTTTGTGAATGCTGGGAGACAAAGCGGCGGATAAATTGCAACCTCCCGATTAATCCTCGAACTTCCTTCAAATTCTTGGGAGGAGGCATATCTCTGATGGCCTTTGCCTTATTGGGATCAACTTCAATTCCTCTTTTGCTGACAATAAATCCAAGCAACTTCCCTGATGAAACACCAAATACACACTTTTTGGGGTTCATTTTCAACTGATATTCTCGTGATCTTTGTAAAACTTTAGCTAAAACCCCAGGATACTCAATCCTTGTTCTTGATTTTACTACCAGGTCATCCACATACACCTCAATATAAATATGAATCATATCATGAAAAATTGCCATCATAGCCCTCTGATAGGTGGCTCCAGCATTCTTGAGACCAAAAGGCATGACCACATAGCAGTAAGTACCCCATGGTGTAGTGAATGACGTTTTCTCTTGATCTTCTTCAGCCAGGCGAATCTGATTATAACCCGAAAAACCATCCATAAAAGAGAGGGTCTCAAATCCTACCGTGTTATCAATCAGAACATCAATATGAGGGAGGGGGAAGTCATCTTTAGGACACGCACGGTTGAGGTCCCGAAAGTCTATACAAATGCAAACCTTTCCATCTTTCTTCATGACCGGGACGATGTTAGCCACCCAATTCGGATAGAGGACAACTCTAACAAACCTAGCCTTATGAAGCTTGTCGACCTCTTCTTTCATCTTTAAAGCCATGTTAGGGTGGAAACGTCTCAACCGTTGTTTGATCGGGACAGACCCTGGCTTAAGTGTAAGCCGATGTTCAACGAGTGCAGGGTCTAATCCAGGCATATCTTCATAACTCCACGCAAACGTGTCCTTGTATTCTTGAAGTACCAAAATAAGCGCCTCCTCTTCGGAGGGCGGCAAATTCTTGCTGATGAGGACAATCCTAGGGTCTTCTCCCGTACCCAAATTTATTTCTTTGGTAGGCTCTTCTACTGAGGCTGATGGTTCATCAAATCTTCTCATGCCACTAGCAAAAGCGTCAGCCTCGTCCTCATATTCTTCATAACTTTCATCCCCCTCTTCAATAGGGTCTTCATCATTCATAATCTCATAGACACCCAAACCCTCATAAGAAACACAAGTATCCTCATATTCCAACTCTGGTAGGATAATCGGATTCTCCACAAATTCGGGAAGGGCTGAACAAGCCTGGCACCTTCTGGCTAACTCTAACAAAAATCTGCGGGGAATCTGCTTACCCCTGGATGTCTTATGTGAAACTACCCCATGGATTTTATTATTGGAGGAGGAAGAGCAACTAGCTTGATCGAAGGAAGGAGGTAAAAAAGTGGATACAGGAGGTGATACAGACGAGGACCCCTCACCAGTGGGGGAGAAAAGATTTATCAATGAATCATGGAAGAGTGGCCCCTGGGTCGGGACACACTCAGAAGAGAGATAGGAAGTCTCCTCAACGGAGATGGAGGACCGAAGAGTTGGTATTTTGGCATTTTTTTTCGTTTTTATCTTTATTTTTATTTTTATTTTCCTTTTCTAGAAGAAAGCAATGTAAAGGGAGAATAGCAGGAGGAGTGGAGATTGAAAGTTTGGAGAAAGATTAAATCAGAGATGACCCGCGCGGGGCTGTGATGGAGAGTTTGGAAAATTGCTCGAGGAGCAAGGGAGGAATTGAAAGAGAGACTTGTATTGAATATGGAGAAAAGCTGATCATAATTGGCGGCGGTCTCGGCACTCGAGAGAACAATTGAGAATGTAGGGAAGCTAGAAGAGACGGATGCATAGAAGTGAGAGAGAAAAGGCCGGCCCATAGCCTGTCTATTGTAAATCCTTCTTCATATGGTACATCAGGCTCTCCAGTGTCTGTATAATCACTCAGCAGCTGCCTTTTGTCTGTTATCACCACAGGCTTTTCAATCAAGTCATGGATCAGTGGCCGCCATTCCGGATCTGTCGGCATGAAGAGACGGCTTAAGGCAATAGTAATGTCATTCATATCAAACCATCTATACCAGTCACACTCTGGATCATCCATTTTCCTCCTCTTATCAGGCCTTAGAGATTCCAGGGCTTTGTATGTAACCAGTGGAGCAATATGTCGAGCAAACTATCTAGCATGAACATCTTGACAGTCTAACATGGAAGTGATTATTGTAGTCTGCTCATTATTTTGGACGCCACCTTTGATAAAATGTGTCTGTAATGTCCATGTAAGCGGTTGGCGATCCGTCTTCAGAGTGGATGTCATAACTGCCCATGGTTCTTCTTCATTTTTGCTTGGTCCTTTATAGCCTAGGCCGCCCCGTGCAATCAATCTTTGTGGCTTGACAGGCTTAGTTCTACCTTGACAATTGGCACCCAGGCCTTTGCCGACTTGGTACCCCATTTTCATTAAAATATTCCAACCAAGGGTGTTTATCATACTTTTCTTCTTCTTCCCCTTGGCAGTCAGGGGTGTCATAGCAACTGTCGTGACTGTCTCAGGTGGCATCTGCCTTGAGTGAGGGATGTCCAGCACTGACAGCAACGGCTTGTTGGCAGGCCAGATGGAAGGAACTGATGAAGCCAAGTGTATATCTTCCTCTGGCAGAATTGGCATACTAGTAACTTTGATGATGCGGCCCTTGTGTGGAAACTTGAGGCACTGATGATTTGTGGAGGGCACTGCGTCAAGCTGTTGAATATAGGGGCGGCCCAGAATGCCATTAAATGTTGGATCCATATCCAAAATGTGGAAATCGACCGTGATTGTGGCTGGACCCAAACTGACTTTTAATGTGATCATGCCTAGAGGAGGCTTTTTGGTATTGTCGTATGTTGTGACTGTTATGGTAGATGCCCGAATCTGATTTTCTGGAATGCCGCACATCTTCAAAGTGCTTGGTGGCAAAACATTGATAGATGCCCCAGTGTCCACCAGACATTGTTTCACCGCCACCTTATTAATATCCACCGTAATACATAGAGCATATTCCCTTGCTGAGAGTGGTGCCAGTTCATGCTCATGAAAAGTAATCGCCGGCTGACTGCTAGCGGGCGTTAATACTGTGGTTATCTGCTCGACAGGGATGTCTTCATTGACCATGACCTTCTGTAAATATTCCTTCAGAGCTAATTGGTGAGTGACTGACCTCTTAATCAATTCCAGAATGGAAATTCTTGCTGGGGTTCGGTCAAGATGCTTTAACAAATCATACTGAGTACCCGGCACAGACTCTTGCTCCTGTTCTTGTTCATTAGGCCCCTGCACGGGCTCTTGCTCTTTTTGGGGAAAGATGCGCTGGAATATTCGTCCACTGCGGAGCGGTGCCATGTTTTGCCGTGCCTCTGTCGGGGCAAGTAAGGGAGGATTGGAAGAAGAGGAGGGTGTATTGGCGTTAAAAAGTAGTGGAGAGGTGTTTAAAGAAGGCGACCCCGTAGGGGGTGTTGGTGAGGAGTTCAATGAAGAAGCCCCCGCAGGAGGCGTAGGAGTAAGAAGGGGTGCCCGAGTGTGGGGAGAGTTAGTAGGCGGAATGAGGAGAGATCAGGGTATAAAAGATGGGGAAACTGATGGTGGAGGGATCCTTGTTGGTGGAGGAGTAGTGGTGGCGGGTGTTGGTGATGGGCGGATAAGGAGTGGTCTAGACGGCAAATGTGAAGGGTTAGTAGTGGATGGCGAAGTTTGCTGCATGGTAGGCTGCGGAGGCGGTAGGTGGGTAAGGAGAGGTCGGGTTGGCAAGGATGGAGAATTGGTGGGAGCAAGTGGATTAGCGGGGCGCAAAAGGGAACGGCTTAATTGGGGAGTAGAAGAAGACGGAAGGGTGCGCAAGAGGCGCGGAGGTTGATTTGGATTATGATTAAATGCCCCGACAGAGGCGTTTTCTTCATGCCATCCCTGCCCTCTCTCCACCTCGTGGAGGGACGTGACAGGGTTTACATGCTGATTCGCAGGATGCCCCGGCAGTGGGTTGTGGACGATTCCCATATCTTGCTGAGCTGCCGGAGCTTGCTGTTGTACTTGTGGAGCTGGTTGCTGCGGCTGCTGAGCCTGCTGCTGCCGAGGAGGCCTTCTTTCTTTCATAGTGGCGATAAACTGTCTCATCTCATCCCAATTAATGCCACCCTGGTCATTTAAATCATAAATGTAGTCCTTGAAGTGGAAGCAACGATCAATGTTATGACCAGGGGAGCGGTGGAAGACACAGTAGCGGGACGTGTCAACATTAGCGGGCCACACTACCCTTTCCTTTGGTAGCATGAGCAAGTTGGCGGCCATTAAGGCATTGAAAATATCCGGGAGACTTTCTGGCAGTGGAGGATAGTGGGCCCTTTTGGGGCCTAGTGGTCTCCTTTGTTGCTGTTGTTGGCCATAGTTGGTGGGTGGCGATACTTGGTGGTATTGTTGCGGAGCTGGAGGGTCAGCGCGGGGCGCTTGGTTTTGTGGTGGAGCAAAGGAAGGTTGAGGTGCGACTTGGTGTTGTGGTGGTGAGTTGAAGAGAGTGCTTTGTTGTGGAGGTGGTGGAGGTCGTGGGTTAGATAGGTGATGGGGTGTGGGGTTGCCAACCGCGCCAACCTGCTCATTTGCTATTGTGCCCTCAGTTGTGGGCCCGCTGCTATTGACATTCGTATTCTTTTTAACCAACCTTGGTTTTGGCTCAAACATGCCCATGATGGGCGAATCTTTCATTTGGGTCTGAATATAACGAGCTCTTTCATATAGCTCCTCCATGGTGGTCAATCTGTTCATGACCAGTATATGCCGGAACTGAGGGGTTGCATTGGATATAACCATCTTAACCTGTTCCGGTTCTGATAAGGTATCTTTCAACTTCTCGGCCATTGACCGCCATCTATCAGCAAATATGATGAAGTCCTCCTCGGGTTTCATTTTCTCTGCAACCAAGTCTGTAACAGATAAAGATGGTCCGACCCGGTCCCTATACTTCTGCAAGAATTTCTTCTAAATCACATCGAAATCACTAGCATCTGTCGGATCCAGGGAATAGAACCACTCGAGGGCTGGCCCCTCTAAAGATCTTCTAAACAAATAAGCCAATGAGGCTTTGTTGCCTTGCCAGAAAGAAGTCTCATACATAAAATCCTTCAGATGGATAAAAGGATTGCCAGTTCCATTGTATCACCGGAAATTCAGCATCTCAGAAGGTGGTAAGTGAAAAACTGGCAATGTAGGCAGAGAGATTTCTGGGGCATTCTTGGCAGCAGTAACCTTGTTGAGTTTTTCTTCCATGCTAGCCAACTTCTGAAGGAGTAACGCATTAGTGTCTGACTCGACCGGGGCCGAATTTGGAATGAAGGTATTTGGCATAGGCGTCCTTAGAATTTGATGAGGTTGAAAGAATTGGGGCCTAGCCGCGGAATAACTTGCCTGTTGGGCCGGCATGGCCGCACCGGGCGTTGGTGGACAAGAGGGGGGTTTGTTCAAGACCACCTGGTCATTAACAACGTGATGGCCACTCGCGGCCGGAGGGAGATTGGAAGATGAAGAGGGAACAGATTTCCCTTTCAAAGCGGCATGAACTGCCTGTCGCTGGGAATCATCCAATTGAGATAATGCATGAATTAAATCATTGATGTTGAAAGAAGGGGAGGTGTTCCCCGATGTGTTCTGATTGGATGGTAAAGCTTGAGAAGAGGGTTCAACCTCGTGAGTTGTGGTGTCAACCACATGAACTTGAGGATAATGAACCGGAGACGGAGGGTGGTTTCCCTCATGATAGATGGAATCTTGGAGAGGTGCTTGTGGAACGCACTAGGTTTCGTGGCGTGAAAGTATCGGGATATCGGTGGTTATATCGATTCGAGACCATCTGTCCCACCGGGGGTGCCAGCTTGTGGAACGCACTAGGTTTCGTGGCGTGAAAGTATCGGGATATCGGTGGTTATATCGATTCGAGACCATCTGTCCCACCGGGCGTGCCAGCTTGTGGAACGCACTGGATTTCGTGGGATGAGAATATCAGGGTATCGATGGTCTTTTTATCGGTTTATCTAGTGCGAGGGCGTGCCAGTCACCTAGGTGACAATGTGTTCGGGCTTCGAGACTGGAGTGGTCCGAAGCCCGGGGTGCGCTCCATCTGACTGATCAGACGATTGTGGATATCGGGTCGGGACTGGAGACCCGCCGCGCCATAAAGGCCGCGACGTTAATTACACCCCCTCGGAGAGGGGAAGACCTCTGATTAATCGCCAAGAAAAGGGGTCAAATGACCTAAAGATCGTTTTTCATTAAAGCATGCGAGTTGGGTTGACATGATTTAAACCCTCCGCATCGGTATGCAAAACGGTGTTCAAAACCATACAAATATTTGCTGCGAGTGCGGCAAATTTAATGCAAGTGCGGGATTAGATCTTGGTATATATATATATCAGTCACTAAGGACCATCCAATATCCGGTCGAGAGTCCGTATTCGAAGCATCGAAGGTAACAACAAAGACATTCGGATATCTACCGTAGGTACGGCGCGTTTCATGTGGGTGCGGGATCGGATCCCGGAAGAAATGGGTCAAGCTGATGAACTATCGGCCCGAGAGGTGCACGGATCATGACCATGTCGGGGATCCCGAGGTCCATGTCCGATACCACGGGGCATCATTACACAGTCCGGGGGAGAGGGTTGTTAAGTGTAAGGCCAAAACTCGACAACGTGCGCCCTCGCACGCGGATCGACCTGCGCGTTCAGGTCGCGGGGTTCGACCTGCCCGGTCAGGTCGCGGGGGTCAAGGGGGCAGCGCCCCTTGCGGGGGTTTTCGGGGGCAGCGCCCCCGGAACAAAATTTGGTTAAGGCGCGGGTATGCTATTGTCATTGTTCCGATCATTGAGTTAAGTGTTTTATTCCCATTCCATTCTTTCCATTTTGTTCATTGATTTAATCCTTATCCTCTGGTTTATTCTTTAGTTTCAATAGTTATCTTTCTTCCTTCCATTCTTTTAGTTTTCTTTTAGCACGCCGTGTTGGCAGGTTGCAAGAAGATGGGCGCGCCGGATAAGGGGCGCCGGGTCAAGATATGAAGGGGGGGCGCGCCGGGTAGAGGCATCCATGGGCGCGCCGGTTTAAGGGAGTTCAAGGGGGGGGCGCGCCGATTAAGGGGCGCCGTTTTAAAGATACTACAAGGGGCTGAAGGGCGCGCCGGTTTAAGGGAGGCCAAGGGGCGCCGTTTTAATGGTTAAGCAAGGCAGTAGGGCGCGCCGGATAGAGAGGCTCCCACGGGGGCGCGCCGTTTTAGCATTCAAGGGAGATGGGAGGTTACGAGGGTGGTGTTAAATCGGCGCGGTGAGGGGTGACCGCGCCGGGTTAGGCCATGCCGGGACATCGTCTCTTGAGTTTTCTTATTCGTTCTGTGGACTTGTTTTGCTTTCTGTTCTTGATTCTATGGCCTACAGAAGGATCAATAGTTAGATTAATTGTTCAATTGACACCCTAGATCAATAGGATGAAGGTTTAAGCATCGTTGATGGTTTGTTAAGGTGAGTGAGCAGGAGGTTTAAGTGTTTTATTCGGGGGGGTTTGATTCACAGAACTTACTGTGTATTGGATTAAAACTCAGTTCGTTCTTGAGTGTTCTATTTGTTCACTTGTTCTTGGCCCTGGCGAGAATCGGACAGCACCTCCCCTAGATCGGAAGGGTCCGAGGGAAAAAATGGGGCGCGCCATGCGGAGAGAACTCCGACGGCCCCGAAACATCCCGGTGTGTGCATAAGCAACGACACCAGTAAAATTACCCCATTTGGGGCCGGAGATCCCGAGGGCTAGCCTACAAGGGAAACCGGTGACCCATGGGTTGTTGCGATCGTATCGACTCCCCCCGTTCGGGGCCGGAGATCCTGAGGGCCAGCCTACAAAGGAACTCCGACGACCCGAGGGTTGCCGTGATCGCGTGGCTGAAGACCACGTGAGAGCCGAAGTCGACACAAGAACACGGCGGTAAAAAAAATAGAGCCACTATGGGATGAGTATTGAGGGGGATTGAGGCATCAAGATCTCCCAAAGGGGAGTTTTCCTTTCATTTCACAACAGACCGAACTCCGATTACATTGAAAGGGAATACGAAGACAAAGGTCTACATGTGAAGATCACCAAAAGGAAATCAAAGGGGGCAGAAGGAAATGCAAAGACAAAGGGGGGAACCGAGCTCTCTTCCCCTCACCTCTCCTTCTTTCTTTCACCCTCTTATCTCTCTTCACACTTCGGAGCAGGGCTTCGCCGCCAGTAGAGCGTCCCTCCTCTTCTGTTTGCTTCTTGCCTGGAGCTTGTATTTATAGGGGGAGCAGGGAAGCAAGCTTCCCATTTCTATGGCTTTTGTTCTGTTCGCAGTTGCCGTTGCTGACGTCGCTGGGGTCACCGTGTCGAGTGCCGTTGTCGTGGACGTCACCTCCGCCGCGGCTACAGTGTGATCGGGAGAGGGGCAGAGGCATGGCCTACTCCTCTGTTGGCATATCCACCGCGAGACACGCGGCTTTCATCATTTGCAGGAGCATGGGTGGCCGACGGACGAAGTGGACGTTCGACGGTGCAGGGCTCGAGGGTTTCCATTTGAAGAACATGCTTGGATGCCCAACGGGTCGAAGCATACCTTTTGCCATTTTAAGCAGTTCGTCGACGTGCTGTTCGCAGGAAACAGGGGACCGTAATGCCGACGGGATGGGTTGGTTGCTCGCCAGGAAATGCTTCAGAGAAAGGGGTTAAAACGGCGCCACATCCAAAGGGGGGGCGCGCCGTTTTAAGCATCCAAAATGGAGGCCCCCTTCGAGCGCGCCGTGTAGCCAATGAAAATAAAAGAGGTTAAAACGGCACCATATTCCAAAGGGGGCGCGCCGTTTTAAAGGGGGGGGCGCCGTTTTAAGGTGCGCCGTTTTAAAGCCCCCTCGTGCCGTTTTAAGCACTAAACGGATTCTTCTCGAAGTCGCGGCCATTTTACGTGAATGTCGACATTCCCGGAAGGTTCCGGTTGCTATGTATGACCTCTACAATGTTCCATTCGCAGCCTTTGGGGCCCGGTCCCAGACTCTGCGTGACTTTCGGTGCACGTCGGGCTATGTCGGAGTCCCCGACTCTTCTTTGATTCAGCTCTCGGCACGGCCGGCTGTAGAGTTGTGGCCATATCTTCCGCCCGGGGGGCTCCCTCATCGGCTAGCGGACCACCAAGCAAGTCCTCATCCTGATCGGGGAGGCATGAGGTTTATTTGGCATTTTCATCTTCGGCTTGCTCTCGAGTGTCGAGACGTGCATGCCGTATGATCATCATCGACATTTTTCGACGTCCACAAATGCCCCCCACTCGCGGGTGGCGCAAGCGAGGGATGAGTGCGCGGGGATCGCGAGTGTAGAGTTCTTCGACAGGACGTCTGTTCTTCTGAGCCAGTGGGATGCTAGTCCGGTGCAAATTCACGGGAAAGCGCTCACTCCTTCAACGAAGGGATGAGGGGATCGCTTCACCGCACATGCACACGGACTGGCATATCTGAGTGGAGGTTTGGTCGACGGCATGGTGGAATGCCGAAGCAAGAAGGAGGGGTTCAAGTTTCTCTGACTTGGGTGAAAAGTCAAGATCGGATCGCACGGCTGAGGTCCCAGAAAGGCCTTAGGCGCCGTCAAAGGTGGTTCGTTGACACTGCGATTGCATCAACGCAAGGATTTCAATCTTCTTCCGACCCAGACGAAAGGTCTAAATCGGAGCTTTCGGCGAGGGTGCCGCATAAAGTGAATTCGTCAATGCTGGGATTGCATCAACGCAAGGATTTCAATCTCCTTCCGACCCAGACGAAAGGTCTGAATCGGGGCTTTCGACGAGGGTGCCGCATAAAGTGGATTCGTTAACGCTGGGATTGCATCAACGCAAGGATTTCAGTTTTCTTCCGACCCAGACGAAAGGTCTAAATCGGAGCTTCCGGCAAGGGTGCCGCATAAAGTGGATTCGTTAACGCTGGGGTTGCATCAACGCAAGGATTTCAGTTTTCTTCCGACCCAGACGAAAGGTCTAAATCGGAGCTTTCGGCGAGGGTGCCACATAGGGTAAATTCGTCAATGCTGGGATTGCACCAACGCAAGGATTTCAATTTTCTTCCGACCCAGACGAAAGGTCTAAATCGGAGCTTTCGGCGAGGGTGCCGCATAGAGTGAATTCGTCAATGATGGGATTGCACCAACGCGAGGATTTCAGTTTTCTTCCGACCCAGACGAAAGGTCTAAATCGGAGCTTTCGGCGAGGGTGCCGCATAGATTGGATTCGTCAATGCTGGGATTGCATTAACGCAAGGATTTTAGTTTTCTTCCGACCCAGACGAAAGGTCTACATCGGAGCTTTCGACGAAGATGTCGAGTAAAGGTGGATTCATCAATGCTGGGATTGCATTAACGCAAGGATTTTAGTTTTCTTCCGACCTAGACGAAAGGTCTAAACCGGAGCTTTCGGCGAGGGTGCCGAGTAAGGTAAATTCGTCAATGCTGGGATTGCACCAACGCAAGGATTTCAGTTTTCTTCCGACCCAGACGAAAGGTCTAAATCGGAGCTTTCGGCGAGGGTGCCGCATAGATTGGATTCGTCAATGCTGGGATTGCATTAACGCAAGGATTTTAGTTTTCTTCCGACCCAGACGAAAGGTCTAAATCGGAGCTTCCGGCGAAGATGCCGAGTAAAGTAACACTAAGGAACAACTTCTTTCTCATTCTTTTTCTTTTCCTTCTTCTTTTTTTTTTCTTTTTTTTTCTTTTTTTCTTTTTTCTTTTTTCTTTTTTCTTTTTTTTTCTTTTTTTTTTTTGATGATCACGGTGGGACCGGATCACAAAGGTGTGACAGTATCGTCGACATTGGGTTTATGTCAACGCAATGGAATCGGGTTTAATCGGTTTAAACGGAAGGTCTACGCCATGCTGCTCGGTTGAGGCCTCGGAGGGCCATGGGCGCCGAGTTGAGTTTTCGGATGTTTTATGTAAAAAGCTCCATGATGGAATCCTCTTCATTGTGGGGTAATGGTTTCAGTTGATCGCCGAGCTGGGGAAGCGGCGCATGGTATAGTTTCAAGTGTTTCCCATTGAGTGGTGGGAATTGAATTTCCCCCCGGTGGTTGACGATGACATAAGCACCGCCTTCATAGACTTTTTGGACCACATAAGGTCCTGTCCAGTTTTCATTCAGTTTGCCTTTGGGGTTGGCCGCCATGACTTCTCTTCGCTTGACCATGACTAGGTCTCCCATCTTGAATTCACGTTCTTTGACGAGTTTGTCAAAGGCGCGGGTCATACGGGCCTGGTAGACCTGTATGTTCTGCTGGGCTCTGAGCCGCCGTCCTTCCAGATCGGAGAGCTCCTCCAGTCTTCTTTCTATATTGGCTTGGCCATCTTTGACTAATTCGTGCTGGATCGCCACCCGTAGTGAGGGTATCTCCAGCTCTATCGGGACGACCGCTTCTGAGCCGTACACCAAGGAGAATGGTGAGCAACCCGTGGGGGTCTTGTACACGGTGCGGTACGCCCATAGTGCTTCATACATCCTGTCTTCCCAATCCTTCTTGCTAGAGCTGACCGTCTTGGCAAGAAGTGTGCATAGTGTCTTGTTGAAGGCTTCCGCTAACCCGTTTGCCTGCGGATTATACGGAGTGGAGGTCCTCCAATCAATCTTGAATTTATCGGCCAATCTATAGACCTTTTGGTTTCGGAAGTGGCTTCCGTTGTCAGAGACAATTCGATCGGGCACGCCGAATCGGAATATGATATTTCGACGGACGAATCTGGCCACGATTTCTCCCGTCACTTCTCTTAGAGCCACAGCTTCCGCCCAGCGAGAGAAGTAATCTGTTGCTGCTAGAATGTATTTGCATCCCGCTGAAGACGCGGGGAGCGGGCCCACAACATCAGTACCCCATTGAGCAAAAGGCCAACTGGGCACCGTTGGGTGCAAATGAGCTGGAGGTCTTCTTGGGATCGCAGCATGCTGCTGGCATTTATGACATGACTTGGCATACTTGCAGCAGTCATCGAACATAGTCGGCCAGTAATATCCCAGCTTCTTGACTTCAATCTTCATTTTCGGCCCAGCTTGATGAGCACCGGCCGACCCGGCATGAACTTCCTTCATGACCATCCAAGCCTCCTCCACGGATATACATCGGAGGAGCACCTTTCTTCCGGCATCAGCCATGGTTCGGAACAGAGTTCCATTTCTGACTTCGTAAGAATCTTTTGTTCTGATCAATCTGATCCTTTCTTCCCTCTGCTTGGGCAATTCTTGGTGTTCAAACCATTTCATTAGGGGTTCCCTCCAATCAGGAGAGTTAGTTGTTTCTGCTATCGCAGCTTCATATTCTTCTTCGTCACCTGGCTCCTCTATCATGCTGGGGACCTGGCGCCTATTTATGACTGTTATGTTGAGGGATTCGCCTGGCAGGGCCGCCAGTGAGCTTGCTAATTTTGCTAGTGCATCAGCCTGGGCATTCTGGCTTCGGACGACATGGCCTATTTCAATGAAGTAGAACCGCCCCATGAGCTTCTTCGCCTTGGCGCAATACGGAAGTAACCCGGGCTTCCGGACGTCGAACTCTCCTTGTATCTGCTTGACAATCAGCATAGAATCACCAAACACCTGCAGCATTCGGATCTCCATGTGGAGGGCTATCTGAAGACCGATAATCAAGGCCTCATATTCTGCTTCATTGTTCGTGCACGGTTTGTTGATCGAACACGATGTATGCAACACTTCTCCTTCTGGGGATTTGAGGACGATGCCTGCTCCAGCCCTTATCCTCGCATGCCCTGATTGAGATGTCTCCGTTCTGGATGCTCCGTCGAAGTATAACTGCCATATGGCTTGACGGACTTGGTCCACTTCCAGTGTTTCATCTTCCGGAAGTTCCGTGACAAGCGGGGAATTCTCAGGCACAGGGTGTGCTGCAAAGAAATCTGCTATCGCCTGGCCTTTAATAGCCTTTTGCGGCACATATGTAATATCAAATTCCATCAAAATGACGGCCCACTTCCCTAGTCGCCCTTTCAGCGCCGGCTGGGACAAGAGATGTTTGGCTGGATCGGCCCTTGATATCAGCTGTATTTCATGTGAGAGCATGTAATGCCTCATTTTCTTGGCCGCAAAGACCAAGGCAAGACAAACTTTCTCGATCGGGGTATACTTTGCTTCTGCCCCGACCAGTCTTCGACTGAGGTAATAAAGTGCCTGCTCCTTTCCCTCGTCGTTGTTTTGAGCCAACATTGCCCCGAGTGAACATTCGGTGGCGGCTATGTAGAGAATTAGCGGCCGCCCTTTGACAGGTGCCCCCAGCACTGGTGGGGTCTTCAAGTATTCCTTTAGCTTATCAAAAGCCTTCTGGCATTCTTGATTCCAGTCGAATGGTGCATCTTTCATCATCAACTTATGAAATGGTTGACATCGGCCGGACAGGTTGGAGATGAACCTGCGGATATAGGCCAATCGACCCTGCAGTGATCGCAGTTCCGTCAGGTTCTTCGGAGGCGGCAGCTCCTGAATGGCCTTTATCTTGGAGGGGTCTATTTCAATCCCCCTATATCGGACAATGAAGCCCAGAAACTTCCCACTGGAAACGCCGAAGGCGCACTTCAGTGGGTTCATCTTCAACTCGTATTGTCGGAGCCTTTGAAATATAACCCTGAGGTCACTCAGGTGATCTTCTTTCTTTTGGGTCTTGACAACCAAGTCGTCGATGTAGCATTCGACCTTCTCATAGAGCAATTCATCAAATATCTTGGTCATCGCCCTTTGATAAGTGGCGCCAGCATTCTTGAGGCCAAAAGGCATCCTTTTATAGTGGAATATCCCCTTGGGTGATCGGAAAGCCGTATGAATTCTATCATGTTCGGCTATCCATATCTGGTTGTATCCGGACGACCCGTCCATGAAAGATAAGGCTTCATGGCCAGTGGTGGCATCGATCATGACTTCAGTGATGGGCACCGGAAATCATCTTTCGGACAAGCCTTGTTCAGGTCTCGGAAGTCCACACATATCCGGATCTGGCCGTTCTTCTTCTTGACGGGCACAATATTGGCCAGCCAGGTGGTATACTGGTTTTCTGCTACGAAGTCGACGTCTATGAGCTTGTCGACTTCCTTGCAAACTTGGCTTATCAGTTCTGGCCTCATTCGCCGGGGTGACTGCTTTACTGGTTCGGCCTTGGGGTCAATGGCCAACATATGCTGGGTAATGGCCGGGTTGAGGCCCGGCATTTCTTTGTAGTTCCAAGCAAAACAGTCTCGGAACTCTTGTAGGAGCTTGATGTATCGCTCTCTTTCTTCTGGGAGAAGGAGGGCGCTGAGGAATGTTGGTCTGGGGTCATCTTTTGTGCCCAGATCCACTTCGATCAGCTCATCAACAGTGGCTTGGCCACCATCTTCTATCTCCGGGGGAGCCGGTTGCAAATCGATGAAGCCTTCATCGTCTTCTTCAGCCTCGAGGGCATCATAGATGTCTTCTTGTACCACCCCGCTCAGTGGCAGGGCTTTGTCATCTTCTTTCAGAGGGGTTGAAAGGGGTGCTTCACTGGCTTCCGGGCATCTTCCATCGGTGGGGCTTGCGACCTCCGTGAGCAAAGAGATCATGTGGACCCCGCTTCTATGAACGACCACGTCATGCGGACGCGGTGGGTACACTTCATATTTTCCCAGCCTTAGTTCGCCCTTCCTGATTAGGCCTTGAGCGATATTTTTGAATACATAACAATTCTCAATAGGATGCCCCAGCACCCGATGATAAGGACAGAATTCGGGGTCGTCGCTTCGTTCGACATCCTCTGGCCTTTTGGATTCTGGCAAGGTGATCTTGCCGTAACGACAAGCCCATTCAAAAATCCTCTGAGTTTTGTGTCTTGGGAAGGAATAAGGCCTCCTCATTTTCTCTCGCAACGAGGCCGGTTGATTGGTTGAAGGATTGGCTACCTCCTTTGTCTTCTCCTTCGAATGCCCAGAAGTGCGGAAGTTGACACCTCCGGGTTTGTCTTCTTGCCTTGCCAGGGTGATGGCAGGATGGTATTTTGCCGGGAAGGCTTCAATATCAGCCGCTATTATGGCCAACTGATCAAGGGAGTGGACGTTAAGGCCGACCATCCGCTGCTGAATATCCTTCTTTAGACTTTCCCCGCAAGCCCAAGTGGCAACCTCGTGGCTTAACGGGGAGATGCATCTCACATATAGGCTTCTCCACTTTCTGATGTAGTCCAGGACGGGCTCATCATCTTCTTGCCTGTGGCTGTAGAGTTCTGCCCTGGTCACGAGGAAGTGCTCCGGGCTTGAGTGACTGTATCGCTGAGGGAGGATGTCCCCTGCTGGGTCAAACCAGTGCATACTTATTTCGGCTAGGTGCTCCTCCAGCCTTTCAATTTCCTGATGTAACCCGCCGAGCAGTGAGGGCAAGGTGGAGTCAGGCTGAGGGAAATCTACTTCAGGGCATCTTTCACCAGCCAGGCTTGTGACCTCTGCGAGGAGGGAAACCACATGGACTCCCTTTTCACGGACAGCTGCTTCATGGGGTTGTGGGGGCTTCACCTCATAATCCTCCATCTTCAATTCTCCTCTGTTGATCAGGTTCTGGGCGATATCCTTGAAGACATAGCAATCTTCTATAGGGTGGCCAAGGATTCGATGGTAGAGGCAGAATTTAGGGTCATCACTCCTTGTAGCATCCTCTGGCCTTTTGGACTTTGGCAAGGTAACCCTGCTATAGTGGCAAGCCCATTTAAAGATCTCCCGAGTTTTATCCCTCGGGAAGGAATAAGGCTTCTTCATCTTCTCCTGCAACGTGAGGACTCGTTCCGCCGGCCGGCTAGTTGAAGGACCGGCTATTTCTTTCACCTTCCTCCTTGAGTGCATAAAAGTACTAAAGTTGGTGGTCAGGTACTGATTCTCCCATCTTGCCGTGGTGGCATAGGAGCCCCCCGAGTTCATGGATCTGCCCTCCCGGAGGTGGATACCCTCGGTAAGACCGGACAGTAGTTTGATCATCTTGGCCAACTGTGCCTTCAACATCTCGATCTCCTGCTGCTGCTCATAACATATTGCGAGCATAACAGGGTCACAAAGGGAGAAATCTGGAGTGTAGCTTGGACTGCTATCTTCCGTTCGGACATCGAGTGGAGGTGGCAGCACCCCGCCACCGTGACTATCTGGGAGTGGTGCCTCGGAAGTCGATGGCACCCCCTCTATATCCTTGCTTAGAGGTGGGTTCTGGAGGAACACTTCTTCATCTTGAGCTTTGTCGGCTGAAGTCATATTCTGCTCTTTGCCCTTGGTTTCTAGTGCATCTGTGTCTTCTGGGGGACCGTCGCCAACTAGAGCTGAGACGGCTATCATGTTTGCTTCATAGAATTCTTCTGCTGAGAAACCCAACCCAGGGTGCTGGGTAATCTTCAGGAGCTCCCTATCCAGGTTCGGTGGATACCACAGCTTCTTGAACATTTGATTCCGACTTTCGGTCTGAAAGAAGGGCAATTGTTGCCCTCTAGCCATTTTCACCACTCTGCTGGATATATCCGGAAGTCCCATGATTGGGCCGACCGGGTCACAGATTTCTTCGGGGAATTTACAATCATCATCCCCTTTCACTGGATGTTCATCAGCCACATAGAATATCGTAGGTGGGCCCTCTGGGTTGGGCACCTCCCAGATCTTCAAGAATTCGACTGTTTGACAGTCTAAGTCTGTGGGTGGCTTCTTGATCCCTGAGGGACCTTCACATACCCAGGCAAATCTCGAGCTTCGGCACTCCTGTCTCGAGGTAAATATTGAAGGGGATGGCTCGAACCACGCCTTCAACTTTAGAAATGTGTGACACTTCCTGCGGTGCCACATAGTCGGGCGGTGGTGGAGGGAACCAGTCGTCGTCCTCTGCTATCTCCTTTCTTTGCTTTGAGTCGGCTGGGGATTCTGCTTCGGCTCCTCCATGTAAAGTGCAGCATCGAGCAGGTGGCATTCAAACACCTCAAAGGGGTGTAAGTCTGCAAATATTCTTTCTTCTTTTCCATCTCGGGAGTACTTAATGCACTGGTGCAGGGTTGAAGACACTATCCGATTCTGATGCAGCCACGGTCGGCCGAGCAATGCTTTATATGTGGTATCGGAGTTGATGACGTGGAACTGCACTTTGGTGGTGAAGTCTCCTAGTGACAGCTCAAACTCTGCTACACCCATGGGAACTTCAGACTTCTGGTTGAACCCAGTTATCTTCATATCCCTGACCTTGATCAGGTGCACATTGAAGTAATGTTTCTGGTAAACCTGGTAGGAGAGTATGTTTACTGCTGCCCCTGTATCGACCAAGATCCTATTTATAGGCTGGCCGTTCAACTGCCCCCTCATGTACAAGGGTCTGTTGTGGCTGACCGAAGGAAAGAGCATGTCTTCTTCGGTGAAGGTGATGGTTGTTCCCAACTGCAACTCAGCAAAATAGCTTTCATAATGCGCCGGGGTTTGCAGAGCCGCAATGACAGCCTGCCTGGTTTCCTCATCCAGGGAGAGTATCTCCCAGACACTGAATCTTGCTGGGATTCTTTTCAATTGTTTCAATATCCGAGAGCCGGCTCGGACGTTAGCTAACTTTGCTTCTTCGGCTTTGCTATGCGTGCCATGTTCTGGTGCCGGAGGAGTCGGCGGGGAAGATAGTTTATCTTCTTCGGGGGCCGCCCGACTCCGGCTTGCTTGGTCGGCTGGTTCTTTCATTTGCACGGGCTGAGCCACAGGGGTGGCGCCCTCATCATCTTTATTTGCCAGAGGGGGCATTCCCGAGGTGGAGGTAAGAGTGCTCTTGGCCTTGGACCCGGGCTGTTGGTATGGTTGTTTGCTCTTCTTCGCGAGCAAAAATTCGGCGAACGAGGGTACCACTTCGCCTGCTGCATCTTCAGGGTACAAGCCCGATGGAGGCGGGATTGCTGCGCCCTTCACTTCAGGTTCGGGGATTTGGTATGGCCGCTCGCCCCTGAATATAATATTGTGATTGGCCGGGGGCAAACGTCCCCACCTTCTCCCAGACCTGGTGACATGTTGGGAAGTAGAGGCCTCGACTTGGTTTGCTTCGGTAGGTGCGAAGCATATTTCTTCTTCTCCCTCCTCTTCAGAGTTTTGGGCCATGTTGAACAAGGCCGACAAGGTATTGCAAGACAAAAGGCTGCATTTTCTTTTATTCTTCAGCTTCTTCTTCTTTTTCTTCTTCTCTTCTTTTACAGCTGGAAGCTGTTCTCGGGGAAGTTCATCCCATATGCCGGTTTCTTGTGTTTCGGGTTCAGCTTCTTCAGCCAATTTTAAGGATTCAAAATGTTCCCAGGGGACATATTCCTTCAGCCGCACTGGCTGGATCTTGGGTTGTTCATATTCTTCTAACCCGTCAATGATTGCCTGCAGCCGTTTAACCACCGGGCTGACTTGCATGTGCATCCGCAACAAGAGTGGCTTCTTCCTGTTGTCAGTCATTCTTCGGAGGACCAACTGAGGAGCAGTTTCATACCAGACCGGGGTGACAACCGGTGGTGGTGGCTGAGGCGTGACGCCATGAATTCGGACTCCCGGGGTAGGGCGGGATGTCGACTTTCTTCTTGTCTTCTTTGGCACCATCTGCCAATCTCCATGGCTCTCTGCGGGAGCGAGAACAAATGCCTCATAGGTGTGCATTGTACAAGTATCTGACACTTCTTCAGGCAGTTGTTGGTATAAGGATATCATATTTACGGTTGCCCCCAGCACTGGCAACTCATGCGGGCGGGGCGGGTCCACCTTGTGTTCGCCCATCTGGAGCTCTCCCTTCCTGATCATGCCTTCAATGATGTCTTTGAAGACGTAACAGTCTTCGAGGGTGTGCCCGAGCATCTGATGGTACGGACAAAATCGAGGATCATCTTTCCTCTTGATGTCACCGGGTCTCTTTGGCTCCGGGAGAGTAATTTTGTTATATTTGGTGGCCCACTCGAAGATGACCCGGGTCTTCTCCTTCGGGAAGGAGTAAAGTTTCTTCATTCTTGACCGCAAGGAGGCGGCCTCTTGTTGTTCAGCCTGCTTGGCCGGAGGAGCACTGGCGACTCCTTTATCATTGTCCTTCTGCTTCTCGAAATCCTTGAAGTCGATAGTGTTGACTTCTTTGGGCACGGACCGCTTCTCAATTGATTTTCCTTTTTGGGCTGAGGTGGCCGGTGCGGAAGAGTATTTGGAGAGGTAGGACTCAATTTCCACCACCACATTATTTAATCGATCAAATGACTTGATCTCCATCCCGATCATTTTCTTGAAAACTTCACGCTTCAAATTCTGCTTGCAGATTTGAACCGCATCTTCTTGGTGTGGCGGGCGTCTACACCTCATGCTGAGGTTCCGCCATCTCTTGATGAATTCTAGAGCAGTTTCATCATTCTTCTGCTTGGTTGCATAGAGCTCGGCCACTGTGACCTCTCTTTCGGTGACGTGGAACCGCTCCCGAAATTTTCTTTGCAAATCTGGCCAGTCATTAACGGACCCCGCCGGCAAGTTCGAGTACCATTCGAAGGCGAGCCCTGTGAGCGAGGACCCGAAGAACTTCAGTAGGTATGATTCATCAGTCGCCAGATCGCCCATCACATTGACGTAATAGGCTATGTGCTCCTTCGGTGACCCCTGGCCATTAAATTTGTCAAACTTTGGCGGCTTGCTGACGCCAGGAGGCAATCTCTTCCCCGCATGATGGACAGGGTAGGGTACCTTGTACACATCATATGAGGCATATTCTTCACTTCCCCGGTCGGCCAGCTTCATCTCGACTATCTGCTCGATCATGAGCTTGTTAGCCGTTGCCGGATCCACTGCTTCTGGGTAGAAATGAGCTGACTGCATCTGTGGCGTCGTCAACACCGTCGCCTGGGGTATAGTGGCGGTGCCTTGGTGTTGAGGAGCCGAAGGGGTCATTGGGGCCATGCCCCCAGCATAGTTGGGGATTGGCTGAGAGGCCGTCACCTGGGGTGAACCCTCAAATTCTCCAGCGCCTTGCCTGGATGTTTCTGGAGACGGTTCGACCTGCTTCGACGTGGAAGCATGCATGGTCAGTTCGCCCACCTGTCGCTTCAGAGCTTCGATCTCCTGTCGATAGGCTTGAAGCAGCATCAGCATCGCCGGGTCGGAGGTGGAAGGGCTAGGAGCTTGGCCTCCCCCTTCTGTCAGAGTATCTAGAGAAGGCGCTACCCTTTCTCCTTCATCCCCAGTGGTAATCACGTTCGCTGCCATGGCGACCGCATCTGAACTTGTTTCACCGACGAGGGCTTGTATTATCTCAGCTGCAGCTGCTCCTCTTCTAGTTAGGGGACCCGACCTGCCAGCCAACCTGGCCATCTCTTCTTGGTCTTCAGGTAGGGCTCCATATTGGTTGGCCACTCCGGCCATATTACAGGTATAAGCCCGCATCTTTTGGTTTCTTCGAGCCGCCTCCCTGGTTGTCTGTCTAGGAAAGGTTAGCCTATCAAACACCGAGACTCTTGGTGGAGCTTCTTTACAGAGGGGCGGCCCATAGCACCCTGACTCCGCATCTTCGATATCTTCCGGGTTAACTTGTTGCTTCCGGTTTCTTTCAGCATCATTCATGGCTTCTAGGAGCCGCTGAGTTCCCAAGAGGGTGTTTCCAAGGCTGTGGAGATATCCCCTCACGGCTTGAGTGATGTCGTCTTCTCCCCGGCTGGGGCAGACAGTTGGTGGTGATGCTTGCACTGGCGGTCTATAGGCGAGACGCCTCCGCTCGTGCATCATGTTGTATCTTCTTTCCTTCAAATAGATGTTCGCCTGCCGACCGTGAGTACGGAAGGCAGGTCTTCGAGACGCTCGAGCTGACGCCTCAATCTTCTCTTCTTCATCTTCCTTCATCTTTTTCTCGAGCCGGTCAGTCCTGACGAGCTCCAGTTGAGTTGAGGCTGGGGCCCGCCTGATGGGGACCCATGCTTGCTTGAATTTAGTCGGCTTCTGGGCCGACTCTTGCTTTGGCATGGACCTGATATGGTCCTCTCGCTCCCGGGCCAGTGCATGGAATTGGTTGTGCACCGGCACCATCGGGATTACCCTATCTGGTGAGATCGTGGCCTGACGGCCATTCAGGTACACTCGGACTCCTCCGATCATCACGGATTTGCCCGAGAGGGAAGGCCGGCCTTGCGGCGTGCTAGTGGTTCTCCTTGCCGCCCTCCTGGCAGCCGAGGTGCATTTCTTCTTTGCTTCAATGTGGTGGACATAGTAGCCCACCATCTTCACAGCTTCTGGTGTCGCCTCCACGGGGGCGACGGGCTCGACCTCCTTGACATCCAAGAGGTCCACGAACATAACCCCGAGGAAGTTGGGGAAGCCAACGACCGGGGGAAAATCGCCGAACTGGATCGGCACTGCCAAGTAGCCATGCTCGGCATGGCTCGCCACAACCAATGGACCGAAAGTGACAGCCATCGGTTCTTCAGAAATGGATCCCTCCTGCAATTTCAAAAATGCGGAAGTTAAGACTTCGGAAAAGGCCATTGGGCCCCTAATCTTGGCGAAAAGATGAGAGGTAGTCCAGTCCCACCGGGCGTGCCAGCTTGTGGAACGCACTAGGTTTCGTGGCGTGAAAGTATCGGGATATCGGTGGTTATATCGATTCGAGACCATCTGTCCCACCGGGGGTGCCAGCTTGTGGAACGCACTAGGTTTCGTGGCGTGAAAGTATCGGGATATCGGTGGTTATATCGATTCGAGACCATCTGTCCCACCGGGCGTGCCAGCTTGTGGAACGCACTGGATTTCGTGGGATGAGAATATCAGGGTATCGATGGTCTTTTTATCGGTTTATCTAGTGCGAGGGCGTGCCAGTCACCTAGGTGACAATGTGTTCGGGCTTCGAGACTGGAGTGGTCCGAAGCCCGGGGTGCGCTCCATCTGACTGATCAGACGATTGTGGATATCGGGTCGGGACTGGAGACCCGCCGCGCCATAAAGGCCGCGACGTTAATTACATCCCCTCGGAGAGGGGAAGACCTCTGATTAATCGCCAAGAAAAGGGGTCAAATGACCTAAAGATCGTTTTTCATTAAAGCATGCGAGTTGGGTTGACATGATTTAAACCCTCCGCATCGGTATGCAAAACGGTGTTCAAAACCATACAAATATTTGCTGCGAGTGCGGCAAATTTAATGCAAGTGCGGGATTAGATCTTGGTATATATATATATCAGTCACTAAGGACCATCCAATATCCGGTCGAGAGTCCGTATTCGAAGCATCGAAGGTAACAACAAAGACATTCGGATATCTACCGTAGGTACGGCGCGTTTCATGTGGGTGCGGGATCGGATCCCGGAAGAAATGGGTCAAGCTGATGAACTATCGGCCCGAGAGGTGCACGGATCATGACCATGTCGGGGATCCCGAGGTCCATGTCCGATACCACGGGGCATCATTACACAGTCCGGGGGAGAGGGTTGTTAAGTGTAAGGCCAAAACTCGACAACGTGCGCCCTCGCACGCGGATCGACCTGCGCGTTCAGGTCGCGGGGTTCGACCTGCCCGGTCAGGTCGCGGGGGTCAAGGGGGCAGCGCCCCTTGCGGGGGTTTTCGGGGGCAGCGCCCCCGGAACAAAATTTGGTTAAGGCGCGGGTATGCTATTGTCATTGTTCCGATCATTGAGTTAAGTGTTTTATTCCCATTCCATTCTTTCCATTTTGTTCATTGATTTAATCCTTATCCTCTGGTTTATTCTTTAGTTTCAATAGTTATCTTTCTTCCTTCCATTCTTTTAGTTTTCTTTTAGCACGCCGTGTTGGCAGGTTGCAAGAAGATGGGCGCGCCGGATAAGGGGCGCCGGGTCAAGATATGAAGGGGGGGCGCGCCGGGTAGAGGCATCCATGGGCGCGCCGGTTTAAGGGAGTTCAAGGGGGGGGCGCGCCGATTAAGGGGCGCCGTTTTAAAGATACTACAAGGGGCTGAAGGGCGCGCCGGTTTAAGGGAGGCCAAGGGGCGCCGTTTTAATGGTTAAGCAAGGCAGTAGGGCGCGCCGGATAGAGAGGCTCCCACGGGGGCGCGCCGTTTTAGCATTCAAGGGAGATGGGAGGTTACGAGGGTGGTGTTAAATCGGCGCGGTGAGGGGTGACCGCGCCGGGTTAGGCCATGCCGGGACATCGTCTCTTGAGTTTTCTTATTCGTTCTGTGGACTTGTTTTGCTTTCTGTTCTTGATTCTATGGCCTACAGAAGGATCAATAGTTAGATTAATTGTTCAATTGACACCCTAGATCAATAGGATGAAGGTTTAAGCATCGTTGATGGTTTGTTAAGGTGAGTGAGCAGGAGGTTTAAGTGTTTTATTCGGGGGGGTTTGATTCACAGAACTTACTGTGTATTGGATTAAAACTCAGTTCGTTCTTGAGTGTTCTATTTGTTCACTTGTTCTTGGCCCTGGCGAGAATCGGACAGCACCTCCCCTAGATCGGAAGGGTCCGAGGGAAAAAATGGGGCGCGCCATGCGGAGAGAACTCCGACGGCCCCGAAACATCCCGGTGTGTGCATAAGCAACGACACCAGTAAAATTACCCCATTTGGGGCCGGAGATCCCGAGGGCTAGCCTACAAGGGAAACCGGTGACCCATGGGTTGTTGCGATCGTATCGACTCCCCCCGTTCGGGGCCGGAGATCCTGAGGGCCAGCCTACAAAGGAACTCCGACGACCCGAGGGTTGCCGTGATCGCGTGGCTGAAGACCACGTGAGAGCCGAAGTCGACACAAGAACACGGCGGTAAAAAAAAAAGAGCCACTATGGGCTGAGTATTGAGGGGGATTGGGCATCAAAATCTCCCAAAGGGGAGTTTTCCTTTCATTCCACAACAGACCGAACTCCGATTACATTGAAGGGAATACGAAGACAAAGGTCTACATGTGAAGATCACCAAAAGGAAATCAAAGGGGCAGAAGGAAATGCAAAGACAAAGGGGGGAACCGAGCTCTCTTCCCCTCACCTCTCCTTCTTTCTTTCACCCTCTTATCTCTCTTCACACTTCGGAGCAGGGCTTCGCCGCCAGTAGAGCGTCCCTCCTCTTCTGTTTGCTTCTTGCCTGGAGCTTGTATTTATAGGGGGAGCAGGGAAGCAAGCTTCCCATTTCTATGGCTTTTGTTCTGTTCGCAGTTGCCGTTGCTGACGTCGCTGGGGTCACCGTGTCGAGTGCCGTTGTCGTGGACGTCACCTCCGCCGCGGCTACAGTGTGATCGGGAGAGGGGCAGAGGCATGGCCTACTCCTCTGTTGGCATATCCACCGCGAGACACGCGGCTTTCATCATTTGCAGGAGCATGGGTGGCCGACGGACGAAGTGGACGTTCGACGGTGCAGGGCTCGAGGGTTTCCATTTGAAGAACATGCTTGGATGCCCAACGGGTCGAAGCATACCTTTTGCCATTTTAAGCAGTTCGTCGACGTGCTGTTCGCAGGAAACAGGGGACCGTAATGCCGACGGGATGGGTTGGTTGCTCGCCAGGAAATGCTTCAGAGAAAGGGGTTAAAACGGCGCCACATCCAAAGGGGGGGGCGCCGTTTTAAGCATCCAAATGGAGGCCCCTTCGAGCGCGCCGTGTAGCCAATGAAAATAAAAGAGGTTAAAACGGCACCATATTCCAAAGGGGGCGCGCCGTTTTAAAGGGGGGGGCGCGCCGTTTTAAGGCGCGCCGTTTTAAAGCCCCCTCGTGCCGTTTTAAGCACTAAACGGATTCTTCTCGAAGTCGCGGCCATTTTACGTGAATGTCGACATTCCCGGAAGGTTCCGGTTGCTATGTATGACCTCTACAATGTTCCATTCGCAGCCTTTGGGGCCCGGTCCCAGACTCTGCGTGACTTTCGGTGCACGTCGGGCTATGTCGGAGTCCCCGACTCTTCTTTGATTCAGCTCTCGGCACGGCCGGCTGTAGAGTTGTGGCCATATCTTCCGCCCGGGGGGCTCCCTCATCGGCTAGCGGACCACCAAGCAAGTCCTCATCCTGATCGGGGAGGCATGAGGTTTATTTGGTATTTTCATCTTCGGCTTGCTCTCGAGTGTCGAGACGTGCATGCCGTATGATCATCATCGACATTTTTCGACGTCCACAGTGCCTCATAAGATTGATCAAAAATATTCTCTTCCACATCATCATAGGTGTACCCGTAGCTTGCCATGTTGATAATCTTACCTGAACGGAGTTGCATGCTTAAGAAGAAAGAAAGCTTTATGAAGGAATTATCACACAATCAATCACTCAATCAAAGGAAGCTTAAGCCGATCAACCCAACCAAGTTTATGCAATCAAGTTGAGATGAACGCAAGATTTTAGTGTTATGTTTGAGATTAAAGTGGATTAAATTGCAGAATAATTCACTCTTCTTTGCAAAGTGAAACCTAGTTTGGATCCAAGTGTAGCCTCCGTGTCAACTAGGTTCTTTCTCTTTTCTCACCAACGATAGGTTCTCTAAACTCCGGATACTTCAAGGGTACAACCAGCCCTGCGTCCGTGAGGGAATCCACGGGTGCGGGGACTTACGGAGGTCTTGGAAAAGAGATTTCCGGTCCAAAGAGACGGAATGCTCAATGGAGGGTTGTCCCGATTCCAAGAGAGGTGTGTGGAATCCTAGTGTAGAGAGAGGAGGTCTCTCAACCAAATGCCACAAAATACAGTATAAGATAAGCAGATCACACCAATATAATCAAGTGATGAATATAAGAATCAATCCAGCATGAATAAACATAGGAAGCAAGGCTCTGCAAACGCACAGGACAGCGGCGACCTGCCAACAGTCGCTACTAATAGAAGAAACGACAGCGTGGCTGTCGTGAATCACGGTGAAGTGCTCACAGACAGTGAAAACCGCGCCTTAGTGTGAGGCGCTGTGTGTGAAAAGGATGCCTCTGACAGAGGGCGTCAAATAGGAGTGGTGCACACGCTCAAAAGAAAGACACGCCTTGATGTGAGGCGCTAATCAATAAAAGGACGCCCGCAGGGAAGGGCGTGAATTCACGAACAGAGTAGAAGACCTAGAGATGTGATAAAAGACGCCTTGGCAGAAGGCATTAATCATGAAAAAGACGCCCTGGATCAAGGCGTTAACTCAAAAAGTGCCTTTATGGAAGGCGTTAATTCAAAAAAAAACCAAGAGACTAATCACAAACTGGCTGATCCCGGGGAGTGTGCAGTGTGCACAGTGGAGGGTGCCCGTAGGGCACAAGGGAGGGGTACCGTGGGTACCAAAAGGAAAGGGCACACGTGGGTGCCAAAGGGGAAAGGGCACACGTGGGTGCCAATGGGAAAGGGCACACGTGCGTGCCAATAGGAAAGGGGTAATCAACAGAAAAATAGTGGAGGTCCCACCGTGATCGCCAATTTGTAGATCATGGAAGATCCACTTTTAAGATAAAAAAAATATTTATATAATAAAAGGAGAATAATGGAAAGGAGTAAAGGAGCACGTGGTACTAATAAGGAGTGTGATCGCCAGAGGGGTTACCTCAAAAATAAAGGAAATTGATCGCGAATACCTGGTGAAAATAAGGATGCGGGATGGATGTAGATTCCTTCCTCCTCCTTCTATCGGCCGGCCGATGAAGGGGGTTTTTCTCTTGATTACCCTTAATCAAAGAACAAACAATCAAAAGAAGAGGGGATTAGCAAAACGTGTGTGTAGTATCAATCCAAAAATAATAATATGATGATGATGAAATAAGAGCATAAAGTGTGCACCTTTTGGTTATTTTTAAAACCCCTAGAGAATTAGGGAGAGGGAAAGAGATATGATGCAGAGAAAAACTAATGCAAAGGATGAATATAGTGATTGATGATGAGATGATAGGAATAGACAAACACGAGAAAGTAGGCCCCTGCTGTTCCTGTAAACAGTAAAGGGGGAAAACACTTGATGATTCGGTTGCGGTAGCAGGAGGCAGCAGAGAGCCTTCAAAGAGATCGCACAGGAGGAGAAACCTCAATCACCAGCCCGTTTTACCTCAATCGCCAGCACCGTCTAACCTTAATCGAGATCAACCAGGGCATCCTTTTATAGGGTTCAAAACCGTATTCTAATGGGATAAGAACAAGCAATGATCATTAACGGCAAGGACTCTAGTTCCCCAATCGAGCAAGGTGATTAATCAAGGCAGAGAACTCTCCAGGAAAGGTGTGTTCAAACCGGACACGGAAGGGTAAGAGATGACCCTCAGAAGGGCGTCAATTAAAATTGACGACCTGCCCTAAGGCGTTAATTCAAAACACGACTGGGACAAAGGCGTCAACTCCTGGATTCAATTTTAGTAATAAAAACTTTCTTTTTCTGAAAATCATGAGACGACGCCTAAAGCAAAGGCGTTAATTGAAAACACGCCCTAAGGAAGGACGTTAATTCTTGATTTTTCAATCGTGGTGGGACTCGTAAAATACCAGAAATTGACGCCCTTATCACCAGCCGTCCTTTCTTGAGAACCCGCCCTAGATTAGGTCGCTATTTAAATCACGCCCCTCTTCAAGTCGTTAATTACAAAAATGCAAGAAACATCATAAAAAACCCACACAAAAATAGAAACACTTTATATTATAGAAATATTGAAGTTCACTTTGGGGCGTTAACATAGTGACATGAGTTTTGATCAACATAGTATCAATTTTGGCGTGTCTACAAGAAGTAGGTTGACTGATCTTGCCGATGATGACAAGGGTCGTAAGGAAGCTGACCGATCTTACCGATGGTGACTAGGGTCAGAAGTAGGTCGACTGATCTTATCGATGATGACAAGGGTCGCAAGGAGGCTGACCGATCTTGCCAATGGTGACAAGGGTCAGAAGTAGATTGATCGATATTGTCGATGATGACAAGGGTCGCAAGGCGACTGATCGATCTTGCCGATGGTGACAAGGGTCAGAAGTAGGTCGACCGATCTTTCCGATGATGACAAGGGTCGCAAGGAGGCTGACCGATCTTGCCGATGATGACAAGGGTTAGAAGTAGGTCGACAGATCTTGTCGATGATGACAAGGGTCGCAAGGTAGGCTGACCGATCTTTCCGATGGTGACAAGGATCACAAGTAGGTTGACCGATCTTGCCGATGATGACAAGGGTCGCAAGGAGGTTGACCGATCTTGCCGATGGTGACAAGGGTCAAAAGTAGGTTGAGAAAGATCTCTGATGGGGATCGGGGTGATCTCCCTCTTTGGAGTTTCACTAGAATGAGGGTGAAGCGGAACTTAAATTATCACATTACTGACCTAAGCGCCCTTTCGGGTTTTCGCCATAGTCAGCCCCCTCGTGCTTTTGCCCACGCGCCCTATCGGGTTTTCACGTGGCAGGGTACCCAATTTTGCCTGCGCCGCCCTTTCGGGTTTTCGCCACAGCTGGGTTATGGCCATTTTTGCCCTTGTCCTAATGTAGGCACAAGGCCGCCGGGGCACCTCTATTTTAAGCCCCATTTTTATCATCATTTTATTCTCATCATTTTTTGAACTCGAATCATGGAAGGATGTTGAGAGAGTCGACTAGGGCACGAGGCCTTGTGCCGATGAAAAGGCTTATTCGTTAGCAAGAAGGTAATGCTTAACGCAAAGGATAGACTCTATGCCGATTCGGGCGTAAGGCCCGCAATGGCAATGTGGTAAAAGGGTCGGCTAGGACACGAAGTCTTGCGCCGATAAGAAGGGTTTATTCGTTAGCAAGAAGGTAATGCTGACGCAAGGGATAGATTTATGCCGATTGGGGCGGAAAGTCCGCAATGGCAAATATTGTAGAAGGGTCGGCTAGGACACGAAGTCTTGTGCCGAGAAAGGTTTATTCGTTAGCAGGAAGGTAATGCTAACGCAAAGGATAAATTTATGCCGATTCGGGCGGAAAGCCTGCAATGGCAAATGTTGTAGAAGGGTCAGCTAGGACACGAAGTCTTGTGCCGAGAAGGGTTTATTCGTTAGCAAGAAGGTAATGCTAACGCAAAGGATAGATTTATGCCGATTCGGGCGAAAAGCTCGCAATGGCAAATGTTGTAGAAGGGTCGGCAAGGAAACGAAGTCTTGTGCCGAGAAGGGTTTATTCGTTAGCAAGAAGGTAATGCTGACGCAAAGGATATACTTATGCCGATTCGGGCGGAAAGCCCGCAATGGCAAATGTTGTTTTATATGTCATTATATGTATGTATATATATATATATATATATATATATATTCAGAGCTCGGCCAGGACGAAGTGCCACTAAGCCAAGGTGGATAGAGCTCAGCCAGGGCGGAGTGCCACTAGACTAAGGTGGGTAGAATTTAGCTAGGGCGGAGTGGCACTAGACTAAGGCAGGTGGAATTTAGCTAGGGTGGAGTGCCACTAGACTAAGGTATGTGGAACTTAGCCAGGACGGAGTGCCACTAGACTAAGGTAGGTAGAGCTTAGTGAGGGCATAATGTCACTAGACCAAGGCAGGTAGAACTCGGCCAGGGCGGAATGCCACCAGACCAAGGCAGGTAGAGCTCGGCCAGGGTGAAATGCCACTAGACCAAGGTAGGTAGAGCTTGGCCAGGGAGGGATGCCACCAGACCAAGGTAGGTAGAGCTCAGCCAGGGCGGAGTGCCACTAGACTAAGGCAGGTAGAGCTCGGCCAAGGCGAAATGCCACTGGACCAAGGTAGGTGAAACTTAGCTAGGGCGGAGTGTCACTAGACAAAGGTAGGCAAAACTTAGCTAGGGCAGGGTGCCACTAGACTAAGGCAGGTAAAACTTAGCTAGGCCAGGGTACCACTAGACTAAGGCAGGTAAAACTTAGCTAGGGCAGGGTGCCACTAGACTAAGGCAGGTAGAACTTAGCTAGGGCAGGGTGCCACTAGACTAAGGCATGCAGAGCTCGACCAGGGTGGAATGCCACTAGACCAAGGTGGGTAGAGCTCGGTTAGGGTAGAATGTCACTATACCAAGGTAGGTGGAACTCGGCCAGGGTGAAATGCCACTGGACCAAGGTAGGTAGAGCTTGGCTAGGGCGGAATGCCACTAGACCAAGGCAGGTAGAACTCGGCCAGGGTGGAATGCCACCAGACCAAGGTAGGTAGAGCTCGGCCAGGGTGAAATGCCACTGGACCAAGGTAGGTAGAGCTCGGCCAGGGCGGGATGCCACCAGACCAAGGTAGGTAGAGCTCGGCTAGGGCGGAGTGCCACTAGACTAAGACACGTAGAGCTCGGCCAGGGTGAAATGCCACTGGACCAAGGTAGGTGAAACTTAGCTAGGGCGGAGTGCCACTAGACAAAGGTAGGTAAAACTTAGCTAGGGTAGGGTGCCACTAGACTAAGGCAGGTAAAACTCAGCTAGGGCAGGGTGCCACTAGACTAAGGTAGGCAAAACTTAGCTAGGGCAGGGCGCCACTAGACTATGGTAGGTAGAACTTAGGTAGGGAAGGGTGCCACTAGACTAAGGTAGGCAGAGCTTGGCCAGGGGGGAATGCCACTAGACCAATGTGGGTAGAGCTCGGTCAGGGTGGAATGCCACTAGACCAAGGTAGGTGGAACTCGGCCCGGGCGAAATGCCACTAGACCAAGGTAGGTAGAGCTTGGCCAAGGCGGAATGCCACTAGACCAAGGTGGGTAGAGCTCGGTCAGGGTGGAATGCCACTAAACCAAGGTAGGTGGACTTAGCTAGGGCTGAGTGCCACTAGACTAAGGCAGGTGGAGCTTAGTTAGGGCGGAGTGCCACTAGACTAAGGTATGTGGAGCTCAGCTAGGGTGAAGTGCCACTAGACTAAGGTATGTGGAGCTCAGCTATTCTGAGCATGCTGGTTGAACTGTGTGATACAGCTTCATATGTTTTCCACTAAGGGAAGCGAACTGGATGACTCCTTTGTAATCTACAAGGACGTACGCACCCCCTTCATATACTCGGCGGATGACATATGGTCTGACCCAGTTTTCAACCAACTTCCCTTTGGGGTTGGAGGCCATCACTTCTCTTCTTTTAACCATTACCAGGTCACCTTTCTTGAATTCACGTCCTTTGACCAGCTTATCGAAAGCACGGGCCATGCGGGCTTGGTAGAGTTGGATATTTTGTTGCGCACGGTGACGCTTTCCTTCGAGCTTGGCGAGCTCATCCAGTATTCTTTCTATGTTGGTCTACTCACTGCTTACCAATCCATGCTGGATGGCAATTCGCAACGAGGGGACCTCTAATTCAATTGGCACCACAGCCTCTGACCCGTACACGAGGGAGTAAGGTGAGCAGCCAGTCGGGGTTTTATAGACTGTACGGTAAGCCCAGAGTGCTTCGTACATCCTTTCTTCCCAATCCTTTTTATTAGACTTGACAGTCTTTGCTAGCAGAGTGCATAGAGTTTTGTTGAAGGCTTCTGCAAGTCCGTTGGCTTGAGGGTAGTAGGGAGATGATGCCCTCCAATCAATCTTGTATTTGTCGGCTAGTCGGTATACCTTCTGATTCTTGAAGTGACTGCCATTGTCAGAGATTATTCGGCTGGGTACTCCAAATCGGAATATTATATTTTGTCGGAAGAATCTGGCGACTAATTCCCCCGTCACTTCTCTCAGTGCTACTGCCTCTGCCCATCTAGAGAAGTAGTCTATTGCTGCTAAGATATATTTGCATCATGATGAAGATGTTGGTAGTTGTCCTACCACGTCCGTACCCCGTTGAGCAAACGGCCAGCTTGGGATGGTAGGGTGCAGTGGCACAGGTGGCCTTCTTGACACAGTGGCATGTTCTTGACACCTCTTATAGGCTTTGGTGAACTTGCAGCAATCGTCAAACATAGAGGGCCAATAGTAGCCCAGTTTCTTTATTTCAATTTTCATTTTCGGACCGGCCTGGTGTGCCCCGGCTGACCCGGCATGGACTTCTTGCATTACCTGCCTGGCTTCTCCTGGAGATAAGCAGCGAAGTAGAATCTTCTTTCGGGCATCTGCCATCATCCGGAACAACGTTTCATTCCTCATCTCATAAGAATCTTTGACTCTCAGGAGTTTCATTCTCTGTTCTTTCTCTTTCGGGAGTTCCTGGTGTTGAAACCAACGTAGGAGGTGCTCCCGTCAATCGGACTGCTGGATTCCTTCTATAGCTGCCACTTCATTTGCCTGTTCATCGGCTAGAGCTTCTATCACACTGGGGACTTGCCGCCGGTTGATTACTGTTATATTCAGGCTTGTATCAGGCGGGACCGCCAAAGAACTGGCTAGCTTTGCGAGGGTGTCAGCTTGAGCATTATGTCCTCGGTTGATGTGCTTGACGCTAATGAAATAGAATCTTGTCATTAGGCGGAGAGCCAGATGGTAATAAGGAATGAGTTCTTGCTTCCGCACATCGAACTCCCCTTCCAACTGTTTTATAACTAGCATGGAATCTCCGAATGCTTCTAGCATCTGAATCTCCATGGACAGAGCAATCTGTAACCCGATTATGAGGGCTTCATATTCTGCTTCATTGTTTGTGAAGGGCTTATTTATTGAACAGGATGTATGTATGACTTCTCCTTCTGGGGATTTCAGGACTATGCTGTTGACACCCGTTTTTACCCAATAAGTTGGGTCATCTCCTTATTCATTCTATATGATGCTCCGAGTTGTTCACTCTTCATTGAATCTCTTGATCAGTTGAGGCCTGTTTCTTGGGTCTTAATTCCTGGATTAAGAATTGGCTTCTGGTAGCGTTTCGTTGGCAACAGCTTAGCAACCCTTTATTGCTATTCTTGAAACTCAATGGTAATAATGGTCCGAACCAGGCGCGTTGTTTCATTATAACGCATGGGGCATGGACCGTTACTCTTTGAAGAGTCCTAAGGCTTAAGGCCTCGTTTTCAGTGCTTATCCTTTGGCTTACACATTGGTAATAACGGTCTGTCGAGCAGCCGTTGTTTCATTCTGACGCCCTATGTCTTGGCCGTCGCTTCTTTGCAGAGTCCAATTGATTAAGTCTTCTTCCCGTCGATCTTATCCTTTGGGATATGGTTGAGAGTAACGGATGGTTCTTGATGCGTTGCTTCCAAGTGGCGGTCTGTCGTGCAGCCGTTACTTCCTTCAGAGAGTCCTGGCAGTTCAGGCCTTTTCTCTGCTACTCCGTGGTCGAGATAAGGGTTTGGATTGACGATATCTCTTTCAAATCTGATCCTCAGGACCTTCCGTTCGATTCTATGGACTCTTGGTGATATTATCTTCGAGGATTTACTAAAGAGTTATCCCTTTATCTTGTTGAATTATCCTCTGCTCGACCTAAGAGTTTGAGGGTCTATAAATAGAGACCTTGACTTCATGGCCCGAGGGAAAAAGATTTGGAATTCACGACGAAGTGCTGCCAAACTCAGGAGCCATCTTCATCCAAGAGGAACTGCTTCCCACGTCCATCCATCTCATAATCAAGGGAGTACTTTGGTTTTGGTCTTTCAAGTTCATCATTGCATGCTTGAGTTCTTCCCTGATTTTTCCTCAATCAAAGCATTATCCCTCCTCTTTCTCCACGTTTTTCACTGTCCTCTAAGCATATAAACATCTTCCCAAACTTTTAAAACACCCAGAGGGGTTAAAAAACCAAAAACTCCCCGGTAATCCACTCTCCTTTTGATGATGTTAAGTCCTTTGAGAATTGATGCTATGCTTGTGAAAAGGACTAATTGAGGTTATTGTGTTTGGTCTTTCTACATCTTTGGCAGGTTTACAGGTTCATTGACACGAGGCCCAGGTCTTCTAGCCGGCTGGAAGAGTTGGAGTTAAAAGAATTCAAGCTTTGTTACTGCAGGTTATCTGACGGCCTTGTGCAGGCGCGTCACTCTCTTCCAGCGGTCTATCGTGTGGCCGTCACTTCCAAGCGACGCACGGGGTTCTGGCCGTTACTTCTAAGTTGATCTGCAGGCTTTCTCTGGTTTTCTCTCCCGTGGGCGGGTGTTTCATCCACCTATTTCCAAGGTATATTCAGGTTTTTTGACTTGTTTTTACTTTGGTGGCGATCACATCTTTCCTTGGTATTGTGCATTAGCTGTCTTCTTCATCATATCTTTCTATTTTCCTTGCTTGTTCCACCTTCACGGTGTGTTTTTATTTATTCTTTGCTCCACGCCCCGGCATGTGTTTTCCTTTTCCTTAGCGTAGTTTGATTGAGATAGCATGCCCATGCTAGAGCTAGCTATGATTGCCTAGGTTCATGATCACATATTCATAGGTTTGAGTAGATCTTTGATTGTTTGTTTGTTATCTTACCATATCACTCTCCAAACCTCAAAAGAAAGATAGAAGATAGACAAATAAATATCAACAGATAATTTTTTGGCGATCACGGTGGGACAACTTGTGCCAATCGTGCTTTTGATTCTTGTTTAAACCTGTCATCATCTGCTTGTTGAGTTGCCTTTTGTTTCCCCTTTGTTTACTGCTCATTCTGGTTTTCTGAGTTCTCCGACGGCCCGGTGTCCCCGCGTCACAGTCCTCTGACGCAGGGGCATTAGACCGCCGCTTTGGTTCTGCTGTGTGAGCTTCCACGGGCTTTCCGGTTACTTCTGTCTAGTTTTGGTTCCCTGGCTCATCGACGGCCTCATCCCCCTGCGTTATATATTATCTGGCGGTCTGGCCTTTGACCGTTATTGTGCTCTGACGCAGGGTCCTTCGACCGTTATTCTCCTGGCAGGTACACATCCGAGGTGCATTTATTTCCGCAATTTTTGATGTGATTTATTGCTTGGGTGATACTTGACCTCCTTCTTGCTTTGCTCATTACTCCATATCATTGTGTGCACCATTGATTGTTAGATTCTAGGCTAGACTTTGTATGCACTCCGGTGCACATAGGGTCATTCATCTTTTCATACATTAGATTGCATTTTCCTACCTTGTTGTGAGGACCTCTCGTCTCCATATTCCTTGGGGCCGACTAGCAAATCACAGCAGGGACCTCCGTAAGTCCCCGCGAGCCGTGGATTCCCACACGGACGACGGGCTGGTTGTACCTTTCCCACCCCGTGTCTAGGGTTGCATAAGTGAAGGAGTGGTTACACTTAGAGTCAAACCAAGTCCCATATCCATCTCCTACTAGGAACCCATTGTTGAGAGCACATATCAATCAATTCACTAAAGTTCCAAAGGAGAAATCATAAGAACCTTGTTGCATCATCTTAAACAACTTGGTTGATCTTTGAGTGTCTTCATCTTTTATCACTTACATCTTGTTAGAATCACCTAAGTTTGGTTGCTTATTGAGTGTTTTGTGTTGGTTGTTTTCGCATTGTCAAGGTGGTCTGTTGCATGTGGAGTTGTTTTCGTCCGTCTGAATCATCTTCTCGAGTCAGCTCCTTCTTCACGTTCTATTCTAATCCCCTCTTCGAGTCCACCATGGCATCCTTCAATCCTCCTCGCTCCCAAGAGGACTCTCTTCCTCAAGGGCTCCTTGAAAACCCCCCTAGGGTTATTACATTTTCCTCTGGAGAGGGAACTGCCCCTCTCCCATCCTCCACTTCTATGGAAGGTAGTCAAGTTACCCCTTCTCTCTCTACTCCTTCCGCGGGCTCCGTCCTTCATATGATGGCCCAATTGGATCCGACCCAACTCCAAGTTTTATATCAAGCTATGCAAGGGTCCAATACTTCTCCCTCTGCCACTATCCAAGGTCAATCTAATCCTTCCATTATTGGGCCGTCCGTTCAGCCCACTCCGATTGATGTAATTCATTATTCTTTCTCAGTGGAATAAATCCGCCTCCTAGTGGTCCAATGGTGGAGCGGCTTTCTCCTTACCTCTGGTAAGGGGTGCACTCTCCCATCGAACCCTAGGTTAGGTTTTTCTATTAGTCAGCCCACTCCGATTGATCTCACTCCTGTCCAACCCCGGACCATCACTTTCGCTGGCATGGAGATGGGCCAGTCTTCTAATTCAGCCCATCAATCTTTCGATAAAGGGAAGTCACCCATCCCTTCCTTTGTCCAATTGGATCATCACAACTCTGGTTCGGTAGTTCCGCAGCTCCTTATGAACCCTTCCGATTTCTTACGCCCTCAGCAAGGAGTGGCCCAAAATCATTCTAATCCGGGTCTATCTCAGGCCCAATATCCTTCTTACGGGCCGCCTATTTCCACTATCTATCCTTCCACTCCTTCTTACGGGCTCCCGCCTGTTGCTACAGCCATTCCATCTGCCCCTCAAATACAATCAGCATCCTTCACTACCCCTGCTCCTTCCTGAGAGCAGGACTTGCTTGACAAGTGGGCCACCATGTAGCAACAACTCGACTTTCTCCAGAAAAGGGTTGGCCCACAATCCTTGGCCGATATTCCTATTCCGAGCTTCCAGAACATCCGGTTCCCTCCGCAATCAGAGCTCCCCAACTATCGCAAGTACAATGGGAACAGCAATCCCTTCATCCATGTGAGGGATTTTCTTTATGAATCGGCGCAGTTCCAATATGATGATCGCCTCATGGCGTACTTATTCCGCCGATCTTTGGACAGTGTTGCTCTTGTAGACACGCCAAAATTGACGTTACTGTGAGTACATCTCATATTACCTTGTAACGCCCCAATTTGACCCTCAAATTAGCTCTGTTTGAGTGGTTTTTCTCATTTTTCTTAGATTTCTCCCTTCTTCTTCTCTTTTCCTATTTTTCTGGATTTTTCTGGATTTTTTTAGATTTTTCTGGGCATTTTTCTCTATTTTTATCTATTTTTCAGAAATAACGACTTGATGTGGGGCGTCTTTTAAATAACGGCTTAACCTTGGGCGTTTCTAAAAAAAATGACGACTATAGTGGAGGGCGTCCATTCTTTCAAATTTCCATTTTTCTGGATTTTTCTGAGAATTTTTCGAATTTTTTGGGAATTAACGACTTACAAGGGGACGTTATTTTGAATTTAAAAAGAATAAAAAAATAAAAAAATTGAATTCACGACGTGTGTAAAGGCGTCACTTTTCGAATTGAATTTTTTAATATTATTTTCAACCTCATTCCAGAGGTGATTTGGTGACCTTCTGGGTGTCAGAAAAATACGTAAAAATAGTCATTGGAATCAGCACATCGAGATGTACCTTCACCTAAAAAATGGGAAAATAATATTGAGAAATAAAAAATAGCCCTATTTTGAATATTTTGAATTAACGTCATGATCTAAGTCGTGTTTTTAATAACGCCTTCTGGTAGGTCGTCAATTCTTGAATTGACGCCCTTATTCAGGTCGTGTTTCACCTTTCGGGTTCTAAACGAACGCGGTCTTTCCCAGAGAGTCCCTGCTTCGTTTGGGCTCTTGCCCAGTCTTATCTTCCCCTCCTTGGGCTCTTTCCCCTTCTTATCTTTTCCTCCGTTGGACTCTTTCCTTCTTATCTCTTCTTCGATCTTATTAATAGAGCTTCTGCAGCTCTGTTAAGAGGTTGATTTCGGATTCCTCTTCTTCCCCTGCTCTCGGACGTTCTTCTTCTGTTTTGTTTTGTTTGTTTTCCCTTTTTTCTTCACGCAGGGCGCTGCTGCTGGCTGAAGGAGGAATCCCTCCTGCACTTTAACTTCATCATCCTTTGGAAGATTTCTCCCCATCGATCATTCAAGCCA
The DNA here is from genome assembly GCA_022559845.1 of Amorphophallus konjac. Taxonomy (NCBI): domain Eukaryota; kingdom Viridiplantae; phylum Streptophyta; class Magnoliopsida; order Alismatales; family Araceae; genus Amorphophallus; species Amorphophallus konjac. The sequence goes on along the minus strand of CM040123.1, from coordinate 77,471,875 downwards.
AGCACAGGCTCTTATTAGTTTATTCTTTTTTACGTTTTACTATCATCGTTCATATGCATGCATGCATGTTTATCTCATGTTAATTCTTCTTCTCAACCACGTTGAGAAATCTCCCATAAGTGCAACTCTTGCACTCTTTCCCTTATTCATATATTTGCATCTTCATACATTCATATTTCCCACACCCTTTTGCATAGGGGTTTAAGGGCAACCACCCTTAAGGTGTGTTCTTCATCATATTTTCATGCTCATATTTTTATTAAGAATTGATGCTACACTCACCATGTTCTAATTCCATATTCTTTTGGTGTTTGTGGATTTTTGCAAGGGTAATCAAATAAGAGAAACTCTCTTCATCGGCCGGCCGATCTAGAAGAGAAAGGAGCACTCACAATCCCCGCGTTTCAAGGTATTTTTCGCGATCCCTCCATGTTTTCATTATTATATTTTTGAGGCCCTCGCGTCTCTGGCGATCACAAACTCCATCTTAGCACCTCGTGCTAATCCCTTTTTGTCCATATTCCTCCCCTATATATATATTTTAATTCCTTAAGTGGATTTCTTAGAATCTACAAATTGGCGATCACGGTGGGACACCTTTCGTTTTTCTTTTGATTACCCTTTCCCTTGGGCACCCACGTGTGCCATCTCCCCTTTTGCACCCACGGTGCGTCTCCTTTTTGTGCCCCACGGGCACCCTCCATTGTGCATTGCACTCTCCCCATGTGATCTGTCGGTTTGATAGGTTTTTTTAGAATTTCCACTTATCCAAAAATTTTGATGAGCATGCTAATATCTTGATTCATATATTTGTTGATTGCCTCTGACTGTGAGTGTTTGATATTTCCGGCCGTGGAGTTTTCTGGAGATAGAGGAAATTAACGCCTTAGACAGAGGCGCGTTTTATTTTAACGCCCTGATCCAGGGCGTCTTCTTTACGTGTAACGCCTTCTGCCAGGGCATCTTCCATCACATCTCCTGCTTTCTGTGAATTCACGCCCTTCGAAAGGGCGTCCTTTTGTTGTTTAGCGCCTCACATCAAGGCACGTGTTTACATTTTGACGCCCTCACCCAGGGGCGTCCTTTTATATATAGCGCCTCACTCCAAGGCGCGCTTTTCACTGCCCCTGGGCCCTCCAGTGATTCACGACAGTGATACTGTCGTCGCTTTGGTTAATAGCGCCCCCTTCTAGAGCGTCTTTTTGCTGTGGGTTTACAGAACCCTCCTGTGTGTGGCTTTTCATCACGATTCATGCTTATATTTATTGATTGATCATATTGCTGTGGTTGGCTTGTTTACCCTGCATTCATTCATTTGCATTGGTTTGGGAGACCTCCTCTCTCTACATTAGGATTCCACACACCTCCTTGGTGAAGGAAGGACCCTCCATTGAGCATTCCGTCTCTTTGGATTGGAAGTTCCTAAACCAAGCCTCCATAAGCCCCCGCACCCGTGGATTCCCTCACGGACGCCGGGCAGGTTGTACCCTTTTGAAGTCCCGAGTTAGTTGGCCTATACACGGTGAGAGAGTGTTCCTAGTTGGCACCGGAGTTCAAACCATATTGAAACTAGGATCCTCCCTTGTGTGAATCACACCAAACTTTGTTAAAATTCATTAATTCACCAAGGTTCAAACAAATTAAGATCAAAGGTAACCATTCCAACTTGTGTGCTTTTTGCATATTATTTTGAACTTTGATTGAATAATGGTTTACCATGATAAGAAAACCAACATGTTTAATCCAATTCATGAGGATGCACAACCATGCACATCTTATTCTCCTTAATTTCAACATTTTCATCTAAACTCTCACCGTGCTTTCGAGGGACCACGTCCTCATTCTTATGGTCATGCCCGGCCCATGGGCAATGTCCAAACTTATGGTCCCTCATCTCAATTTCGAGCCACTATCCCCTCGGGACCGTCTCCCCCCAACGATGAGAAGGTCTCCCAAATCTTGCGTGCATTAGATCATCTCACCCCTCAACAGATCCAAGCCTTTAAGGCCGCTGTTGAGGGTGCATCTCCTTCATCTCTTCCTCCTTCCAACCCTACACGGGTGGCCCATCACCCACCTCCCTCTTCTATTCACGATCCTAATCGGGTAGCCGATTACCCATCCTCTTCCAATCACAATCCTCCTCGGGTGGTCCGACATCCGCCTTCTTCTATTCCTCCTCCATCGCGGCCCCGAGGCCCATTTATTTCTTGCAATCCAGCCCATCCGGGTTCTTCTGCGGGTCATCCCGTTAACTCCCCTCCACGGCCTTTTTATGCCACCCCTCCTTCAAGGCCCTGCCAACCCTTGGTTGCTCAAGTTACACCCCTCCAACAAACCCTTCTTGATAAAGTCACTTTGATGGAGGAACAATTAAGAAGGGTCATGGCTCCTCCTACTCCGGTCAATCCTCTCCATGCCGCTTTAAATAACATTACAAAGATGGAGAAAGAGTTGAAAGATAGGAGAGATGATTATGGTATTGGCAGCTCAAGCAAGCAAAAGCCGGTCGATTTCAATGATCAAGTGGACACCGTCCGCCCTCCACCCATCCGCACACTTCATTCATATGGCCTTCCACCTCCACATACGCAACATCACTACATTCCTACATCCACATATCCGCCTCCACTACAGTGTCCACTTGCATTTGATGATGAAGAACCGGAAATTGAAGAACTTGAAGCGGTATACGATGATGAAGCTCTGCAGGCATCCCTTCCGAGTTTCTTTCGCCATCCTCTTCCTCCACTGTCAGAAGACCCCTATGCTCAGGACTATGCCACAGTCCCCGATCCAACCCCCATTTATGAGACCTCTTGGTGTTACAATGATGGGTAGATACTCCAATCACCCATACCGCCGCACCATGAGTCTCCTCCTCACCCCAATACTTGGTGTTACGATGATGGGTCGATACTCCAGTCACCCACACCGGTGCATCATGCGCCTTCCCCTATACCTGACACCTCTCGCCCCATTCGACATTTTCAGCTCACCAAACCCTTTCCTTTTACACCATTAACCTCTATTCCATCGGCCTCCGCCAAACCTCCACTACTCTCCACTCCACCGGCCTCCGCCGAACCTCCATCACCCTCCACTACGCCGGTCTCTGCCGAGCCTTCTATTACCCCTCCTCTTTGTTCGCTACCTAAACCGTCAATTATCCCTGTAACGCCAAAACCAGCTTTGCCAGGCCTTTCCCCTATTCCACCACTTAACCTATCACCCTTACCCGTGGCTAATCCTGAGCAAGGTCCACCCCTTTTTGCACTCAAGCCAACCCCGACTGCTTTCGAGCAAAGGGAGAAGCTCGACGTGTTTGAACCTTCGCTTCCACTCACCCTTTCTCCAACACCTTCCACTATACCTCCATTATCCACAAAGCCTTCCGCCTCCGCCTCACCTCCCTTTACTACTCAGAAGGGGAGTGCTTCTGCAAGAACTTGTGCCAAGGATAATCAAGCGCCGCGCAAGGAGAATTTGGCCGTGACTGTGCCGTTCAAGATTCAAGAATTTATTTACCGGACGCCAATCCGGGTTATTGTGCCAAGCATGGTCGAAGAGGATAAGTCACCGCCATTGCTTAGAGAAGAATGCCAAGCGTTGACGCCATCCAAGGGCAGGGCAGGGCACTCCTTGTTCAAACCTTCAAATCTTGAACCCATTCTTTCTTACAAGGGGCGAATGCCCATTTTGTTCAACTCTCCATATACGCCACAATTAATGGGCATGGCAATGCTTCCTGTTCCAACTTTCCAATCCCCTCACATTATTGATCTTGGCCTTCCAAGGGGGTTGTCATTTATTGAAGCTTCTTTCATTGGGCCGATGGGTCATACTCTTTCATCACCGTGGAGGGGTAGTTATCTTGGTGCTACGGGGCCTTCCACTCTTTTATCCACCTTCCATTCAACTCCATCCATGTTTTTGTCCATCACATTCCCTTCATGGGCCACTCCAAGGGGAAAGAGGAGGATCTCGCCCTCTCACCCTTCATATTCCTCATCTTCTTTGCATCTCATGCATTTTTCATTCATCCATCCATCCTATTCATTGCATCCATTGCATTATATTCACATACATTTGCACTTCCTGATTCCCGGGTTTTCAAACCCGTATCTTCCCCGCCTTCCGGCACCTCCGGATATTCCGAATTTCCCATCTTATTCATCTTCATCCTCGGGATCTTTAGGTCCCCTTACATCGCTCGGGCGTTGCCCCCTCCCCAATCTCTTCTCAGGGCATCGCGCCCCTTTCCACTTTATTCTTCCGGAACCTCCGGACTTTCTCCCAGGACATCGCGCCCCTTTCCACCTTATTCTTCCGGAACCTCCGGACTTTCTCCCAGGGCATCGCGCCCCTTTCCACCTTATTCTTCCGGAACCTCCGGACTTTCTCCCAGGACATCGCGCCCCTTTCCGTCTTCTTCCTCCGGAACCTCCGGATCTTTCATACCTTTCCCTTGGGCATCGCGCCCCTTTCCGTCTTCTTCCTCCGGAACCTCCGGATTCTCTTTCCCTCTTCTTTAGGCATCGCGTCCCTTCCCTTCTCATTCGTCCGGAACCTCCGGACCCTCTTGATCCTTTTCATCCACTCTTCCCCGGGCATCGCGCCCCTTTCCACCTTATTCCTCCGGAACCTCCGGACTTTTCCTTCGGGCATCGCGCCCCTTTTCATCTCATTCCTCCGGAATCTCCGGATCCTTCATCTCTCTCTATATCCATCGGGCCTGACGCCCCTTTCTATTTCATTCCTCCGGAACCTCCGGATTCTCCGTCTTATTCTCTCTATCTTCTTCCAGGGCATCGCGCCCCTCCTGATTTCATTCCTCCGGAACCTCCGGACCCTCCATCTTTCTTCCGATTCATCTTTCTGATTTTCCAGAACACCACCTCCTTCATTTTCTTCCTCCTTTTCCATCATTTTTTTCCTATTTCTTCCCAGGGCACCGCGTCCCTCGATACTCTATCCCTCCGGAGCCTCCGGATGATTCCTCCTATCATGATTCTCCTCCACTGCCTCCGGACCCTCCGGATCCGCCCTTTTCCATCTATCAATTTCTTCTTCTAATTCCCCCTAATCATGGGTCCGACCCAACTTCGTCCACATCCACTGCTGTGGGCATCTGCCCTTTCTCCCACTGCTTTCGAGGATTTAGTCCTCACTCCTCCTTCTAATTCTTCGCTTCTTCTGTAGACCTTTCATGTGATCAGGGTCTCCGCGCCTTAACGAGGGAGTTCTAGCCCTCGCCTCTCTTCCTTTTTCTCCTTATTCGTCTGAGTCTGGTCTTGGCACCACTCCTTCTTGTTAAGCCACTTTTAAATCCTTTGCTTCCAATTCTTTTGACTGCAAAAGAGGAATATCCCACGATGATCAAGATCGCCTCTCGCGGCAGCTGCTTCAACGAAGGTTGCAAGGTAACATATTGGCGTAAGTACGCATTTTTATGATATCATTCCCTCATTGCTTCACGCATGATTTTTAAAATGAAGTGCTTCTTAACAAGATTAAGAGTGGGGTTTTAGATCTTTATCTATCTTAATTGAATCATTGTTTAAAAAGAGTCTTTAGGCTTGCTATGCAGCACCTGTGGTTATAAGAACTCCGCGCTGGGAATTCGACATTCTCTCCCCGCTTGTTAAGAGTAACCCTCAGTTGGGCATTCCACACACTTCACGGCGTCCTTAGCCGGCTCTTTGATAAAACACCGTTGCTACCTTGGCCATGCCATGAGAATTCCTGAAAGTCTTTTTCTCTTCTTTACTCGGCCGCATGCAGGGGCAAGAGGTTGACGGATGAGATGACCAATCTAGGTAATCCCCAATACGAGAGGAGTCTCAAATAGGGGCAGTCTTGACCCGAAATTAATATGAGTTTTCATATGAGCTTTCATGATAAATCTTGCCACAAGGGCTATTATGGAAATCAAATTAGAATTTCGATAAAAGTAAAATTATGAATTATGGCATGACAAGAGTGGTAAAGTCCCCGCAGGGAAAACCCTGGTCGTATGCATGTCAAGGGTCTAAAATCAAAGGCATAAAGCCCCGGCGCAACAGACTACCTCTTTGAGGGGAAACACCTTGGAAGGAATTCAAGTCCCGACATCTCCCATCCTGCATAAAGCTTATCCTCAATTATTCTTCTCTTCTCCCTCCAAGACCGAACGTTTCTCAGGTATGGCCTTGGTAGGGGCACCGTTGAACAAAGGATGTCGATTATAGGATGCCACTTTCAATGCACGTCCGGCTTTGGGAAATTTTAGCAAAAAAGGGAAGGAACGAGGACCCCCAATTAATGGTTCAAACAACCTTTGATGCTGCATTAGCTATGTCTAAACCAAAATCCAAAAAATTGAATATTGCAAAATCAAACAAAAAAATTGAATATTTCCTGAGCAAAATCAAACAAAAATCAGATATTTCTTCCAAGATTCATAAAAATCAAAATATTTTTCAAAATTCATAAAAATTTGAATATCTTTTCCAAAACTCATAAAAATTTGCATATTTCAAAAAAAAAAACTCCATAAAGATTGCATTGTATTGTCTGATGGTGTTTTGCAGGAACAACTTTACAAGGACCAAGAGCACGGGATGAGTCATATCTCCACTCATTGCTATCAATCTATTGATTCCTCTCGATATTCTCATGACATGCCACCCTGGGTATTTTTTTGATTATCATCTCCCTATATCATTCTCATTATCATATCTCCTGATTATTATCCTGATTATTCATCTCCAGATCTTTCAATCAACTCCTGCTAATTTCTCTTGATCAATTCTGCCACTGGGCATTATATCACTCTGATCATTCAACTCTACATCTTGATTAGCCAAGATTGTCATCCTCATGACGAAATAATAAATAATGATGCTTTGTAATATTATGATTCAACTCATAATGGCTGATTGATGCTTTGATTCATGCATTGATGACTATGCTTAAATGCCTTATTCATTGCTTGTTATCTTCATTATATCTTGGCTGATGAATCTTTGAGCGCAGGAAGAAGCTCTTAGTCCCACTGACTGGGCATCATCATCCAAGACCCACGGTGCTTTCACCTCATTTCTCAGTTCCCCCATGCTCATTGCTATAACCATCTCTTCCTGTATGCATTCTACTATATGTTACATACGCTACTAGATTATATCAAGGACCTTGTGGCTTTGGTAAATCTGGAATTTGAGTTCCCCTTCATCAAAAACAATGATGATTCCAGAGGAGTCTTAGTCATATGGATAGGCCGTTGAGCCGTCCAAGACTGGGGACGATGGTTCCCTTTTGTGAGTTGGTGCGTGGATAAATGGGTTTCGGCTTAGTATCAGCTCGTAGAATGGGTTTCTTGACTCAGTCTGGGCAGTTTAACAATATTATCCTTGAGTATCTTATATTTTCGTTTGATTTAATTTTTCCTTTTAAACCCAGCATGCATTCATATAGAACTTTGAATTAACGTTGGAAAACCATTCTGATGAGCTGATTTGGAGAGTCAAATTGATCTTAATCTTCCCATATATGAGATATTCATTGCTGATGGAATCCTCAGTCCGTTTTGCTGCTGTTTTGGGTCATTTTCTCGGAAGCTCCTTGTTTGAATTTTTATCATCTTATTTTAATCATTTTCCCTTTGATCCACCTTGGCTGCAGCACGTCCACATTGGCTGGTAACCGCTCTCCAATGGTGAAATCTACAGGTTTGTGACCTGGGCTACTTCCACCGCGCTGGAAGTTGATCATTCTTTTATCTCCTTCGTGCCCGTGTGCACACTCCCTCTTTTATCCAAACATCGTTGATTTCATTGAATTTCCCGGGATTGCTTCATCTCGAACTTTTGATTTAATTCTCATCAAGTGATGTTGATTGCGTGTCTCATCACATCTTGGCATCTACTTTTCAGTTTGCTCTGCTCCCTTGCAAAGCAGACGCCAAGGCGGGGCAGCTGTAGACACGCCAAAATTGACGTTACTGTGAGTACATCTCATATTACCTTGTAACGCCCCAATTTGACCCTCAAATTAGCTCTATTTGAGTGGTTTTTCTCACTTTTCTTGGATTTCTCCCTTTTTCTTCTCTTTTCCTATTTTTCTGGATTTTTCTGGATTTTTTTGGATTTTTCTGGGCATTTTTCTCTATTTTTATCTATTTTTCAGAAATAACGACTTGATGTGGGGCGTCTTTTAAATAACGGCTTAACCTTGGGCGTTTCTAAAAAAATTGACGACTATAGTGGAGGGCGTCCATTCTTTCAAATTTCTATTTTTCTGGATTTTTCTGAGAATTTTTCAGAATTTTTTGGGAATTAACGACTTACAAGGGGACGTTATTTTGAATTTGAAAAGAATAAAAAAATAAAAAAATTGAATTCACGACGTGTGTAAAGGCGTCACTTTTCGAATTGAATTTTTTAATATTATTTTCAACCTCATTCCAGAGGTGATTTGGTGACCTTCTGGGTGTCAGAAAAATACGCAAAAATAGTCATTGGAATCAGCACATCGAGATGCACCTTCACCTAAAAAATGGGAAAATAATATTAAGAAATAAAAAATAGCCCTATTTTGAATATTTTGAATTAACGTCCTGATCTAAGTCGTGTTTTTAATAACGCCTTCTGGTAGGTCGTCAATTCTTGAATTGACGCCCTTATTCAAGTCGTGTTTCACCTTTCGGGTTCTAAACGAACGCGGTCTTTCCCAGAGAGTCCCTGCTTCGTTTGGGCTCTTGCCCAGTCTTATCTTCCCCTCCTTGGGCTCTTGCCCAGTCTTATCTTTTCCTCCGTTGGACTCTTTCCTTCTTATCTCTTCTTCGATCTTATTAATAGAGCTTCTGCAGCTCTGTTAAGAGGTTGATTTCGGATTCCTCTTCTTCCCCTGCTCTCGGACGTTCTTCTTCTGTTTTGTTTTGTTTGTTTTCCCTTTTTTCTTCACGCAGGGCGCTGCTGCTGGCTGAAGGAGGAATCCCTCCTGCACTTTAACTTCATCATCCTTTGGAAGATTTCTCCCCATCGAGCATTCAAGCCAAGCACAGGCTCTTATTAGTTTATTCTTTTTTACGTTTTACTATCATCGTTCATATGCATGCATGCATGTTTATCTCATGTTAATTCTTCTTCTCAACCACGTTGAGAAATCTCCCATAAGTGCAACTCTTGCACTCTTTCCCTTATTCATATATTTGCATCTTCATACATTCATATTTCCCACACCCTTTTGCATAGGGGTTTAAGGGCAACCACCCTTAAGGTGTGTTCTTCATCATATTTTCATGCTCATATTTTTTTTTAAGAATTGATGCTACACTCACCATGTTCTAATTCCATATTCTTTTGGTGTTTGTGGATTTTTACAAGGGTAATCAAATAAGAGAAACTCTCTTCATCGGCCGGCCGATCTAGAAGAGAAAGGAGCACTCACAATCCCCGCGTTTCAAGGTATTTTTCGCGATCCCTCCATGTTTTCATTATTATATTTTTGAGGCCCTCGCGTCTCTGGCGATCACAAACTCCATCTTAGCACCTCGTGCTAATCCCTTTTTGTCCATATTCCTCCCCTATATATATATTTTAATTCCTTAAGTGGATTTCTTAGAATCTACAGCTCTAGAATGGTTCTATTCTCTACCACTGGAAGAGGCCGAGAGTTTCAAGGTAGTAAAAGACAAATTCATCCAGCGGTTCCAAGAAAGGGTCGGCCCTGAATATTCATTTACAGATCTAGTGGCCGAGAAGATGAAGTCGGATGAAGAGTTCGCCACCTATGCAGACAGGTGGAGACAAATGGCCGCCAGAGTACCGGGTCACATTCCGGAGGAAGAGAAGCTCAAACTGCTGATTTCCAATGCCACCCCGACCTTCCGCAACATCCTGGCAATGAATGACATAGCCAACATGCATCAACTCTATAGCCGGGAGCGCTTCATCCAGACTCAATTCAAGGACTCCCATATCCATTCCCTCTTTGAAAACCAAAAGCCCAAGTACCACAAGAAACCACAAGGGCCGGTTACTGAGGGAGTCCAAACAAATGAGCAAGTACAAGCCGTTGCTTTTCCATATCAGGCCGCACCTTTCCGCTACAACCAAAACCCCCGTAATTCACAAAACGCCGCTCCGCAAAACTTCCAAGCCACTCCACAAAACCCTCCCCCCGCCTTCACCATTCCATAAAACACCTTCGCCACACCACAACAACCATCACTACCACCACAATACCATAACGTCTCTCCACCCAACGGCTACAACAACAACAATCCAAATAGCAAGCGCCCGGATCCCAGGAGAGCCCAGTATCCTCCATTGCCAGAGACGCTTATAGATATCTTCTCGGCTCTCATGTCAGTAAATGCAATCCAACTTCCTCCGGAACGGCCTGTTTGGAACCCGGCAGTCGATCAGACTAAGTATTGTATGTTCCACCGGCAGTCGGGCCATACCATAGAAGGATGTTTTCAGTTCCGAGATCTGGTATATGACCTTCATGAAGGGCAGAGAATCGACTGGGCCGAAATGCATAGGGCCATTGTTGAGATTAAAGAAAAGAGAAGGCAGCCGCAGGGGCAGCAAGTATAGCAGCATCAAGCACCGCAGCCGCAGCAACCACCACAACAGCAGCAACCACAGCAAGTACAAGACCTGAGCATCCATCAGAACCCGATGCCGAATCATCCACCCGCTCCTCAGCAGCAGCCGCCAGCACCAGCGCAAGTAAACATGGTCCAGCCACCGGCCCCCAACGTCGGATGGTCTTTCGATGATGATGGCGCCACACCGCAGGTCATGGCCCTCCACCATAACCACCGCAATCCTCCCTTCATCATCCCTGCACAGCCGACGCCCTCTCAACTCGTCCTCCCATTCACACCCGCTCCAGCAAATCCTCTACCACTCTCCATTCCATCGTACCCTCCATCACCCACTCCCATCACCGTCATCACACCACCATCCAATCCCTCACCCATTCTTACCCATTCGCTAGCCTTCCCTCCACCCGCATCAACATTCATCACCACCCTGCCTTCCACCCATCCTTCACCCACCATCCGCGCACCGCCCATTAACCTCACCAACCCTACGCTCCACCAAACCGCCTCCCCCGCACCACCTGTTCCATTCATCCATCCCGCAGGGCCCATCATACTATCTTCAGATGCCGCGGCAAACTGTGCTTTGAGGAGCGGGAAGATGTTCCATCGGAATTACGTTACTACTTCTAATCCCTAGTCCTCTCAGCCGGTGGCCGAGCAAGAAGAAACTGGACCTTTGCCGGGTACTCAATATGACTTGCTGCATCATCTGGATCGAGTACCCGCCAAAATATCTGTGCTGGAGCTGATCAAAAGGTCTACCCTTCATCAGGATGCACTGAGGGATTTCCTACAGAAGGTAATGGTTAGCGAAGACATGGTAGTTGATAGCCTACCAACGGCACTGGCAACTATCTCCAAAGGGCCGGCAATCACGTTCTCTGAAACCGAGCTTGCACCTCCGGGGGCTCGGTAAATGCCGCTCTGCATAACAATTACTCTGAACAAAGTCGACATTGAAGCAGCGCTGGTTGACACAGGGGCCTTAATTAATGTTTGCCCACTCAGCACCCTCCGAGCATGCAACATATCTGAAGAGTTACTACGGCCTACCCCCACCACTATAGCGGCATATGACAACTCAAGGCGAGCGTGTCACGGGGTAGTCACCATTCAGGCAGAGCTCGGGCCCCTTACTATGGCCGTGGAATTCTATGTTCTTGATATCGACCCTATGTTCAAGGCTATCTTGGGTCGTCCCTGGATTAACACACTCGGCGCCGTGCCCTCCATCGCACATCAGTGCATTAAATTCCCCTTCCACGGGAGGGTCGTCAAAGTTAAGAGCTTATCCACAGTACAGTCAGTAAAGGCAATTTCAGAGTAGGTTCTTCCCACACTTTGGCCAAGCAGCCGGCCCGTTCTGTCAGTATTGGATTTGAACTTTCCTTGGGCTTACACATCCCCTAAGCCCGTCGCTACTCCAGTTAATGTCAAAGTGAAGCCGCAGATTCGAGATTCAAAGGGGTGGAACATTATATTGAAACTGGGCTATCAACCGGGGAGAGGCCTCGGTGCGCAACTGCAAGGGATGACTAAGCCTATACCTAAGGGAAGAAAAATGGGTAGGAGAGGTCTCGGCTACAAAGAGATAGTATTATCTATGATAGGTGATTCTGGGCCGCTCACCTGGGATTATCGTCAGCATTTTGTCAAAGGGCCTCTCCAGCCTGGCACATTAGCTCCAAAGCCGGTTCAGCAAGAAAGGAATACAGTTTGTCCAATTGCCAGTCCGCCTCCCTTGCCAAGAGGGTCAGATGATGACATGCTCGACTACAGTCAGGCCTTGCAGGGGCTCTTTTATGAGGAAGAATGTCAGAAGAAGCAACAAGAAGTTCGGCTTATGCAGTGGAGGCCGAAGAAGTAGCTTATTGTTGATCTACAGAAGGAGGAGAGCTCTCCAGTTGTCTGTTCTTGGTCTCTCTCACGCTTCCAGTCTATCTTTCAACAAAGGGAGTTCATACCCCGCCTTCCTCCTGTCATGATAAATTCATCTTTCATTGATCCACCGGAGATTCTATTCATTCTTTGTGCTTGCGGGAAATGTCCACGCATTGATCTATCCACTCTGTTTACTCCTCCTCCTCCCAACGCTCAACTCCATGAGATGTGGTTCTCTTCTTCTGATCCCTTCTTTGATTGCATCTTCCCCGAGCTGTTCCCTATGCAGCTCCCACCTCCTCCATCTTGCTGTGTAGTCTCCGCTGATCTCCAAAAAAAAAACGTCAAATTTGAAACGTAGATTTTAGTGGAAGATTACACTATCCTGTCTCCATCCTCCTCCTCCCAAGGGCACGAGTCCCCTGCTCCTCCCCTTCCACTAGGCCTTTTCTCCCCTAGGTTAGGGTTAGGGTCCATCGAGTCTAGAGGAGTAGAGTCCGTTAGGTCTAGAGAAGTAGGGTCTTGTTCTGGGTCGTCCAACCCTTCCCATTCTGAACCGTGCTCGCTTGCGCATCCTTCCCGATCTGTTCCTGATAGGTTCTTGCAAGATCTAGCTCAGCGGTGTCATGCTCTTTTGAAGTGTCCGGAATTCGTCGCTACAGCAATCGTGATTGAGGATGTAGAGGAAATAGAAGGGGTATGGAGCGACGACGGATTAGGTGTCTATGAGGTCTTGGATGAGAAGGATCTAATAGATGAAGACAGAGATGTAGATAACACTGCCGACTTGTATGCAAAAGGACTAAAGAGATTCGACCAGCCGTCGACGGTAGTGGATGAACCTACAAAGGAAATCAACTTGGGAACGGAAGAAGACCCAAGGCCCATCATTATTTCTGCTGATCTCCCTTCACAGGTAGAAGAAGATCTAATTAAGGTATTAAGGGAGTATAGTGATTCTTTCGCCTGGTCTTATGAGGACATGCCAGGTCTTGACCCCTCCTTAGTGGAACATCGACTCGTGCTTAAACCAGGGGCAACACCTGTGAAACAACGGTCAAGAAGATTTCACCCCCACATGGCCTTGAGGATCAAAGAAGAGGTCGACAAACTATATAAGGCCAGGTTCGTCAGAGTGGTTTTATATCCTCAGTGGGTGGCGAACATAGTCCCTGTTCTCAAGAAGGATGGAAAAGTGCGCATATGCATTGATTTCAGGGATCTAAACAAAGCATGTCCCAAAGATGATTTCCCGCTACCTCATATAGACGTCCTAGTGGATAACACTGCTGGGTATGAAGCTCTGTCATTTATGGATGGGTACTCGGGCTATAATCAGATCCGTCTCGCTCCGGAAGACCAAGAGAAAACTTCCTTCACCATGCCCTGGGGCACGTATTGTTATGTAGTTATGCCATTTGGTTCGAAAAATGCAGGTGCCACCTATCAAAGGGCGATGATGGCCATTTTCCACGACATGATGCACATATATATGGAAGCTTACGTGGATGACATCTTGGTGAAGTCAAGAACAAAAGAAGAACACCCCTCTATCCTGGCTAAGGTGCTGCAGAGGGCCAGGGAGTACAAGCTTAAGATGAACCCGAAGAAGTGTGTATTCGGAGTCTCCTCAGTGAAGTTGTTAGGGTTCATAGTGAGCAAACGGGGGATCCAGATTGATCCTAATAAAGCACAGGCCGTCATGGACATGCCTCCGCCAAAGAACATTACGAACTTCAAGGATTGATTGGTAGACTACAATTCATTAGAAGATTTATATCTCAGCATTCTCAGAGGTGTCGTCCGTTTTATGAGTTGCTTAAGGCGGGTGTCAAGTTCGAATGGAATCAAGATTGTCAGAAGGCCTATTAGGACCTCAAAGAGTATCTGTCTAATCCCCCGGTTTTGCAACCTCCTGTCCCTGGGAAACCCCTAATCCTATACATCTCGGTTATTGAGGACTCCCTAGGGGCGGTCTTAGCACAAGTAGATGATGAAGGAAAAGAGCGGGCTGCGTACTACCTCTCTCGACTGTTTAATCCAGCTGAATCCAAGTACACCGCTATGGAGAAGACTTGTGCCGCCTTAGTGTGGGTAGCTCAGAAGCTTAAACATTACTTTCTCACCCACCCAGTTAGGTTGATCACTAGAATGGACCCGATCCGTTATCTCTTAGAAAAACCCATCCTTTCTAGTAGGTTAGCTCGCTGGCAGAGCTTCCTCTCTCAGTTCGACATCACCTTTGTTGTTCAGAAGGCAGTCAAAGGATATGCCATTGCTGAACATCTTGCACATCTCCCTATTCCTCACACCGATTCTATTCAGGATGATTTCCCTGATGAGCATCTCTCTGTCCTTTCTCATCATCCCTTTTGGTCTCTGCACTTCGATGGTGCACTCAACTCCCAAGGCCAAGAGATCGGTGCTGTCTTGCTTACTCCAGAGGGAGTAACCATCCCCTTCGCTTATCAACTTCGATTTCCTGCTACCAACAACATCGCTGAGTATGAGGCTCTCCTGGCCGGCTTGAAGCACGCCTATCTCCTAGGCGCGCGCTATTTAAACATCATAGGAGACTCTCAGCTCGTTCTATGGCAAGTTCTGTCCACTTACCGTACTCGTGACCCCAAGCTCAAACCTTATCAAGATTTGGTCACGCTCATTGCTAAGCGATTCCGTAAGCTGATCTATATCCATACTCCCCGTTCTCTGAACATTCTAGCTGATGCTTTGGCATCTCTTGCTTCCTCCTTATCTTTCCCTCTCAGTCGTAGTACTGAGACCATCGTCGTCCAGAGATTGGACGCACCTTCTCTTCAAGATCCTTGGTTCATCAACCTCAGGAAATCTGTAGAGGCAAGAGCTGAGAAGGAAGATCTCAAGGAAGTTTCATTAACAGAGCTAGAGGAGATTCTAGACGACGAAGAATTGCCTTGGTATCATGAAATCGAATTATTTTGCAAAGAAGGGTCATTCCCAGAAGGGGCAAAGGCCGAGCAGCGTAAAGCAATAAGAAGAGCCGCCGCAAGGTACACTATCATTATAGGAGAACTGTATAGGCGCGCTACTAATGGAATGCTCATGAGATGCTTGGATGATGTAGAAGCTTGGAAAGTGGCTGAAGCGGCCCATTCTAGTGAGTGTGGAGGTCATGTCAATGGCCAGGCTCTAGCGAAGAAGATCCTTAGGCAGGGCTACTATTGGCCCACTCTAGAGGAAGATTGCTCTCTCTATGTCCGGAGGTGTCTTAAATGCCAACTCCATGCTAATAAAATTCACTCTCCAGCTTCGTCTCTCCATCCTATGACTGCTCCCTGGCCTTTCTCTATGTGGGCTTTTGACGTCGTCGACCCGCTCGGTGATCCTAATTCTCAGATCAAGCAAAAATCCTTCATCCTCACCGCTACTGAGTACTTCACCAAATGGGCCGAAGCCGAGGCGTACGCAGAAATCAAAGCTACAACGGTGTGCCGCTTTATCATGAAGAATATCATCTCGCAGTTCGGAGTGCCAAGCAGCATCATCACCGACAACGGACCCCAGTTCGTCTCCCAAGAGCTTAAGGACCTATGTAAGAAGTTCAATATTGCACTACATCATTCATCTCCATATTACCCTCAAGGCAACGGTCAAGCCGAGGCCACTAATAAAACCCTTCTTAAAATCATCAAGAAAACATGCGAAGCACATAAATTTTCTGATTGGCCTGAAAGATTGGTGGAAGCTCTGTGGGCTTACCGCACCTCCGTCCGTACCCCTACGGGGCAAACTCCCTATTCCCTGACCTATGGGATGGAGGCGGTGCTCCCATATGAGATCTTAATCCCTTCCCTTAGAGTGCAGCTCGATAAGGAACTTAATCTCGATGAACGTCGGGAGGCGTTGCTGGTCCAGTTGGAACTCTTGGATGAGAAGAGGATGAATGCGGCTGATCACGTTTCTGTTTATCAAAATAGGGTTTCGCGTTATTTTCAAAAGAAGGTGATTGAACGTAAGTTTATGACGGGTGATATTGTTTTGAAACGCAAATTCATTCGGTCTGCAGGTCCTAGGTCTAAATTGCAACCTAACTGGGAAGGGCCGTTTGTAATAAAAGAAGCTTATCCAGGGAATGCTTATCGTTTAATAAATGCGGAAGGTGAGGAGCTCCCTCACCCGTGGAATGGGTTGTATCTTAAGCGTTTCTTTCCTTAGAGTCTAAACCACGTGCTTTCCCGGCAGCAAGATCTTCCTTCCTATCTTCAAAAGAAGAGGTCCCGAGCAAGGCAATCAAACACCACACGACATCCCTGGTCGGGCTCCTAGTTTAAAAGACACCGTTTCTCCTTGGCCATGCTTTAGGGGAAAGTCAAAGTCCCTGTCCGCTTCATTCTTCGTCTGAATCCAGGGGCAAGGAGTGAATAAGGAGGCGACGACCAATCCAAACACCCTAACGAGAGGAGGTCTCAAACAGGGGCAAGTCCGTTATGACCTGACGCCACAAGCAAGAAAGGAAAAGAAAAGAAAAGGAGTGCTCTTTACGACAAAGTCAGAAGCGTTATCTCAAAGGTCTACAGATTCTGAATTTCCGAAGGAGAAAAGAAAGCTAGGCATGACAAGAGTGGTAGTACAGTTCCCCGCGGGACGTTATGAGCCCGGTCGCATGTATGCCTAGGGTGGACAAATGTTCGATGACGGACGCAAAAGCCCCGGCACAACAGACCAGATCTCTAATGGGGTTGTGCGGTGAGAAAATCAAGTCTTAAAAACTCTCATATCTGGCCTAAGCTTCCCCCATGATCTTTTTTTCTTTTAGGACTAAGATTAGTACCCTGAGTATGGCATTGGTAGAAACACAGTCATGATGATTAGGTCTTGGCCAGGGGTTGTCACACTATTACACGCCAATCTCGGGACTCAATCTAAAACAAGGAAAGGTTCGCGTTGCTAGAGAGGCACTGGTTTTTCAAAATCCAAAAACATCAAATATTTTCAAAAATCCAAAAACATCAAATATTTTCAAAATCCAAAAACAACAAATATTTTCAAAAATCCAAAACAAAACAGATATCTCTAAAAATCTAAGAACATTAAATATTTCCCAAAACTCCCAAAAATACCATCATGTGCATAGCATGCATTGCATTTTCATTATGTTTTTGCCTATTTAATAAAGGCTCCACCCCTTGACCGAATATCAAGGAACGGTCATTATCTCACTTGCTTCAAGGCAAGGGGTTGAGTCCAAGAACATATCTACCTTGATTCATGTTTAAAGTGTGTGTGCAGAATGCGGGGGCAAGATTCAAAGCAAAAAGTTCACAGCTATGTAGGTTCAAGGTATGTAACGCGCCAACATCGGACCGTTACAGTCACATAACGGCCCCCTCTTCGACCGTTATTTTCATGCAGGCATGGGCCTTCTTTCTTTCACTAATCATCACTATAACGGTCTGGAGAATACCGTTACTTGCTTATAACGGCCCAAGGCCTATCCGTCATATCCTTCAGAGACAGGGTTCTATTGTTACTCTCATTCTGACGGCCTGTCGTAAGACCGTTATTTCCTTGTGACGGCCCATTGCATATCCGTTGCTATCTCTAGAGGCTCTGCCTGTCCACATCATTCCAAGCCATTCAAAACACGAAACTCAAGCCCATTCAACTGAGGCAATTTCATCTCATTCAAGCAAGCTTAATGAAATATAATTCATGATAAACCAAGCTCTGATGATCAAGTACATAACATCTCTCATGAACAAAAAGAAAATCAAGATATATTCAATTTCTTATCCGCAAGAGGGCGGATTCCTCTCAACTCTTTCACATAATCTCGGTGTGCTTCGTCGTTCTCTTCAACTTCTGCTTGCCACGGGCGCACCTTGCTGATCTCCCACATGATCAGCGCATTCCGGACTGCTCGTTCATCTTCCTCGGTCCCCATCTTCCTAGGTAGAAGGGGAGGGTAGTGTGATAGTGCAGAAATGCCGGTTAGAGGTAGTCCGATCTGAAGATGGCATCGGTGCGGGTTGTAGATCGCCATGGTAGTGTTCCCCACTAGCTGGAGGTCCAGGCCTTGACGACGCGGTATTTTGAGAAGAGTGCTTCGAAGGATTCTTGGTCGCATGATGAACTTATCCGTTGGCAAAGTGTTGAAAAAGAGGCGCCATTCATCCCGAGTTTTCTTATCCGCCGTCCTGCACTCCACCTGAGAAGAATATCCAAATGCCCCTCCAATGAAGAAGAGAGGGTGGCTCCCGAAGATCCGGCTTGCAGAAGTTATATCTTCCTTGGGAAGGAATTTGACTCTCACTCCTGTCCAGCACTCAAGGAGTATCATGGAACCAAACAAAGGACCTCCTATGCAAGCCGAGCTTAGTTCTTCATAGAGGTATGAGAGGACCGCTTGAGAAATAGACATTCCCCGCCACAGCCCGCTAATAATGCCAAGATTTTGGATGTCTAAGAGGTGGTCGGTCGTGGTAAAAAGGAAGACCCCGCACAAGCAAACCGCCACCGCCTTGGCTATTGCTTCATGTCTCTCCCACTTGTTTTTACAATGAGACACTATCCATTGTGCCAAGGGTATCAAGTGAATGTGGTGTGGGCTGATCATGGTTCTCACGTCCTTTGGATTATGAATGAAGTCACTCAAGATCAAGGACGGGTCAATGGGCTCTATTGTATAGCAAACCCGGTCTTCATCCCCCACCTTAGTCTTAGGAAGGGTTAGGTAGGCTTCTACCTCTTCTAATAGGACGGTTGCTTCGAAGGAAGGGAAGATAAAGGTATGAGTTTTTGGATGCCATAGTTCCACAAGTGCTGAAAGGCTTGGCCAATCTAAGGACAATTTCTAGAAATTTTTGCCTAAAACCAAGAGTGGTTGAAGGTGCCATGCTTTAAGGATTGATGTGACCTCTATGGGGAGTGCCTTTACCATGGGAGCCACCCACTTCAGGTTGGAATAGCACCTTGGGCCAGGAAGGGGCTTGAGAAAGGGAGAAGAAAGAAGTCATGAAAAGGATTGAAGTGCAGCGAAATTCTGAACTTTGGATGAGGCATGGGAACTTACCACCCTTTGAACATTGAAGCTTAGGTGCTTGGGAATTGATGTCAGCCGCTGGAGCTCTCCATGCTCTTTCCTTACAGCTTTGGGGCCGGTATAGACCTTCCCTTCCATGATCATCGCCTCAAAGCTCCTCTTCATCATAGTTGCTGCCCTTTGGGAGAGTTCTTCAGCCCTAGAACAGAGGTTTTCAGCAAAGCTATGATTTTGATTGAGTTTCCGAGTCTTAAAAGCTTGATTTTGGCTTTTGGAAGGATAGGATTCGGACTAGAAGGCTTTATCTTCAATCTAGATAAGTTCTGGTAAGGGATTAGGTGGCTAAACCTCGGGTTTAAGTTCTCACGGCTCAATCCATCTTGGAATACAACCCAGGATCTAACGGTCTATCGTACGGCCGTTATTTCACTCCGACGCGCCAACCTTAGGCCGTCGCATTTTTCCTGTGGGTTTAATTCCCCGATCATGTTCTGTGAAGATTAACGGTCTAAGGCCTGACCGTCGTTTCTTATAACGCGTGAATCTTGAGCCGTTATATTCTCATCCACTCAGTCCTTTCTCTTCTAGGCTAAGCACTTCCTGACGGCCCTGGTTTTGGCCGTTGCTTCACTCTGACGCGTCTCCCTCAGGCCGTCGCATTTTCTGCTAGTTGTCCTGACAACCATCGTTCTGCCATGATCAACGGTCTAGTCTTTGGCCGTTATTTGTCTTTGACGCATCTGCCGTTGGCCGTCGTTTCTCCTGAAGCCCTACTACCAGGATGGGCCCCTGTTATAAGTAACGGCCTTTCACCGGCGCGTCTTTTGATTATGACGGTCTGAGCCTAGACCGTTACTTTCTCTGCTGCTGAATTCTGGCTATTCCTTCTGCCCTTGCCTAGACCTGGCGGTCTCTCGCATTATACACCTCATTCCCTCCACAGTTTTTCCCCACACACATGTGTTCCTGCATATGTCTCATACACACATTCATTCACATCTCATCCACATTCCTGCACACGTCTCTTCATTTCACACTTGCACAAAATAAAAAAGATCTCATTCCATCTACCATAAGTTATATACAAAGAAAAAGAAAAAAAATACATCATTCGGTCGGCTTATCCGCCGGACCACCCTCATCCTCTCTATCCTCGGGTCTCCTCGCAGGTGGCGGCGCTATGGAAGCACTCTCCTCCTGCTGTCCCCGCTCCGCCCTCTCATTCCTCCGTTGACCGGAGGAGCTGACAAGAAAATCCCCTACCGAGCCGCTCGGAGCAGCACTCCTCCGTGCCCTACTCTGGGAGGCACTCCGCTCTGGTCCCCGGCCCATCATCCGGACCGTCCGCTCCAGCGTCCGCAGCTCGATCTTCAGTGTGAAGATCTGACGCCGCGCCTCGGTCCGGTAGCGATCCAGGTCCGCCGTCCCGATACGGAGCTGCTCCACCTTAGCCTGTGCTCGCGCTAACTCTGTCCGTAGTTGCTCCATCTCTGCATCATCTGAGCGTCGTGGGGCCTCCGCTCTCAGCCAAGCCATCTCTGCCCGTACAAGCTCTGTCTCCGCTCGGGCTCGATCAGTCTCAGCCCGGCTTCTCTCTGCCTCTACCCTCGCCTGACTGGCCTCGACCACTGCTGCTGCTAGCTCCCTCACCTGTAGATTGCATCATATCATTAATCATAAGGCATTTTTAGGCATAATCATAAGCATGAGCATTTTTTTTAGCATCTTACCCGCTCTGCGAGGGTGGCCTCCGCCTCCTCGGCCCGGGCAACTGCTCGAGCAAAATCGGCCTTCTGCTCAGCCCTGCCTCCCGCAGGCTGTGAGGAAGACGATGGGGCGTCCGGTCCAGCTCGTTGAGCTCCCTCGGCCCGCTGCATTTAGAAATCATGGTTAAAAGTCATGGTTAATCAGCATTTGCATCATGATATTCCATTAAGCATAATCATAAAGCATTTTAGGTCTCACCAGGAGCTCCAGGGCGGTCCGGTACCCGTCCCGCTGCTGGATGGTGGAATGGAGTAATCCCTCCAGCTCAGCTATCCGTCCCTCAGGATCTAGCTGCATTTTAGAAAACATGAGTCAGCATCTGTCACCTTGCATTTTGCATGTAGAAAGGGGCTTTTAGATTTAGAATTGCATACCGGTCGTCGGGTACCTCGGTACACCCGGTCGCCGTAGAGTCGAGCAAAGGCCTTCAGATATGCCTCGTCGCTCTCGTATCGTTCCTTCACCGCTCGGCCCCGCCTATTCCAGTCGTGGACGTACTTCACCTTCCGGGCACACCAATCCACATTGCCGCTGATGCCCCTTACTGACTTGCCGGGGTGGTCATCGCTGTGGCGTGGAAAGGTCACCTCGGGCTGATGTAGTCCCCAGGTCCGCAGGATCAGCCTGTAGTGCAGAGGCTCGATGATATGGATGCAATGCAACCATATGTCTCGCCCCCGGTACGATAAAGCCGCCTCCACCCATCGCTGTCCCGTATAACCCTCGTCGCGGTATGGGGTCCATCTCACCTGAAAGCATTTTTAGTCCATTCATCAGCATTAGCATATAAAAGCATTAAAGGCAAAAGCATTTAGAAAGCATTTAGAAGCATATAGAAGCATATAGAAATCATTTTGAGTTCTGGACTCACCGACGTATGTGGGAAGGAGTCTAAGTCATCCTGGATCGTCCGAGTCAGTCTAATGATCGACCCCGTGTCCCTCGCCACCGACCATCGCCTCGCGATCGGTATGCGGCCGGGATGGAGTAATGCGCCTCTCCCGATGCCCGGGAGGTACATATAGCTCCAGATCTGCATTTAGAAATCAAGTCAGTCGCATGGCATTGCATAAATCATGGCATAAATATTCATGGCATAATAGAAAGCATATGAAGTGCATTTACCTGTAGGAAAGGCGAGAAGCCGCCCAGCATTGTCTGTCGGTCTGTGGTGCTGAGGGACTCGAACAAGAATGCGAGCACTGTCGCTCCCCAGGCGTACCTCCTGACTCTGCCCAAATCCTCTATCATCGGCAGCAGTCTGCAGCTGATGACATCTGCCCGAGTCGCAAAGAGTAGCTTCCCGAATAGCAGCATCAGGAATCGTCTGAGCACTCTATCTCCCTCTGGTCCAGCCTCTGCCGCCACACGAGGGCGCACCTGGTCTATCACTCTGCCCAGATGTTCCTCAGGTAGCTCTCCCACGGCGATCGCCGCTCCTCTCAGTCCCAAGCTCTTCTGCAGCACTGATCTCGAAAGCTAAGAGGAGGACTGTCCCGGTCTGATCAAATCTAGCCCGAGCAGCTGCTGCGCCATCTCTCGGTAGTCGCCGTATGTCCACCCTGTCACCGCAGCTCCGTGGACTCTCAATCCGGTAATCCTCGCTATGTCTTCTAGCGTGGGGATCATGTGGCCCCATGGGAAGATGAAAGCTCTGCTGATCGGGTCCCATCTCTCGTGCAAGGCGTACAGTAGCGACGTGTCCATCCGGATCACCTCGATGCTGAGCACCTCGGCGAATCCCATGCCGGCTAATCTCTCTCTCTGGTAGTCGGGCAATGCCTGGTACACTGCCCGGATCTGTAGCCAGGAGATCCGCGATCGTCTCTTCCCATGCATTGCATGTTAGATCATTAATTAGTCCAACTTGCATCATATAATCATTGTATAAACATTCATACTTGAAAACAAAACAAATTTGAAAATTGAAAACCCTAAAAAAATAGCTTAAGTCCCTGGCATGAGTGACGGCCCTGGGGTAGGGCGTCGTTTGACTCTGACGGACTCGGCATGGTGCGTCAGACGAGTGACGGTCGCTGGCAAGACCGTCACATTGTCTGCATTTGGGAATTTTTTCCCTTGCATCCCCATGGTCTCCCACTATGGCCAAATGGCCTACAATTGTTCCTAGTGGGTTCATAGACCCATTTCTACCCCTATTCCCCACATGCATTCATAAATAAAAACACAAAAAATCAAAATTTGGAATTAAGGCAAGGGGGCCTACCTCACGGTCCATGCCTCTCTTCTTCTTCTTCTCTGGCTTCTTGGGCTCCTCTGCGCCCAATGAGGCTTCTCTTTGGTCCTCCTCGGTCGTGGGGACTTCTTCTTCCTCCATTTGGCTTCTCCTCGCGGTTCTCCTTCCGTGGGCGGCGGGATCACTTCCCGTTCGAGCCGACGGTGGAACCGCCGTATGGCCATCTTCTTCCCTCTTCCCCTCTTCTGTGGTGGCGGCTGGGGTGCCTCGTCGCCGGCCATTGCGGTGGTGGGGGTTGGAGTCGCCGGATCTCTCTCGGTGTTATTTTTTTTTTGGGGCGTTGGGTTTGGAGTGAATGGGCAGTGACCGTTCGGTTGTTTTTTTGGAAAACTCAGGAAATGTGACGGTCTATCGACGGACCTTTACATCCTTCTGACGCGCCTTGAGGTGACCGTTACATGTGTTGGACTGTTTTATTGAAGAATGTGAACCGCCTAACTTATGACGGACCAGGGGTCATCCGTTGCTTGGTATGACGCCCTTTCATTAGACCGTTATATGCTTGCAAGTTCCTTGATGAACTAAAAAGTCTAATTGATGTCAAAATGATCCCATGTTATGTATTAATGTTCCTTATTGATGTTCCTTGCACGTACAATGGTTATGCCTTGATTCATGATCATATTTATTGTTGGCTAACCTATCTTTCATGAAGGAATTATGAGTGAAGTCATGCTTTATCGTCCGTCAGGCAGGTAAGTCAGGTATTGTATCTCGTTCCCTCACTCCCTTAATGCATTACTATATGTTACTTATGATATATTACCTCGAGAACCGGCTAGTCATTCATGTGTCCTGGGATTTGATGTTCCCCTTAAACAAAAATGATGATGATCTAAGTTCACATGTTTAATCGTTGGATAGGCCGTTAGATTAGAAAATTTGGGGACGACGGTTCTATCTTGCATGCCGTGGTTGCAGATGGTGTCCTGACTCTGATTTTCTCCGATCTAGCAATATTATTCTCGAGTATTTTAGTATTTTATCTTTCTTCGCATTTGTTTTGAAGATTTTGTTTTCCTTTAGCTCAGCATGCACCATACGCATTCTTTGAGCATTCGTGAAGCTTCATTTGTTCAAGGTCTCGATGATGGTGAACAGTTGTGTTCTTGATTCTGGATGAGGAGAATCATTCCACTCTGAATTAGAAGGTTTCCTTCGATCTGCTCGCTTGATCTGGTTCGCTGAAGATTCCTGTCTGGAGTTTAGTCTCTTTCCTTTCCGTTGCCTCCAGCGGCTAGCCGTGTTTCCTTTCCTTAGTTAATTAGTTCCTCCAGACTCGCATCCCTTTGGCTGGCGATTTCCTTGTGATCAATTCGAAGTTTTCCAGAAAATTCCTATCGCTTGTCGGTAAAGAACGGGTGTCGTTTACCTTAACGCCCTCTTTTTTGATACACTCCGCTTCATTTCCGCTTCATCTTTCATGTTCCATTTTCACTTTCGCTTCACCTCCGCTCGCTCCCCTGCAAAGAGGACGTTAAGGAGGGGCATCTGTTGACACCCATTTTTTACCCAATAAGTCGGGTCATCTCCTTATTCATTCTATATGATGCTCCGAGTTGTTCACTCTTCATTGAGTCTCTTGATCAGTTGAGGCCTGTTTCTTGGGTCTTAATTCCTGGATTAAGAATTGGCTTCTGGTAGCGTTTCGTTGGCAACAGCTTAGCAACCCTTTATTGCTATTCTTGAAACTCAATGGTAATAACGGTCCGAACCAGGCGCGTTGTTTCATTATAACGCATGGGGCCTGGACCGTTACTCTTTGAAGAGTCCTAAGGCTTAAGGCCTCGTTTTCAGTGCTTATCCTTTGGCTTACACATTGGTAATAACGGTCTGTCGAGCAGCCGTTGTTTCATTCTGACGCCCTATGTCTTGGCCGTCGCTTCTTTGCAGAGTCCAATTGATTAAGTCTTCTTCCCGTCGATCTTATCCTTTGGGATAGGGTTCAGAGTAACGGGTGGTTCTTGATGCGTTGCTTCCAAGTGGCGGTCTGTCGTGCAGCCGTTACTTCCTTCAGAGAGTCCTGGCAGTTCAGGCCTTTTCTCTGCTACTCCGTGGTCGAGATAAGGGTTTGGATTGACGATATCTCTTTCAAATCTGATCCTCAGGACCTTCCGTTCGATTCTATGGACTCTTGGTGATATTATCTTCGAGGATTTACTAAAGAGTTATCCCTTTATCTTGTTGAATTATCCTCTGCTCGACCTAAGAGTTTGAGGGTCTATAAATAGAGCCCTTGACTTCATGGCCCGAGGGAAAAAGATTTGGAATTCACGACGAAGTGCTGCCAAACTCAGGAGCCATCTTCATCCAAGAGGAACTGCTTCCCACGTCCATCCATCTCATAATCAAGGGAGTACTTTGGTTTTGGTCTTTCAAGTTCATCATTGCATGCTTGAGTTCTTCCCTGGTTTTTTCTCAATCAAAGCATTATCCCTCCTCTTTCTCCACGTTTTTCACTATCCTCTAAGCATATAAACATCTTCCCAAACTTTTAAAACACCCAGAGGGGTTAAAAAACCAAAAACTCCCCGGTAATCCACTCTCCTTTTGATGATGTTAAGTCCTTTGAGAATTGATGCTATGCTTGTGAAAAGGACTAATTGAGGTTATTGTGTTTGGTCTTTCTACATCTTTGGCAGGTTTACAGGTTCATTGACACGAGGCCCAGGTCTTCTAGCCGGCTGGAAGAGTTGGAGTTAAAAGAATTCAAGCTTTGTTACTGCAGGTTATCTGACGGCCTTGTGCAAGCGCGTCACTCTCTTCCGGCGGTCTATCGTGTGGCCGTCACTTCCAAGCGACGCACGGGGTTCTGGCTGTTACTTCTAAGTTGATCTGCAGGCTTTCTCTGGTTTTCTCTCCCGTGGGCGGGTGTTTCATCCACCTATTTCCAAGGTATATTCAGGTTTTTTGACTTGTTTTTACTTTGGTGGCGATCACATCTTTCCTTGGTATTGGGCATTAGCTGTCTTCTTCATCATATCTTTCTATTTTCCTTGCTTGTTCCACCTTCACGGTGTGTTTTTATTTATTCTTTGCTCCACGCCCCAGCGTGTGTTTTCCTTTTCCTTAGAGTAGTTTGATTGAGATAGCATGCCCATGCTAGAGCTAGCTATGATTGCCTAGGTTCATGATCACATGTTCATAGGTATGAGTAGATCTTTGATTGTTTGTTTGTTATCTTACCATATCACTCTCCAAACCTCAAAATAAAGATAGAAGATAGACAAATAAATATCAACATATGCCTGCCCCCGCCCAGACTCTGTTTGATCCAGTTGCTGAGGTGTAAATTCTGGAAGCGCCGTCAAAATACAGTTGCCATAGAGAGGGCTGCACCTGACCGACCTCTAAGGTTTTATCTTCAGGAAGCTCCGATTCCAGGGGGCAGTCTTCAGGTACTGGATGCTCAGCAAAGAAGTCTGCAATAGCTTGGCCTTTGATGGTCTTTTGCGGTACATAGGAGATATCATACTCCATAAGAATCACTGCTCATTTGCCTAGGCGGCCTTTGAGGGCCGGTTGGGACATGATGTATTTAAGCGGATCCTCCTTGGAAATCAGCTTAACTTCATGCGACAGCATATAGTGTCGGAGCTTTTTGACCGTGAAGACCAGTGCCAGGCAAATCTTCTCGATGTAGGTGTACCTCTCCTCAGTTCTGACCATTCTTCGACTGAGGTAATAGAGGGCTTGTTCCTTCCCTTCTTCATTATTTTGGGCCAGCATTGCCCCTAGGGAGTTGTATGTGGCTGCTATGTAGAGGATTAGTGGCCGTCCTTTCACTGGCGCACCCAGCACAGGAGGGGTCTTCAGATAATTCTTCAGCTTGTCAAAGGCTATCTGGCATTCTTCGTCCCAGTAGAAGGGAACATCTTTCATCATTAGCTTATGGAAGGGGTGGCATCGCCCTAACACGTTGGATATAAACCGTCGGATGTATGCCAGGCGGCCTTGAAGAGATCTCAGCTCGGGGAGGTTCCTTGGAGAGGGTAACTCCTGAATTGCCTTGATCTTTGCGGGGTCTATTTCAATTCCCCGATATCTGACAATGAAACCCAAGAACTTTCCGCTCGAAACTCCGAATGCACACTTCATAGAGTTCATCTTCAATTCATACTGCCTCAGCCTCTGGAAGATTACTCGGAGGTCTTGCAGATGGTCTTCTTTCTTTCTGGTCTTGACTACGAGGTCATCTATGTAACACTCGACCTTATGGTAGAGCAGCTCATCGAATATTCTAGTCATCGCCCGCTGATAAGTTGCGTCGGCATTCTTTAATCCGAACGGCATTCTCTTGTAATGATAAATGCCTTTGGGAGTTCGGAAGGCAGTGTGGACCCGGTCGTGTTCCACGATCCAAATTTGGTTATAGCCGGACGACCCATCCATGAATGATAGGGCCTCATGACCGGTTGTTGCATCTATCATGACCTCCATTATTGGCACTGGGAAGTCATCTTTGGGGCAGGCTTTATTCAGATCTCAGAAGTCAACACATATCCG
Organism: Amorphophallus konjac; assembly: GCA_022559845.1. Lineage (NCBI taxonomy): Eukaryota > Viridiplantae > Streptophyta > Magnoliopsida > Alismatales > Araceae > Amorphophallus > Amorphophallus konjac. Next base: position 77,443,846 of record CM040123.1, on the reverse strand, counting down.
AATCTGTCCATTCTTCTTCTTCACGGGCACGATGTTGGCTAGCCACGTGGTATATTGATTTTCCTCGACGAAACCCACATCAATGAGCTTGTCGACTTCCTTGCATATTTGAGTGATGAGCTCTGGCCTCATGCGCCGCGACGGCTGCTTCACCGGTTCGGCTTCAGGGTTTATGGTCAGCTCATGCTGTGAGACTGCGGGGCTCAATCCTAGCATTTCCTTGTAGGTCTAGGCAAAGCAATCCCGATATTCCTGTAGCAGCTGGATATATAGCCCCTGCTCTTCGATAGATAACTGGGCACTATTGAAGGTCAGCCTGGGGTCATCCTCGTCTCCCAAGTTGACTTCTATCAGTTCATCGACTGTTGCTTGGCCTCCATCTTCTATCTCCGGGGGTACAGGTTGAAGGTCGACAAAGTCTGGTATATCATCTTCGAGGTCGAGGACCTCGATCTCTTCATTTTGTCTTATCTGAGGTTCGTCAGGAATCTCTGGTTCGACTGGTAGTGTGATGTGACACCACCTTGGGGGTGGCAGCCACTCGATCGATGCCCTTGGACCTACAACCCGCAAGCATGCAATTTTGACGGTGGGCTCACTCGAGCGGACTCACCCGCTTGGCGCACACTAGGGCCCGTAGGCAACCCGGTGATGGTGGTGAGGGTCCGGGATGGGACCTTGCTACTCCGATGGTTGGCTAGCCTAAGATTGAACCCCTAAGGGCCCTGGGATGCCCACTCTCGGGGGCGGCCAGCACACCAAGGGTGCGGGGTATAGTATCTCTCTCACAACTCACCCGCGGTAGCACTCAATTGATGTAAATTTGGGACTGGGCACTCTCTCACAGTCCGACGGAGCTAAGAGGAAATACTAATTAAGCAAGATAAATCAGCAAAGAGAGGGAGGCAGGAGCTCACCTGATCAGCGTGAATATGCCGATCCCGGCCGGAGACGATGACGAGCGGGGAGGAGTGGGCATGCACCCGCACGCCGCGTCAGTGTAGCTTCGGATGGCATCCTGCTAATACATGCACTACGCCCCTTGCAAGGGGGTTGGAGTAGGGGTGGGGGATTAGAATTACAACCAAAATGTACCTCCACGCTGGGAGGGGTGCTAAGCTGGCCAGGCGGGGAGGGGAAAAGCCGAGCTAGGAACTAATTGGAAGGCAGTTGCCGGTTCTGTCCGCTCTCTGGAACAGGGGACAGGTAATCGATGTCGGTGCCTCTGCGGCCACTCCCGGACTCCGTTTGCTATGAAACCAGCAGAAAAACCTCCTGGGTTGGCCCAGGAGGACGTCAGATTTTTGGGAGGACTTCTGGTTGCCGGCGTTGGTCGGGACAGGGCCGTGAGCAGGGTCTCTGTTCTCTGGTTCTGTCTGCTTCAGCACCACTGCCGCAGGAAGATGAGGTCGCCACGGGTGCTCCTGGGCTCTGATTAGGGCGTGGCTGGAGTCACTGGATTCTTTGTCGAGCCCTCTTTAAAATGAGACCCGCAGGGACACTGGAGGAGGTCAGAGTAGACAAGGACAGCCCGAACAGTGATTGGGTGTCTGTTCAGTCCCAGAGTGGACAGAACAGCGCACCTGAGGTAGAAAATTGAGAAATCACTGCTCCGGATGTCGAACGGGGTGCCACTTCTTGGTAATGGAAGAAGACTTGTCGCAGAAGCTCTCACCCAAGTGGTGCCTCAAGAAGCACAAGAATGTGGCCGTGGGAGCTTCTGGAAGTTGCTTCAGGTTGTTGACCGGACCTATCCTGTGCAGTCGGAGAAGAATGGCTCTTCCTGGCAGTCACGAACTCAGACGGGGACGAGACCACAACCGTTGCAAAGCTGACAGGAAGACGAATCCAACGGTATATGGTATGCCTCAAGGAGCTTCACGGTGACATCGTGGGAGCCTCTGCAAGTCGATGGAACACTGCGGCCTGCGAGCTCGAATAGGCTGGTTGAAGATGATAGGTGGGAAATGGGGTAGATGAGAGGGGAAATGGGGTGGATGGGTGTGGGGGTGACCCCAAGCTGTGAGGGGGTCTGGGAGGGGGCAAACCAAGGTGAGGAAGGGGGAGAATGGGGGCTGGAAGGGGGTCTAGAAGGTGGTGGGAGGGAGAGCTGCGAATTTGGTGTTGGGAGGGAAAGGGAGAGGGAGATCTCTCTCCCTTGGAGAGTCTAGGGAATGGGGAGGAGAGAGTGGAGGGAAAATATTTAAATGTCCCTTGGGAGCTGCAGGATTGTGTGGGGAATAGGGTTGATTGTGTTGGGGAGAGGGAGATTGGGTTGGGAGAGCCAAGATTCTCCTAGGGAGGGAGGAGATTTGGTGGTAGTTGGGAGAGGGGGTAATTAATGCTCCTAGGGAAGTGAAGGGTCTCTAGATGAGGTGGAGGGTGATGGATGATGTGGAGGGGTGAGGAGAGGGAAAGGGGCGCATGTTTTAGAGAGAGAAAGTGGAGGAGAGAGAAAATAGCTTCCTAGAGGGAGAGGGGGGGATAGGGGTTTCTCACCAACTCAATTGGCTTCTCACCAAAAGAAGAAGATTTAAGTTGGACACTAGAAAATTCAAATATTCATTCATTCCTTAACTAAAAATGGAGAGAGTGGGGCCCTATTTATAGGGATCCCACAATTTACAATAAGTCCCTACGTTTAGGAACAATGACAAATAACCGAGAGGGAAGGGGGCGCCCCTGGGCCTAGCCCATTGAATTGGGCCCATTAACTAATCTAATCAACCCTATGACACTTAACTTAGGTAGATGACTCATTAATCTAGGTACATGACTCAAATAAAAGGAAAATTACAATGATATGACTCAAATAAAATAAGAAAATTACATGACTCAACTCAGGAAAATGTGACGGACACAATGGAACCATGCCGGTGAGCAATCGGAGCTGTGAAAAAATGTGAAGGGTGAGAGATGCCCCCATCATACCCCCGGGGTACGAAGAACTCGACTCCGTCGAGTATGGGTCCGTCGGGGAAGAGGTCCTCCAATGCAGCTCCGGGCGAGCCACAACCTCCAAACTCAACCTCACGTCCTTAGCCGGGGGACGGCTCTTCATCCTCTCAAGGTGGCTCGGGCACACCCTCTTGCTGGCGATGGTACCCTGCTTGCTTAGTATTGCCTCCGTGTGCACACGTCGGACTCTCAAGCTGATATGTGGAGGCTCTCCGAGGGTGTCACTCACAAAGGTGGGGGTAGGCTCAAGGTGCTCTGATGTGACACAACGAAGGGGTATGCAGCAAAATGGACACGGGTCCTTGGACCTATTCCGCAAGCACAAACACAAAGCAACAAAGTACTAGATTGGGCCGAATCACCGTCACACACACACGAGCCCGGGTGACTTGATGATGCCGAGTGGAGATGATGGATCAAGGCCCTTGCTGAAAGAGTGCCAGTAGGGCTAGGGTTGCCCTCCTGAAGGTACGAGGCCCACACTTAAGGGGCTGGCCGGGTGCCAATTGGGGCACTAGGTCCCTCTCTCACACAGCCCACGGTGACCGCTCGTAAGTGGATCACACGGGGTCGGGCGCTCTCTCTCTTGCTCAACGGAGCAATGCCATGGATATTAGCTGAACAAGTACTATTGTTGGAGCAAAGTTCAGAGCTTTCCCCTGGTTGGTTTGAAGAAACCAACCCCGTTCGGAGACGAGGGCGAGCGGGGAAGTGTGGGTTCCCCGCACATTGCGCCGATGAAGCTTGAACCCTGTTTAAATTATACAACCACTACGCCTCACACAGGAGGGTGGACTTGGGATGGGGATATCTGTATTACAATTCAAACACTACCTCCACACAGGGAGGGGCGTTAAGCCAGCCAGGCGGGGATGGGAGATTCGCTCGAATCGCGCCGACGGATCACCCGACCGAATCTGCCCGTGTCTTGGGCAGCAGGACAGGGGATCGATGTTGCTGCCGCTGTGCGCTCCTCCGGACTCAGAACTTGATGAGACTGGCGCTGAAACGACGCTGACAGACCCAGGTACGCTTGTGAATTTTGGTGGGCGGTTCCCGCGTCGCCTCTGGTCGGAGTGGACCCCGGAGCAGGTGCTCAGAGTTCTGGTTCAGGCTGGTCCAGAGTGTTGCAGCTGCTTGTCAAAGGTGCCACGGTCACTCCCAAAGTCCAAATGAGGCGAGACCAAGTCGAGGACGTTCGTGGACGAGTCTTCTTCGAGAAGAAACCAAGAACGGCACCAGATGATGTCAGGGTGGCGAGGAGGAGCCCGTTTAGTGAGGCGGTGTCGGGGCAGGACCCAAACAGATTGTCTGCGCACCCGGTGGAGAAAATTTGGAAAAGACACTTCCTGATGCCGAACGGGACGCCGCTTGTTGGTGGTGGTGGTGGCCTTGTGGTAGAAGCTCTCGGCCAAGTGGCACCTCCAGAAGTTGAGAGGTGTGGCCGTGGGAGCTTCTGCAAGTCACTTCTGGCTGCAGACCGGACTGGATCTGCACAGTTGGCGAAGAACAGCTCTCCCGAGCAGCTCCGGCCTCAGATTGATACGAGACCACCTCGCCTGCGAAGACGACTGGAAGAGATTTCCGACGGTGTAGGCCACACCCCCAGGAGCTCTGGGATGTGGTCGCTGGCGGCACTGCAACAGGATGTTGATCTGCAGGGCTTCAGCTGCACACAGATTTGAAGAGAAAGGGGTTGAAGGGGGGGTTTCTTTGGTGGAAGGGTAGGGGAGATGGTTGCTTTGGTGGTGGGGAATGGTTGGGAGGTGGCAAGGGGAGGTGATGGAGAAAGGTAGGGGCGGAGCTAGCAGGGGAGAGGGATGGGTGCGCAAGAGGCCTTGGAGGAGGTGGGGGCGCAAATGGGTTGGGGGAGAGGGGTGGATGTTCCTTTGATTTGGGTGGAGGGTTAATGGTGGTGTTAATGGAGGTCTAGGGAATAGGAAGGGGTTGCTTTGGGGATGGGAAGGGTTGCCTAGGAGAAGGGAGTCTTCCTTGGGAAGGTGGAAGGGTGTATGGGGAATGGGAAGAGTTGCTTGGGGATGTGGAGGAATTAAAGGGAAGTGAAGGCTCTTGGGAGGTGAAAGGGTGGGAGCTGAGGTGGCGGATGATGTGGCAAGGGGGGGGGGGAAGGTGAAGGGGCAGGTTCGCCCAAGGGAGAGAGAGAGAGAGGAGGGGAGAGAGAGGGGTTCGCCCCCTATAGAGAGAGAGAGAGAGAGATAGAGAGTGAGAGCTAGAGAGAGAGAGGAAGACAATTCAAGTGGCTATAATTTCTTCAATACTTCATTAGTCATCTCAAGTGGAGTTGTGGTCCTATTTATAGGGATCCCAACATTTACAAAAAAAGTCCCTGAGATAAGTGCTAAAAGCAAATAAGCAAGAGAAATGGGGAAGGGGGAGGGCGCCCCTGGGCCAGGCCCACTTAATTGGGCCCATACAACACACTAGCCCACATGATGACACAACTTAGATAAATAACAAGATAACCTAGGGACTTGACTCAAAACAAAGGCAAAATACATCAAAATGACTCAAAAACAAAGGCAAAATACATCAAGATGACCCAAATAGTAAGCCCCAATGTCGAAGTGGACCCGCCTAGATGTGGAGCCGCAACCTACCCATCTCCGGGAGGGAGAGAGGTGTCGAGCCAGAGGGATCCATGGGTGATGTCCCCATCAACTCCCCCGGGCTGTGAAGAGCTCGACTCTGTCGAGAAAGGGTCCACTCGGCTGCGATAACGCTCTAGGAGGTCGGGGTCTAGCTGCTGAAGATCCTCCCTGCTCACCCATGAATCATCTGAAGGGGGCCGGCCCTTCCACCTGACCAAGTATCGCTCGTATGCTTTGCTCCGGGTGATAGTGACATGTTCATCCAATATCCGCTCTACTTGCTCACGTTGGTCCCTCTGGGCTGGTGGAACTCTCTCATGGGTTGTGGCTCTCTCAAGGGGTGGAACAAGCTCAATTTCCTTACTAGGTGTCACCGTGGGACCCCTATATGGCACCAAGTCAGCCACATTGAATGTGGGACTTACTCCGTACTCCTCGGGGAGGTCCAACACTTAAGCATTTGTGCCGATCCTCCTCAGAACCTGGAAGGGACCTGATCTACGCGATCTCAGCTTGGAGACATTCCCAGGGAAAAGTCTCTCAGTTCTCACCATCACAAAGTCACCTACACAAAATTCCTGGTGGCGTCGGTGGGAATCGGCCGACTTCTTATACACCTCATTGCTTTTGTTGATGTGTTTGCAGATTTCCTCATGTAATTCTTTCATGTGTTGGGCAAAAGACTCAGTACTAATAGACACCCTAGCATGTGTAGGCAAAGGAATGAGATCTGTAGGCTTTCTAGGCTTGTACCCACGCACGGCTTCAAATGGGCTCATCCCTATTGACCTATTCACTGAATTGGTGTATGCAAACTCTGCCTGGGGTAGAATAAGATCCCAATTCCCTGGGCGATCCTCAACAAGACACCGAAGGAGATTCCCAAGACTCCGATTGATGACCTCGGTCTGGCCATCTGTTTGAGGGTGATAGGCCGTGGAAAATTTGAGAAGGGTCCCCATTAGGTGCCAGAGGGTCTTCTAGAAATAGCTGGTGAATTTGGCATCCCTATCAGAAATGATGGTTTTGGGTAGGCCATGGAGGCGAACTACCTCATCGAAGAATAGGCGGGCCACATGGGAGGCGTCAGAGGTTTTAGAACAGGGAATGAAATGGGCCATTTTTGAAAATCTGTCCACTATGACAAAGATGGAGTCATGTTTCTTCTGAGTTCTAGGTAGGCATAAGACAAAGTCCATGCTTAAATCCTGCCATGGACGATCAGGGACAGGGAGTGGGGTGTATAGGCCAGTGTTTTATTTTATCTGTTTGGCTGAGGCACATATGCGACACTGTCCCACAATTTTGGCTACATCCCTCTTGAGACTTGGCCAGTAGAACTGACTCTCAACCATAGCAATAGTCTTGTGCACCCCAAAATGTCCAGCCAGGCCTCCTGCATGCAACTCCCAGACTAGGAAATCCCGCAGGGAGGTTCTAGGTATGCAAAGTCTATGGCCTTTGAAGATGAACCCATCCTCTAGGATGAAACCTTGGTGTTCCCTAGGCGATTGGGTGGTCAGGGCGGTATGGATAGGCCCAAAGTCCGGGCAATCAGGGTACTCATTCTTGACTCTCTCAAACCCTATGACTTCCACCCGAATGGTAGCTAACAAGGAGACCCTCCTGCTGAGTGCATCTGCGGCACGATTCTCACTCCCAGCCTTATGCTTGATCACAAAAGTGTAGGACTGGATGTATTCGACCCAACGGGCATGTCGGGCATTCAATCTATGTTGGGAGTTGAGATATTTCAGGGCCTCGTGGTCAGAAAATATGACAAATTCTTTGGGCAAGAGATAATGCCTCCAATGCCGGAGGGATTGGACCACGGCATAAAATTCTTTGTCATAGGTGGAGTATTTTACCCTGGCGTCACACAATTTCTCACTAAAGTAGGCCACTGGTTGTCCCTCTTGGCTGAGGATCCCGCCAATCCCTACCCCGGAGGCATCACAAGTCACCTCAAAGACCTTGGAAAAATCGGGGAGGCATAATACCGGGGCTTGGGTCATCCTTTCCTTGAGCTCTTGGAAGGCCCTAGAAGCAGACTTGGTCCACACAAACGTCCCCTTTTTTAGGCAATCTGTGATGGGGGCAGTGACCATGCTGAACCCACGGATAAATCTCCGATAGAAGGTGGCCAACCCATGGAAACTCCGGACCTCATGGAGAGTGCGGGGCTCTGGCCAGTCAAGGATAGCTTGGACCTTTTCGGGGTCCATGGACACTCCCTTGGTGGAGACCACATACCCAAGGAAAGTGATGGATTCGGTCATGAAATGACATTTTCCCAAGTTGGCAAAGAGACTCTCTTTCATAAGGGTAGTGCAGATTTGCCTAAGATGGTTGAGGTGGGCTTCCTTGGACTGGCTGTAGATAAGGATATCGTCAAAATAGACCACTAGGAAGACTCCAATGTAGGGTCTAAGGACCTCTGTCATAAGGCGCATAAAGGTGCTTGGGGCATTTGATAGCCCAAAAGGCATCACTAGCCATTCATAGAGTCCATCTTTGGTTTTAAAGGATATTTTCCATTCATCTTCTGGTCTTATCCTAACCTGGTGGTAGCCACTTTTAAGATCTATTTTGGAAAAAAATGGTGGCTCCGGCTAGCATGTCGAGCATATCGTCAAGCCTAGGTATGGGGAACCTGTATTTGACGGTAATCTTGTTAATGGCCCTGCTATCGACACACATTCGCCATGTCCCATCCTTCTTGGGTGTGAGAAGGGCCGGGACAGCACACGGACTTTTGCTAAGACGGAGAAAGCCTTTCCTAATGAGTTCCTCCACCTGCCTCCTCAATTCAGCATGCTCCGTGGGGTTGAGGCGATAGTGGGGAAGGTTTGGGAGGGTGGCTCTGGGGATGAGATCAATAGCATGTTGAACATCCCTCATGGGTGGTAGTTGATCCGGGAGCTCATCGGGGAACACATTCTTAAATTCTTCCAAGAGAGGGTGTATTTCCACGGGGTGGGGGTTGGAGGGAGTTGGCTCTCCAAGGCATAAGACTACCGCACACAAGGGTGTCCCTTGAGCTACTTCTTCTTCCAGCTCTTTTCTTGTGATGAGATGTAGGCCTTTGGCTTTTCCAGTTGGCTCTTTTTGGGTAGGTTCTTGGAGGGCTGGTTGGGTTGGTGGGGGTGGGGCCTCTGGATTTTGAGGTGACTTAGGTTGAGGTGAAGGGAGAATCCCTTTGGAGGGGGTTTCCTTCCGTGGTGGTGATGGGTGGAGGCGGATGGTTTTCCCCTCATGTTCAAAGGTGCATGTGTTCGTCTTCCCAAAGATGGTTGCATTGACATCATAAATCCAAGGCCTCCCTAGCAGGACGCTCCCTACTTCCATGGGTATAATGTCACACCAAACTTGTCCTTGATAGGATGAGAAGGTGATGGGTACAAGGCAACAAGTGTTGACCGGGATGGAGTGATTGTTAATCCAAGAGATCCGGTATGGTTTGGGGTGGGGTGTGGTAGTAAGCCCAAGAATCTTGACGGTGTCAGGAGACACGGCGTTGACACAACTCCCATTGTCTAAGATTACTTTCCTAACATGGCTCCCCATCTTGAGGTAGGTTTGAAAAATGGAGGTTCTACACCAATCTTCTTCTTGTGGCTTTGTGAGGGTGCACCTAATCACACCTAGGTGGGAGTCGGTGGGAGGAGGGTTGTGGTCTAAGCCTGTTTCATAGAGTTGCTCTTCATACTCCTCTTCCCAACCTAAGGCAGCCTCATACTCCTCAACCGTACTCTCTTGCTCTCCTTGGAGCGGGGTAGGCCCTCATTCAATGATAAGGCTGGACAATCCTTTGGATGGACATTGGGAGGCGGTGTAGCCATAACTATGACACTGAAAGCATTTCACCGTGCTACTCCCTGGTGTTGTTCTTTTGGGGGGTTCCTCTCTTCGGGGAGGAGGGTTGGGTGGAGTAGCCCTTGTAGGGGTGGGATTGGTTGGCTGTTCGTAAGGCCGAGAAGGAGTTCCCCCACTGGGGATAGGGGTCTTCAATAGGGGTGGAAGGTTGGGTCGGGGACCCATATTTTTGGATTCAGCTGGGCGGGGAGAGGCAAATTTAGGATTCCTAGAAAATCTCTCCATGTCACGGGCTATTTGATAAGCCATCTCAAGGGAATCCACATCCCTCATAATTAGCTCTCTCTTGATGTGTGGGTGGAGACCATTCCTAAATCGTGATAGGGTGACGGCCAACTCTTCATGTACTTCACACTTTAAAAGGTAGGAGTCAAACAATTCAATGTACTCTACCACGGTTTTTCCCTCTTGGGAGAGGCATTGCCATTCATCTAAGAGAGTTTGGGTGTAGGAATTGGGGAGGTACTTGAATCTAAGTTGGGCTTTCATGTCTTCCCATGTATGAATGGGTTCTTCCCGCCTAATCCTCTTCCTACTTTCCACACTCATCCAGTAGGTTTTGGCTAGTTTGGTAAGGTGCATTTTCGCAAGCCTAACTCTCCTATCTTCCGTCATGGGGTACCAATCAAAGTATTGGTCCATGGCACTCTCCCATTCTAAGTAGACATGTGGGTTATGGGACCCATCAAAGTTTGGAGCCTCTACCTTAATCATCCTTAAGAGGTAATCATCCGGGTCTTCTCGCGGTCGCCTCTCAAAATGTCGGGGTTGGCGGGGCCTCTCATTCTCATGGTAAAAGTCATTCTCTAGGTCCTCCCTATCAAGTTCAACGCGTGGAGGGGGAGCTCTTTGGGTATGCTTCCTAGGTGGGGCCCTAGCTTCCTCGAGTCTCTCCAGACGGATGTTAAAACCATTTAACTGCTCCGTGAGGGTTTGGAGGGCAGCCTCAATTCGTTCCATCGGAGCTTGGGGAACCTCCCTAGGGATGTCTTGGTCACCTTGGGAATTGGGATTCATAGGGGGAACCGAGGTAGAGGGGTCGGCCCGGTACAAGGCACCACTACGGGTGGACATGCACAAAGAGGAGGTGACCGACACACGGATGAAGATTATGCAAAGACCCTAGGACCTAGGCTTGTAGAGACAAGTCTAAAACTTGCTCTGATACCACTTGATGTGACACAACTAAGGGATATGCAGCAAAATGGACACGGGTCCTTGGACCTATTCCGCAAGCACAAACACAAAGCAACAAAGTACTAGATTGGGCCGAATCGCCGTCGCACACACACGAGCCCGGGTGACTTGATGATGCCGAGTGGAGATGATGGATCAAGGCCCTTTCTGGTAGAGTGCCAGCAGGGCTAGGGTTGCCCTCCCGAAGGTATGAGGCCCACACTTAAGGGGCTGGCCGGGTGCCAATTGGGGCACTAGGTCCCTCTCTCACACAGCCCACGGTGACCACTCGTAAGTGGATCACACGGGGTCGGGCGCTCTCTCTCTTGCTCAACGGAGCAATGCCACGGATATTAGCTGAACAAGTACTATTGTTGGAGCAAAGTTCAGAGCTTACCCTGGTTGGTTTGAAGAAACCAACCCCGTTCGGAGACGAGGGCGAGCGGGGAAGTGTGGGTTCCCCGCACACTGCACCGATGAAGCTTGAACCCTGTTTAAATTATACAACCACTACGCCTCACACAGGAGGGTGGACTTGGGGTGGGGATATCTGTATTACAATTCAAACACTACCTCCACACAGGGAGGGGCGTTAAGCCAGCCAGGCGGGGAGGGGAGATTCGCTCGAATCGCGCCGACGGATCACCCGACCGAATCTGCCCGTGTCTTGGGCAGCAGGACAGGGGATCGATGTTGCTGCCGCTGTGCGCTCCTCCGGACTCAGAACTTGATGAGACTGACGCTGAAACGACGCTGACAGACCCAGGTACGCTTGCGAATTTTGGTGGGCAGTTCCCGCGTCGCCTCTGGTCGGAGTGGACCCCGGAGCAGGTGCTCAGAGTTCTGGTTCAGGCTGGTCCAGAGTGTTGCAGCTGCTTGTCGAAGGTGCCACGGTCACTCCTGAAGTCCGAATGAGGCGAGACCAAGTTAAGGACGTCCGTGGACGAGTCTTCTTCGAGAAGAAACCAAGAACAGCACCAGATGATGTAGGGGTGGCGAGGAGGAGCCCGTTGAATGAGGCAGTGTCGGGGCAGGACCCAAACAGACTGTCTGCGCACCCGGTGGAGAAAATTTGGAAAAGACACTTCCTGATGCCGAACGGGACGCCGCTTGTTGGTGGTGGTGGTCGCCTTGTGGTAGAAGCTGTCGGCCAAGTGGAGCCTCCAGAAGTTGAGAGGTGTGACCGTGGGAGCTTCTGCAAGTCACTTCTGACTGCAGACCGGACTGGATCTGCACAGTTGGCGAAGAACAGCTCTCCCGGGCAGCTCCGGCCTCAGATTGAGACGAGACCACCTCGCCTGCGAAGACGACTGGAAGAGGTTTCCGACGGTGTAGGCCACACCCCCAGGAGCTCCGGGATGTGGTCGCTGGCAGCACTGCAACGGGATGTTGATCTGCAGGGCTTCAGCTGCACACAGATTTGAAGAGAAAGGGGTTGAAGGGGGGGTTTCTTTGGTGGAAGGGTAGGGGAGATGGTTGCTTTGGTGGTGGGGAATGGTTGGGAGGTGGCAAGGGGAGGTGAGGGAGAAAGGTAGGGGCGGAGCTAGCAGGGGAGAGGGATGGGTGCGCAAGAGGCCTTGGAGGAGGTGGGGGCGCAAATGGGTTGGGGGAGAGGGGTGGATGTTCCTTTGATTTGGGTGGAGGGTTAATGGTGGTGTTAATGGAGGTCTAGGAAATAGGAAGGGGTTGCTTTGGGGATGGGAAGGGTTGCCTAGGAGAAGGGAGTCTTCCTTGGGAAGGTGGAAGGGTGTATGGGGAATGGGAAGAGTTGCTTGGGGATGTGGAGGAATTAAAGGGAAGTGAAGGCTCTTGGGAGGTGAAAGGGTGGGAGCTGAGGTGGCAGATGATGTGGCAAGGGGGGGGAAGGTGAAGGGGCAGGTTCGCCCAAGGGAGAGAGAGAGAGGAGGGGAGAGAGAGGGGTTCGCCCCCTATAGAGAGAGAGAGAGAGATAGAGAGTGAGAGCTAGAGAGAGAGAGGAAGACAATTCAAGTGGCTATAATTTCTTCAATACTTCATTAGTCATCTCAAGTGGAGTTGGGGTCCTATTTATAGGGATCCCAACATTTACAAAAAAAGTCCCTGAGATAAGTGCTAAAAGCAAATAAGCAAGAGAAATGGGGAAGGGGGAGGGCGCCCCTGGGCCAGGCCCACTTAATTGGGCCCATACAACACACTAGCCCACATGATGACACAACTTAGGTAAATAACAAGATAACCTAGGGACTTGACTCAAAACAAAGGCAAAATACATCAAGATGACCCAAATAGTAAGCCCCAATCTCGAAGTGGACCCGCCTAGACGTGGAGCCGCAACCTACCCATCTCCAGGAGGGAGAGAGGTGTCGAGCCAGAGGGATCCATGGGTGATGTCCCCATCATGCTCACTGGGATCCACCGTGGTGCCCTTAGAGGGTGCTAGATCTGCCACGTGAAAAGTGGGGTATATCCCAAAATCCCATCGGTAAATCCAACTCGTAAGCCAGGTTGCCAAAGCCACTCGGAACATGGAAGGTCTAAGTCCTCGTGCCCTCGATTTGGAGGTGACCCTAAGGTAGAGCCATTTCAAAGCCACCATCATAAGGTTGCCTACTTGGAATCCAAAGTGGCACTCGCGAGTTTTTGCCCGTTCATTATGAACCTCACCGCCCGTTGCTAGATGCTTGCTTGAATGAGTATGCCATGAGCTACGGTGCCGTGTGGGTGAGAAGTGTGTGGTATGCAAAGGGGGACCGGGGCAACCATAAGTGGACCTATCATGCGATGCGGCTATGTAAACCTTGATGGACCTAGGAGGGCCGGGACACTCGTAGGTGAATCTATCATGCATGGGTGAAGCAAATGCTGGGGGACCAGGGCAGCCATGTATGAACCTATTATGCTCTAGACCCAACTTGTTGATGCCGATGGATGGGGGAGGGCCGGCACACCCAAATGTAGACCACTCATACTTTCGACTTGACATGTGGGTGTGATGAATGAAAGGACCTGACATACTAATCATGCCAACTTGTGTGAGGTGCCAAGACACATGCATTCCTACTCCAAAGATGATTTCTCTGTGAGGGGTTGTGGGATGACCTTTGAACTTCCATTGGAAAGGATCGAAGAGATCTAAGAAGGTGGACATCATGGGGTGGGGCACAACCTTATTACCTAGGGATATGTGGCCCAAGGTCATGGCTCCCAAGGTGTGACCCGAGTCAAGGACTTGGTGGATTGGACCAAACATGGTGGGTTGGGGTAGGAAAAGGTGGGTGGTGGGCAAGGCGGTTGGGTCCCATGGGTTCCTTGACCCCCATTGGAAGGGATCAAAGGGATCATAAAAAGGGTTATCAAGGGGGAGGGGCCCTATGTCCTCAAGATCCTCAAATGGTGGTGGGTCATCCTCCTCTAATGAAACAATTGGGCCAAAGTTCTTGGTGGGTGGGTCGACCATAAGGGGAGGGCTTGGCTTTCTACCCGATATAAGAAGCTCCAAATTGAGGAGAAGGTCGGGCTCATCGGGTGTAGGGAGGAATAGAAGGAGGTCGCTAGTGTAGCAACCAATGGTGCAAACCGAGGTGATAGACCTGATGCATAGGTGTAGAAGGCCAAGGCTCCTAGGTTGTTCGGCCATAGGGGTCAACATGCTAGTGAACTCAATTTGCCATGCTAAGCCCTTAAGAAGATCCTCTAAGGTCTCCACTTGATATGATGCTTGGATTGTTGTGTGATAGGAGAAGAAGGGCACTATGGGAATATTTTGTTCTATGGGAGGGAAAATATGGGCCGTGATCTCTCTAATTGGGCTCTCCTTTAGCCAACTAACAAGGGGTTCTCCTAAGATGAGCTCGGCCCCATCTAGAGAGGGTGGTGTAAGGTGAAGACCATCGTGTGAGGTTTCTTCTTCAACTTGGACATGGATTTCCTCCAAGATGGGGAGTGATTTTGGAGTGTTCACCACTATGAGGTCGGGTATGAGTTCCTCTACCAAGAAGGTGAGAGGGTCTTTTGGGGTGATGAGGGTTGGTGTGTGGTGCTCCCGGGGTGGAGGGTAAAGGGAAACTTGGATTGGGATTGGTAGGGGAAGTAGTGGAGGCCTAGGTTGGGGTTGGGAGTGGAAGGTGGGTTGGGTGAGGGGGTTTGGGTTGATTGGATTTGGCGGGGGCGTTCCTTTTAGGGGATGATTGAGGGGTAGTGGTGGGAACCAAGGGGGCTTGTGGGGTATGGGTTTAATGAGGGATCGTGGGTTGGGAGGTGGTGGCCGTCATGGGCCTAGGTGGAGGGATGGACACGGGGTCCACTTGGGTTTGAATGGTGAGGGTTGGGTGAGTGATGGTCCTCATTGGGGAAATCGGGTCGGTTAGGGGTCTCTTCCCCTTGGGATCGGCTGATTGTGGAGGGATGGGAGTGGGGGCCAATTTGGTTTGGATATTGAGGACTGTGGAAGGGGGTTTTAGTTGGGGTGTGGGGGCCCTCATGGGTTTAGGTGGAGAGGTGGATGCTTGGATCATTTGGGTCTTAAGGGAGAGGATTTGGTGGCGAAGTGTAGTGATGATGGTTGAGAGGGAATTTGTTGGGAGTGGTGGGGGTGGAGGCCTAAGGGTGGTCTCAAGTTGGCTGGGTGGAGATGGAGGAGTGGTAGTGCTCCTCGGGCTAGGGGTGTTTGAGTAGGAGGGGTGGGAATATTTGCGGATGTAGATCTTCCTAAGCTCTACCTTCATCTCTTCCTATGAGTGAATAGATTCTTGTCTTTCAAACCTCCTTAAGCCCTCTATGCTCCGCCACTTTTCTTTGGCTTGACCCCGAAGTCGTCCCTTGGCCTTGAGGACTCTCACGGGTCCATATACCCAAGTCTCTTCAAAGTACCTTTCTATGGTAGCCTCCCACCTAAGGTAATCATTAGAACATGATCCGTCAAAGATAATATCCCTATATAGAATGAAGTCCATGGGTGGCGAGTAGACTAAGTAGGAAATGACCATGATGAACGGGGGGATAAATGCAATGGCCCTAGGACAAGACTTAGTAGGGACAAGTCTAGAACTTGCTCTGATACCAATTGATGTAAGACGAAAATGGTTTACTCCATCAATATAACATGAGCTCTCATGGACATTTGATCAAACAAATAACATGCTCCAAATCTCTACTTTTTAACTCAAAACAGGCAGAATTATATGAGCATGGAAGGGGCTGTTTGATCATAGTAGGGATTAAATCTCAAATGAGTCACATGTCAACATTAACTGCATAAACTCAGTCGTTCTTGTGAGATCAATCTGATGCAAGAAGGGGTTGGACAGTGATACTAATAATCCAATATTAGAAACTATTATGATGACATTGAACCAAGGGACCATCAGCATACCACTTCTTCAATAACATGTATAATGGGTGTCAAAATTAGAACAACAGCCAACTTTACCACAGCATCCCTTGGACAAGAGAGAGATACGCCAGGTGAGAGTTTCCATACATTGCCATTTGCAGGTTGCTCGTGACTGGTCGTCGTGTTGGAGGAAGATCCGACTGGTCGGACGGTGGGCTGCTAGCCAGAGGGGTAGCGACCGGCACGGCGGCTGCAGCAGGGCGGCCTCCGACGAGGTTGCAGGGGGGGTATGGCAGGGGCTGCTCACAGAAGGCAGCGGCGGCGGTGGTGAGGGCCACAGCGCCGGCGTGCAGGAGGAGGCGGGCGGCTGGGGCGGAGCTAGGGCAGCGGCTACCGCTTGTGTGTTGGTGGGTTTGCCGCCGTGCAACAGGATGGGGCAGGGTGATAGTGTGGGGGAGAAGACTTACGGGAGATGAAAACAAAAATAACTAAATAGTGAAATGTTACAAACGGTTTGATACCCTTCTGTGGATGGTGAATAAACAGATGAGTATGGCAAGGATAAGGTGTCACGGGAAACAAAGGAATCAAATTAAAAAAAGAACAAAGGAAGTGGGGTTGCGATGGAGAAGAAGACAACCGATGAGAGGAAAAAGTAAAGTAACAAGAAACTCTGTGAACAGTAATGGGGCTCAGGAAAAGATGGAATCAAATCTTAAAAGAAGAATTGAAATGGGGGTTCTTGGCCTCACGCCAGAAGAAGAAGAAGGTGGGGTGGGGCTTGGCCTCATGCCACGAAGAAGAAAGGGAGAGGAGGCATCATGCCAGGATAAGAAAACCACATACGTTCTGTAATCTTTTTTTCATCAAATTCTTGCTTAACCCCAATTAGGGTTGGCACAACAATATTTATACTACTGAAAAATTATAGAGACATCCAAAGAAATAAGAGAATTACCTATTAACCCCAACAAAGCAATTCTAAATAAAATAAACCTTAAATAATAACTCTGATCTAACTAAGCCTAAAATAATTCAGAAAATATTTGAGAAATGTGAAATAACCACTCTAATATCAAAATTACATCTCCAACTAAGAAATCATCATGTCGAGTCAGAAATATGCCGATATCCTATTGGATCCGATTCTGCTCCTGCATTATAGTGGCTGCATGAATTGCTCTGCTAGCGAATCTATATCAACAATAGTTCCAAGGGATGAGTCGATTGCCTCGTCCCTGGCTGAGGAGGTTGCAGTTGCTAGGCACTGGTGATTGTTTGTCATTGAGTCAGAGTAGCACTGCAGCTCCACGGTACAGGGTGAGAAGGTCTCACTCCCTTGGATCACCATATCTTCAGTGGAGGTAGCTTTTTCTTTTCTAGCAGCGTCCATCTCTTGATCAGGCTCGGGAAAAGCTTTCTTGATTGGTTCGAGAAGTGCTTGCATCATCATTAGAGGAGGGCTGCTGGAGGGAGGCAGCCCCACTTCTTCAACATCTTCAGCTTCACTACTGCTAGCTGTGTCGAATCTGGCTTGAAGAGCTGCTTCTTCAGGGTGGACCTGTTCCCAGCACCGGTAGGGGAATATGGCCTCTGATTCCAGACTTCTTGGTTGAGCTGGCTCAGTGTATTCAGCTTCTGTTGGGTGTTCATCAAAAGTTGCCCCCAGTGAGTTATCCTTAGTTGGGTAGAAAGCGGAAATGGTATCCACTTCATAGCGTCCACTGTAATAGTATTCCTCGAGGGTGAAGCCCAACCCTGGGTGTTGAGATACACGCCTCATTTCTTTATCCAGGCTCGGGGGATACCACAGCTTCTGGAATGCTTCTTTCTTCTTGCGAGGCTGGCCAGAGGGGATGTGATGCTTCTGGAACATCTTTTCCATTCGACTCGTTATAAATGTCAACCCCTGTATGGGCACTGACGGGTCTTCCATATCTTCAGGCAGATGACAATCAATATCCTCTTGTGTAGGGTGCTCCTCAGCTATGTAGAACAAGCTGCTGGGGCCATCAATCTGCGCTACTTCCCAAGCTTTGAAAGGCTCGACAGTGACATTATCGAGACTGAGAATTGGCTTGGTAAGGCCCTCCGGGATCCCGATGTGGTCGTGCTGCTGGTCGACCCTGATTTCATTAGCTCGGGGTAGATGGCGGGAGGTGCTACCCAGCCCACATCCCCGGTGACAGTAATGTGCAAGACCATCTTGGGATTAACATATCCACACGGCGGCGGAGGGAACCATTCGACTCCGGAGGTGCTTTTTTTTGTGCTGGGAGAGGTCTTGGCTTCAGGGGCCTTCTGCGACCGTTCTGCATATAGAGGGGCATCTGCCAAGTGGCACTCGAACACTTCAAATGGGTGGAGATCAGCAAATACTCTTTCCTCCTTCCCTTCCAGGTTATATTTGATGCACTGGTGGAGCGTGGAAGGTACCACCATGTTTTCATGTAGCCAAGGGTGGCCAAGCAGCGCCTTGTACGAGGTGCGAGAATCGATGACATGAAACTGCACCTTTGTGACAAAGTCTGCTAGAGTGAGTGTGAACTCCGCTACTCCTAGCGACACCTCACACTTTTGGTTGAAGCCGGCAATACGCATATCCCCGACATTTTGGAGACGCACGTTGAAGTAGTGCCTCTCATATATCCTGTAGGGCAGGATGTTGACAGCCGCCCCGGGATCCACCAAGATTCTGTTCAACTCCCGACCATTTAGATGCCCCCTCATATACAGAGGTCTGTTGTGGTTGGTAGTGGGGAGCAACATGTCTTCCTGAGTGAAGGTCATGCTGGCTTTCGGTAGTGCCTCAGCTAGGTAGGCTTCATATCGAGCAGGCATCTACAAAGCAGTAATAATCGCATGTCGGGTCTCTTCACTTAGAGAGAGGATTTCCCAGACAGTAAATCTTACCGGGAGCTTTTTTAATAGCTTGACCACCCGACTTCCTGCTCGGACATTGGATAGCTTCATTTCTTCTACCCACCTGGGTTTGGAAGAGTCTTGGAATGTGGCCCCTGATGGGCCTGCCTCATCGGACTCGGAAATTGCACCCTTCTGCTTGGGGTCGTCTCCTTGCTGTCCTTCACTGACTGCTTCCGGGCGAGATTCTGCTTCCTCCGGTAATTCAGAAGATTGCTGGAGTTGCAGGTGAATGCCCTCAGTTGCTGGTTCGACCTCCCGGCATAGTTGCTTCCCCTTTGACATCTTTACAAATTCTAGGAAGGAAGGAGTGGGAGTGCTGCCCCCACTCTGGTTGTATAGGCCTGACGAAGGAGGGATCTGGACTCCCCTAACCTCCGGAGGGGGTATTTTATAGCATTGTTCCCCCCTGAAGATAATGTTGTGATTGGCGTGCGGTTGACGACCCCATCGTCGGCCTGACCGAGTTGCATGTGCAGCAGTTGCAGCTTCGGCCTGACTTTCCTTAGCGGTTGGTGTGAAGCATATCTCTTCTTCATCCTCCTCACCAGACAAATTGAACAGAGCAGAGAGGGTGTTGCAAGAAAGGATTATACCCTTTGTGGCCTTGCTGGCCCTTCTTTTGTTTCTTTGTCTTCTTTTCTTTTCTTCGGCTGGTGCTTGCCCTCAGAACACGCTGCCATCCTTGTCTGATGCTTTGTCAGCTTCCTCTTCCTGCTTCAGTGAAAGTTGTTCTAGCTCCTGCCACGGGACATGATCCCGTACTAGTAGAGGCTCTAGCTCAAGCTGTACATATTCATCTAGCCCATTTATGTAGTCCTATAGCCGCCGGGCTTCTGGACTAATTCCCTTGACTGCCGGCAATGGAGTCTGCCTCCTCCGGTTGTGGGTAGGTATTCTGATGACTGCAGGTTGGTTAGTCCACACAGGTGTTGCCACTGGCAAAGGGGGTCGTGGTGTGATGCCACGAATATGTGCCCCCACTGTTGGGTGAGACGTGCCCTTCTTCTTGGTTCTTGCAGCGAGTTGCTGCCATCCCTCTTGTTCTTTCATTGGGGCCAAAAAGCAGGCTTCATAGGTGTGCTGAGTACTAGCTTCTGCGGTCTCCTCAGGCAGTGTTTGATATAGAGAGACCATGTTGATGGTGGCTCTTCTTAGAGGCGCCTCATGTGGTTGTAGAGGGTCAACCTTGTATTCCCCCAACTCTATTTCTTCTTTCCCCACCATGCCTTCGATAATATCCTTGAAAACATAACAGTCTTCAATCGGATGTCCCAGCATCTGGTGGTAAGGGCAAAATCTTGGGTTGTCTCTTCTCTTCAGGTCCTCCGGCCTCTTTGGCTCAGGCAGGGTGATCTTATCATATTAGGTAACCTAGTCAAACAAGATCCTGGTCTTCTCCTTCGGGAAAGAATAGGCCTTCTTCATCTTGTCCCGGAGTGATGGGCCTTCTTTGCCATCTTCGGTCTTAGCAAGCTGAGGAGCAGCTGTCTTCTTGCCTTTATCTTTTTGTTGTTCAAACGCCTTGATATCAAGGGCGTTCACTTCTTTAGGTGCCTAGCGTTGCTCTGCTGCCTTGCCCTTTTGTGTAGTGGCAATATTTGATGTCGGGGCAGGTTTTGCCAGGAAGGCTTCTACCTTGGCCACAACATTGTTTAGGCGGTCGAACGACTGAATTTACATGCCAATCATCTTTTCTAGTACCTCTCTCCTGAGGTTCTACTTGTAGATTTGTACATCGTCCTCCTGGTGCGGGGGTCGCTTGCATCTCATTCCGAGGCTCCTCCACCTCTTGATGTAGTCAAGGGCCATCTCATCTGCCCTCTGTCTTGTTGAATAGAGTTCAGCCACTGTGACCTCCCTCTCTGTGACATGAAATCTTTCTCTAAACTTCCTCTGCATGTCTGACCAGTCGCTGATGGACCCAGTCGGGAGGCTGGAGTACCATTCAAATGCGAGCCCCGTGAGTGAGGATCCGAAAAATTTCAACAAATATGACTCGTCGGTGGCAAGGTCACCCATGACGGTCATGTAGTAGGCGGCATGTTCTTTTGGGGATCCCTTCCCATTGAACTTGTCAAATTTTGGCGGCTTGCTAATCCCAGGAGGGAGCTGCTTGGCAGCATGATGCAGTGGGTATGAAACCCTATATGCATCGAATGCGACGTAGTCACCTTCACTTTTTTCAGCGAGCTTCAGATCGATCATTCTTTCCACCATCATCTTGCTCATGATGGTCAGATCAACCGGTTCTGGGTAGAAATGTGCCGGTTGCAAGTAGGGGGTGACCAGGGTGGTCGCCTGCGGAGGAGGACGCGGTAATGGAGGTGTCTGGTGCACCTGTGGCAGTACCGGCGGCATCAGCGGCTGTGGTGGGCGTTGCAGAGCCGTCGCCAAGCTTGGTTCTGCCGGCTGAGGTGGGGTGTAGAGTGGTGGGAAGTCATTTTGGTTGACGTCTCTCCGTGATGACTCGGCCTGCATATCAGGCTGCTTGGATGCCGAAGACTGCTCTGTCTTCTCCATCAATTGCTTCTCCAGCTGCTCTATCTCTTGGCGGTACCTTTGGAGTATCATCAGTACGGTCGGGTCCATAGCTGCAGTGCTGGGGATAGTCTCTATTGTCTCCCTAGGTGCACCCTCAGGTAGGATGTCGAGCAAGACATTTTCTTCTTCTTCTATCGTCACCACATTTGCGGTGAGAATAACGACCTTGTCATGTTGTTGGAGGTAAGCCCGGGTTTGCTTTCCCTTGGTTGCCGCCAGCTTTTCTTTTGCGGCTTACGCCCTTCGAGTACTCGGCCCCGACCTTCTGGCCAACCAGGCCAGCTCCTGAGGCTCCTCAGGTAATCTTCCATAGTGGCCAGACATCCCCACCATGTTGCAGGTGAAAATCTGCATCCTTCTTCTCTGTCTGCAAACCCTCCTTCTTGCATTCTCTGGGAAGGTGAGCCTTTCAAATACAGAGACCCTTCTCCTTTCCTCCCGATGGGGAGTAGCTTCATCGGCTTGAATATCCAAGCCGTCTTCATACCCGTTGTCATCGACCGATGACGTCATTCTTCTGTCTTCTTCTTCTTCCACTGCCATTGATGAGCAATGATCTTCTTCAGCCACGGTTGCCTATAACAGCCATTGTTGGCCCAGGGAGGGGTTGTCTAATCCCCTAAAATAGCTTCTGACCATATTGGTCATCTCTTCTTGCCCTCGGCCCTGATGTAGGGTCGGGGATAGTTGTCGACCTCCCATCGGAGGGATGTAAGCGAGCCGAGCTCTTTCGGCAGTTTGCTGAAATCTTCCTCTCGCAGCGGGAATGTTGGCCTGTCGGGCGCAGGCCCTAAAGCTTCCACGGTGTGGAGGGTCCACGACCGTTTCTTCCTTCTTTGGGGCAAGGCCCCTCTACTTGTTCTCATATGCTCCGGTAAATATGGAGCAGTGTTGGACTGGTGCATCTTGGTAGACAGGCTGGACCTTCGTGGGGACCCAAACCTGCTTAAATCTCCTCGGTTGGGGAGCCAACCTTCTCTGGCCATGGTGGCCGGCTTCTTCCTCCTCGGCTCTCCTTCCGGAAAGAGCCTGATAAGAGTTGTGGATAGGCACTGCGGGGATCACCCGATCCGGGCTGACTCGAGCTGGGCGTCCATCCAAAAAGACGTGGACCCCCCCCCCCCGACTAGCATGGACTTGCTGGACATGGAGAGACGTCCAGTCACAGTAGTAGCAACCTTCCTTCGGGGGTTCCGGTGTCAATGCCTCCCGAAATTCTTGGCAGGGATGGGGCGGGCCCCGTGAGCAACATGATGCACCATGCAGTTGGCGACTTGAATTGGGCTCGTGGGCGAGCCAGCACAACGTCAAGCCTCTGGGGCCTCGACTTTCTCCTCAATCTTCTCCTCTATAGGCTTTGAGGGTTCCGTCTGCAGCATGTCGGCAAAGGCCAACCCCAAGAAGTTGGGAATGCCTACAACTGGTGGGAAGGAGCCGAAAGCAATGGGTACCGCCAGGTACCCGTGTTCAGCGTGGCCGGCGACGATCGCGAGGCCGAAGTCAAGATCGGAGAGTCCTGATGACGTCATCGTTCACCTAAGATAAATAGAGAAACAGTCAGTATTCTTGGGGGAAGCCCCCGAAGGTATCCTCTCTTGACAAAGAGATGAAGGGAGACTCAGGTCCCACAAGGCGTGCCAGACTTATGGGGATGGATTTTTCCACTCTTTATTTATATTTATTGATTATTATTTATATTGATTTATTTATTTATTAGTTATTATTTTTTTATTAGGCGTGCCAGTCACCGGAGTGATAATTTATTATGAGCTCGATCTGACTCAGTCAGTCGATTATGATGTTCGTGTCGGGACTCGGATGTTAGGGTGCTAGGCCCGGATACAGAGGGGGGGGGTGAATGTATCCCTTTATGAATAATGGCCAAATAAAAACTTGGATGCTAGAGATAGACACAGAATATAACCAATTCGATTCAACTCAAATACAAACACTTGGAGCGCGCCTATTCAAGCATCTAGCGGAAGCAAAGCAAACAATCAGACCACTGCACAAGAGATTTTTAGGTGGTTCTGTCCACAGACCTACATCCACCCCTCACTCCCAACCGGAGTGAGGCTTCCACTAGCACAAGCTAGAAACCTGCAGACTCGGTCTGCGAACAAGGTGCTGCCACACAGCTTGACCAGGGGAACAACCTCCCCTCTTCCTCCCAACCGGAGGGACACCCCAAGTGACTCCCAGCCACTTGGAAACTAGAGGTCGAAGACCTCTCTTCCTCCAGACCAGGAGGGACCCCTAGACTTGCAACCCACAAGCCCAGTACTGGAGATCAGATCTCCCTTCTCCTGAGTCCACAGGAGGAACCCGACCTCAGTCCAGAGGATCGGAAGTACAAAGGTAATCAGAAAATAAAGGAAAGTAATAAACGAAAATAACACAGTAATCAGAAGGCTGTAAAAGATGAAAATACAGATGTGGCTCTCAACGGAGCTGACTGGCCTGGATCTGATCCACGGTCCAGTAGGAACTAGTCTTCAGATGAAGCTTCTTCTTTCTCTTCCTTTTTCTTCTCTACTTCCTTCTCACACTCGCGAGCTCTCTCTCTTTCTCTTTTTACTTCTACTGCTTCTCTCACTCTGCCACTCTTCTTTTTCTTCTTCTTCTCTACTCACTGGATCGAGAATACTCTGCTGCTATCAGACTGGATGTATAGACTTTTCTCCTTTTCTTTCGATCAGTCTTCTTTAGTGGAAGAAGGCTCGTATATATAGCAGCAGCAGCAGCAGCCCCTGGGCGCGTGGCTTCCACGTTTTCCAGCCCAAGGAATTCGCCAGATCCGAGGCAGCTTCATCCAGGTGTCAGCATCTGCATACCTCGTCCTCCTGGGATCACGAGCCAGGTCATCAATCTCGGTAAGAATCCCTGTCAGACAGAGCATCGAATAAGTCATCAGTTTAAGTCTAAACACCCTGTACATACTCTGTGAATGCAAAGCATTGTATAGACTTCAGACTGTATAGACTTGAGCAGATAAAGCAAAAGCAATGTATATACTTGTGAGGACGAATGCATTATCAGAACAGGAGAGTGTGTAGACTTAGGCCTTCTGTTCAAGACAAAAACCAATGTACAGACTTCATGCTGTACAGACTTGATGTTGATCAAAAGACCTTTGGACATCAGCCCAAGACGTCAACGCTTCCAACGTGCAGCGTCGCCTCAGCTCCTCAAGCGAGATGCTCACGCCCTTGGCAACTGGCCAATGCGTCAACGCATCCAGTGTCAGCGTCGACGCAGTGAACAAGACAGGTGATGAACAATGCATGCACTAGCTTTACCAATGTGTAGACTTCACAAAGCTCAGCCACTGTATAGACTTCACGAAGCTCAACCAGTGTATAGACTTCAATGAGAAACCAAGGCTGTATGGACTTCAAACTTTGACGTATGACCTGTGAGCGATGTATACACTTGGCCCTTGAAGGATGTACAGACTAGAAGGAATGAAGCCCACGATGTATAGACTTGAAGATTGAAGGCGATGTACAGACTTTGATGTAAGACGCAGAATGAGACGCTGAAGTCTGTATAGAGTTTGATGACTGAAGCATGAACAGTACGCCAACGTATGGACTTGGCCAAAGCGTGGGGAAAGCCCCCAATGTGTAGACTTCCAATGTGAATGAAACGCTGTACAGACTTGCTCAAACAGTCTGATGTATGGACTTAGAATTCCAACAGAAGGATGTATAGACTTTATGAGAATGCAGCAGCCAGTGTATAGACTTGCAGTCTTGTACAGACTAGCCAGTGTATAGACTAGACGAGCATGCAGCACACAATGTGCAGACTTCGTGCAGTGTATGGGCTTCATGCAATGCAAAGCAGACCAAAGTATAGACTTCCTAAATGCTTCAAGACCATGCACATCAAATGTCTAGACATCACAAGGTGAACGGCGGTACATACTTCCTATGTGAAGACAGCTGCTGTACAGACTTGTTGAAGTGTGAAGGAGTTGAGTGTATAGACTTCACGATGTGAAGACTTGTCAAGGATAGCAGGCCGATGTACAGACTTGAGCGAATCAAGGTCTGTATAGACTTGAAGATCATTCAGCGACCGATGTATAGACTTTCCAATGGAACGGCTGTACAGACTTGAAATAATGGAAGACAGCGAGTGTATAGACTTTGAAGTGCAACGTAGGTAAAGGCTTCCAATGCATGGACTTTGAAGTTCACTGAATGATGTTCAGACTTTGTTCCACCGACCAGTGTATTGACTTTGCAAGCGTGAGACGCTGGATAAGACGGTGGATGTACAGACTTTAGGTGAAGGCATGAAATGATCTCTAAGACGATGAAGTCTGTATAGACTTTGCAGTGAATGGATGCTCAGTGAGACGCAAGTTGAGACGATGCAGTATATAGACTTCATGTAATGCATGCGGACGTTGAACAATAGAATGTGCAGACTTTGCCATGAGACGCTGAACAAGACACTCCAATGAATAGACTTGCTGGATGCACTGTAGACAATGTATAGACTTTGAAGGCTAACAAGCGTCCTCAGTGTACAGACTTGGGCTGTACAGACTTTGACTCAAATGTGCATATGAGACGCTGAATAAGACAATTCACTGTATAGACTTAGCCTAAGACAATGCATGAGACGGACGATGTATAGACTTGCGTTACTGTAGCAATGTATAGACTTGAGATGCACTAAGACGATGACTGTTCAGACTTTGGCAATGTGCAGACTTAGGACAGCAGCAAAGCATGTGTGTATTATGTGAGAGTGTATACACTTGAAAGCAACATATAGCCAAGTATGAACAACGTGAGAGTGTACACACTTCAAACTATTGAACACAAGTACAATGTATATACTTCATGAACAGACGATGTACCTACTTGGAATTGATGCATGCTGTGCAATGTACATACTTTGAAATCATGCAGGCTGATGTGCAGACTTCAGTTGAGCCCAACCGAAGAGTGTATACACTACACTTATCTGGGGGGGAACCCACACTATGCTGAATGTGATGTATGAATGCTTTATGCAGCAGATAACATGGCTATATCAAATATGCAATGCAAATGCTTTATGATCTGATAAACTAACAGAACAACAATGCAATGCTTTGATAAACAGGCTGAACATCAGAATGACTGAACATATGAAGATGACTTATTTCAGCAAGATGACTCACAGTAGCTCACATCAAACACCAATCATCAAAACCAAATCAATCATCAAAACAGAACATCAATGCATGGTGACTCAC
Source organism: Amorphophallus konjac (assembly GCA_022559845.1). Taxonomy (NCBI): domain Eukaryota; kingdom Viridiplantae; phylum Streptophyta; class Magnoliopsida; order Alismatales; family Araceae; genus Amorphophallus; species Amorphophallus konjac. The sequence goes on along the minus strand of CM040123.1, from coordinate 77,417,193 downwards.
AGTGTATGACTCACATTAAAACTAATCATCAAAACCACAGAGGCACAACATCGGAGTCCGTCATACCATAAAGGTTATGACGTTAATTACGTCCTCTAAGAAAGAGGACAACCCTTGATTAATTGCCAAGAGAGGATGCCCCAGGGGCAAGACAAGATAAGACTACGATGCTGACTTCATTCGCAGGATGTGAAATGCGTGTGGATAATCATGCAATGCAAGATATGATAATAATGTGCGGAATAAATCCGACAGCATATCCCCTTATCTTGGTCTATGCCAAGTGGGAATATATGTCATCCATCCACGGAGTGCCGAGATGGAAGCCAAAGGAGAAATGGGCGTAGCCCGAGATCCAAGGGGATCTAAGTATGACGGGACAATGTCCATTGCCATGATGTTTATTGATATCCCCTTAAGAAACGATTTGAGGACATGCAGTAGCAGGACTCCAAAGGTCAGCAGGGTTAGCAAGAAAACGTTGCAGTCAGACGGCGTAATGTGAGGGGGGTAAAACCCCGTTGATTTAGCTCCCTTAGACTTGGATAGAGAAACATGATTCCCCCATGATATGATGAAGGTTGGCAGGGAGGCTGATGAGGTTAGGACATTGGGTTTAGACTAAGCTTAAGGCTCATTAAGGTTACTGGGAAGTTGGGTGTTTGAATGGTAGTTGGTGTTAAGATGAACCGGCGCAAATAGGGATCGGCGCGAAGACGAATCGGTGCAGTGGGGTCCGATGCGAAGGCAAAGCGGCGTGACGGGATCTCAGCACGATGGTCTCGGCGCGACAGTGAGCATGGACAGGGTGTGGTCGGCACGACTAGTGTGTTGACGCCCCAATCACCCGGTGCAGAACTAGCGCCGAGAGGGGGGCTACGCCGGGAGGCTGTATGGCGCCGACGAGAGTAGCTTCTTTAGGTGTTCTGAGAGTTTTGTGAGGTTATGGGGCTGATGGGTTCTATTAAGGAGATTTCTCATGTTCAATGGGATCTCATGGCCTTGTCAACGGTGATACTTAGGTAGGGTAGAAGGTGAGGGTGAACTCACCCACAGAAGGTCTAGGGAGACCATGTGATCTTGATGAGTATATCCCCTTCTCACAGTGAACAAAGAGCTGTAAGATAGTCTTTCTCAGGGCCTTTGCCACACTCAATGGGGGTAGATTCCTCGGTTTAATGAAAACTTCACACGATTCGATAAAGTAAAGATCGCGAATGAGTTTCGGTAGCATCTCCCCTTATTTTGGACTGTGCCAAAAGGATAGTATAGGTCATCCATCCACAGAGTGCCGGGATGGAAGCCAAACGAGGAATGGGCGTAGCCCAAGATCTAAAAGGATCACAATCCGATGGGACAATGTCCACTCTTCGTGGTATTTATTAATATCCCCTTGGAGAGGCCATACGAGAGCATGCAGTGGCAGAACTCCTTAAGCCAACGGGGTTACAGAATGTAGGGGGGTTTTGCCCCATTGATTTAGCTCCCACAAGGGCTGAATGAAGGCTATTGCTCCTCCCTGGGGTGATGAAGTCTTATACTGATGGATCATAGGGCTCAGAGCTCTTGAGGGCATCGGCACGAGGCTATCGGCATGAGTGGAGATCGGCGCAACAGGGAAGATAAGTCTCGGCGCGCTGGAGGGGGATGCCCAATCGGCGCGGGTAGCACTCGGCATGGAACTGGCGCCGAGGGAGGGCCGCGCCGGGAGGCCGTTAAGGCGCCACAGAAGGCTTTTAGGGGTTTTCTGGAGCTAAGGGTTTTTAGGGGTTTGAATAGGTTTTGAGCTGAGGGTTTCAGAGGCCTATCTGAGGATTCAAAGGGGTTCTATTCAAGGATTTTTGAAGTGTTGTACTCAAAGTTTTAGGGAGCTTTAGTCTGAGGATTCTGGGGGGTTTTATCCAAAGGTTCAGGAGGCTTTACACAGGGTTTCAAGGGGTTTGAGGATGGCCATTGAGGATGGTTTTGGGAGAAATCATCAGAGGAGGAAATGGCTTTCATTCTCGAGCTTCATTGAGAGCCAGGTTATCGATTGAATCCCACAAGTCTTGACTTGGGTGTATCCCTCACCATTCCGCAAATGAGAAGCCATGAGATGGGCTATCTCAGGCTCTCACCACGATTGTGAGGTTGGGGAAAATAGCTACGATGTAGTAGAAACACAATCAAGCGGTCTGAAGGGTATGCATGCAACAGAATCCGATCCATTCACAACAGCTATCAAACACTATAGATTTCAGAGAGGTAGAGAGAGATAAAACTCCAAGATCTCATATCTCATTTCATTAAAAAAGGATGCATACATTTCACACAGAGGGGGAATTGGACTACCAGAGTCTACATACAAACTGATGCCCCTTGGAAATATGCCAGACTATGCCAGCACTTAACATCGACGGAGGAACAAGCCTCAGAAACAAACTACAGAAAATAGAGGCATACTATAGAAGACAGATCGAAACAAAGAATGGGGAAGGGGAGAATATAGCCCCCGAGGGCATTAGATAGACGAACCCCACCTTGAATCTCCTTCCCATGGCTTCTACTGCTCTCTTTTTCTTTCAGATCCCTTCCAACGGGCTCTCAGACTCTCTTCTTTTCTCAGGGGCTACTTCTGCTTCGATTGCCTTTTTTTCTTCTCTCCTCTTCTTTCTCTTGTATATCTCGTGTCCTCGGCAGCAGCTTTTTTATAGAGGGGTGGCCTCATGCTCTCGGCACGAGCTCCCTGGCGCGCCCAGCACGCAGCATCTCGGCACGCCTGGCATGCAGCATCTCGACGCGTTTCTTCTTGTGTTGGGCTTGGCCCATTTGATTAGCATTCGACGCCGGATAGGGGCTCATCTAATGGGCTTTTCTCCATTAGTCTTAAGGACTTTTCAAAATAGATATTTGTTCTTCCTGAGGCTTGCTTGACACCTTACATTCACAAACATATGTGAGGCAATGTGAATCCCATTTCATGAGCATCAGAATTATCTGAGGATCATCTTCAGCAGGCAGATGATTGCCCGGAGTTTGTCATAGTTTTTATCAGCCTGACTATCTGAATGATAGCCGTGCTGGGCAGCGGCCTAGCCAGAGATGGCTTCAGCCGATCAATGTGTTAGGGGTAGTGGATCTCTTCTATTCTGATTCTCAGAACTTCCAGGGATGGCACAGAAGCCGCACCCTTGATTGGTCTTTAGAGCCCTGAGCTTGCTTTGGCTTCTTTTGTATATTTTAGGTGTCAACAAATAAGACTTGTGGAGATGGATTTTTCCACTCTTTATTTATATTTATTGATTATTTATTTATATGGATTTATTTATTTATTAGTTATTATTTTTTTATTAGGCGTGCCAGTCACTGGAGTGACAATTTATTATGCGCTCGATCTGACTCAGTCAGTCAATGATGATGTTCGTGTCGGGACTCGGAGTCCGTCTTACCATAAAGGTTATGACGTTAATTACATCCTCTAAGAAAGAGGACAACCCTTGATTAATTGTCAAGAGAGGATGCCCCAGGGGCAAGACAAGATAAGACTACGATGCTGACTTTATTCGCAAGATGTGAAATGCATGTGGATAATCTTGCAATGCAAGATATGATAATAATGTGTGGAATAAATCCGGCAGCATATCCCCTTATCTTGGTCTATGCCAAGTGGGAATATAGGTCATCCATCCACGGAGTGCCGAGATGGAAGCCAAAGGAGAAATGGGCGTTGCCCGAGATCCAAGGGGATCTAAGTATGACGGGACAATGTCCATTGCCATGATGTTTATTGATATCCCCTTAAGAAACCATTGGAGGATATGTAGTGGCAGGACTCCAAAGGTCAGCAGGGTTAGCAGAAAAACATTGCAGTCAGACGGCATAATGTGAGGGGGGTAAAACCCCGTTGATTTAGCTCCCTTAGACTTGTGGGAATGAATTTTTCCACTCTTTATTTATATTTATTGATTATTTATTTATATGGATTTATTTATTTATTAGTTCTCCGGTTTGCTAGTGACTGGGTGTCACTAGTGGTTCCTTCCGGGTTGGAAGAAGAGAAGAGTGTGTTCCTCTGGTTCAAGCTGTTAGGCAGTGTTTGTAGGCAAGCTGTGACGCCCAGCGGTTTCAAGCTGTTTGGCAGTAGTAAGCCACACTCTAGTTAGAGTGTGGGGTGTACGTAGGTCTGTGGACCGAACCACCTAAAAATCCCTGGTGTTGTGCGATTGCTTTTGTGTCTGTGGTTTGATTGCTCTATCATCAACCGTTAGATGTATGCTAGGCTCGCTTCTATCTACGGTTGTGTCTGATAGGAATTTGTGTACACATGGTTGCTTGGGTTTATTCAGCTGCATATATTTACTTGGGAGTCTGCTTGTTGCAGTTCATGTGTTCCAGTTAATGCCTCATTGGTTTTCAGATTCAATAGAGCTTAAACAGTTTTATTTCCACGAGAAGTTTGAAGTCTTCTGTTTAAGTCTTTAAATTGGGCAAAAAAAATTTAAAGGGGATTCATTCACCCCCCCTCTAAATAATTGTGTGCACCAGTGCACCTAGTCCATACAGACTAGTTGTTTGTATAGGCTCTTGTTCTGTTTGAATTATTGCAATGACTCATGATATTGCCATCATCAAAAAGGGGGAGATTGTTGTGTCTCTGTGGTTTTGATGATGTCAATATTTATGAGTCATTCTCTATATAACCTTGATGCTTTCATACAGTTGTTATAATTGTTAATGTGTTTAAAACAAAGTCAACGCAGGATAGTCAACGTAAGGTGCAAGTCAAAGCTACTGTTCAAGAAGATGACAAAATATTAATTGGTCAAATTGATTGAGTCAACAACTGCATTTAAAAGGACGGTGCATACTCTCTCTATTGTGGTCAGTGCATGTCTTTGCCTCCAACACATAGGCAAAGTCTGAGCATGTCACTATTCACAAGACCAAGCTCAAAGCAGCCTTTCTCAGCATAGTAACTGAGGTCGGTGCAATACACTGTAAGAAGTCAGTGCAATGCCTTCCTCAAACACATGCAAGTCCGTGCAGTATGATGTATCAGTCGGTGCAATATGCTGCAGCAGTCAGTGCAAAGCCTTCCTCACATAAGCCGATCGGTGCAATCCCTTCGCCAGCACTAGCTAGGCCAGTGCAATGTTTCGCTTCAAAGGCACATGGTCGGTGCTAGTTTTGCTATCAAATAGACAAGGTCGTTGCAACCTTCTCCCGCCAGCAAACAAGGTCCGAGCATACAGAACAAGGCTAGTCACTTGATCGAGCATGTGGTGGATAAATCTACAACCTGCGAACTTATTTCAAGTGGAAGTCAAAACACCAGGTTAAGGGCTCGTGATCCGAGGTAAGGAACCGAACGAATGAATCTGCCACGTGGATAGCTAAAGCGTCAAGATTCTGACACGTGGCTAAGGGATTCCTAAATTCTCTTGGCGGGAGTGCTCCCTCCACACGCCAAATCTGTTAGCTCGTGGGTCCCAGGCTTGAAGCTATATAAAGCCTTTCTCCTACGATTAAAGCAAGAGACCAGAGTTGAGATGATGAACTGACGAGAGAAAAAGAGAAAATAGTGAGAAGAAAAGTGTGAGCAGCAGAGAAAAGAAGAGTGAGCCACAGTCTGAGAAGAAGAAGAAGAAGGAGAAAAGAGAAGAAGAGAGGATCGAGAGAAGAGAAAGAAAAGAGAGAGTGGTCGAGATTGAAGCAGCTTGTGTCTAGCTATATGTTGGTTTCTGGATCAGATCTAGACCAATCTTCTCCTGCGAGAGCTATACTCATTTCCATTTTCTGTTTGATCTATTTTTTTTATTGTTTTCATATTCTCAGTGTTTTCCATTTCCCGTGTTTGGGATCGGGGTTCCTCCTGTGGTCTCAGGAGAAGGGAGATTTGTTCTCCGATTTTCTAGTGACTGTGTGTCGCTAGTGGTTGCCCTCCTGAGTGGAGGAAGAGAGGAGTGTGTTCCTCTGGCTCAAGCTGTTAGGCAGCGTATGTTTGCAGACTGAGTCTGCGTGTTCTTGCTTTTGCAAAGGAAGCCTCACTCCGGTTTGGAGTGAGGGGTGAATGTAGGTCTGGAGGACCGAACCACCTAAAAAATCTTGCGTGCAGTGGTTGACTTGTGGTGTGCATTTTCCTATCTTCTGCCCTCTTCACATGTTATTTGAACATTTAATATTAGAAGCCTTTCTATGTGATTTCAGTTTGAGTTTGATTTTGCTGCTAAGTGTTTGATTGAATGATTTAGTTGAAGCTCCTACTTCTTTGTGTTTCTCGTGGCAAAAGTTCCTTGAGGGAACTTGTGAGTGGGGTCTGCGAAATTCCTTGGGTTATCTCTTCCAGCATTTTCAGTTTCCGGAGTAAGTAAACTCGGTTGTCTCATTAGACTTCATTGAGTATAGGCAATAGTTTTATTCCGCTGTAGATTTGAATCGAAGCAAATATTTAGAGGGGATTCATTCACCCCCCTCTGAATCCGTGCCTAGCACACCAACACATCTTAGTTCTTGGACCTCTCGAGCATGTACCTCTGTGGATTGCCTGCCACCATGTCTCTCATCGGTAATTAATAATCTCATTTACTATGCCTTGGAGTTCCCGAGCACACTAGGGCCTTGGAAAATCTATGTCATAATCGGCATTAATCCCATTTGTTTAGGTCAATTGTGGACATTGGAGATGGACTTGATCTTACTAAGATTACTTAGGGAGGATTTGAAATGTGGAGAGTCATGGGATGTCGTGCGACAAATATTTCACATCCTAACTGGATTGAATTTTCCCACCTCCCATTTGAAGCATAGGCTTGGCTTCTACAAATCATTTTATGTAGTAGCAAATGCACTTGTGCATGATGGGGGTTTCAAATGGGATGAGGCTCCCAAGCAGATACAAGGCCCTAACATGCTATGGGATGCATACAATGAGGTGTGTGAAATGGCCATTGAAGAATGCATAGAAAGAGACTTTTTCTAGTTTTTTTGGCATGCGCTAATTGTAAACACATTATTTTTGCAGTTTAATCCACTTGTCATTTGGTTTAAGGGGAGGACATTACACTTGTATTGGGAGATTATGCATTCTCTTCGTACGTGAGACAATCTCCACCTGTGAACAATTATGCATGGCATCCATATTGTGCCTACATTAACTTTGCATGACTTACCTCCTTTTATGTGATGTACTAAGTATGATCTCGTGTATTATCTTCAACTTTTATAAGGAGACGATGTCTTCCTTATCTTCCTTGTAGACAGGCTCATAGCGGATAGCAAGGGGAAGCCACGAGTTACAAACTTCACGACTCGGGAGGACAAAGTGTTGTTAAACCTCTTGATCGACCAATATCACAAGAACACATGCAACCAAGGCACATTCAAACAACATGTGTGGAATGACATCATAGGCCCCTTCAATGAAATAACGAAAAAGGGGGTAGACAAAAATAATTTACAAAATAGATGGAAGAACCTTAATAAATAATACCACACACTCGAACAATTGATCGCACGGACAGGTTGGGGATGGAATGACGTTAAGAAAATGCCTGTGCCACCTGGAGAGGGTGCGTGGGCGGAGGCAATTGCGGTATGTAATTTATTCTTTGACCACACTCATTAAGTGTTGAACAAGGATCATACGTATCCATTACAAGGTACTTACATTGTCTTCTTGGTTCGTAGGCCAACTTTGAATACAAGAAACTCCTGGGAAAGCCATATGAGTTTAAAGATGAAATGGACATCCTGTGCGGTAATACCATGTCTAGGGGATGTTTAGGAATTGGAACTACAATGGATAATGACTTATCACAAAGGAGGTCATGGGGAGATGAAGAGTCACCTCGGCAACAGATGGGTGAAGATGATTCAGATCGTCTCGACTTAAGTGGCATGGGTCTTCATTATAATGCTTCCCCTGTCGACTTACAATCTGACTTTAACCCTTTCTTCATGTCAGCTCCTGCGGGTTTCTAAGCTCGTATGGGCATTCAATCACAAGGCAGGGGGACTACTCCATCTTCAGTGGGAGGTTGCAGTGGCACGGGAGACTTCACTCCATCACCACGTACAAAGTGACCAACTGAGGATGAGGCGACCTCTCCCATCAAGACGAGGACCTGTGGCACTCCATCATACCGGACCGATAAGGGAAAGCGTAATAAGATGTTAGAGAATGCCACTGATGCACTAAACAAATATTGTGTTATGAACCCCAACATGGCAGAATGTTATAAAGGCCTCGCCGCTGGACAGTCTCCTGCCACTTCTACGTCAGAGTCATTAGCCAACACTGTGAAAGAATGTCTCCAAAAAGTGATGTCATTGCCAGGTTACACTCAGGAGATTTTGTATACAGTAGGGGATATTTTCCACGACCCTCATGTGCGATCAGTATTTATGGCATTGGATGACGAGGACAAGTTGGGGTGGATTGTTCACCGAATGCGATGAGCCTCTTTATCCATGCACATGGGCATTGACTATGTGTTTGTCATCCATCTGTTTGACTATCATACTTTCTACTTTGTCGGACTTTATCATTTTCACCTCGGCATGTATTAATAGTGGACATTTGGCATACTTTTCATCACTTATTTAGTAATGCAAGCTCATGTCATTTTCTTACTTTCGCATACTTAGTAGCACATACTACGCAGGGTTTTGCAGGCAGATCATGGGGAAGTATAAGTGTTATGTGGTATGGGTTGGTCGTTGCCCGGGTGTGTACTACACATGGGATGAGTGTTATGTGTGGATGTGCATAAATCCCCACACAAAAGAAGTAATATATATATGTGTGTGAAAGTGTATTATCACTCACGTGGAGCAAGAATCATGATGAAAAATAAAGATTAAATGAGGGGGGGAAGACTTGCACGCGGTGCAAAACGGAGGTGTGATCGCCAGAGGGGTTACCTCAATAACAATAAAAAGGGATCGCAAATACCTCGTGAAGATGAGAACGCGGGATGATGTGAAATTCCTTCCTCCTTCTTCAATCGGCCGGCCGATGAGAAGGGTTTTCTTTTTTGATTACCTTGCAAGAAAGACAAAAAAAAAATAAAGCAAAGAAGGATCAGCCAAAGTGCAGTAGTATCAGCCCAAATAAAATGTATAATGATGAAAAGAGCAACACATGCGCACCTTCTTTTTTTTTTAAAACCCCTAGAGAGAACTAAGGGAAGGGAGATATATGAGAAGTATGCAAGTGCAGACAAAATCGATGTCAACGATATGATGATGATGATGAACAGAATAGAGATGTGATAAAACAATGCTCACAAAACAAAAAAAAAACGAATCAACCCCAAAGAGCACCCTGCTGTCCCTTGATGACAGTAGAGGGGCAACCAAGAGAACAACGGCTGTTGACAGGAGGAAGACGAGGAAGCAGAAAGAAATAGGAAGAAGAACTCTGCAAACTCATAAGACTAAGCTCCGTAATCTGGGTGTAGGCAGGTAGGTAGGTAGGTAGGTCGGTAACCTCTCAAAGGATCGACCAAGAGTCCCTTAAATAAGCTTAGATAGGATGATAAACATGGGCAGGAGATAACCATGGCAATGGTTATCAGGAGCAAGAGCCCAATCGAGTAATAACACCAAACGAGGCAGGACTCTGCGAAGGAAAGACAGAACAAGGCAGGGCTCTGAAGGTGAAACACGCCCTTCAACAGGGCATCAATTATAGATTTGACGACCTACCCTACGGCGTTTCATAAAACACGACCCAAGCCAGGGCGTTTATTCCTGGATTTAATTTTGTTGCTTTATTTGAAAATTATGAGAACATGCCCAAGATAGAGGCGTTAAATTAAAACACGCCCTAAGGAAGGACGTTAACCAATATTTAAATTGATTTTGTATTTACTTAAAACCCGGATAATACCAGGAATTGACGCCCTGAAATTTGGTCGTCCTTTCTTGAGAAAACGCCCTGGATAAGGTCGCTATTTAAATAACGCCCCTCTTCAGGTCGCGAATCACAAAAAGTAATAAATCAAAACCACACACAAGAAAATAGAAAAACTTCATATTATGAATATATTGAAGTTCACTTGGGGCGTCATCATAGTGACATGAGATTTGATCAACATAACGTCATTTTTGGCGTGTCTACAGCTGCCCTGCCTTGGCATCTGCTTTGGAAGGGAGTGAAACGAAAATAGAGCGAAAGTGCAACAAAATGGAATGAAGTGGAGCGAACTGATAAGTAGATGCCAAGGTGTGATGTGACACGCCTCAGACACTAAGCAATGGAAATCTTTCCAAGATTCTGAACGAAACAACTCCGAATGATTCCAAGGAAGCATCAATTTGCTGGATAAAGGAGACTAAGCTAAACAAGTAAAATGTAAGGCAAAAGGTGTGCGCGCGGGCACGATAGGGAAAGACCATTGGAGAGCGGTTACCAGCCAACGTGGACGTGCTACAACCAAGGTAAATTTGCAAGAAAAATAAAGAGAATTGATATGGAGATCCAACAAAGGGACATTTTCAAGGAATCAGCCTGAGCGGCTTCAGATAGAATAAAGTACTTGATTTGGAATGGAATATCTCATGTCAACTCAATCAAGAGCGAGTGACCTTCATTATTACCATAATATGAAAATTTTCAGCATGAAACTCAAAGTCCTACATGATGCATGCTGGGCTAAAAGAAAAGATAAAATAATAAAATAATAAAAAATAATCAAGGATAATATTGCTAAATCAAACAGATTTGGTCAAGAATCCAAATTTCTGAGCCAACACTAAGCCGAAGCTCGTTTGTCCGCGCATTAACTAAGAAAGTGGAACCATCGTCCCAAACCTTGAACGACTCAACGGCCTATCCGTGTGATCAAGACTCTCCTGGAATTATCACTATTTTTGATGAAGGGGAACTCAAATTCCAGGTTCATCAGAACCACAAGGTCCTTGATATGCTATAATAATGTAGATATCATATAGTAACAATGCTTACAAGATACAGAATGACAAGTGCGATGTTGTATCCATGAGCAACCCAGGCGCCTTGGATCCTGCAAACTTCTGTTTGCAGACGGCTCAGCTTCAGGCAGTACGTACCGAGTTGGCGATCCGTGATCAGCGGATCTCAGAGCTTGAGAGGGCCTTGAGGCGACGAGAGGAGCTTCCTCAGGACGCGGCCGAGTTGCGCGTGGCGCTTGAGCTAGAGCGACGGGAGCGTGCCCGGGAGCGCGAGGAGCGTGCTTGCGAGCGGGAGGAGTACCAGACGGAGCGTGCCCGGTTCCTTGAGCTTCAGCAGGCAGAGCGTGCCCGGTACCAGGAGCAGGTGGCAGCACGGGAGCGAGAGCTGGCGGATTCGAGGACCCAGTTGATCCTTTCCCAGGAGCGGCTGCGAGTGTCCGAGGAGCGTCTCCAGCGAGGGCGTGAGCGAGCTCGGGCCGCGGGGTACTCCTTCACCAGCTCTACCTTTGTGGCAGGCTCTTCCCTCCAAGAGAGGAGCGAGGCAGGGGGACATGTTCGGGTTTCGGCTTCTTCACGGGGGCCCATGCCTCCTCCACCAGCACCAGCTCGGGACGGCGAGGAGGAGGTTGAGAGTAGGAGAGAGGAGGGTGGAGGCGAGAGCTGAGGGATTTACTTGTACTTCTCCACCCTCACACCTGTACTTACACATTCGTGATGTATATATATATGAGATCGAGATTTTTTGTTAGTTACCTGAGTACTTTGTGTGGTTGTGGGCCGGTGTTTGTGTATTTTCTTCTTTCCACGTTCTTCGTGTTTGCTTTACTTTGCCCTGTACCTGCAGCTGCGGTTTTCACTTAAACAAAATAGGTTAATTCATCTGTTCGACTTGGCCCCTTGCCCAATGAGCAAGGGGTGGCAATATTCTGACCTTAGTGACGGGTCAAGGGGCCAAGCCTTTAATCAAGATAAGGCAAAAGGAAATAGCTGATAGCGGGATATGCATCATGCAAAGCACACATATGCAAACTATAAATAAAAGATGCCCGTGCAAAAGAATGCAAGCATACATCGTGAAGAAATGCCCTTTTTTTTTCTTTTCACTTATATATATATATATATATTTGGGATTTTTCTTAAAAAACGTGCCTTAGAGTAAGGCGTTAATAGAAAAAGACGCCTAGGGGCACGACGTTAATTCTAAAAGGAAATCTAATTTTTGAAAAGACACGACCGTCTCAGAGACGTTAGTCTGAATAAGACGACCTAATCTAGGACGTTAATTTGAGAAAAGGCGCCTTAGCAGAAGGCGTTAATTAAATCATTCTGCAAAAGGGTATCAAGGCTATCAAGACCACGGGTCCTACACGGTCACCATTTAAAATTCATCAACCTTTCTTGAGTGATTAAAAGGGAGTTGACGTGCTCAAAGTTGACTTGTATTCGAGATTTCGCTCAGTGCAATTTCTTAAGTCTGTCTTGACCATCCTGCCAGTTCGCGACCTTTACCACATAGAAAGGATGGAAGAAAATATAAGGGAAGCCCATAAGGGATTCTGAGGTACTCAAAGCAAAGTTACCTCCCCTACCCTATGCCTGTTGGGGTTCGGTCTTTGGCGTAGGGAAAATTTATTGCCCTTATGCCCTTGTTATATTGCATGCATACGCCCAAGGTTTTCCTTGCGGGGACTTTGCCCTCTTGACATGCTTTTCTTTTCATAACTTGACTTTCACTTTGGAATTGATTTGCATTGATGAAAATAAACCTAATTGTACTTGGGCTTTTGTGGCATTTGCTCCCTTTTGGGCCGTGACTTCCACCTACTAGGGCGGCGGATAGGCTTGGCGCATCTACCTCAAGATCTCCCTTCCTCCCTTATGGGCCGAAGAAGAAAAGAACGGGTATTGTCTTTCACTTTTAGTCAGGTTTTTGACTTTCCATTGGATTTTGCACTGTTTGAGTTCAAGAATAAAGCGTGTAGTGTGTGCGGGAGTCAACCCCTTTTTAAGTTAGCAAGACTGATGAATGAATTCTACATTTTGACCTTTCGGACATTGATCCTTCGTGTGCCATGGCACCAATTTTGATCTCTTTTGATTTTTGAAGAATTTGTATTTTTGTTTGCTTTTTTGGTGTTTCTATTTTTTTTGGATTTTTGAATCAAGGGTAGTATTTCTTAAGATACAAACCATTCCAAGGATGAGTTAACTCTTCGCCTTCAGCATTAACCAGTTTATAAGCATTGCCAGGATAAACATCTTTTATAATGAACGGTCCTTCCCAATTGGGTTGGAGTTTTGAGCGGGGGCCACCCGGCTTTACAAAAATTCTTTTGATTACCATCTCACCGATTTTAAATTTTCTCTCAATTACTTTCTTTTGGTAAAAACGTGAGAGCCTGTTTTGATAAACGCGCGCATGCTCGGCGGCGACCAGACGCTTCTCATCTAGGAGTTCCAGTTGGGCAAGGAGTGAATCACGACGTTCATCAACAGAAAAATCCTTATCCAATTGTACTCGCAGGGAGGGAATGAAAATCTCATAAGGGACTACTGCCTCCATTCCATAAGTAAGGGCGAAAGGGGTTTGCCCAGTGGGTGTGCGAATGGAAGTGCGATAGGCCCAAAGAGCTTCAATTAGCTTGTCTGGCCAATCCGAAAATTTATTAGCCTCACACGTCTTCTTAACAATTTTGATCAAAGTTTTATTAGTGGCCTCTGCTTGGCCATTGCCCTGCGGATAATAGGGAGAAGAATGATGCAATGCAATGTTATACCTGTTGCAGAGATCTTTGAGCTCTTGAGAGATAAATTGAGGTCCATTGTCGGTGACGATGGTACTCGGGATGCCGAACCTCGTGATGATGTTCTTCATTATAAATTTGCAGATGGTTGACGCTTTAATTTCCACGTAAGCTTCTGCTTCCGCCCACTTGGTGAAGTATTCCGTTGCCGTGAGGATGAACGACTTTTGTTTGGTCAGGAGATTCGAGTCACCAAGAGGTCCAATGATATCAAAAGCCCACATGGAAAAAGGCCATGGGGAGGACGTAGGATGGAGTGAAGAAGCAGGAGAATGAATTTTGTCGGCGTGCAGTTGGCACTTAACACACCTTCGAACATAGATAGAACAATCTTCTTCTAGAGTTGGCCAATAGAAACCTAGCCTAAGAATCTTCTTAGCTAACATCTGGCTATTCACATGACCACCACACACTCCAGAATGCGCCTCTTCCACAACTTTCCAAGATTCATCATCATCGAGGCATCTTAACAGAACACCGGTGAGCCCTCTTCTGTAGAGCACACCTCCAACCAAAACATAACGTTGAGCCACTCTTCTAATTGCTTTCTTCTCTTCTGTAGTGGCTTCTTCGGGATAGGACTGATCATTGCAATACCTGGCAATCTCATAATACCAAGGCTTCTCTTCGTCAGCCAGATCTTTTTGCCAATCCAACAGCATGACTTCCTTACCTTTAAGAGCTTCCTTCAGCTTAACCTTCTCAAGCACTTGATCCCTAATATCAAGGAATGTGCGATCCTTAATAGCCGGGGTGTCCCACTGATGAATCAGGGGAACATGAAAATCACGCTCAGGAGGGAAAACTAAAGCGGAAGCCAAAGAGGCGAGAGCGTCAGCCAAGATGTTCTGGCTGCGAGGGACATGAACGAAGATCAATTTAGTGAAGAGTTTGGCATAAGCTGAAGCGAGTTCCTAGTAGGGCTTGAGCTTAGGATTGATGGTGCGGCACTTGACCAACACCTGGCGCAAAATGAGCTGACTATCACCGACAATCCTCAAATGGGTGACACCATATCGATGAGCGGTTTGAAGACCGGCCAAAAGAGCTTCATACTCAGCTATATTGTTGGTGACGGGAAAAGTGAGCCAAGCAGCAAATGGAATGGTGACCCCTTCTGGTGTTAAAAGAACCATGCCGATCCCTCTTCCTTGAGAATTTAGAGCTCCATCAAAATGTAATGTCCACATAGGATCATGGCGTTGATTGATGGACATTAGTTCTTCATCTGGGAACTCCGAATTGACCGGATCAAAATGGGGGAGAGGGTGATGAGCAAGGTGTTCGGCAATGGCATAACCTTTGATAGCTTTTTGCTGAATGTAAGTGATGTCAAATTGAGAAAGGAAGCTTTGCCAGCGTGCTAATCGATCAGTGAGGACAGATTTTTCAAGGAGGAATTTAATTGGATTCATGCGAGCAATGAGGTGAACCTCGTGAGCTAGGAAATAGTGCTTTAACTTCTGAACTACCCAAACCAAAGCTGCACAAGTCTTCTCCATGGCTGAGTACCTCTGCTCACAGGGGTTAAGAAGCTTAGACAAGTAGTATGCTGCTCTCTCCTTACTTTCTTCATCCACTTGAGCTAGGACAGCACCTACGGAGTCATCTAGGACAGAAACATAGAGAATAAGTGGCTTGCCTGTAATTGGCGGCCTCAGGACAGGAGGATTGGCCAAATAATCCTTCAATCCGTCAAAGGCTGCCTGACACTTGTCATCCCAATTAAACTTGACTCCCGGCTTAGTAAGCTCGTAAAACGGCCTACATCTTTGTGAATGCTGAGAGACGAAGCGGCGAATGAATTGCAACCTCCCGATTAATCCTCGAACTTCCTTCAAATTCTTGGGAGGGGGCATATCTCTAATGGCCTTTGCCTTGTTGGGATCAACTTCAATTCCCATCTTGCTGACAATGAAACCAAGTAATTTCCCTGAAGAAACGCCAACTACGCACTTCTTGGGGTTCATTTTCAATTGATATTCTCGTGATCTCTGTAAAACCTTAGCCAGAACCCCAGGATGCTCAATCCTTGTCCTTGATTTTACAACCAGATCATCCACATACACCTCAATATAAATGTGAATCATGTCATGAAAAATTGCCATCATAGCCCTCTGGTAGGTGGCTCCAGCATTCTTAAGTCCAAAGGGCATGACCACATAACAATATGTGCCCCATGGTGTAGTGAATGACGTTTTCTCTTGATCCTCTTCAGATAGGCGAATTTGATTATAACCTGAGAAGCCATCCATAAATGAAAGAGTCTCAAATCCTGCTGTATTATCAATTAGAACATCAATATGAGGGAGGGGGAAGTCATCTTTAGGACACGCTCGGTTGAGGTCCCGGAAGTCTATGCAAATCTGAACCTTCCCATCTTTCTTCATAACCGGGACAATGTTAGCCACCCAATTGGGGTAAAGGACAACTCTAACAAATCTAGCTTTGTGGAGCTTATCGACCTCTTCTTTCATTTTTAAAGCCATATTAGGGTGGAAACGCCTCAACCGTTGTTTGACCGGTACAGACCCTGGCTTAAGTGTAAGGCGGTGTTCAACGAGCGCAGGGTCTAATCCAGGCATATCTTCATAGCTCCATACAAACGTGTCCTTGTATTCTTGAAGAACTAAAATGAGCGCCTCCTCTTCGGAGGGCGGCAAATTCTTGCTAATGAGGATAATCCTAGGGTCTTCCTCGGTACCCAGATTAATTTCTTTGGTGGGTTCTTCTACGGAGGCTGATGGTTCGTCGAATCTTCTCATACCACTAGCAAAAGCATCAGCCTCGTCCTCATATTCTTCGTAACTTTCATCCCCCTCTTCAATAGGGTCTTCATCATTCATAATTCCGTAAACGCCCAAACCCTCATAAGAGGCAACAACATCTTCAAATTCTAACTCTGGCAGAATAATTGGACTTTCCACAAACTCAGGGACTGCTAAACAAGCTTGGCATCTGATAGCCAATTCCAATAAAAATCTGCGAGGAATCTCCTTACCCTTGGATTTCTTATGTGAACCTACCTCATGCATTTTATTAGAAGAAGAAGAGGAGGAGGAGGAGCAACTAGCCTGATTAGAAAGAAAAGAAGGAGGTGAAAAAGCGGATACAAAAGGTGATACAGGGGAAGACCCCTCGCCAGAGGGGGAAAAGAGATCTATCAAGGAATCTTGGAAGAGCGGCCCCTGGGTCGGGACGCACTCGGGAGAGACATAGGAAGTCTCCTCAACGGAGATGGAGGATTGGAAAGTTGGAAATTCGACGTTTTTTTTTTCGTTCTTATCTTTTTCTTCATTTTTATTTTCTTTTTCAAGGAGAAAGCAGTGTGATTGGAGAATAGCAAGAGGGGTGGAAATCGCAAGGTTAGAGAAAGATTTAATTAATGATGGCCCATGGGGGGGCGAGATGGAGATTTTAGAAAACTGCTCGAGGAGCGAGGGAGAAATCGGGAGGGAAATCTGAATTGAACTTGGAGCAAAGCTGATTGTAATCGGAGGTGGTCTTGGCACACGATCAAACCAATGAGAATGTAGAGAAGCAAGCACAGATAGATGTAGCGAAGTGAGAGAAAAGAGGCCGACCCACAGCCTGTTCACAGTAAAACCTTCTTCGAAGGGGACATCTGGCTCCCCAGTATCTGTATAGTCGCTCAGCAGTTGCCTCTTGTCTGTGATCGCTACTGGCATTTCAATCAATTCCTGTATTAGCGGTGGCCATTCCGGGTCTGTCGGCATGAAGAGGCGACTCAAAGAAATAGTAATGTCATTCATGTCGAACCACCTGTACCAGTCACATTCTGGATCACCCATTTTCCTTCTTTTGTCGGGCCTTAAAGACTCCAGGGCTTTGTAGGTAACCAGTGGTGCAATGTGACGAGCAAACTGTCTGGCATGAACATCTTGATAGTCAAGCAATGAAGTAACTATGGTAGTCTGCTCATTATTCTGAATGCTACCAGTAACAAAATGTGTTCTCAGTGTCCAGGAGAGTGGCTGGCGATCAGTCTTCAAAGTAGAAGTCATAAATGCCCATGGCTCTTCTTTATTTTTGTTTGGCCCTTTATAGCCTAAACCGCCTCGTACCAGCAATTTTTGCGGTTTAATGGGCCTAATCCTGCCCTGACAGTTGGCACCCAGGCCTTTGCCATCTTGATACCCCATTTTTAACAGAATGTTCCAGCCAGGGGTATTAATCATGTTCTTTTTCTTCTTCCCCTTAGAAGGCAGGGGTGTCATAGCAACTGTGGTAACAGTTTCAGATGGCATTGGCCGTGGACGGGGGACGTCCAGCACAGATAACAGTGGCTTATTGGCAGGCCAAATAGAAGGAACTGACGAAGCCGCATGAATATCTTCCTCTGGCAGAATCGGCATGCTGGTCACCTTGATAATACGGCCCTTGTGTGGGAATTTGAGACACTGATGATTTGTAGAAGGCACCGCATCAAGCTGCTGGATGTACGGGCGGCTGAGAATGCCATTAAATGTTGGATCCATGTCCAAGATGTGAAAATCTGCTGTGATGGTGGCAGGACCCAAGCTAACTTTCAATGTGATCATGCCTAGAGGAGGCTTCTTTGTGTTGTCATATGCAGTGACCGTTATGGTGGACGGCCGAATCTGGCTTTCTGGTATGCCACATAACTTCAAGGTGCTCGGTGGCAAAACATTGATGGATGCCCCAGTATCCACCAGACATTGCTTAACAGCCACCTTATTGATGTCGACTGTGATGCATAAGGCATACTTCCTTGCCAAGATTGGTGCCAGCTCATGCTCATGGAAAGTAATTGCTGGCTAACTGCTAGCAGGTGTTAACACTGTGACTATCTGCTCAACTGGAATGTCTTCATTAACCATTACCTTCTGCATATATTCCTTTAGAGCCAGCTGATGAGTGGTGGACCGTTTGATCAATTCCAGGATTAAAATTTTTGCCGGAGTCCGGTCCAAATGTTTTAACAAATCATATTCAGTGCCCGGTACAGACCCTTGTTCTTGTTCTTGCTCTTGCGGCCCCTGCACGGGCTCTAGCTCTCTTTGTGGAAAAATACGGTGGAAAATCCGTCCGCTGCGGAGCGGCGCCACGCCTTGTAGAGCCTCTGTCGGGGCAAGTGTGGGGGGAGAATTAGAAGAAGAGGAGGAGGAGGCAATGTTCGATAATGGGGGCGCCCCTGTAGGAGGCGTGGGAGTAATGTTTAGCAAAGATGCCCCCATGGGAGGCGTAGGAGAGTGGTTTGACGAAGATGCCCCGTCAGAGGGCGTGGAATTAGAAAGGGATACCCGAATGCGAGGAGCATTGGCGGGTGGTCTAACAAGAAGAGATCTGGGTATGAGAGGTGGAGGAACTGATGGCGGAGGAACCCTTGCCGGTGTAGGAGTGGCAGGGGGTGTAGCGGGTGCTAGCGGTGAGCGAAGTAGGGGTGGCCTGGACGGCGGAGGTATAGAGTTGGTGGTGGAAGGTGGGGTTTGTCGTGCGGTAGGTTGTGGAGGTGGCAAATGGGTAAGGAGAGAGCGGGCCGGCAAGGCCGTAGAACTGGTGGAGGTAGATGGGTTGACGGGACGTAGAAGAGGACGTCCTGATAGGAGAGTAGAAGAAGAAGGGAGGGTGCGCAAAAGGCGCGGAGGTTGATTTTGATTCGGATTATGATGAAATGCCCCGACAGAGGCGTTTTCTTCGTGCCATCCCTGTCCTCTCTGCACTTCGTAGAGGGATGTGACAGGTTCACATGTTGATTAGGGGCGTGCTCCGGCAATGGATTACGGACAATTCCCATATCCTGCTGGGGTGCTGGAGCTTGCTGTGGTTGAACTTGTTATAGAGCGGGTTGCTGAAGTTGTTGATTTTGCTGTTGCCGAGAAGCCTTTCTTTCTTTCATAGCGGTGATGAACTGCCTCATCTCATCCCAATTAATGTCACCCTGGTCATTTAGATCGTAGATGTAATCTCTGAAGTGGAAGCAACGATCCAGGTTGTGACCAGGGCCGTGATGAAAAGCACAATAACGGGATGTGTCAACATTAGCGGGCCACACGGTTCTTTCCCTTGGCAAGGCGAGCAAGTTGGCGGCCATCAGGGCATTAAAAATATCGGGGAGACTTTCAGGGAGTGGAGGATAGTGGTCCCTTTTGGGGCCAAGTGGTGATCTCCGTTGTTGTTGGCCGTAGTTGGCAGGTGGGGGCACTTGATGGTATTGTGGTGGAGCTGGATGGTCTATGCGGGGGGCTTGGTTTTGCAGTGGAGCGAAGGAGCGTTGAGGTGCGAATTGGGGTTGTGGAGTAGGGTTAAAATGAGGGTTCTGTCGCGGAGGCGGTGGTGGACGTGGGTTAGCTTGATGATGGGGGTTGCCAACTACGCCGACTTGCTCATTTGTGACAGTGCCCTCAGTTGTGGGCCCGCTGTTGACATTTGTACTCTTCTTAAATAGCCGAGACTTCGGCTCAAACATGCCCATGATGGGCGAGTCCTTCATTTGTGTTTGTATATAACGAGCTCTTTCGTAGAGCTCTTCCATAGTTGTCAGCCGATTCATGGCCAAAATATGCTGGAATTGAGGAGTTGCGTTAGAAATAATCATCTTTACTTGCTCCTGTTCTGACAATGTGTCTTTCAATTTCTCGGCCATAGACCGCCACTTATCAGCAAATATGATGAAGTCCTCCTCGGGCTTCATTTTTTCGGCAACTAAATCTGTAACAGACAGGGAAGGTCCCACCCGGTCTCTGTACTTTTGCAAGAATTTCCTCTGGATAACATCGAAATCGCCAGCATCGGCTGGCTCCAAAAAATAAAACCATTCGAGGGCTGGCCTCTCAAGAGATCTCCTGAATAAGTAGGCCAGGGAGGCCTTATTGTCTTGCCAAAAGGAAGTCTCATATCTGAAATCCTTTAAATGAATGAACGGGTTGCCAGTTCCATTATATCGCCGAAAATTCGGCATTTCGGAAGGTGGTAAGTGGAAAACTGGCAATGTGGGAAGAGAAATTTCCGGAGCATTCTTAGTAGCTGTGACTTTCTTGAGCTGTTCCTCCATGCTAGCCAACTTCTGGAGCAAAAGAGTGTTGGTATCGGGCTCGACCGGGGCCTGATTCTGAACAAAGGAATGCGGTATAGGTGTTCGTAGAATCCGAGGAGGCTGGGAAGATTGATGCCTAACCGCTGAATAGCTCGCCTGCTGAGCCGGCATGACCGCAGTAGGTGTTTGTGGACGAGAGGGGGGTGGATGCAAGACCGCCTGGTCATTAACGATTTGATGGCCGCTCATGGCCGGAGGGGGATTAGAAGAAGAAGAAGGAACGACTTCCCCTTCAAGGCGGCCTGAATGGCTTGCCGCTGGGAGTCATCCAATTGAGAGAGAGCTTGGATTAAATCTGTGACGTTGATGGGTGGGGAAGGGTTCCCCAAAGTATTGGAAGATGGAACTTGAGACGAGGGGTCCGCCTCATGAGTAGTGGTATCAACCACATGAACTTGTGAGTAATGCGGGTGAGGAGGGAGGTAGTTTCCCTCATAATAAACGGAATCCTGGAGAGGGTCCCCATATTGAGCAAATATGTTCTCATTCTCATCATCATAGAGTACCCGTTGCCTAACATGTTGATGATTTTTCTGAACGGAGTTTCATACTTAAGAGAGAGGATGTTTAATGAAGGAATTTCCACAAAAGCACTTAATCAAAACAATTCAATCAAGTCAACCCAACCAAGTATATGCAAACAATGTTGGAAAGGACGGAAGGTTTTAATGTTTGAGTTTTGAGATTAAAGTGGATTATTTGTGAATAGTTCACTTCTTTTGCCAAATGAAACCTAGTTTGATCCAAGTGTGACCTCCGGGTCAACTAGGTTTCTCTCTCTCTCCTCACCAACGCGTAGGATCTCTAAACTCCGGGTACTTCGAGGGTACAACCAGCCCGGCGTCCGTGAGGGAATCCACGGGTGCGGGGACTTATGGAGGTCTTGGAAAAGGGATCTCCGGTCCAAAGAGACGGAATGCTCAATGGAGGGTCGTCCCGATTCCAAGAAAGGTGTGTGGAATCCTAGTGTAGAGAGAGGAGGTCTCTCAACCAAAAACCCACAAGTATAATGAAATCAATGCAGATCACAGCAATATATCAAGATAGATCAATATGCCAAACAACGAATCACAAATAAGCCAGTAAGCAGTTTCTGTGAAAACTCAGGAAAGACACGACCTGGAACAGGCCGTTACTCAAAGCAAGAGGAAAAACACGACCTGGGAGGGGTCGCTACCAAACAGGAAACGACAGCGTGGCTGTCGTGAATCTCTGTGAAGGGCTCACAGGAAGAAGAAAAACCACACCTTGGAGTCAGGCGTTATCAGGAAACGACGCCTCCAATGGAGGGCGTCAAATCAAAAGGACAGGCCCTGATTAAAGGCGTTAATAACAAATAACACGTCCAGGAGCGGGGCGTGAATTCTCAGACAGTGCAACAAGATAAGAATAAAACAGGAGAAATGAATAACGCGCCCTGACGACAGGCGCTAAGAATAAATAACACGCCCTAGGGGTGGGCGTGAATCCTCAGATAATGCAACAATGCAGCAAACCAAACAGGAGATATGAAAAGGACACCCTGCAAAGAGGCGTTAATCAAATAAAACACGTCCCTGTCAAAGGCGTTAAATCAAAAGGCGCCCTCGTGGAAGGCGTTAATTCTGGGAGATATGCAAACACTAACTGGCTGATCCCGGAGTGTGCAGTGTGCACAGTGGGGGGTGCCCGAGGGGCACAAAGGAAAGGGGTACCGAGGGTACCAAGGGGAAAGGGCACACGTGGGTGCCAAAGGGGAAAGGGCACACGAGGGTGCCAAGGGGAAAGGGCACACGTGGGTGCCAAAGGGGAAAGGGCACACGAGGGTGCCAAGGGGAAGGGGCACGCAAGGGTGCCAATGGAGATGGTAATCAAAAAGAAAATAGTGGAAGTCCCACCGTGATCGCCAATTTGTGGATGTGCATAAATCCCCACACAAAAGAAGTAATATATATATGTGTGTGAAAGTGTATTATCACTCACGTGGAGCAAGAATCATGATGAAAAATAAAGATTAAATGAGGGGGGGAAGACTTGCACGCGGTGCAAAACGGAGGTGTGATCGCCAGAGGGGTTACCTCAATAACAATAAAAAGGGATCGCAAATACCTCGTGAAGATGAGAACGCGGGATGATGTGAAATTCCTTCCTCCTTCTTCAATCGGCCGGCCGATGAGAAGGGTTTTCTTTTTTGATTACCTTGCAAGAAAGACAAAAAAAAATAAAGCAAAGAAGGATCAGCCAAAGTGCAGTAGTATCAGCCCAAATAAAATGTATAATGATGAAAAGAGCAACACATGCGCACCTTCTTTTTTTTTTTTTAAACCCCTAGAGAGAACTAAGGGAAGGGAGATATATGAGAAGTATGCAAGTGCAGACAAAATCGATGTCAACGATATGATGATGATGATGAACAGAATAGAGATGTGATAAAACAATGCTCACAAAACAAAAAAAAATGAATCAACCCCAAAGAGCACCCTGCTGTCCCTTGATGACAGTAGAGGGGCAACCAAGAGAACAACGGCTGTTGACAGGAGGAAGACGAGGAAGCAGAAAGAAATAGGAAGAAGAACTCTGCAAACTCGTAAGACTAAGCTCCGTAATCTGGGTGTAGGCAGGTAGGTAGGTAGGTAGGTCGGTAACCTCTCAAAGGATCGACCAAGAGTCCCTTAAATAAGCTTAGATAGGATGATAAACATGGGCAGGAGATAACCATGGCAATGGTTATCAGGAGCAAGAGCCCAATCGAGTAATAACACCAAACGAGGCAGGACTCTGCGAAGGAAAGACAGAACAAGGCAGGGCTCTGAAGGTGAAACACGCCCTTCAACAGGGCGTCAATTATAGATTTGACGACCTACCCTACGGCGTTTCATAAAACACGACCCAAGCCAGGGCGTTTATTCCTGGATTTAATTTTGTTGCTTTATTTGAAAATTATGAGAACATGCCCAAGATAGAGGCGTTAAATTAAAACACGCCCTAAGGAAGGACGTTAACCAATATTTAAATTGATTTTGTATTTACTTAAAAATCGGATAATACCAGGAATTGACGCCCTGAAATTTGGTCGTCCTTTCTTGAGAAAACACCCTGGATAAGGTCGCTATTTAAATAACGCCCCTCTTCAGGTCGCGAATCACAAAAAGCAATAAATCAAAACCACACACAAGAAAATAGAAAAACTTCATATTATGAATATATTGAAGTTCACTTGGGACGTCATCATAGTGACATGAGATTTGATCAACATAACGTCATTTTTGGCGTGTCTACATTATGCACAGGTTAATGGGTTTCCAAGTGTGAGATATAAGGGATTTGTTTCAATTCATGACACCAACGACGCATTCCGAGCCATTGCCGTATGCAACACTAGTTCTTGGACCTATTCCAGGGGAGTAATGACCGACCAGACTGAAGAGCCCCCTCCTCACATCCACTTGCAACCGAGGGCTACCTCTATTGTTATACATCAGCTACCTATCATTGTTATCATTTTCATCATTGTTCTTTTCCTTTTCATCATAATGCTTGGCATCTTTGTCATTATCGTTCGTGGCCATTGAGGTGCATGTTTGTTGTAGTGTAGTATTAACGGTAGTATCATGTATCTTATATTTTGCTCGGGCTTTGGATAGTTGACATTGATGTACTAGTATCTTTTTTAAAGTATAGTGGACAATGTCTCTTGTGTCGTAATATCAGCTTCCATCTTGTGCGTGTGTATGACAGGACTTTATGGATTCAATTAATTTGCTAAGACAGCTCATGCGGGAAGGGATTTTTCTAAGTCAAAACATGGACGGGTTGATAGTGGAGGAATTAGTGGATGCGATCGAAGAAGAAATTTGTGATGTGCATGTGCCTAGACCCATGCATACGTCTAGTTACACAGGGCATGTGTGGGTACTTCACATATTAAACGGTCATGAAAAGCGATGTTACAACATGTTCAGACTAAACCAACCTATGTTCTTTCGTTTGCGTGATGTTCTTGCAGAGAGGAATTTGATTAAAGACAGGCGATTTGTCACTGCAAGTGAGCAATTGGCAATGTTCTTATACGCAATGGGTCACGGTGTTGCGACAGGTGCTATGTGTGAGCACTTTCAGCACTCTTCACAGATAATAAATTTTTATGTGAAACACGTGTGCAATGCTATAGTTGAACTTAGGCAAATGTACCTCCAGCTACCCACATGAACAAAAGATGTGCATCCGTTCATCCGGCACAATGACAAGTTTTACCCTTACTTTAAGGTAACTGCATTGCCATTTCCATCAACACCTGATCTGTTTATAGATTCTTATGGGACATGAAAATAATTGCAGGATGCATTGGGTGCAATCGATGGCACGCACATCCCTGCCAATGTTCTGAGATCGAAACATGCAAGGTATCGGAACCGTATGCAACAAATAACTCAGAATGTCATGGCTGTTGTATCTTTTGATTTACAATTTCAATATCTGGTCATCGGGTGGGAAGGCTCAGCTAGTGATCAAAAGGTGTTGTCTTGGATAATAGAAAAGGGGGGTTTCAAGGTGCCTCCAGGTTAGTTGTTATTGAACCTCAACTTTGGTGAATTTCATACCAGGATTAAGATACACATTGTGTAATTGAGCAATGTAATAACATCAGGTAAATATTATCTGGCCGATCTCGGTTATGCAAACACCGGTAATTTCTTATGCCCTTACCGGGGTGAGCGTTATCACATTTCTCAATATCAGGGCCGTGGTGGTAGAGCATATCGAAGTTTGTGGGACAAGTTTAATCATCGCTATGCTCAACTGAGGAATGTTATGGAGCGAGCATTCGGGGTAGTGAAGATGCGGTTCCAAACATTAAAAGAGGGGAACATTTACCCATTTCGCATGCAGATACTAATTGTGATTACATGTTGTGTCGTACATAACTTCATACGATGGGAGCAAGGGGACGACTTCTACTTTCAACATGAACCACATGTCGTTGAAGATGATGGTGACGAAGATGTGGATCCCATCATGCCTGTGGCTTCTCATGACATTATAGAAGGGGAGCATCTTAGGGACACAATTGCTACACAAATCTGGCTTCATAATTAATGTATTTTATCATGCATGGCTTGTCATTCATGCCTATTTTGTGCACGTACTCACATGCAATGATTCCTACGATGCATTGCCGTTTTCTATATCTTTCGCAGGGCCTTTTATATATGTGTCATTTATTTGAATATCTATTGGCAAGTTCTCTTTTAAAACAACCCATAGTAGGGCTCCATGTTTGTTGCCCCCGGTGCATGTCCAACATGTCATGTTTGTGCATGGTTGGGTGTCGTAGATGGCATAACAATGCAACTCCATCACAGCCATGTCCCGTGTATTCTTTGGGTCATTACTCTGGATGAGGTGACATCATGTGTGCACCGTCTATGGGTTGGGACATGAGGAATGGGTTTTATGATTTCATGTTGTGGTAGGATGAGCACTTGTGACACCCCAACATGAAAAATGACTACACAATCCCCCAATACCCATACTGAGCCCACCCCACCATCGAAACATAACGTACCTCCATTTTGTGGCCCTTTATCAATTTGCAGGTGCTCTTTTAAAACAACCCATAGTAGGGCTCCATGTTTGTTGCCCCCGGTGCATGTCCAACATGTCATGTGTGTGCATGGTTGGGTGTCGTAGACGGCATAGCAATGCAACTCCATCACAGCCATATCCCGTGTGTTCTTTGGATCATTACTCCGGATGAGGTGACATCATGTGTGCACCGTCTATGGGTTGGGGCGATGAGGAATGTGTTTTATGATTTCATGTTGTGGTAGGATGAGCACTTGTGACACCTCAACATGAAAAATGACTACACGATCCCCCAATACCCATACTGAGCCCACCCCACCATCGAACATTTTTGTTAAACGTGAGCTTGGATTGGCCTTAGTTGTGGTCATCAAGAACTAATTTTGACACATGTAAACTCATGTGTTATTATGATTTCAATGTCTCTGCGTATAGTTTTAGAATAGGGTACTAATATTTTGATTATATTCCTTGGATGTAGGTGTACTTTGAAATGAATCTTTGTGCAGGTCTCCATGGCCTCTTCTTTGCAGAATTGGCTCCTTCCCTTTCTGTGTTGCTTGTATGTGTTTTGGGACTGGCCTCCATGGCCTTGGCTGCTGCACCCAGGAAGCCTGTGGATGTGCCAGACCAGAGAAACTTTGTGCAGGTCTCCATGGCCTCTTCTTTACAGAAATGGTTCCTTCCCTTTCTGTGTTCATTGGACAATTTTCTGGGACTGGTCTCCAAGGCCTCGGCTGCTGCACCCAGGAAGCCTGTGTGCAGATAAATTCTGCACTTCGGGGCCTGCTTATAGTAATTTTGATAATAATGCCACTCATCTCAATATTGATAATAATGCCACAACTTATAGTAGTTTTCTAGGAGTGACTCTCACATAATGCCACTCATCTCAATATTTGATAATAAGATGTTGTCTTTATCTTGAACATATCAGTGTTCCAGATTATCTTGGCACCTCTGCTATCCACTTTCCAAACAGGTTGCTCTTATCATTCTTCATTCTCCTAGTTTGCTGCACCCCATGCACTTCCATGATGAGTACATTTCTATATAGTTCAATTCATGTCAACTGCATTTTCTTGTTAGTCCCACTGTGAAACATAAAGTGTTGACATTTTGTGGCCCTTTATCAGCTTCCATCTTGTGCTTGTTCCACCTGCTATCCTGTTCTGCTTCCTACTGTAAGTTTTATATTTGTGGGCCTTGGTGCTTTTGTTTGATAGTTCAGAATCAATTATTTGTGGCGATGCATACATTTTGTGGCCCTTTATCAGCTTCCATCATATTCTTATTTCTGGCTTGGAAACATCAAAGAGATCTGTGCATGAAGTCCTTTGAGTCTGAGGTATGTATCAATTATTTCTTGTTTCAACTTGTTATTGAAGAACATTATTTTCGGTGACATATTATCTGATGAAGCTTCAATGCATCGACCTTGTCTATAGGCTCTACACTATATGCACTGACCTTGTCCATATATGCACCGACCTTGTCTATTTGTGCACCGACCTTGTCTATAGGTTCTACACTATATGCATTGACCTTGTCCATATATGCACCGACCTTGTCTTTGTGTTTTACACAATGTGTACCGACCTTGGGCTTATATGCGTGGACCTTAGTTGGTCTTAAGGCATAATCTTTGTGTGTACCCTCTAATGCCTAATGCACATGCATGAAATTCTGTGAAGTGAGTGCATTCTATACTAACTTGATTGTGCCAACTTCAGCCTCATTTCTATTTTACCATATTGATACATATTGATACATGCATTCTATACTAAAAAGTGAGTGCATTCTATACATATTGATACATGCATATACCATTTCCTTCTTCGGGTGTGGCAATATTGATACCTGCATATTGACTATCAACATATCTACTATGATCTTTTCTATACAATTGACATTACTTTCTGTTAGACTAAGTACATAATTTTAGGCTGATTTCATTTGACATGCTAAAGTGTGGTTAATTACAGTGTAACCCAAAGCTGTGGTTATTTACAGTGTTAATTACATTTGACATTAGTTTCATTAGACTAAGATGCCACCTCATTGCCTGCATACCCAGGGTTAAACTGTGGTTAATTACAGTGTAACCCCTTTCTAAAGCACAACCGCCGACATATTTTCTTGTATAATATCTTTGACCACATTCAGTGGCTGCCAAAGGCCACATTTATGCCCGATTAAATGACACTTGCAATCTGGAACAGTTTCATTCTTGCTAACCTGTCTTCTATTAAATCAACCCATACTAGGTCTCCTTGTTTGTTGCCCCGAGTGCATGTCCAATTCTTCATGTGCGTGCATGGTTGGGTGTCGTAGACGGCATAGGAATGTAACTCCATCACAGCCATGCCCCTTGTATGAATTGGCTCATTGCTCCTGATGAGGTGGCATCTTGGCTGCACCAAGTACGGGTTGGGGTGATGAGGAATGGATTTCATGATTTTATCTGGGGGTAGGATGAGCACTTGTGACACCCTTACATGAAAATTGACTACTTGTACTCCAAAATTTCATACCGAGCCCACTCCACCATCAGACTATGTACCTTCAACTTATTCTATGCCAGTATAATATATTTTTTCAGATATGGTCTCTGAAATGTAAATTATTTTGTAGTGGTTTTGTAAGACCCCATAATTTTTATAAATTATTTTAGGAATATTTGATTTTCTGGAAATTATACAGGCTTAAATAAATTAATGAAGGGGTTATTAGATTAATCAGTCATTATAAGACTCAATTAGGCTAATTAGTTAACCTGGCCTATCTAATTATTATCCAAAAGGTTAATGGACCAAGCCCATCAAATTTGGCCCATATTCTAGAGGGGTAATTAGCTAATTCACGTATTTTAAGGATAAATACTAATTATATAAGATAATTATATGGATAAACGAATAAAAGAGTTTTATTAAATTGAAACTCCATACACGTTACATGTAACGGTCTATCGGGCGACCGCCACAGCCCTGTAACGCACCTAGACACGACCGTTACATCCTGTAGATTCTGTAAGGTGAGGAAATTACAAAAAGATTGGAACTTTGAAATTCTATCTACAAGAGATCGATTTGGGATAGATTATAACATTGCTAAGGACTCTTAGGGATTAGGTTCTGACAAATTAAGGACTCTAGAATCGATCTAATCTTCAAAGCCTAACCAAAACCCTATAAATAGGACCTAGTTCTGAACTGAGCGACCCTTACTTTTGGCCCGTGAAGAATCAAGGTAAGGAGTCATAATTTCGGGTAAGTTCTTTAGAAGATTTTGTTTAGTATATTATAGACTAATAGTTCTCCAAATTTCGTGCTAGGAGACCAAGCAACCAAGAAGATAGAAGCTTCCAAAGTTGCTGATTCAACCTTAGCAACCCAGGAATCTGAACGCAAGACCCCTAAAGATCTAGAGATTAGGACGTCTAAACGAGGTAATCAGAGTTCAATCCTTTAGAACTTTTTGTACCCAATAGTCTCATCTCCTTACCCTAAAAAATTCACATCCTTAGGTCAAGAGGCTGAGGAAATAAAGCAGATTGAAGTTGCTGATTTATCACAAGAAGTACAAGGGTCTAAGGGTAGCACCTAGCATTAAATTCGAAGTTTGAAGGTTTTAAAAGATGTAGGTTATCTCATGATTGGAAAAAACAACTTGTTAGGGATAAAAGCCCTCTGATTGTGCTTGATTTCATGCATTATAGACTAAGAATTTCATGATTTCATAGTTTTATACATTCATGCATCTCTTAGCCCTAAATGGAAATTAAAAGGTATTATCTTGTCTATTCACTAAACCCTTGCATATAGTTGGCCTATGCATCATTATCATGACTAGGACAGTGGTAATATGTTGATTTCCAGGCATGTTATGTTTTCATAAACCTTCACTTTAGTTTACTACCAGCAGGTTCTCTGACGCACTAACGTGAGACCGTCACATGCATGTAACGACCTTACGATAGACCGTCACATTCTGTTGTGTTTTTATTTGTTCTATTGTCTCTGACGCACCCTAGCATGAGCATTACACCACTGTAACGGCCCCTTGATAAACCGTCACAATACTGTAACGCGTCTATCCTAGACCTTCAGGCATTGTGTTCTGTCAGCCCGAGGCATAATGATAACCAGTTAGAGTTTACTTATAAATAAGCTTAGATAGCTAAGTTTGGACATGTTATCATGACTTTAAGTTTAGTTACTGTTTCATAATCAAATTGCATGGTTAATGCGTCTTAGGATTATTTTAAGTTATGTTAATTTCATCGGCTAAAACTCTATAGTTTTGTATTCTAAATCATGATTTTTCCAAATGTTGTATTGACGGAGTTTTCTCATGGTTTCACATTGTTACACATTATTTTCCATCTATAGAGTCATTTCTTTAAGTATATGGCACATATTCCGGTATGTTGTCCATTAGTTCACTTTGCACTTTCTTGGACATGAGGACCTCTCTATTGGATATTCCTTCCAATGGACTAGGAAATCTTGTTTCAAGGCCTCCGTAATTCTCTGCGAGCCTGGGATTCCCACTAGGACGCCGAGTTGGTTGTACCATTAAAGCCCATTGATTGGATTACACTATCGATATTTTTGGTTATCGGTAATGTAACGGCTCTACATTGGACCGTCAGGAGCATCTAACGGCCCAATGTACGACCGTCACATTCAACTGAGTCCGATTTCTTTGTTCTAGATTCATACTAATGTAACGGCCCAATACTGGAGCGTCACATCATGTAACGGCCCAGTACACGACCGTCACACTACTTGAGTATTTTAACCCAAGGATTGACCAAGGGTTGATATTCCAAGGTTCTAAATAGACTCTTGATGATCTAGAACTTATCATATTGATCAAGGAACCTAATATAATGAATGAAAGATAAAGAATGTATCGTTATGCTGTCGATTTATTTCCATAAGCATAACCTTACTTAAGTCATTCTTGATTTCTCATGATTCTTATTAAAGTAGTCATTTATTGAATTATCGTTATCAAGAGCTTGTTGGAATTGTACATTCTTGGCCATACTTTATTTTTACATGCGTAGATAAAACTTGATTTATACTTGAAGATGCGATCGAGCACTGACTGTATTCAAGGGCTCTATGCTAGTCCTCTCGACTGATTGTCGGAAACATAATATTATAAACCATGGGGTATGATGCTACTAGCATCGGATTGCGCTGTGAGTACTTTCTTTATAAATAAGTGAAAATCCACAACACAATACAGCATGATTGATACTTGACTTTCTTGATATTCCACAGAAATTCACGAGGTACTTGCTCATAAGGAAAAGATACTGGAGTGATGATTATGTGGCTTGCTAGTACATTCTCGTTACATTCTTGTTCATGAAAGGCCATATCATGTTCTTGTTTCATTCTTACTAGTTCATACTTGCTCTCATTCTATCTTACATGATCGTCTTGTTACTTGGTTTAAACGTGTGATTGATCGCATTCGCATGATTCTACCTTATTCTTTAGAGCTAAATTGTTAATTACTTTAATAGTGTCTTCATGTTGATGCGAAGATACCTACTGGGCAAGTGTGCTCATTACCTATTTCCAATCTTTTCATGAGATTGAAGTGATTTGAATTCGGATTCGAGTTATACAAGTAGCGGGTCCGAGAGCGAATGAAAGTATTGTCAAGATGAGAGTGAAGACTTAGGAAGTCTAAATTGTTTAGATTGAGTCTGTGTAATTTTACTATTTTCTTGAGTCTGGTATATTGGAATAAGTGGAATTAATGATTGTATTGGAGTATTGAATTTGATTATTATGAAATAAAGTTGAAGTTTGAGTAAATATTATGCAATTGCATTTATGTATGTGATTGTCTTGCGCTCTGATCGTTCTTGCTTGCAAGAGGCTTACCATGCCGGCTGGTCACGTTTCTTGAGCGAGTCTTCCGCTGTCATAAAGGCTCGGGGCGTGACAGTTAAGTTGGTATCAGAGCCTAAGTCTCAGGACTTAGGAAGAAGAGTCATGTCATAGGAAAAGTCTAAGGTTTAAGGACCCCTACCTATGAACTAAGGAAGAAATTCCATACCCATGTGAGAATTGGGTAGAGCTCGGGATAAGATAATTAATTAGCTTTAAGATTGATTTTTCATTTCATGAGAAATAACAAGTTGTTATATTTCTCTCAGGTACTCTTCAAATTTGTTCTCATCCTGCATTCGTGCTATTTGATACTGGTGCCTCTCATTCTTTTATCTCCACTACTTTTGCTAAAACATTACCAATCACATCAGTTCCCTTACCTTTAGATCTTACTATTTCCACACCTTTAGGTTCTGGAACAAAGCTTATCGACTATTATCCTGATAGCGAAGTGATAGTAGAGGGTCATAATCTCCCCGCAAACTTAGTATGCCTTGACATGAAAGGTTATGATGCCATTTTAGGGGTAGATTGGCTTGTAGATCATGATGCTTATATCAATTGCCGAAATAGGATTATATCCTTTCGAAAGCCCGGTCTTCCAAGATTCTCTTTTCTTTGCATCAAATACAAGGAGCATCCTACTATCATATCTTCTCTTCACGCTTGCAAACTTATCTCATAAGGATGTGGAGCTTTTCTTGCTTCTGTCATTGTTACCGAATCCAAGGAGATTAACATAGCAAACATCCCTATTGTAAATGAGTTCCCCGATGTGTTTCCATCCGAATTACCCAGTTTACCGCCCGAGAGGGAAGTGAACTTCGCCATTGAACTCATTCTAGGAGCAGCACATGTTTCTATAGCCCCTTACAGGATGTCCCCCACGGAGCTTAAGGAATTGAAAAGGCAATTGCAGGAACTATTAGATAAGGTCTTCATCAGACCTAGCACATCCCCTTGGGGTGCGCCTGTCCTATTTGTCAAGAAGAATGATGGTTCTCTCAGGC
Source organism: Amorphophallus konjac (assembly GCA_022559845.1). Lineage (NCBI taxonomy): Eukaryota > Viridiplantae > Streptophyta > Magnoliopsida > Alismatales > Araceae > Amorphophallus > Amorphophallus konjac. The sequence continues at coordinate 77,383,904 of CM040123.1, read as the reverse complement.
TATGCATCGATTACCGGCGACTGAATCAACTCACAATTAAGAACAAGTATCCGTTGCCGCGTATTGATGAACTCTTCGATCAGCTTTCGGGAGCAGAATATTTCTCTAAAATAGACCTCAGATCAGATTATCATCAACTTAGAATTAAAGAAGAGGACATTTATAAATCGGCTTTTCGAAGTCGTTATGGTCACTATGAATTCGTAGTGATGCCGTTTGGGTTAACTAATGCCCCAGCAGCATTCATGCAACTTATGAAAAATATTTTCCAGCCATATCTGGACCAGTTCATCGTCGTCTTCATTGATGATATCTTGATCTATTCCAAGACAAAAGAGGAACATGAACAACATTTGAAAATAGCTTTACAAACACTTAGAGAACACAAGCTTTATGCCAAACTCAATAAGTGTGAATTCTGGCTCGAGGAAGTCTCATTCCTAGGCCACATTATTTCAAAAGAAGGTATTGATGTGGATCCTTCTAAGGTAGAAGCTGTCAAGAATTGGAGTCAGCCAACGACTGTATCGGAAGTAAGAAGCTTTCTGGGTCTAGCTGGGGTGGACACCAAAAATTGCACACCCAGATATCCTGCTCGGCCCAGCATCAACAACGGCACCGAGTGAAGAAGCCCCGGAGGGACTGGTCATCCGGACTCCCAAAATATGCACACTGCCGTGAAGCCGTCTCTGGAGTCACAACAGTGAAGAGAAATCAACCACCAAGAGCCCCCACAATCCATGGGCCTCGAAGAAAATTAAATGGGCCACAACTCGAGCTCACAACGGGCTCAGAACTGCCCATTTTAGCCCTTCAGGGGCACAGCCCTTGTCCCTCCAGCGGTACACCCCTGGGCCTTCAGCGGCACGCCCTTGTGCCCTTTCAAAGGCACACCCTGCAAGCCTTCAACGGCACACTATTTCAGGCCTTCAACGGCACACTATTTCAGGCCTTCAACGTCACACTATTTCGGGCCTTCAACGGCACACTATTTGGGACCTTCAACGGCACACTATTTCAGGCCTTCAACAGCACACTATTTCGGGCCTTCAATGGCACACTATTTCGGGCCTTCAACGGCACACTATTTCGGGCCTTCAACACACTATTTCAGGCCTTCAACGGCACGCTCTCCTGGCCGTTCAGCGATATGCCTTTTGGCCCTCTCAGCGGCACGCTTGTTGTGCCTGCCAGCGGCATGCCATTCAGGCTCTTCAACGGCACGTTCCGGCAAACGAAATCTTACGCCCATGCCCTACAGATTCTTGGCGCGCAGTGGACCTGCTGAGGTGTCGCCCGGGGAGAGAGCCACGATGCCTACTCCTCCTGCCACCCAGGACAAGGGAGTCAACTCCCATTAAATGCCCGCCGGACGCTTCCCGCCTTTGGAGGCTCCCGCCGTCCGGGGTATAAAACCCCTCTTCGCTGTGAAAAGAGAGGGGGGACGGACGGACAGAGAGGCAGAAGAGAAGAAGAGAAAGAGAAGAAGAGAAGAAGAAGGAGAAGAGAAGAAGAGGGAAGAGAGGAAGAGAGGGGAGAGGACCCGCCGCTCCGCCCATCGCCGCCGTCTGTGCGAAAAGAGAAGAAGAAGAAGAGAAGAAGAGGAGCCTGCCGCCTCGATCACCATCGCCTGAGCGAGGAGAAAGAAGATGGAAGAGAAGAAGAGAAGAGGAGCCGGTGTCCCCCCCCCCCCCCCCGACCGTATCTTGTTCCTTCTTGCTTTCCCTTTTCCCCGTTTTCCCTTTATTACAATGTATTAGTCCCCTTGGGGCATTTTTCTCGTGAGAATAAGAATAGAAGGCTTGCGAATATTTTTGATGTCTTTCTAAGACATTTCTCGCGTGTTTGCATCCCTTGGCGTTTTCCTCTTCCTCTTCTTCCCCGTTGGTTTGGCCTCTGGCAGTGAACTTTACCCCGTGGCGTATCCCCCTCGTAGGGCTTTTGACCCTTACCCACGCCCGTCGGCCTGTGGGGAGTTTCTCCCCTCTCGGCCCCTCAACGATCCGCTCCTCCAACGCCCTTCAGCGGCACGTTGTCGCCCAAGGGCCTCTCCGGCACGCCCCATGGGTCCTCCCCCACTGTCGCCCAAGGCCTCTTCGCCGGTACACTCCAATCGCTCCTTCCCCGGTGCGCCCTGGAGTCCCTTCACCGGCACACCCCAATCACTCCTTCCCCGGTACACCCTTGGAGCCCCTTTGCCGGCACGCCCCCCTACGGGCCTTCCCCGGCACGCCCCAGGCCACTCCTTGCCGACACACCCCCAACCCTTTTGCCCGGTACATCCCCGTCCAGCCGGGGAGAGGTTTCCTGTCTGGCGTTCCCTCCGAGTTTTCTGAGGTTTCATTAAGGTGTTGCCGCTCTCGGGCGCCCACCTCCAGTTGTCGGGTTCCGCCACTCTTTGTGGGCGCGTTCCCTGTATCTCCCTTACGCTCGAGTTAAGGGGAGATGCTGCCGAATTTTCGTTAGAAACGATAACATATTAAAAAGATAAAAGGAAGCAACCAACAAATGGAACGACCACACGTTAAAAAGGACTAAAAGAAAGCAACAAACAAATAAAAAAAGGGAGAACAACGGTAAAGTGCTTTAACCGAGGCAAGGGAACCGTAATCAACATAGAGAGAGCCAAATCGAACGACAACTAAACAACTTGAACATTCGTCCTCATGGGAGAAAGAATGGAAACTGATCAAAAGAAGAAACCCATGCAAACTTAATAAAACCAAAGAAAAGAAAAGCCTTAAAAGAACTAGAGGGAGAGTGGGCCCTCATCGGTATTTCCAACCTAGCCCTTCAGCGGTACACCCTTTTAGCCCTTCAGCGGCACACTCCCGAGCCGGTACACCCTTTTAGCCCTTCAGCGGCACACTCGCTAGCCCTTCAGTGGTACACCCTTTTAGCCCTTCAGTGGTACACCCTTTTAGCCCTTCAGCGGCACACTCATCAGCCCTTCAGCGGTACACCCTTTTAGCCCCTCAGCGGCACACTCCCTCAGCCCTTCAGCGGTACACCCTTTTTAGCCCTCTAGCGGCCCACTCTCTCTCCAAAAAAATATATAATGATAATAATAATGATAATGATAATAATAAATTAATAAAAATTTATGATAAATAAATAAATCTGAATATACATAAGAAATAAACAAAAAATGTGAAATAGTAATAATAATAGTAGAAAAGAAGAACATAATAATAATAATAAAACAAAATAAAACAAAAAATCATCCAGAACAAATACATAAAGGGGAATGAACAGCACCAAATCTTATGACTAAAAATCCCAGATAAAGAAGATGGTAAAAATATATATCGCAGCCCCGACTCTCCCGTGGCCCGTTGTTGAAGGAACAACGATGCCGCCCTTCTAGGTTGGGTCTGAGTCTCGGGAATGATCCCGAACTGGCCATGACCCGACCTCGCCTCAGGCCGACATTCCGATTAAACCGGACTCATTTCTCAGGCCTGATCCCTTCCGAGCCACTACTAAAATTGTCGCACGTTCGGTAGACATTTGAACGGGTTCACCTCGATTTTCGCCGCATTTCTATTATGGACCTGTGTCTGAGCATGAAAAGACCCGTGAGCAACCAACATGGCCGACGGCTCCCACCCCGACGTGGTCGTGACCCGGTATTGCTCTGGGCCGATAGCTCGCCAAATCAGATTCATCCTAATGGGATTTGTTCCCGCTCTTTCATTGAAGTTGCCGCGAACTCGGCATACATTTGTACGGGGTTATTTCTATCTACGCCATACCTTCAATATGGACCCTTGTCCGAATATCAAGTGGTCCGCAAGTGACCGACAGAAATCAGAATAGAACGAGATGGCTCTCGTCATCCCTGGACCCTATACATGGGAATATCAATAAGGCCTTCGCGGGCTATGCTTGGACTTCGGGTCCGTCCCGATTATGTTCATTGTCTGACCCATATCCTCGGCCCACAGCCCGCTCCCTTTGAACATGTTTTTGGTTTGGAATCTAGTCCCGGGACTCCGCCTCGTTGCCCTCCGGCACCGAAAATATTAATGATGTCCACGCAAGCCCGTTTGGACCGCGGGAGGTGCCCCCGGTATGGTCCTGACTCGATCTTGCACCGGGCCAATAAATTCATTGGTTTCCTGCTACGCTACCCGAGATTTAACCGAATGTTTTCAGTGTCTCGGAATAATATATTTGTCGTATCCCGGCATACATACGTTCCGGGTCTTCCCGCGACGATTACGATATTTCCAAGCCGGACACCCATCCGAATATTAAACGGTCCCCTGAATGACCGACACGTTTCGAATGTTCGCTTCCCTAGACACAGGGCTTTTCAACCGATTCAAAGGGATATTCCCCTGTTGCCCCTCGGCATCGGAAATATTAAAGATGCTCATGCAAGTCTTGTTTCGACCGCGGGGGGCCCAACGCAGTATGGTCGCAGCTTGCTCTTGCACCGGGCTAACAGATTTACTCTTTTCTGACCGCTCCAACCGAGGCTTGCCGAATGTTCTCCGTTCTTCTGATAATAAAATTGCCATATCCCAGCATACATATGCTCCGATTTTCCCGTGGCGATTGCGCTTTTCTCGAGTCGGACATTCGTCCGAACATTAAATGGTCAGGCACATGACCGACATGATCGCGAATGGTTTTCTTCTCGCCCTCGCGTGAGGATTTCAATACCTCGTAATAGACCTTTCATGCAATTAATTTCTTGGCCATGAGGCCCTGAATCCCGGTGATTAATCAAGGGTGTTCCATCGTATGGGGGATGTAAATGACGCCGTGACCTTTATGGCGCGGCGGGTTTTTGTCCCGACACGAACCACACAATCGTCTGACCGAGTCAGATCGAGCGCACCATGGACTCTTCAGAGCCCGAACAAATTGTCACTTCGGTGACTGGCACGCCCACGCACTTAATAGACGAACCGCCTGAATGAGCGAATTTTAGTGCGTCCACAAGTCTGGCACGCCCGGTGGGACCTAAACCACCCTTCATCTCTTCGCCGGGATTTGGGGCCTCGTGGCCTCCTAATTAACGATGTTTGCCTGCTTTGATGAATGGCAGGTGCTGTCTTCGCCAGTCCTATGGGGAGAAAAGCCAGACTCGGTGCATCTGTCTTCGTGGCCTCGAGGACGCTGCTTCGAAGCATATGCAGCTTCCAAGAATCATGGGGGGCTGTTATAAAAAAGGGAGAAGAGAAAGAGGAGAGAAGGGAGGGGAAATCAAACCCCCCCCCCCTTTTCCTCAAAAAGAAAGAGAAGAAAAGAAGAAAAGAAGAAGAGAAGAAGAGAAGAAGAGAAGAAGAGAAGAAAAGAAGAAAAGAAGAAAAAGAGAAAAGAAAGAAGCAAAAAAAAAAGAGAAAGAATTGGCAAGAGAGGGTTGTACGGCCACGTCCGTCGAGACCCGTGCTGAACAAAGATTACCATTGTGGGGTTGATGCGGTGGAGCGAACCACTCATCCCCTCCCTGAGGGGGTGAGCGCTCTCCTGCACCTCCACCCTGGTCAATCATACAAGAAGAAGAGAAGAGAAAAAAAAAGAAGAGAAAAAAAGGGAGAGAGAAAGAGAGAGGGAAGAAAAGTTGGCCAGCATCGCCGACTAAAAGAGCAAGAAGAAATCCGGCATCCCGCCCGACTCTAGAAGGCTCCGAGTCTGCGGTGCAATGACCCCGTTCGTTCCTCCTTCCTACTGCCTCCATCCGGCATAAGACGGCCCCTCGAGTGGCTGTTAAAAGACCCAGCGAGCCACAATTGTAGCTTGGTGAATGGCTGTCCGCTGTGGGGAATGCTTTATAGTAATGAGGCCAAGCACGGCCACCACTCCCGAAGAGAGCATGCACATACCCCGCCATGGGGGATAAGAAGAAGATATATACCCTGCTACGGGGGCATAGGAGGCAAAAAAATAGGTACACCCCATTCCCAGGGGCACATGAAGAGATTCCGCCCCGACTGGGGGGCATACAAAGCAAAAACTACACCCCGGCTTCGGGGCATTTGAAGAAGAATCCGCCCTGACCTAGGGACATAAGAAGAAATAGAATTGCACCCTGGCTTAGGGGCATTTGAAGAAGAAATACACCCTGATATGGGGGCACATGAAGTAAAAGACATACCCCACCATGGGGGCATGAGAAGAAAAGAATTCACCCCAGCCTGGGGACACATAAAAAGAGAAACTCACCTTGGCTTAGGGGCATATGAAGAAGAAACGTACCCCGGCCTGGAGGCATAAGAAACAAAAGCACACCCCATGCTAGGGGCATATGGAGAGGAATGCACCTCGCCTTGAGGGGCGCAAAAAGCATAAGAACACACCCTAGCTTAGGAGCGTTTGAAGAAGAAACATACCCCGTCAGGGGACACAGAAGTCATGAAGAATACGCCCCGGCTTAAGGGCATTTGAAGAAGTCACATCCCGCCTCGGGAGCATGAGAAGCAGTAAGAATACACCCCGGCCTAGGGGTATTTGAAGAAGAAATATACCCCACCAGGGGGCATAAAAGCCATAAAGAACACGCCCCGACTTAGGGGTATTTGAAGAAGATACATCCTACCTCGGGAGCATAAGAAAGAGAAGAATACATCCCGTCTTAGGGATATTTGAAGAAGAAATATACCCCGCCAGGGGGCATAGAAGCCATAAATAATGTGCGCCGGCTCAGGGGCATTTGAAGAAGAAACATACCCCACCTGGGGGACGCAGAAGCAAAGAGACAGAGTACACCTCCACCCGGGGGCACCGAAGTAAAGAGGCATACATCCCGACCTGGGAGCACATGAAGAAAGAATATATCCCGACCTAGGGGCGTCAGAAGAAGAAACATACATCCCGATCCAGGGACATGAGAAGCAAGAGAATACGCCCTGCGAAAAGGGTAAGAGAAACATGAAGAATGTACCCCAGCCTAGGGGCACAGAAAGAGACACACTCCGCCCTTGGCGCATAAGAAGCAGAAGCACCTACCCCAGCCTGGGGGCACAAAAATACACTCCGCTCTTGGCGCATAAGGAGCAGAAGCATCTACCCCGACCCGGGGCACGGAAACAAAGAGACATACATCCCGATCTGGGAGCATAAGAAGAAAGATATACTCCGCCCAAGCGGCATTTGAAGAAACAACATACCCTGCTTCGGGGGCACAGAAGCCGTAAAGAGATACACCCCCGCCTCAGGGGGGCGTAAGGAGCAAAAGATTCACCCCGGCCTCAGGGGGGCATAAGAAGCAAAAGATACACCCCGTCCCGGGGGCATTTGAAGAGAGCTACGCCCCGTACCAGGGGCGTATGAAGAAGAAACATACCCCGCCTGGGGGCATGGAAGCCGTGAAGAGTATACCCCGACTTGGGGGTATTTGAAGAGAGCTACGCCCCGTACCAGGGGCATATGAAGAAGAAACATACCCCGCCTGGGGGCATAGAAGCCGTGAAGAGTATACCCCACCATGGGGGCATTTGAAGAGAGCTACACCCCGCCTCGGGGGCATTAAAAAAAACACACCCTGGTCTGGGGACATAGAAGCCAAAAAAAATACACCCCGCCTAGGGGCACAGAAGCGAAGAGGCAAAACACACCCCCTCAGGGGGGATGCATACCAAATGAAGCTACACCCCAACCTGGGGGCACATTAGGAGAAATACACTCCAGCATGGAAGCATCAATGAGAAAAGAAGAGCAGAATAAAGAAAAAGACAGGCATGAAGCAGACGTGGTCCTCGAGCCCGGCTCATCACACAAAAGAAGAGAAGAAGAAAAAAGAGACATGAGGCAAACATGGTCTTTGCACCTGCCTCTCTGCAAAAGAAGAAGAGAAGAGAAAAAAAAAGCATACATGAGGCAAACATGGTCTTTGCACCTGCCTCTCTACAAAGGAAGAAGAGAAAGAAGAGTCACGAGGCACACGTGGTCTTTGCACCCGCCTCTCCACGCAAAAGAAGAAGAGAAGAAAAGGAAGAAAAGACACATGAGGCAGACGTGGTCCCCGAGCCTGTCTAATCACACAAAAGAAGAGGAGAAAAGAAAGAATACACATGAGGCAGACGTGGTCCCCGAGCCCGTCTAATCACACAAAAGAAGAGGAGAAAAGAAAGAATACACATGAGGCAGACGTGGTCCCCGAGCCCGCCTCTTCCCATAAAAGAAGAAGAGAAGAAGAGAAAGAACAGTCGCGAGGTGAACATGGTCTTCGCACCTGCCTCCCCACATAAAAGAAGAAGAGAAGGAAAAAAGGAGACATGAGGCAGACATGGTCTTTGTACCCGCCTCTTCGCACACACACAAAAAAGAGAGAGATATGCATGAGGCAGATGTGGTCTCCGAACCCGCCGCTCCACAAACCCTTCTCCTCGGCTCTCGTATCCTACTACCCGACGCCCTTTAGCTCAGTTATTCCGACCAAGACCCACTATCAGGATTAATCCACCCGTCCCACCGCGCTCTCCTATATCTTTTCAGCTTTATAGCCTACTCCTAACATCTCTCGGCTTGTCAGCCTACTCCCAATATCCCTTGGCTTTTTAGCCTACTTTTTAGTATCCTTCGGCTCTTACGGCCCGCTTTCCCAACTTTGGCTCTTGCAGCCTGCTTCCCTTTGGCTCTTATAGCCTGCGGCCCAATTTTGGCTCTTGTAGCCTGCTCCCCCGATTTGGCTTCCGTAGCCTGCTTTCCACAATTTCGGTTCTTGCAGCCCGCTTCCCAATATCTTTAGCTCTCGCAGCCTGCTTCACAGAATTCGGCCTTTACGGCCTGCTTCCCAGAATTCGGCCTTCACAGCCCGCTTCCCATAATTTCAGCTCCTACAGCCCGCTTCCCAATTTCGGCTCTTGTAGCCTGCTCCCCCGATTTGGCTTCCGTAGCCTGCTTTCCATAATTTCGGCCTTCACGGCCCGCTTCCCATAATTTCGGCTCCTGCAGTCCGCTTCCCAATTTTGGCTCTTGTAGCCTGCTTCCCCGATTTGGCTTCCGTAGCCTGCTTCCTATAATTTCGGCTCTTGCAGCCCGCTTCCCAATATCTTTGGCTCTTGCAGCCTGCTTCCCAGAATTCGGCCTTTACGGCCTGCTTCCCGGAATTCGGCCTTCACGGCCCGCTTCCCAATTTTGGCTCTTGCGGCCCGCTTCCCAATATCTTCGCCCTTTACGGCCTACTCCCCAGAATTTGGCCTTCACGGCCCGCTTCCCATAATTTCGGCTCCTGCAGCCCGCTTCCCAATTTCGGCTCTTGTAGCCTGCTCCCCCGATTTGGCTTCCGTAGCCTACTTTCCATAATTTCGGCTCTTGCAGCCCGCTTCCCAATATCTTTGGCTCTCGCAGCCTGCTTCCCAGAATTCGACCTTTACGGCCTGCTTCCCAGAATTCGGCCTTTACGGCCTGCTTCCCAGAATTCGGCCTTCACGGCCCGCTCCCGTAACTTCGGCTCCTGCAGCCCGCTTCCCAATTTCGGCTCCTGCAGCCTGCTTCCCATAATTTGGCTCTCGCAGCCCGCTCTCCTCAATTTCTGGCTATTGCGGCCTACTTCCAATATCAATTGCGGCTTGTATGGCCCGCTTCCCCAATGTCCTTTCGGCCCTTCGCGGTTTCCTTCCTCAGCACCCTGGCTGCTGCTTTGATCTTATATGCACATACAAGATACATATACGTAACGATAGTATGTTCTTACGCAAAAAAAAAGAAAGAAAAAAAAAGAAAAGAAAGAAAAATAAGAATTGTTTGGCTACCCTGCTTGCATGTTTGCTTAATATAGAGTAATACACCTCCTTGGAATTTTCTAGGACCGCGTTTCCTTGCTAAATAATAATGCTGCCCCGATTCCTGATGCACGGGCGTCACGGCACGCGCTCGAAGGGAACCCGATTATGGCGGGTGCACGCGTCAAGGGGAAGAGTCATGACTGAATCGCTAAGCCCAACTCATAAAATAAACCTGAGGCAACGCTTCCACACTTAGCACTTAATGTGTTCAATAGCCTTCGACTATAGGGATTGCCCGAATTTCTTCTTAGCACTTTACGGAGACTTGAATTCCTGCACTCCCGTGAAAGGTAATCGTGAGGAAAAAGCTGCCTACCCCCACTGTAAAAAAAAGGAGAAAAAAAAAGAGAGAAAAAAGAAGAGAGAGAGAAACGTAGATCCGAGTAGCCGGGAATCCCCACTGAAACAAATGAGGAAACTCGCGCGAAATGGTGAAGCGAATCACAATAAGGACGAATCTTAGTAGCCGGGAATCCCCATTGAGACACATGAGGAGACTCGCGCCGAACGGTGAAATCCGCTACCAAAATAAACAGATGGGGGCTGTATGAAGCTACCGAAAGTCGAAAGCCTGGAACTAATGTGTAGGCGCTAGAGTGACCCTCGAGTGTCACCAGGAAAACCTGCATATCCCTATGGTTAGGGCTCTTTGTTCACACATTTGCACTACCACGCTACAGAGAATTACCTCGGGTGAAATGCGTGAATTTAGGCTATGCATGTAAGACATGCGATATCCTCTTGACGGGTGCACCACCCCTCAATTGTGCCTCGTGGCCCGCACCGTGTCTACGAATTTTGGGCGATGTCCCTATCCTATCCCCTATAGAGGGAGCTGTCTTACTTATATTTATGTTATGTCTGCTAATGAATGCTTGCATGCTTGAATAAAAATAATAATATAAAATAATAATAATAATAAATAATAAAAATATGTGTATACAATAAACTCAATTTCGGCTAGCGAAGCCAACTTTCCCAGCTCTGGCTCGTAGAGCCCAATCTTGGCCCCCATGGCCTACCTCTTGCCCTCACGGCTCGTTAATATCCCAACTCCGGCTTCTATAGTCTGCTTCCCCGATTTGGCCGTTCACATCTTGCACCCCAATTTTGGCTCTTGTAGTCTGCTTCCCTGATTTGGCTTCTGTAGCCTGCTCCCCATAATTCCGGCTCTTGCAGCCTGCTTCCCAACTTTGGCTCTTGCAGCCAGCTTCCCTTTGGCTTTTATAGCCTGCTTCCCCAATCTGGCCTCCACGGCCCGCTTCCTGTAACCTTGGCTCTTGTAGCCTGCTTACCTTTGGCCTTCGCGGCCTACTTCCCAATTTTGGCTCTCGTGGCCTACTCCCCGATTTGGCTCCCGCGGCCTGCTTCCCATGATTTCGGCTCTTGCAGCCCGCTTCCCAACACCCTTGGCTTTTATGGCCTGCCTCCCCAATTCGGCTTCCATAGCCTGCTTCCCAACTTTGGCTCTTGTAGCCTGCTTACCTCGGCCCCCATGGCCCGCTTTCCCAATTCTGGCTCTGGCAGCCTGCCCGCTCCCCAATTTAGGCTTTTGTAACCCGCTTTCTCGATTCGTGGACACTAAATAAACTATCACCCCATGTTTACGTGCAGGGGAATATAGAAGGGGAGAAAAGAGAAGAGAAGGTGAATAGAAGAAGAGAGGAAAAAGAAACACTCTTGAAGTGCTCCAACAGCGTAGTAGCCTGCAAGGCCTCCAGCGGCACACTACTAAGTGCCCTCAGCGGCACACCCATTGTGAAGCCTCCAGTGACACGCCCTTCTGCCGCTCCAACGGCACACTCCCGACACCCTGTCGGCACTGACGAAGAGACAAAGAGACTAACAAACCAGGTCAGCTCCCGGCACCCTGTCGGCGCTGACGAAGAGACAAAGAGACCAACATAACATGTCAGCTCCCGGCACCCTGTCGGCACTGACGAAGAGACCAAGAGACCAACATATCATGTCGGCTCCCGGCACCCTGTCGGCGCTGACGAAGAGACCAAGAGACCAACATATCATGTCAGCTCCTGGCACCCTGTCGGCGCTGACGAAGAGACCAAGAGACCAACATATCATGTCAGCTCCTGGCACCCTGTCGGCGCTGACGAAGAGACCAAGAGACAACAAGCCAGGTCAGCTCTCGGCACCCTGTCGGCACTGACGAAGAGACAAAAAGACCAACAAAGCATGTCAGTTCCCGACACCCCGTCGGCACTGACGAAGAGACAAAGAGACCAACAGAGCATGTCAGCTCCCGATGCCCCGTCGACGCTGACGAAGAGACAACGAGACCAACAAACCAGGTCAGCTCCCAGCACCCCATCGGTACTGACGAAGAAAAGAGGAGACAAACAAGTCATGTCAGCTCCCGACACCCCAGCGACACCGACGAAGAGAAAAAGAGACCAGTACACCCGCGGGCACCGCCCGGCTCATCCTTCACCAGCGCTACCCGTGGGTGGGGGGCATTTGTGGACACCAAAAATTGCACACCCAGATATCCTGCTCGGCCCAGCATCGACAACGGCACAGAGTGAAGAAGCTCCGGAGGGACTGGTCATCCGGACTCCCCAAATATGCACACTGCCGTGAAGCCTGTTGTGCCCCTGTGGTTTTGATGATGGTTTTGATGATTGGTCTTTGAAGTGAGTTATTCTCTGTGAGTCATCTAGCTGTGTCTTTTATATGCTCGATTAATTCATGTCTTATCATGTTAGTGAATGGAGTTCATATGGCTGTCAGATAACATGCTCTATTTAATTTTGTCTACACTCTGTCTGCACAGTCTCCACAGCAGTGCGTCAACTCATTGTGCTGATGCGTCGACCCTTCAGTCATATTTGTCTCTGTCCACACAGTAGTGCGTCAACTCCTTGAGCTGATGCGTCGACTCTTCAGTTCAGTTCTTCAAGTCTATACATTAGACTGTGGCAAAGTCTATTCATTCGTTTGGGTAACAAAGTCTGTACAGCCGTGTCATATGCTCCTGAAGTCCATACATTGGTCCTCTTTCAAAGTCTGTACAGCCACTGGTCTAGAATCTGAGTCTGTACATCGTCTTGTGCCTTCAACGTTCAAAGCCTCAAGTTTGTACAGCGTGAAGTCTACACATTGGCTTCGCTCCATAAAGCCTATACATTGGCCACTGCTCTCCAAAGTCTGCACAATGGTCTACACACCTGAAGTCTGTACATCCACAGTTAAACCTGAAGTCTGGACACTGGTTCAAATCCTTCTAAGTCTGTACATTGGCTTCGTATCTGCAAGTCTATACACTGGACCTTGTTTTACCAAGTCTGCACACTCGCTGCACTGTTCAAGTCCACACACTGACAGCTCTGCTTAAGTATATACATTCGTCTGAACTAAGTTCATTTTCCTCTATCTGTCTGCAGATGATTCAGGCCATCAAGACTTGGCACGTGATCGAAGAGGCTGAAATGCTGACACGTGGACACAACACTTCAAACAATCAGGAAAGAAGCTCCTGGATTATTCTGGTGCGTCAACGCAGTGAGCAAGTAGCGTGGACGCAGCGGTTCAAGAATCCCTTATTACAGCCTCTGGAGTACATTGGCAGCATCGACGCTGCAGCTCCATGCGTCAACGCAGCATGCTGAGAGCGTCGACGCAGCAGTTACAAAGGGAGAGCCAATGGGTTACTGGATTACTCTGGTGCGTCAACGCATTCATCAAGTGGCGTCAACGCAGCAAGTTGATGGATCGACCAGGTAACCAGAGGGTGGACGCAGTTGCACAATGCGTCAACGCACTCCACACGAAACGTGAGAGCGCTGAAGCCATCTAAGTTCAGAAGCCATCTAAGTTTAGATGCTGGATCACCGATGAGTCAACGCAGTAGTGGAGCAGCGTCGACGCAACTGTCAATAGGGCTAGGCTGGTTGCTCACTGGAACGCATCAATGCGTCAACGCCATGGGTTGGAAGCGTCAACACAGCATACTTGAGTTTTGCTGGTAGAATGTCTTTGAAGGCTGCGTCAACCCCTTGAAGCAAGTGCGTTAACGCCACCTGACTCTAGTTGATGAGCGTGCTAATGAAGGGCACATGATCCGAGGTGCCTGGCTCGTGAACCAGGATGCTGCCACGTGGTCTGAAATTCTAGGGCAGGAAACGTGGAAGCCACACTCGCCCAGTGTGCTGTTGCTGCTGCTATATATACGAGTCTTCATCCTCTGTAGAAGACTGATCGAAGAAGAAGCCTGAAGAGCAGAAAGCCCTTCGATCCAGAAAAGGAGAAAAAGAAGAAAAAGAGAAGAAAGTGAGAGTGAGAGCAGAAGAAGGAAAAGAGAGAGATAGTGCTCGTGAGAAGTGAGAAGAAAGAGAAGCAGAAAGAAAAGAAGAGGAGGAGAGAGTCTATTGCAGATCAGTTCAATCTGTTCGTGGATCAAATCCAGAACGACTATGCTCATTGAGAGCCACATTTCTTGTGTTTCATTTCCAGCTTTTGTTGCTGTGTTTTTATGTTCCTGTATTTTTCTTTTGTTTCTTTGGTAAGTCTTGTTCTTCCGATTGCCCTGCTGGGGATCGGGTTCCTCCTGTGGGATCAGGAGTAGGGAGACGGGTGTGTCTCCGGTTTGTGCTGGTAGTAGAATGCTACTGGTGATAGTTCCCTCCTGTGTGGAGGAAGGGAGGCTGGTTCCTCCGGTTTGCAAGCAGCAGGGGGGCTGCCTGTGAGTTCCCTCCGGGGTAGGAGGAAGAGAGGCTAGGCCTCTGGTGGATTGCTGGTAGCAGTGTGCTACTGGTTGGTTCACTGGTAGCGGGGCTGCTACTAGTGGGGTTCCCTCTTGGTATAGAGGAAGAGAGACGCGAGTCTCTGGTTTCTAGCGACCGTGGGTTGCTAGAGGTTCCCTCCGGGTAGGAGGAAGAGGGGAGGTTGTTCCCCTGGGTAAGCTGTGTATCAGCGTCTGTTGGCAAGCTATGTTGCCCAGCTGTTAGTGAAGCCACACTCGGTTTGAGTGTGGGGTGGATGTAGGTCTGCTGGACCGAACCACCTAAAACCCATTGTGCAGGTGGTTTGATTTCTTCATCTGTCTTATTGCTTCCGCTAGATGCTTGCATAATGGCGCTTCAAGTGTTTGCTTCAAAGTTCAACGAAGTTGATTAGCTACGCACGCTATCTGTTTGACACTGGGATTGTGTGTTGCTTGAATTGTCTAATTGCTTAGAGTGTCTTAATCTGCAACTGCTAATTAGTCTTTCAGATTTGATAAATCTGTCTAGTTAGCATTCTAGATAGTTAGTGGGCCGAATATTTTAATTGGCCGAAAGTTATAAAAAGGGCTATATTCATTCACCCCCCCTCTAAATACTTGCACCGAACATAACAATTGGTATCAGAGCGGTGTCTGCATACAAGGTCCAGCGACCTGCAGATTCGATCTTGAAGCCTTAGGTGCTAATTTGTTTTTTAGTGCATAAATATCCATGTTGCCTTGAATTTACTCGCTATTTGTTTTCAATGGCTCTTTCACCCGTCTTTAGTGGTTCTGATTTCAGTCAGTGGTACACTACTTTACATGCTTATGTAAATTCTACTAATCCTGATTTGTGGAAATTAATTTCACAAGGTCCTCACACCTTACCAACGAAAGTGTCCAAATAGACCGACAGACACAGATCAAAGGATGGAGAAAATCAGAAAGCTTTTAACCTGATGAAAGCAGCTACTGACAGAGCCTTATGGTCTTGTCTTCATAATTGCAGCTCAGCAAAGGACATCCTGGATAGGCTAAAGCAATTTCACAGGGTAAACGAGGACAGCTGCATGATGGCTAACAGAAGTAATCCAAGTGGCAGCAATCAAGGCAGCAGTCAGACTGAAGAAGATGATGATGATGAGGTAAATCTCTTCGAGAATTTTTCTCTAGAAGATTGGGAGAATGCATATGCTGAATTATTTGAATCTCATGAACTGTTAAGAAAACAGCATAAAAAATTGAAGAAGGGTACTGGTTTAGATAGTTCAAGTTCTCCTTGTAGAAATTGTGTTGAATTGAAAAATATTCATGATGCATGTATGTCTGATTTTCAAATATTGAAGAAATAAATTTCATTATTGAAAACTGAAAATCAAGATCATATAAATGTGATATCTGAACTCAAAGAAAAATTCAACTCAGATAATGATAATCAGACTCTTGTTAACTATCATGACCAGTATGAAAAATTACTGAAAAACTTTGAAAGTGTGAACTCAGATTTAAACAAGCTGAAATCTGAAAATGATTCTCTGAGAAAATCTGCTAATAAAAATGATAAAAAATCTGAGAAACTTGAGCAGGAGAAGAACTTATTTGTTGAAAAACTTGAAGCCATCAAATCTGTGAATGTGGAATTACAGAAAAACATTGAAAAGAAAGAAAAAGAATTGAAGGAATTCAAGGTTGGAAGAAAACTTGAAACTAACTCAGAAGATCAGACTTTGATAAATGAGTTAATTCAGAATGACAAGCTTAAGGAAGAAAATGAGAAAATAAAAATGCTGAACTCCACTATGTTTGAGAGACTGCTAGCCTTAGAAAGAGGAAAAACTGTGAGTGTTGAAGATTCTGATAATCTGAGCAATCTGGAACAGGAAGTTGAAAAATATAAAACTGCTAACAAAGTTTTGAATGAAGCTATGAATTGCTGTGAGCAAGAGATTGCCAGTTATGAGCTACATATTTCCTCTTTAGAAAATGAAATTCAGGATTTGAAAGTTTCCTTGTCTAAATTTGTTGATGGGCAGAAAAACCTAGACAAGCTACTAGGTATAAAAATCAACCCTAGGAAGGAAGGGCTGGGCTACAATAAGATAAACAAGAAGGAACTTCAGAACAAAGTTATGACATCTTTTGTAAGTGGTTCAGATGTAGCCACCACCTCTAAAGATAAACAACCCATTGCTCAGAAAATGTTGGGAGCAAAGGATAATTTTAAGAAAGAGGGACTGGGCTACAGTCCAGTCATGAGGAAGGTTGATGGATCCAATTTGAAAACTATTTTTGTTAAATCTTCTGAACAGGAAAAGCCTTCTATTTCATCTTCACCTCAGTATAAGGCTAAGAAAACAGAAAAATATGATAAAAATCAGAAAATGATTGGAAAATAGAAAATAAATAAAAAGGGTCCATCAGTGTTTGCTGATCACAGTCCTCACACACACTCACATACATCTAAAAAGAAGATTATCTGTCATTACTGTCATAAATTTGGTCATTTGATGCATGAGTGTGAATTAAACGAACTGGATGATTTGAATGCTGAAATGATGAATGCTAGGAAATATCATGATAGAAAACCTGCTGTTCATTCAAAGAAAAGTGAATGCTCTCATTGTGGTAGATTAGGCCACACCTTTGCTCAATGTTGGTTTGCTAATGGAAAGAAAAAACCACTCTCACATCATGCTAAATCTTATGCTAACCAACATGCTTTTAATATAAATAAAACTGCTTCTCTGAACCAGCATGTCAAATGTTTTAATTGTAACAAGCTTGGGCACAAGGCCACTGAATGTTGGGCAAGCTCCTTTAGAAGAAAGTTCCCTTTCTGCTCCCATTGTGGGAAGCATGGCCATGCAGTCAAGGACTGCTGGCATGTCCAGGGTAGGAATAGAAATTTCAAAGAATTTGATAGGAACAAACTTGTTTTTAAAAGAATTCCTGTTTGCTCAAATTGCAGAAGACCAGGCCACCAAGTTGCTGCTTGCAGGGTAGCTGGTCATGAAAAGAAAAAGTCTCATAATAATAACAGAAACCCTCATGCTCACTCTTATAATGCTCAAGTTCATGCTAGTATACATAAGAGGAACATGAAACCTGCTAGTTCATGCCACTATTGTGGGCTGTCTGGGCATTCAATGCATAACTATTTTATCATGAACTCTGATGACTATTTGGCACAGAAAAAGATGCATGCAGTCCCAAAAGGGGCTAATTACTATGAAAGACCCAAGACCACTTGGGTTCCTACTAGTGGAAAATAGGAAGGTGCCTAGCAGGTGTGCCTTGGATGGAATAAAGGGGTAATGATCTAAGGCACTCAAGAATGAAAAACCCCATTCTCACATTTTTCAGGTAATCTCTCTGCATTTCCTATTTTGAAACTCATTGCATATCTGATTTGATGTATTCTTGCATATCTGCCATTTGTAGTTGTTTGGCAATTGTTGAAATGCATAAACTCTGAAAACAAATTACATTCTGAAAAATCTGAACTGCATCTGAATGCTGTTTGAAATCTGTCCATTGCTTTATGAAAAATCTGATTAGCTAAAATTTGATCCATGCATGCTGCTCATGTTGAAAAATCTGATAGGACAGTCTGATTGTGCACAAGTCACAATATCAATTGGTTTCATATGTTCAGTTTTCAGTACAAACATTGTATATTTTCAGGGGGAGTTAATTGCATATCTTTGCATAGCATTCAGTGTTGAGTCTTTGCATGCATGTAGTTAATTGCATTGCATTTCATGAAAAATGCCAAAAAGATTGTCTGAATGCATAGTGTTAGGGGGAGTCAATGCATTGCATATAGGTTGTCAAATGCATACTCTTGTGAGAATTCATTGCATACCCTTCATCATTGATCTTAGTTGACAAACCTTGATGATATCAGAAATCATTGAGCCTCGAAATCTCTCCTATCAATTGGTATTATTTGGCTTCAGAATTCCATCACTCTTTCATGAAGATTTCAATAGGACTATCTCGATCATAAATCTGAAAATTCTTGAACTAGAAATCTTCTATTATACGTTTTTATGAATGACTGAAATAACTCATGTGGTTTAAGTTTAATGTATTCAATGAGTTTGGCTTTAAAATCTCTTAAAAATATCTGAAGTATGTTTAATAAACCTTAACCATCTGTTTCATGATGTGTCTTGTAAAATCTTCTGAAATCTACATTATTGAATACATGACTTTATTTGGTTAAGTACATGAAATTGTTATTGTTTTGAAGCGAATGAATTTTTCTGAAAATATCTAAAGGGTATTTTCTGTCAGAGCAATGACCTTGGTCACTGAGAAACACATGTCCAAAGGACTGTGTCATGAGGTACCATAGTTAACTCTGATTAAGATTAATTGAAATTCAGGCAGAGCAATGGCATGCACACTGAGAAATACAACTCACTCATCAAGAAATGATTTGCAATGTGTCATGATGTGTAAATGCTATCTCTGTTCATATGAAGCATGACAGTTAGTCACACTAAGTGCTTAGGGATATTGGCCTCTGATCAAGGTATATCCTCTAGTTACAAGGTGTGCACTGAATTAGAGTGCTCGTAAAATTTGTAGCATGAAAAATTGTTGAACAAATCTCAATATCTGAATATTGATGCTAAAATCAAATTGCTACAACCCTAGACAAAATCATATGACTTCAAAATTGCTTGATTTCAATACTGATGCATATAATTCCGAAAGAAGTCAATAAAGTTGATTGTGTAAGAGAAAGGAAGATTTATCAAGATAAATATGAGGGCTTGGTTCATTTTTATTAAATCATGGTTTTAGATATCAATACAGAATTTTATTAAAAAACTCTGCATACATCATGTTTAAACCATGCTGATCAATAAAATTCATTCATAAGCCCTTATAATGGAAGACTTTGAAATATTCTGATTTGGATTTATGAGAATGACATTTCTTTGAAAATCTGACTGAAATTCTTGTAGTTGAAGCCTCTTTAGAAATCTGCTAATTGAACCTCTTCTGCTCATTGACCTGAACTTGTCCCTGTTTGCCCCTGTGGTCTCCTTCTCATCTATCTCATAAGATTCCACTTATTGAGGGGGAGCTTCCATGTCATGCATCACTTGCATATCAATTGGCATCTATTCAGGGGGAGTTTTCATGTCGTATGCATCATGATGCATAGAAACTCTTAAAGGGGAAGAATTGTGATCTTGCATTTTGAAATCTCCATCTGCATATGCATTCTTACCCTCCCATGATTCATCTTGGCTATATCAAAGGGGGAGATTGGTTTTCAATTATAGCATGCTGGTTGCTTTAATTTCTCAAACTATTTTCTTTTTGATGAAGTCAAAGGGGGAGAATAGTTTGAGTCATCAGATGACTCACTGTGTAGTGTTGCCATCATCAAAAAGGGGGAGATTGTTGTGCCCCTGTAGTTTTGATGATGGATTTTATGATTGGTCTTTGAAGTGAGTTATTCTCTGTGAGTCATCTAGCTGTGTCTTTTATATGCTCGATTAATTCATGTCTTATCATGTTAGTGAATGGAGTTCATATGGCTGTCAGATAACATGCTCTATTTAATTCTGTCTACACTCTGTCTGCACAGTCTCCACAGCAGTGTGTCAACTCATTATGCTGATGTGTCGACCCTTCAGTCATATTTGTCTCTGTCCACACAGTAGTGCGTCAACTCCTTGAGCTGATGCGTCGACTCTTCAGTTCAGTTCTTCAAGTCTATACATTAGACTGTGGCAAAGTCTATTCATTCGTTTGGGTAACAAAATCTGTACAACCGTGTCATATGCTCCTGAAGTCCATACATTGGTCCTCTTTCAAAGTCTGTACAACCACTGGTCTAGAATCTGAGTCTGTACATCGTCTTGTGCCTTCAACGTTCAAAGCCTCAAGTTTGTACAGCGTGAATTCTACACATTTGCTTCGCTCCATAAAGCCTATACATTGGCCACTGCTCTCCAAAGTCTGCACAATGGTCTACACACCTGAAGTCTGTACATCCACAGTTAAACCTGAAGTCTGGACACTGGTTCAAATCCTTCTAAGTCTGTACATTGGCTTCGTATCTGCAAGTCTATACACTGGACCTTGTTTTACCAAGTTTGCACACTCGCTGCACTGTTCAAGTCCACACACTGGCAGTTTTGCTTAAGTATATACATTCGTCTGAACTAAGTTCATTTTCCTCTGTCTGTCTGCAGATGATTCAGGCCATCAAGACTTGGCACGTGATCCAAGAGGCTGAAATGCTGACACGTGGACACAACACTTCAAACAATCAAGAAAGAAGCTCCTGGATTATTCTGGTGCATCAACGCAGTGAGCAAGTAGCGTGGACGTAGCGGTTCAAGAATCCCTTATTGCAGCCTCTGGAGTACATTGGCAGCATCGACGCTGCAGCTCCATGCGTCAACGCAGCATGCTGAGAGCGTCGATGCAGCAGTTACAAAGGGAGAGCCAATGGGTTACTGGATTACTCTGGTGAGTCAACGCATTCATCAAGTGGCGTCAACGCAGCAAGTTGATGGATCGACCAGGTAACCAGAGGGTGGACGCAGTTGCACAATGCGTCAACGCACTCCACACGAAACGTGAGAGCGCTGAAGCCATCTAAGTTCAGAAGCCATCTAAGTTCAGATGCTGGATCACCGATGCGTCAACGCAGCAGTGGAGCAGCGTCGACGCAACTGTCAATAGGGCTAGGCTGGTTGCTCACTGGAACGCATCAATGCGTCAACGCCATGGGTTGGAAGCGTCAACGGAGCAGACTTGAGTTTTGCTGGTAGAATGTCTTTGAAGGCTGCGTCAACCCCTTGAAGCAAGTGCGTTAACACCACCTGACTCTAGTTGCTGAGCGTGCTAATGAAGGGCACGTGATCTGAGG
Source organism: Amorphophallus konjac (assembly GCA_022559845.1). Lineage (NCBI taxonomy): Eukaryota > Viridiplantae > Streptophyta > Magnoliopsida > Alismatales > Araceae > Amorphophallus > Amorphophallus konjac. The sequence goes on along the minus strand of CM040123.1, from coordinate 77,362,537 downwards.
TGCCTGGCTCGTGAACCAGGATGCTGCCACGTGGTCCGAAATTCTAGGGCAGGAAACGTGGAAGCCACACTCGCCCAGTGTGCTGCTGCTGTTGCTATTTATACGAGTCTTCATCCTCTGTAGAAGACAGATCGAAGAAGAAGCCTGAAGAGCAGAAAGCCCTTCGATCCAGAAAAAGAGAAAAAGAAGAAAAAGAGAAGAAAGTGAGAGTGAGAGCAGAAGAAGGAAAAGAGAGAGATAGTGCTCGTGAGAAGTGAGAAGAAAGAGAGAAGAAAGAGAAGCAGAAAGAAGAGAAAGAAAAGAAGAGGAAGAGAGAGTCTATTGCAGATCAGTCCAGTCTGTTCGTGGATCAAATCCAGAACGACTATGCTCATTGAGAGCCACATTTCTTGTGTTTCATTTCCAACTTTTGTTGCTGTGTTTTTATGTTCCTGTATTTTTCTTTTGTTTCTTTGGTAAGTCTTGTTCTTCCGATTGCCCTGCTGGGGATCGGGTTCCTCCTGTGGGATCAGGAGTAGGGAGACGGGTGTGTCTCCGGTTTGTGCTGGTAGCAGAATGCTACTGGTGATAGTTCCCTCCTGTGTGGAGGAAGGGAGGCTGGTTCCTCCGGTTTGCAAGCAGCAGGGGGGCTACCTGTGAGTTCCCTCCAGGGTAGGAGGAAGAGAGGCTAGGCCTCTGGTGGATTGCTGGTAGCAGTGTGCTACTGGTTGGTTCACTGGTAGCGGGGCTGCTACTAGTGGGGTTCCCTCTTGGTATAGAGGAAGAGAGACGCGAGTCTCTGGTTTCTAGCGACCGTGGGTTGCTAGAGGTTCCCTCCGGGTAGGAGGAAGAGGGGAGGTTGTTCCCCAGGGTAAGCTGTGTATCAGCGTCTGTTGGCAAGCTGTGTTGCCCAGCTGTTAGTGAAGCCACACTCGGTTTGAGTGTGGGGTGGATGTAGGTCTGCTGGACCGAACCACCTAAAACCCATTGTGCATGTGGTTTGATTTCTTCATCTGTCTTATTGCTTCCGCTAGATGCTTGCATAATGGCGCTTCAAGTGTTTGCTTCAAAGTTCAACGAAGTTGATTAGCTGTGCACGCTATCTGTTTGACACTGGGATTGTGTGTTGCTTGAATTGTCTAATTGCTTAGAGTGTCTTAATCTGCAACTGCTAATTAGTCTTTCAGATTTGATAAATCTGTCTAGTTAGCATTCTAGATAGTTAGTGGGCCGAATATTTTAATTGGCCGAAAGTTATAAAAAGGGCTATATTCATTCACCCCCCCTCTGAATACTTGCACCGAACACAACAAAGCCGTCTCCGGAGTCACGACAGTGAAGAGAAATCAACCACCAAGAGCCCCCACAATCCATGGGCCTCGAAGAAAATTAAATGGGTCACAACTGTTAGGGTGCTTGGCCCGGATACAGAGGGGGGGTGAATGAATCCTTCTACGAATAATGGATTAAATTTAAAAACCGGATGCTAGATAAGGAAACAGAATGGAACCAATTCTATTCAACTCAAATACAATCACATTGAGCGCACCTATTCAAGCATCTAGCGGAAGCAAACCAGACAATCAAGCCACTGCTCAATAGATTTTTAGGTGGTTCGGTCCTTCAGACCTACATCCACCCCTCACTCCCAACCGGAGTGAGGCTTCACTAGCGAACGCTAGAACCAAGCAGACTCAGTCTGCAAACAGTTGCTGCCACACAGCTTGACCAGGGGAACAACCTCCCCTCTTCCTCCAAACCGGAGGGAACCTCTGGACTTGAATCCACAAGCCCAGAACCGGAGACAAGTCTCCCTTCCTCCAAGCCGGAGGGAACCCACAAGTAGCTCCCAGCTACTTGCAACTGGAGATCAGATCTCCCTTCCTCCTAACCAGAGGGAACACGACCTCAGACCAGAGGATCGGAAAGCACAACAAACCAGAAAACAAAGGAAAAAACAATAAACGAAAATAACTTCAGCAAACAGAAGCTGAAACACGAAATGCACAATTTGGCTCCTAACAGAGCTGACTGGCCTGGATCTGATCCACGGTCCAGTGAAGACAGATCTTCAGGTAAACTTCTTTCTTCTTCTCCACGAGCTCTCTCACTCACTCTCTATCTCTCTTTCTTTCTCTTACACTCTCTTCCTCTTTCACACGAGCACTATCTCTCTCTCTCACTTTTTCTTCTTCTGCTGGATCGAGCTCTCTGTAACACTGCCTTTTCTTTCTTGGCTCAGATCCTTTTTCTATCTGGATCGTGGCTCTCTGTATGAGCTTTTCTTCTCGCCAACTCGATCGACCTTCATCTGTGGACGAAGGCTTCCTTATATAGCATCAGCAGCAGGTGGATAGGGCACAAGACGCGTGTGCCTCCCACGCTTGATCCAGAACTTTCTTGCCACGTGCCTTCATTGCATTTTGTTCCTCTTGTCTTGGATCACGTGCAGCCCAGGTGTGTGAAATGTTCTTCCTCGGACCTGTAATGAGATTAACACCATTAGTCAATCAGAGTTCGCTGCATGCTTATTTAAAGCTAAGGCGCACTAGGTATGTAATGTCAACACAGGGTGACTACTTCACGAGGTTGGAAGTGAACGAACTGTGATACAATGAACAAGGCTAACACAACAAGGAAGATGACACGAGATGCAACTAGAGGACAGAGAGAAGCGACACAAGGTTCACACAGAAAACGACACGAGGTATGCTGTGACAGAACAGACCTAATGAAGAGAACGACACGAGATACACACTATGATAGAGATAATACTTCAAAGAGAACTATACAAAGTGTGGTCAAAGCAAGAACGATACGAGGTCTAGTGAGAAGGACCAACACGAAGACGGTAAGAACAGCACGAAGTGAAGAACAATCGACACGAAGTATAGTGGTGACAAAACCACACACTACACAGAGAACGACACAAGGTGGTGGCACAGAAAGCAACACGAAGTGCTGCAATGTTCTGCACGCAGTGAAACAAAAACGACACGGAGTGAAAAACGACACGAAGACGTGAGAAGGAAAAAAAACGACACGAAGTGAAAAATGACACGAGGTGAAAACAACACGAAGACATGAAACAACACTTAAGACGAAGTTGACACGGAGTGAAAACGACATGGAGTACATAAAACCAACACGAAGACATATCAACACGAATACGTGGACAAACAGTGACCGACACGAAGTGTGGTTACTAAGTAGGAACGACTCGAGGTCTACAGGAAAACTACTCGAGGTTCATCAGAACTTTTAGAGCAGCTTCAGGAACACGACACGAAGACCTGAGAAGGAAGGACGACACGAAGAGCAACAGTAAATGACACGCGATGAAAACAACAATGACTGACAACGATACGAACTGAACAGAACTAACACGTGTTGAAGACAAAACAAAGATAGAAACAGTCATTGACACGGAGTCAAAATGACACGGGGTTTACTGGGAAACGACTCGAAGTTCATCAGAACAAATCGAGCTGCTACAGTAAACAATACGAAGACAGAACAGTAATTGACACGTGGTGAAACGACACGGGGTAAAAATGACACGAAGACGAAATTGACACATACTGAAAACAACACGAAGACAGTCCTTGTATACCTGAAGTGAAGACATATTTCTGAACACTACTAAGACTTATAGTGTTGTCATCATCAAAACATGTAAAGATTCAACGAGACTCAACAATCTCCCCCTTTTTGATGGATGGCAACACTATGAGTCTTGAGTCTTTGCAGAGAAAGGAAAAACACTAAATAGCCATTCTCAACGAGCTAGCAACGGCCTGCATTAAACATTCTCAAGAACGAGCTAGCAAAAAACATTCTCAAGAACGAGCTAGCAAAAACCACAACGAGCTCAAAAGCCTGATTTCTGCCCCTTTGACATCATCAAAAAGAATGAAACAAGAAGAATGCAATAATGCAAATGATATGAGTTAAATTAATAAGTCCAAGAGTCTGAGAGAGAAGGCCTCAAAAGGGCAACAAAATACAGAGCATAGTCTTTTCAGGAAAAGTATCTGGCTTGTCTGCTAGAGGGGCCACGCGGCCTGCCAAGAGGTGGTCTCCCCCTTGGAGGAGCAGAAGAATGTTCTTGAGGTGGAGTTCTGCTGGAAGAGGCGTGACCAGGTGTTGAACCCAAGATAGACTGAAATTCCTTTAAATCATTTGATAGTTCAGCAAGCCAATACGCCACAGTGCTTCTGACATTTGCCACTTCAGAAATAATGTCGTCTTGGCGAACATTGACCGTTTCATATCTGTCAGACAGAGTTGTCATTTCTGATAAGAAGGTGACCAACTTATCATAGATTTGCTGAATGCCTGGACCTAGGGCACTTGAAGACTTCTTCAACAATTCTAAAGCTGTTCTGATCTCATAGCAATGATCTATTATGGTAGAAGACATTTTGAAGGAGGAAATATTAACATCATGTGACTCTCTCAGAGCTTTTGCAATTTTTGAACAAATCTCCTGTAATCCTTCCATCAAGGATTTGTTTGCATCATCTGAAGCCCTTTTGTTTAGAAGGAATCGTCTCCATTCAGTGAGGAGAGATATCTCAAGCTTCAGTAATCTGGTATGTACCTGATTAATGTTGAGAGTGACAAATGTAAGCAGATCATCTAATTTCTTGTCTTGTTTTTGCATCTGCTGAGTCAGGTTTATGAGAAGCTCTTCAATGTTGGGCGCCCGAGTAGATTCAATGTTGGGTGCCTCTGCAGATAGAAGTCTAGGTGGACCTAGAGGTGTACCAAAAAATTCACTGCCAGGTGCAGTTCTCTCAGCTGCTTCCTCTTGTACTGGCATTTGACTGCTCTCAGCTGGGACCTGAACTTCATCTTCAGCTTGAGTTTCTTTCTGAGGGAATATATCTTCAGGTTCCTCTTCTTCACTTGAAGATTCTGTATCTAGTTCTATGACAGGAACCTTTTCTCTATCTTCCATGAGTTCCTGATCTGCAGGGCTGCCAACTAAGGTCTGCTCAAGACTTTCAGATACGACCAAGTTGGTAGCCTTTTCCAAGCTTCGCTCAACAGTTTCTCTTAAAATTTCATTAACAAAAGCAGCAAGATCTTGATCAGTACTGTCTTGCTCTTTAGCTGGCTGTTCTTCAGGCACTATTACCTCTTCAGATGTCTTCCCAAAAGAATCAAATAGCCCAGCAATAGTTGCATCTAGATCTGTCTGAATGCTTTCGTCAGACAATCTGATGTCCTCAGATGCAGCCTCAACTAGCCTCTGAAAGGAGAAGGATACTTCGGTGGGTGCAGCTGGCAAGGTGGACTCTGGTTGTTCAGCTGGTGTTTCCTGATGATCAATCTCAGAAACTAATTGCTCACCAGTTGGGGCTAAGACTTGAAATTCTTCCAAATGCTCCCCCTGAGTTTGTGATTCCCTGGCCTTTTGGACCTTAACTTGCCCCACCATAGAAGAGTCCTCTAAGCCCAAAAACACTGAAACAAAATTCATATTAAAAATGTTTCGGGCCTTAACTTCTGATGCGGCCTCTCCATCCAAGCAAATCTCAGAATGCTTGAAGATGTTTGTCATATGGGCGGCATAGGGAAGATGTCTCTTGGATCCAATGCATCCCTTCATGACATTAAAAATGATCTCTGGCAGACATATCTTCACATTTTGAATCAGACAAAACAGTAGAAATCTCTGCGTGTCTGTAATTCTTCCTCTAGCCCCAGTCTGTGGGGTGATAATGGAAGCAATGACGTTCTGAAGGAGCTTGTGAAGAGGAGGAAATGACGATGTCTGATAAGCTTTTAGCTTCAACTGCCCCTTATCATGAATGTTACTGGGTTTACCAGTAATGACAGAGAAAGCTTCATGGAGACTGTATCGAAAGCTTCCCTCTACCTCCCCTTTATCTGGAATACAGAGAGCTTTGTGAAGGGAGTCACATGTAACAGTTATCTCGACCCCTTTAACAGATGATAACAAGGTAGACTTGTCTCGGCTCAAGGACAAGTTATTGTAAAATTCCATTACCGGCCTAGGGTAATAGACACGGTGATTTTCTAAGAAATTTCTCCACTCCTGAAACTCAAAGATTTTCAACAATTCTGGAAACTTCGAGACCAAGGTTTCATCTCCGAAATCTATTATTCTAGGAGGAATGATTTTCCCACTTTCTAAGAACACGGTAGACTGAGAAAACCTGGTACCTTGTTCTGAAGAGACTTCCGCAGCAGGTTCTGGCTCAAGACATCTCTGTTGCTTAGATGAAGGCTCTTCAACTATTTCTTTTCCCTTCCTCTTTCTTTCACCCGGAGCTGCTGACCTTTGCTGATCCATCTGCCGGAACTTCCAGAGTATCAACTCTCTCTTGCAGGCTGCTGTTGGACGCGATGCTAGACTGAAGAGAGGAATGGACCTCTGTGGGGGGAAGAAGGTGAGCGGGAAGAGATGGAGATAGGTTTGAAGAAGACGCTCAAGGTGGAGCGGCACGGGGATGAATAGGAATCGACAAGGGGAAATAAGGGTTTGAGGTTGAAGACGTGTGAAAAAAAAAAGGTGTTGTCGAGTAGCTTTTTACTCTTATCACACTTATTTCTGTAAATACCCAAAATACCCTTAGTTCTGATGTAACGCAGCTACACCATATTAAGTTAGCCCTTCAATATGTGGACGGGTTATATTCTTCCAAAAACCAAGGTCAGTTAACTCAAGATATTAAATCAGCATAATCACAAAATTAGCTGTTAAAGTTGCTTAACCTAGAGAGAGACACGATTAAATTGCACCTTATGTTTGTCAAGCAACGAAATAACACATTAATGTCAAGCAGAAATCATTTCTTCATTTAATGGACGAGAAGGCATACAGAGTCAACCAATTTGTTGAACACAAGGTAGTATAGTCCCTTTTTGCACAAGGAGACATGTTTATCAGACACCAGAAACCCTGGTTACTCAGGACGAACTACCTTTATGCCAAAGATATTTTTCTTTGAGGACTTTTTCCCTTTCTTTTTTTTTATTTTAACATTTCTACACAGAGATAGCTAATTGTATCATGACAGAGACTCTGGACTTCATTGATCTAGAGTGTCTATTTCTCCACAAAAACCATTGCTCTGCCACAAATAATGGCGTATTCCCTGGTAGCACTTCTCATTCATTTTTTTTTTTAAATATCTTACTTAACACCATTTTTATCTCAGAGCTCTTTTCACATAAGTTTCAGTTAAGTCGAGATCCTCAATAAGTTTTTCTCATTTAACAGAAAGTTTTATAAAATGTTGATCAACACTTGAGATAGCTTAGAAGGATCAAGGACCAAATATAACCCCCAAACATTGAAGTTCTTTATCAACGGGTGTAGATTGTTACACTTGATATAGGGTGGTTTAAGGTATACAGATCTTATTTGATAAGAGCAAGAAGACTGAAACCACAAATTCTTCGAGAGAGAATCTGAACCAAGAGTGATAGGTTAGAGATAAAATGAGATGAGCAGCACTCCTATCAGCAAGCCAACAAGTGAGAGATCACTCAAGACATTAGGCACTAAGGACACATCCAAATATAGAATTCTTGAGGAGGTTCTGTCTCACATCCAGAGAAGCTCTTGAGCAGCAAGCTGCAACCTCATGAGATGACAGATCTTAATACCACATAAACTGCATCGGCCCTCAGAAACCAAATGGCCTGACAAGCTCTTTTTCAGCCCACTCAAGGACATCTCACACACGACTCTTGGAGGTATTAATTTTTTATTGAATGCAGTGTTTGCCAAGACGGTTAAACATGTGAGATGTGAATCATGCACATACTGGCTCCCCTGATCAACCAAATGACTTATGGTACTAGGCGGAGCATTTGGTCTCAGAGACCACCTCACACATAGTAAGGACCTCCGGACAGATTTCCCTACCTTGGGTAGCTTACCATTTGATATACCATAGAGGTCATGAATAACAGGGTAAACTTAACAATCCTATCAGCAATTCAGATTTCCATGAATTTTTCAGAGTGCATGTTGAGGAAATAATGCAACTTGCAGATGGTGAATGAATATGCAAGAGCAGATTCAATATGCATGCACTAGATGAAACTAAGAGCAGGATAAGCAAGAGTACATCAAACCAGATATGCAATAGGTTTCAAAATGAGACATGTAGAGAGATTACCTGAACAATGTGAGAATGGGGTTTTCTTCTTGAGTGCCTTGGATCATTACCCCTTTTATTCCAGTCCCAAGGCACACCTGCAAAACAAGGTTTATTTTGCACAAACAGGTACCCAAGAGGTCTTGGGTCCTGACATGACATTATTATGTTTAGCAAGTTTTCTCAGCACATTTCCAGGAGTGGTTTTCTGATCTGATTTATGCACATTTTTATTAGCATGAATTCTATGTGCATACACATGAGATTTTCTGTTAACAGGGTAAAATTTCTGTTTACCAAAACTGGTTTGGTTTTGATATCCTGCCAGCCAACAGGTTGCAGCCCTGTGACCTGACTTCCCACAGTGATGACATGAAGATTTTGTTGATTCTTTTACAGGGAATTTGGCATGTTTGAGATTCACATTTCTACCCTGAATATGCCAACAGTCCTTGACTGTGTGGCCATGCTTTCTACAGTGAGAGCAAACGAGAGAATTTCTTCTAAAGGAACCTGACCAGCATTCAGAGGCCTTGTGACCAATTTTGTTGCAATTAAAACATATAATGTACTGGTTCTTGTTAAAGACATGCTGATTTGCAAAGTGTTTTGTATAATATGAGCATGATTTTTCCTTACTACTTGCAAACCAACAATGAGCAGTAGTGTGTCCTACTTTATCATAATTAGAACATTTGACATTCCTTTTCTGACCAGACACAGATTTTCTAACATGCTTGTTGTCATCTTTTTCCATCACAAAACAGTTACTCATAAGATGTCCATACTTACCACAATAATGACATGAGCCACTTGATTTCTTTAAAACATGGCATTTATCTGATGAGTTCTTAGCATGCAGATTGTTCCTTTGAATTTTTGATGTTTTATGATTTTTATTTTGTTTTTCTGTTTTCTTAGCCTTGTACTGAGGTGGAGATAAGATAGAAGGCTTTTCCTGTTCAGAGGATTTGACAAAGACAGTTTTCAGGTTGGCTCCATCAACCTTCCTCATGACTGGACTGTAACCCAGTCCTTCCTTGTTAAAGTTAATCTTTGTTCCCAGTATTTTCTGAACAATGGGCTGTTTGTCTTTTGATGTAGTGGCTACATTTGAAGTATTTACAAAGGATGTCATTACTTTGTTCTGCAAGGCCTTCTTATTGAGATTATTGTAGCCCAACCCTTCCTTTTTGACATTGACTTTTACACCTAGCAGCTTGTCTAGGTTTTTCTGCCCATCAACAAATTTAGACAAGGAAGCTTTCAAATCCTGAATTTCATTTTCAAGAGATGCAATGTGTATTTCATAACTAGTGATCTCTTGTTCACTACAATTGACAGCTTCATTCAAAACCTTGTTAGCTGTTTTGTATTCTTCAATTTCCTTTCTTAGCTCATCTACCTCTTCAGTCTCGTTTGTACAGATAGCTTTCCCTTTTTCCAATGTGAGAAGTCTTTCAGACATGGCACTGTTTAACAGTTTTAATTTTTCAACTTCTTCTTTAAGCTTACCATTTTGAATTAACTCATTTATTAGAAGCTGATCTTCTGAGTTAACCATGGTTTCTCTCCTAGCTTCAAACTCCCTCAAATCCTTTTGTTGTTTTTCAAAATCTTTCTGTAATTCTATGTTCACAGATTTTATGGCATTAAATTTTCAATCAGCAACTCATTCTCTCGTTTAAGTTTCTCTAATTGTTCTTCAGAGAACTTTCTGAGAGAGTCATCCTCAGATTTTAGATTGTTCAGTTCAGAGTAGACACGTTCAAGTTCCATCTTCAGTTCTGCATTCTGGTTTTTATGCATATGATTATCAGACAGACATGCATCATGTGATTGCTTCGTACTTGAACAATTTTTACATGGAGAGCTAGAACTATCTACCCGAGTACTCTTCTTCAACTTTTTATACTGTTTTCTTAACAGTTCATGAGATTCAAATAGTTCAGCATATGCATTCTCCCAATCTTCTAGAGAGAAATTCTCGAAGATATTTACCTCATCATCATCATCTTCTTTAGTTTGATTGCTGCCTTGATCGCTGGCACTTTGATTTCTTCTGTTGGCCATCATGCATCTGTCCACATCTATCTCCTGAGTTCGCTTCAGTGCATCCAAAATATCTTTAGCAGAACTGGATTCAAAGAAACATGAATGAAAAGCTCTATCAGTAGCTGCCTTCATTAAATTTATTGCTATCTGATTTTCTTCATGCATGGATTTATGATTGTCAGTCCATTTGGACTTTTTCTTAGGTAGTTCATGAGGACCATGTGAAATTACTTTCCACAGGTCTGGATTCACAGATTTAACATAACTCTTCAAAACAGCGAACCATGCATCAAAATGCGTACCACTGAAGATCGGTGGATGGGCCATGAGAACACACAGATTAACGCACAAGAATATTGAAGCACTAAAAAGAAATAAGCACCTAAGATTGCAAGATCGATCTGCAGGTCGCTGGACCTTGTAAGCAGACACCCGCTCTGATACCAACTGTTAGGGTGCTTGGCCCGGATACAGAGGGGGGGTGAATGAATCCTTCTACGAATAATGGATTAAATTTAAAAACGGATGCTAGATAAGGAAACAGAATGGAACCAATTCTATTCAACTCAAATACAATCACATTGAGCGCACCTATTCAAGCATCTAGCGGAAGCAAACCAGACAATCAAGCCACTGCTCAATAGATTTTTAGGTGGTTCGGTCCTTCAGACCTACATCCACCCCTCACTCCCAACCGGAGTGAGGCTTCACTAGCGAACGCTAGAACCAAGCAGACTCAGTCTGCAAACAGTTGCTGCCACACAGCTTGACCAGGGGAACAACCTCCCCTCTTCCTCCAAACCGGAGGGAACCTCTGGACTTGAATCCACAAGCCCAGAACCGGAGACAAGTCTCCCTTCCTCCAAGCCGGAGGGAACCCACAAGTAGCTCCCAGCTACTTGCAACTGGAGATCAGATCTCCCTTCCTCCTAACCGGAGGGAACACGACCTCAGACCAGAGAATCGGAAAGCACAACAAACCAGAAAACAAAGGAAAAAATAATAAACGAAAATAACTTCAGCAAACAGAAGCTGAAACACGAAATGCACAATTTGGCTCCTAACAGAGCTGACTGGCCTGGATCTGATCCACGGTCCAGTGAAGACAGATCTTCAGGTAAACTTCTTTCTTCTTCTCCACGAGCTCTCTCACTCACTCTCTATCTCTCTTTCTTTCTCTTACACTCTCTTCCTCTTTCACACGAGCACTATCTCTCTCTCTCACTTTTTCTTCTTCTGCTGGATCGAGCTCTCTGTAACACTGCCTTTTCTTTATTGGCTCAGATCCTTTTTCTATCTGGATCGTGGCTCTCTGTATGAGCTTTTCTTCTCGCCAACTCGATCGACCTTCATCTGTGGACGAAGGCTTCCTTATATAGCATCAGCAGCAGGTGGATAGGGCACAAGACGCGTGTGCCTCCCACGCTTGATCCAGAACTTTCTTGCCACGTGCCTTCATTGCATTTTGTTCCTCTTGTCTTGGATCACGTGCAGCCCAGGTGTGTGAAATGTTCTTCCTCGGACCTGTAATGAGATTAACACCATTAGTCAATCAGAGTTCGCTGCATGCTTATTTAAAGCTAAGGCGCACGAGGTATGTAATGTCAACACAGGGTGACTACTTCACGAGGTTGGAAGTGAACGAACTGTGATACAATGAACAAGGCTAACACAACAAGGAAGATGACACGAGATGCAACTAGAGGACAGAGAGAAGCGACACAAGGTTCACACAGAAAACGACACGAGGTATGCTGTGACAGAACAGACCTAATGAAGAGAACGACACGAGATACACACTATGATAGAGATAATACTTCAAAGAGAACTATACAAAGTGTGGTCAAAGCAAGAACGATACGAGGTCTAGTGAGAAGGACCAACACGAAGACGGTAAGAACAGCACGAAGTGAAGAACAATCGACACGAAGTATAGTGGTGACAAAACCACACACTACACAGAGAACGACACAAGGTGGTGGCACAGAAAGCAACACGAAGTGCTGCAATGTTCTGCACGCAGTGAAACAAAAACGACACGGAGTGAAAAACGACACGAAGACGTGAGAAGGAAAAAAAACGACACGAAGTGAAAAACGACACGAGGTGAAAACAACACGAAGACATGAAACAACACTTAAGACGAAGTTGACACGGAGTGAAAACGACATGGAGTACATAAAACCAACACGAAGACATATCAACACGAATACGTGGACAAACAGTGACCGACACGAAGTGTGGTTACTAAGTAGGAACGACTCGAGGTCTACAGGAAAACTACTCGAGGTTCATCAGAACTTTTAGAGCAGCTTCAGGAACACGACACGAAGACCTGAGAAGGAAGGACGACACGAAGAGCAACAGTAAATGACACGCGATGAAAACAACAATGACTGACAACGATACGAACTGAACAGAACTAACACGTGTTGAAGACAAAACAAAGATAGAAACAGTCATTGACACGGAGTCAAAATGACACGGGGTTTACTGGGAAACGACTCGAAGTTCATCAGAACAAATCGAGCTGCTACAGTAAACAATACGAAGACAGAACAGTAATTGACACGTGGTGAAACGACACGGGGTAAAAATGACACGAAGACGAAATTGACACATACTGAAAATAACATGAAGACAGTCCTTGTATACCTGAAGTGAAGACATATTTCTGAACACTACTAAGACTTATAGTGTTGTCATCATCAAAACATGTAAAGATTCAACGAGACTCAACAACAACTCGTGCTCACAACGGGCTCAGAACTGCCCATTTTAGCCCTTCAGCGGCACAACCCTTGGCCCTCCAGCGGTACACCCCTGGGCCTTCAGCGGCACGCCCTTGTGCCCTTTCAACGGCACACCCTGCAAGTCTTCAACGGCACACTATTTCAGGCCTTCAACGGCACATTATTTCGGGCCTTCAATGGCACACTATTTCGGGCATTCAACGGCACACTATTTCAGGCCTTCAACGGCACACTATTTCGGGCCTTCAACGGCACACTATTTCGGGCCTTCAACGGCACGCTATTTCAGGCCTTCAACACACTATTTCAGGCCTTCAACGGCACGCTCTCCTGGCCGTTCAGCAACACGCCTTTTGGCCCTCTCAGCGGCACGCTTGTTGTGCCTGCCAGTGGCACGCCATTCAGGCTCTTCAACGGCACGTTCCAGCAAACGAAATCTTATGCCCATGCCCTACGGATTCTTGGCGCGCAGTGGACCTGCTGAGGAGTCTCCCGGGGAGAGAGCCACGATGCCTACTCCTCCTGCCACCCAGAACAAGGGAGTCAACTCCCATTAAATGCCCGCCGGACGCTTCCCGCCTTCGGAGGCTTCGACCGCCCGGGGTATAAAACCCCTCTTCGCTGCGAAAAGAGAGGGGGGACGGACTGATAGAGAGGCAGAAGAGAAGAAGAGAAAGAGAAGAAGAGAAGAAGAAGATGAAGAGAAGAAGAGGGAAGAGATGAAGAGAGGGGAGAGGACCCGCCGCTCCGCCCACCGCCGCCGTCTGTGCGAAAAGAGAAGAAGAAGAAGAGGAGCCTGCCGTCTCGATCACCACCGCCTGAGCGAGGAGAAAGAAGATGGAAAAGAAGAAGAGAAGAGGAGCCGGTGTCCCCCCCCCCCCCCCCCCGACCGTATCTTGTTCCTTCTTGCTTTCCCTTTTCCCCGCTTTCCCTTTATTACAATGTATTAGTCCCCTCGGGGCATTTTTCTCGTGAGAATAGGAATAGAAGGCTTGCGAATATTTTTGATGTCTTTCTAAGACATTTCTCGCGTGTTTGCATCCCTTGGCGTTTTCCTCTTCGTCTTCTTCCCCGTTGGTTTGGCCTCCGGCAGTGAACTTTACCCCATGGCGTATCCCCCTCGTAGGGCTTTTGGCCCTCACCCTCGCCCGTCCGCCTGTGGGGAGTTTCTCCCCTCTCGGCCCCTCAACGATCCGCTCCTCCAACGCCCTTCAGCGGCACGCTGTCGCCCAGGGGCCTCTCCGGCACGCCCCATGGGCCCTCCCCCGCTGTCGCCCAGGGCCTCTTCGCCGGTACACTCCAATCGCTCCTTCCCCGGTGCGCCCTGGAGTCCCTTCGCCGGCACACCCCAATCACTCCTTCCCCGGTACACCCTTGGAGCCCCTTTGCCGGCACGCCCCCCTACGGGCCTTCCCCGGCACGCCCCAGGCCACTCCTTGCCGACACACCCCCAACCCTTTTGCCCGGTGCATCCCCGACCAGCCGGGGAGAGGTTTCCTGTCCGACGTTCCCTCCGAGTTTTCCGAGGTTTCATAAAGGTGTTGCCGCTCTCGGGCGCCCACCTCCAGTTGTCGGGTTCCGCCACACTTTGTGGGCGCGTTCCCTGTATCTCCCTTACGCTCGAGTTAAGGGGAGATGCTGTCGAATTTTCGTTAGAAACGATAACATATTAAAAAGATAAAAGGAAGCAACCAACAAATGGAACGATCACACGTTAAAAAGGACTAAAAGAAAGCAACAAACAAATAAAAAAAGGGAGAACAACGGTAAAGCGCTTTAACCGAGGCAAGGGAACCGTAAGCAACATAGAGAGAGCCAAATCGAACGACAACTAAACAACTTGAACATTCGTCCTCATGGGAGAAAGAATGGAAACTGATCAAAAGAAGAAAAGAAGAAACCCATGCAAACTTAATAAAACCAAAGAAAAGTAGAAAAGAAAAGCCTTAAAAGAACTAGAGGGAGAGTGGGCCCTCATCGGTATTTCCAACCTAGCCCTTCAGCGGTACACCTTTTTAGCCCTTCAGCGGCACACTCCCTAGCCCTTCAGCGGTACACCCTTTTAGCCCTTCAGCGGTACACCCTTTTAGCCCTTCAGCGGCACACTCCTCAGCCCTTCAGCGGCACACCCTTTTAGCCCCTCAGCGGCACACTCCCTCAGCCCTTCAGCGGTACACCCTTTTTGGCCCTCTAGCAGCCCACTCTCTCTCCAAAAATATATATAATGATAATAATAATGATAATGATAATAATAAATTAATAAAAAATTATGATAAATAAATAAATCTGAATATACATAAGAAATAAACAAAAAAATATGAAATAGTAATAATAATAGTAGAAAAGAAGAACATAATAATAAAAATAAAACAAAAAATCATCCAGAACAAATACATAAAGGGGAATGAACAGCACCAAATCTTACGACTAAAAATCCCAGATAAAGCTGATGATAAAAATATATATCGCAGCCCCGACTCTCCCGTGGCCCGGTGCTGAAGGAACAACGATGCCGCCCTTCTAGGTTGGGTCTGAGTCTCGGGAATGATCCCGAACTGGCCATGACCCGACCTCGCCTCGGGCTGGCATTCCGATTAAACCGGACTCGTTTCTCAAGCCGGATCCCTTTCGAGCCACTACTAAAATTGCCACACGTTCGGCAGACATTTGAACGGATTCACCTCGATTTCCGCCGCGTTTCTATTACGGACCTGTGTCTGAGCATGAAAAGACACGTGAGCAACCAACATGGCCGACGGCTCCTACCCCGACGTGGTCGTGACCCGGTATTGCTCTGGGCCGATAGCTCGCCAAATCAGATTCATCCTAATGGGATTTGTTCCCGCTCTTTCATTGAAGTTGCCACGAACTCGGCATACATTTGTACATGATTGTTTCTATCTACGCCATACCTTCAATATGGACCCTTGTCTGAATATCAAGTGGTCCGCAAGTGACCGACAGAAATTGGAATAGAACGAGATGGCTCCCGTCATCCCTGGACCCTATACATGGGAATATCAATAAGGCCTTCGCGAGCTATGCTTGGACTTCGGGTCCGTCCCGATTATGTTCATTGTCTGACCCATATCCTCGGCCCACAGCCCGCTCCCTTTGAACATGTTTTTGGTTTGGAATCTAGTCCCGGGACTCCGCCTCGTTGCCCTCCGGCACCGAAAATATTAATGATGCCCACGCAAGCCCCGTTTGGACCGCGGGAGGCGCCCCCGGTATGGTCCTGACTCGATCTTGCACCGGGCCAATAAATTCATTGGTTTCCTACTACGCTAGCCGAGATTTAACCAAATGTTTTCAGTGTCTCGGAATAATATATTTACCGTATCCCGGCATACATACGTTCCGGGTCTTCCCGCGACGATTACGATATTTCCAAGCCGGACACCCATCCGAATATTAAACGGTCCCCTGAATGACCGACACGTTTCGAACGTTCGCTTCCCTAGACACAGGGCTTTCCAACCGATTCAAAGGGATATTCCCCCGTTGCCCCTCGGCACCGGAAATATTAAAGATGCTCATGCAAGTCTTGTTTCGACCGCGGGGGGCCCACCGCAGTATGGTCGCAGCTTGTTCTTGCACCGGGCTAACAGATTTACTGTTTTCTGACCGCTCCAACCGAGGCTCAGCCGAACGTTTTCCGCCCATCCGAACAATAAAATTTGCCGTACCTCGGCATACATGCGTTCCGGTTTTCCCGCGACAACCGCGATTATCTCGAGTCGGACATTCGTCCGAACATTAAATGGTCAGTACACAACCGACATGACCGCGAATAGTTTTCTTCTCGCCCTCGCGTGAGGATCTCAATACCTCGTAATAGACCTTTCATGCAATTAATTTCTTGGCCATGAGGCCCTGAATCCCGGCGATTAATCAAGGGTGTTCCCTCGTATGGGGGATGTAAATGACGCCGTGACCTTTATGGCGCGGCGGGTTTTTGTCCCGACACGAACCACACAATCGTCTGACCGAGTCAGATCGAGCGCACCATGGGCTCTTCAGAGCTCGAACAAATTGTCACTTCGGTGACTGGCACGCCCACGCACTTAATAGATGAACCACCTGAACAAGCGAATTTAAGTGCGTCCACAGCTGGTTATTATAGGAGATTCATTAAGGACTTCTCAAAAATTGCGGTTCCTTTAACTAGACTCACAAGAAAAGAAAACCCTTTTGTCTGGTCCGAGGAATGTGAGAAGAGTTTCCAAACTCTTAATAATCATCTTACGACAGCTCCTATTCTATCACTACCGATGGAAGGTGGTGGATTCGAAGTGTATACGGATGCGTCTGGCATTGGCTTAGGATGCGTCCTCATGCAGAATGGAAAAGTAATATGTTATTCTTCAACATAATTGAAACATCACGAGGAATACTATCCTGTACATGATTTAGAATTAGCAGCGGTTATTTTCACCTTGAAAATTTGGCGTCATTATCTCTATGGAGAAAAGTTCCCAGTATACTCGAACCACAAAAGCTTGAAATACTTATTCTCTCAAAAAGAGCTTAACATGAGGCAGAGGAGGTGGTTAGAATATCTCAAAGACTTTGATTTTGCTATTCAATATCATCCTGGCAAGGCTAATGCTGTAGCAGATGCACTCAGCAGAAAATCAATGGGTATACTATCAAGTCTTATTATTAGTGTAACTAACCTTGTTCCCCAATTTGCTCAGTTAAACTTAGATATAGACATAAAGGAAGAAGATTGTTTTATAGCTAATATCCGAGCTCACCCTACATTGATAGAAGATCTGGTCAAACTGCAAAATGATGATCCTATATTACTGGAAGTTAAGGCCAATATTGAACAAACACCGGATTTTTCTATTTCCAATGACGGAAAATTGTTATTCAAGGGCCGAATATGTGTACCAGATCATGAGGCTACAAAGAAACTGATCCTAGATGAAGCACATAGTTCCAAATACACAATTCATTCAGGAGGAACAAAGATGTATCAAGATCTCAAAAGAAATTTCTGGTGGCCCAACATGAAGAGAGAAATAGCTGATTTCGTATCCCGTTGTCTCATCTGCTAACAAGTAAAAGCAGAACATTTTAGACTCGCAGGTAAATTACACCCCTTGAGTATTCCCGAATGGAAATGGGAGAGTATAGGGATGGACTTTATTATGGGTTTACCTAAGACAAGAGGTGAACACGATGGAATATGGGTAATCATATACCGATTGACTAAATCTGCACACTTCATACCAATAAAGAGTCGATGGTCTGTGGATATTCTAGCAGCATTATATATAAAGGAGATTGTCAAACTACATGGTGTCCCAGTCACTAATATATCTGATAGAGATCCTTGATTCACATCACAGTTCTGGAAGGTCTACAACAGTCACAAGGAACTAGATTGAATTTTAGCACAGCTTTTCATCCACAAACAGATGGTCAAACGGAAAGAACAAATCAGGTAGTTGAAGATATGCTCAGGGCTTGTGCTATCGACTTTGGAGGTAGTTGGCATTATCATTTGCCTCTAGTAGAGTTTGCATATAACAATAGTTACCAGGCCATCATACAAATGGCACCTTTTGAAGCCTTATATGGAAAAAACTGTCGATCACCAATATGTTGGAATGAAATAGGGGAAAAGTAATTTCTAGGCCCCGATCTCATCAGGAACTCTACAGAAAAGATCAAGATCATTCAAGAAAGAATGAAAATGGCACAAGATAGGCAAAAGTATTATGCTGACAATCGAAGACGTGACTTGGAGTTTCAGGTAGGAGATCATGTATATTTAAAGATTTCTCCATGTCGTGGTATTCGAAGATTTGGCATTAAAGGGAAGTTAACTCCAAGATTCATTGGCCCATTTAAAATTCTTGAAAGAGTTGGTGAAGTGGCTTACAAATTGGCTTTACCTCCACAATTAGCAGGAGTTCATGACGTATTTCACGTCTCTATGCTGAAGAAGTATGTATATGATCCTGACCATATTATTACTTATGACATTCTGGAAATTCAGAAGGATATGACGTACGAGCAAAAGCCAATAAAGATTCTGGAACGGGAAGTGTGTCAACTAAGAAATAAAGTTATTCCTATGGTCAAGATTCAATGGAAGAAAACATGGCCATATGAAGCAACTTGGGAAACCGAAGCAGTCATGCGAAAAAGATTTCCAGAATTATTTAACTGTAAGTGCACTCTCCGAAATCCATATATTAAATTTGGGGACCAAATTCTCTTAAGTGGGGGAGGGTGTAAGACCCCAGAAATTTTATAAATTATTTTAGGAATATTTTATTTTTTAGAAATTATAAAAGCTTAAATAAATTAATGAAGAGGTTATTGGATTAATAAGTCATTATAAGACTCAATTAGGCTAATTAGTTAACCTAGCCTATCTAATTATTATCCAAAAGGTTAATGGACCAAGCCCATCAAGTTTGGCCCATATTCTAGAGGGGTAATTAACTAATTCACGTATTTTAAAGATAAATACTAATTATATAAGATAATTATATGGATAAACGAATAAAAGAGTTTTATTAAATTGAAACTCCATACACGTTACATGTAACGGTCTATCGGGCGACCGCCACAGCCCTGTAAGGCACTTAGACACGGCCGTTACATCCTGCAGATTCCGTAAGATGAGGAAATTGTAAAAAGATTGGAACTTTGAAATCCTATCTACAAGAGATCGATTTGGGATAGATTATAACATTTCTAAGGACTCTTAGGGATTAGGTTCTGACAAATTAAGGACTCTAGAATCGATCTAATCTTCAAATCCTAACCAAAACTCTATAAATATGACCTAGTTCTGAACTGAGCGACCCTTACTTTTAACCCGTGAAGAATCAAGATAAGGAGTCATAATTTCGGGTAAGTTCTTTAGAAGATTTTGTTTAGTATATTATAGACTAATAGTTCTCCAAATTTTGTGCTAGGAGACCAAGCAACCAAGAAGATAGAAGCTTCCAAAGTTGCTGATTCAACCTTAGCAACCCAGGAATCTGAACGCAAGACCCCTGAAGATCCAGAGATTAGGACGTCTAAACGAGGTAATTAGAGTTCAATCCTTTAGAACTTTTTGTACCCAATAGTCTCATCTCCTTACCCTCAAAAATTCACATCCTTAGATCAAGAGGATGAGGAAATAGAGTAGATTGAAGTTGCTGATTTATCACAATAAGTACAAGGGTCTAAGGGTAGCACCTAGCATTAAATTTGAAGTTTGAAGGTCTTAAAAGAGGTAGGTTATCTCATGATTGGTAAAAATAACTTGTTAGGGATAAAAGCCCTCTGATTGTGCTTGATTTCATGTATTATAGACTAATAATTTCATGATTTCATAGTTTTATACATTCATGCATCTCTTAGCCCTAAATGGAAATTAAAAGGTATTATCTTGTCTATTCACTAAACCCTTGCATATAGTTGGCCTATGCATCGTTATCATGACTAGGACAGTGGTAATATGTTGATTTCCAGACATGTTATGTTTTCATAAACCTTCACTTTAGTTTACTGCCAGCAGGTTCTCTGACGCACTAACGTGAGACCGTCACATGCATGTAACGGCCTTACGATAGACCGTCACATTCTGTTGTATTTTTATTTGTTATATTATCTCTGACGCACCCTAGCAGGAGCGTTACACCACTGTAACGGCCCCTCGATAAACCGTCACAATACTGTAACGCGCCTATCCTAGACCGTCAGGCACTGTGTTCTGTCAGCCCGAAGCATAATGATAACCAGTTAAAGTTTACTTATAAATAAGCTTAGATAGCTAAGTCTGGACATGTTATCATGACTTTAAGTTTAGTTACTGTTTCATAATCAAATTACATGGTTAATGCGTCTTAAGATTATTTTAAGTTATGTTAATTTCATCGGCTAAAACTCTATAGTTTTGTATTCTAAATCATGATTTTTCCAAATGTTGTATTGACGGAGTTTTCTCATGGTTTCACATTGTTACACATTATTTTCCATCTATAGAGTCATTTCTTTAAGTATATGGCACATATTCCGGTATGTTGTCCATTAGTTCACTTTGCACTATAGGAACACTATTCTTGGACATGAGGACCTCTCTATTAGATATTCCTTCCAATAGACTAGGAAATCTTGTTTCAAGGCCTCTGTAATTCTCCGCGAGCCTGGGATTCTCACTAGGACGCCGAGTTAGTTGTACCATTAAAGCTCATTGATTAGATTACACTATCGATGCTTTTGATTATCGGTAATGTAATGGCTCTACACTGGACCGTCAGGAGCATCTAACTGCCCAATGTACGACCGTCACATTCAACTGAGTCCAATTTCTTAGTTCTGGATTCAGACTAATGTAACGGCCCAATACTGGAGCGTCACATCATGTAACGGCCCAGTACACGACCGTCACACTACTTGAGTATTTTAACCCAAGGATTGACCAAGGGTTGATATTCCAAGGTTCTAAATAGACTCTTGATGATCTAGAACTTATCATATTGATCAAGGAACCTAATATAATGAATGAAAGATAAAGAATGTATCGTTATGCTGCCGATTTATTTCCATAAGCATAACATTGCTTAAGTCATTCTTGATTTCTCATGATTCTTATTGAAGCAATCATTTATTGAATTATCGTTATCAAGAGCTTGTTAGAATTGTACATTCTTGGCCATACTTTATTGTTACATGCGTGGATAAAATTTGATTTATACTTGAAGATGCGATCGAGCACTGATTGTGTTCAAGGGCTCTATGCTAGTCCCCTCGGCTGATTGTCGGAAACATACTATTATAAACCATGTGGTATGATGCTACTGGCGTCGCATTGCGCTGTGAGTACTTTCTTTATAAATAAGTGAAAATCCACAACACAATACAGCATGATTGATACTTGACTTTCTTGATATTCCACAGAAATTTACGAGGTACTTGCTCATAAGCAAAAGATACTGGAGTGATGATTATGTGGCTTGCTAGTACATTCTCGTTACATTCTTGTTTATGAAAGGCCATATCATGTTCTTGTTTCATTCTTACTAGTTCATACTTGCTCTCATTCTATCTTACATGATCGTCTTGTTACTTGGTTTAAACATGTGATTGATCGCATTCGCATGATTCTACCTTATTCTTTAGAGCTAAATTGTTAATTACTTTAATAGTGCCTTCATGTTGATGCGAAGATACCTACTGGGCAAGTGTGCTCATTACCTATTTCCAATCTTTTCAGGAGATGGAAGTGATTCGAATTCGGATTCGGGTTATACAAGTAGCGGGTCCGAGAGCGAATGAAAGTATTGTCAAGATGAGAGTGAAGACTTAGGAAGTCTAAATTGTTTAGATTGAGTCTGTGTAATTTTTCTATTTTCTTGAGTCTGATATATTAGAATAAGTGGAATTAATGATTGTATTGGAGTATTGAATTTGATTATTATGAAATAAAGTTGAAGTTTGAGTAAATATTGTGCAATTGCATTTATGTATGTGATTGTCTTGCGCTCTGATCATTCTTATTTGTAAGAGGCTTACCATGCCGGCTGTTCGCGTTTCTCGAGCGAGTCTTTCGCTGTCATAAAGGCTCGGGGCGTGACAGGTTTATTTTTGCATATAAGTTAACTTTTTTGCCGGCGAAGAAGAGCCTAATCACGCTAGGGAGGTTTGTAAGTTTACACTGAGCTTCTTTGCATGGTTTGTTCTATAGTCGTGAGTAACTTAATTTTTATTCAGTGTGAGTATTTGACAGTAGGTTGCATGTTTGCAGGAATTATGTGGTTCATGAGTCATGATTCCCGAGAGAAGGAACAACATAAACATGCTGAGAAAAAAAGAACTGTGTGAAGGCTTGTAGCTGTGCTGCCAACAGGGGGACTTTGCTCACTTTCAAGTATTCATTTTTTTGTTAACATAACGGTGTGTCATCAACCGAGTTATTGTCTCTTATACCCTTGAGTGGAAGTAGAGCATGTAATTTTGTCAATCTCTCCAGGATGTAACATCTGTTTGATTAGTACATATAAGGGAGTCCAGACACAATCCATATGTGTGTAATTTACGAGCATGCAATGTTTGTCAACTTTAACTGTATCAAACATAAAATATGTACTTTTATTCATTTTAATAAATAAGGTTGTGCAACAGTTTACATAGAATGGGATGTATTTTGTTTGGATTGTTTGGTATTAGTCGTCCTTTAAAAATTAGTTCTTCAAAATCAATGCAGGTATGGATATTTGTATAAATTAGCTTCCTATCAATGTGCAGTGAAAGGTATTTTTATTAATGAAGTGTCATAAATTTTTTAATGAATGAAAAGATATCTATTTTTTTGAAGTGTAATAACATATAGCGATAATGTTATTATACTAATCCTTATGTCAAGTTTGTCCATTTTAAAACCTGGACGAGAGAGAGAGACGAGTGAGAGTTATAGAGAGAAGAAACAAACAAGTGATACGAGACAGAAGAGATAAATATATCGTGAACATCATTATTATACAACACATACGAGATAAATTGAAGGTGAACATTAAGTTTAAATATAAGAAGGTTTAAAATATTATTAATGAATGATATTATTATTATATTTAAAAAATAATTGAAAGTTTGACACATGTTTTTCAAAAAATGTACACTTAAACATGTAGACGCACGCGAGCGCGAGAGAGAGAGAGAGAGAATCGAGCAACATATACATAAAAAAGAGGAAAGAGATGAGATAAAATATAGTTATCAATAATAAGCGTATTATCAAAATCTTAATTTTTATTAAGAATAGAATTAAATAGGTGACGGGAATTGCTTATAAAAATAGAACTAAATACAAATTCTATGTTATAAGTATTACGATTAATTTATTAGGTTGCTATTTATATTGTATCTACCACAATTTTTTTGTAAACTAATTTATATATTTTAACTTTTACATATTTAGAATATATTTTAAACTAAAAATGTTGTCATCGATATTATTTTTTAGAACAATATCTATTATAATATTAATTAGAATATAACTTTGTATAAATTATGTAACATTAAATAATTTATCTGTGAGAGAGAGAGAGTCACGTGAGAGAGAGGGGAGAGAGAGAATGGAAAGATTGAGTAAAAAAGTCATAAACAAAGGGTAATTATAGTATTTTAGTTGTCATGATTATAGAGTTAACCCGATGGTTACCAAATTACACTAGAATAAAAGTAGGTTAGCCCACTTCTTTATTTCTAGGTTAATTATCTTTCTATCAAACTAAAATCGGATTAATCCAGGGCTAAGTTAATCGGGTTTACTTAACCTCCCAAAAAGATAACCCCTTTTCAAAGTTAAGCTCAGTGGAGTCATGTCTTAGGGGGCCGAGCTAGGCTCGAGATCAAGCGAAGACCCCCTATTATCCCGGGATCGAGCTGGTGCCCGAATGCTCGAGCTTTCTTGATGCCCAAGGGTTGAGCTAACGCTAGACCTCGCTTAGGACTCGTGGCCAAGTTAATTCTATAGGCTCCCAAGTAGGTCTGAGAATTATCCATTTAAAATTCATTCCCGACTACTTGAGCTTTCTTGATGCCCAAGGGCTGAGCTAACGCTAGACCTCGCTTAGGACTCGGGGCCAAGTTAATTCTATAGGCCCCCAGGTGTGGATCTCTTTAAAAATCCACTTAAGGAAAATTATTAAGAACAAGCAATAATCAATAATGTGGAGAAAAACATGCACGAGGTGCACAAGGGGAGTGTGTGTGATCGCCAGAGACACGAGGGTCTCAAGTGGAAAATAATATGGGGGAGATGATCGCAAAATACCTCAAATATGCGGGGGATGTGAGTGCTTCCTTTCTCTTCAAATCGGCCGGCCGATGAAGAGAGTTCTTCACTTTTATTACCCTTGCAAAACAAAGACAACAACACCAAAAAGATATGGATTAGAATAAAGGTGAGTGTAGCATCAAATTCTTAGATAGATGAGCATGAAAATTGATTATGAACACACCTTAAGGGGGTGGCCCTTAAACCCCTATACAAAGAGGGTGGGAGATATATGATGATATGAATGAATGTAAATGAAATAGGGAGATGTGCAAGGGATTGCACTATGGGGAAAGCCTCAACGTGGTTGAGAAGAAAACATGTATATTATGCATGCATGTTAACGAATAGCAAAAGGAGAATAAAAATAAAATAGAAGGAGCCTGTTGCTTCTGTTGCTTGTGGCCTTGATATTCAATGGGGAAGAAGCTTTAAAAAATGGAGATTGATGCGCGCGGGCATTCCTTCCTTAGCCGACAGCAACCTGTGAGCACAAAACAAGAGAAAAAAAAAGAAAGCAAACAGAAAAAAAGGGAAAAGGGAGATACGTGGGAGGAAGAGGAAGAAGGGGATCGAGTGTCCAACCTATTAACAGAGGCGAGAGCCTCTATTAATAAGATAGAAAAGGTGATAAAGAGGCAAGAGTCCAAGGGGGAAAGGATTGGAACGGGCAAGAGCCCAAAAATAAGTAGACATCTAATGAAGCAAGGACTCTCTGGGGATAGGGCTGCGAAGCCGGAAGAAGAAACACGCCTTAGGTAAGGGCGTCAATTTCAGAATTGACGACCTACACTAGGGCGTTTCTCAAAAACACGCCCTGCACAAGGGCGTTTCTCAAAAATCAAATTTAGCAATAAAAACTCCCCATATTTGAAAAATGTTAAACACGCCTTAAACAAAGCCACTTTTCAAAAAAGCGTCCCTGGGAAGGGCGTTAATTTCAAGAGCTCAAATGGGGAAGTCGGTCAAACCAAAGGAATTAACGCCCTAAGGTGGGCGTCCTTTCTTTAAGAAACGCCTTAGGTGAAGTCATGTTTTAAGAGAAACACGCCCTTACCCAAGTCGTGAATTCATAAAATTCATAAAATAGATAGAATGGGGAGAAATAGATAAAATGGGAAAGAAACGCCCTATACCAGGGCGTGTTTCAAAAACACGCCCCTGATGAGGGCGTGAATTCAGAAAATAGAGATAAATGCCCAAGAAATTCGAAAAAATAGGAAAATGAGATAAAATGGGGAAAAATAGGAGAAATTCAAGAAAAGTGGGAAAACCACTCAAATAAGCTGATTTGAGGGTCAAATGGGGCATCGCAGAGCGATATGAAATATACTCAAAATGACGTCAATTTTGGCGTGTCTACAGCTGCCCCGCCTTGGCGTCTGCTTTGCAAGGGAGCGTAGCAAACTGAAAAGTAGATGCCAAGGTGTGATGAGACACGCAATCAACATCACTTGATGAGAATCAAATCAAAAGCACGAGATGAAGCAAATCTCGGGAAATCCAACGAAATCAACAATGTTTGGATAAAAGGGGGGAGATGTGCACACGGTGCACGAAGGAGATAAAATAAAATGATCAACTTCCAGCGCGGTGGAAGTACCCCAGGTCACAAACCTGTAGATTTCACCATTGGGGAGCGGTTACCAGCCAATGTGGACGTGCTGCAGCCAAGGTGGATCAAGGGGAAAGTTGGACAATAAGATGATAAAAATCCAAACAAGGAGCTCTCGAGAAAAGACCCAAAACAGCGACAAAACGAACTGAGGACTCAATTCGGCAATGAAAATCTCATATCGGGAAAGATTAAGATCAATTCAACTCTCAACATCAGCTTATCAGAATGATTTTTCAACAATTGTTTCAAAGTCCTACATGAATGCATGCTGGGCTAAAGGAAAAATTAAATCAAATAAAATTATAATATAATCAAGGATAATATTGTTAAACTGCCCAGACTGGGTCAAGAAACCAATTCTGCGAGCTGATACTAAGCCGAAGCCCGTTTATCCGCGCACCAACTCGCAAAGAGGGAACCATCGTCCCCAGTCTTGGACGGCTCAACGGCCTATCCGTATGACTAAGATGCCTCTGGAATCGTCATCGTTTTTGATGAAGGGGAACTCAAATTCCAGATTTATCAAAGTCACAAGGTCCTTGATGTAATCTAGTAACATATGTAACATAAGTAGAATGCATACAGGGAGATGGTGAAGCAATAAGTATGGGGGGAACTGAGAGATGAGGTGCGGGCACCGTGGGGCTTGGATGATGATGCCCGGACGATGGGACCAAGAGCTTCTTATCCTGCGCTCAAAATTCATTAGCCAAGATATAAAAAGTATAACAAACAATGAATAAGGCATTTAAGCATGGCAATCATAGCATGAATCAAAGCATCAATAACATGTATACGGCATGAATAGCACAAGTTAAATCATGGTATTGCAAATCATCATTGTTTGTTGTTTCGTCATGAGGATGACAACTTGGCTAATCAAAATTTGGAGGTGAATGATCAAGATCTGATATAATGCCCATCGGCGGAGTGATCAGATGAAATTAGCAGGAGTTAATTTAAAAAGATTTGGAGATGAATAATCATGAGATAATCAGGAGATATAATAGGGAGATGACAATCAAAATGCCCCTGGGTGGCATGCCATGAAAATATCGGGAGAGAATCAATAGATTGATAGCAATAAGGGGAGGGAGGACTCATCCCGTGCTTCTGGTCCTTGGAAAGCTGTTCCTGCAAAACACCATCAGAAAATACAATGCAAAATTTTTAGATTTTGGAATATGCAAATTTTTATGGGTTTTGGAATATGCAAATTTTTATGGGTTTTGAAAATATTTGAATTTTTACAGAGATTTTTAAAATATTCAAGTTTTTGTGGAGATTTTGGAAAATATTTGAATTTTTTTGTGGAGATTTTGGAAATATTCAAATTTTTTGTGGAGATTTTGGTTTAGACATAGCTAATGCAGCATCAAAGGGTGTTTTGAACCACTGGCTAGGGGTCCTTGCTCCTTCCCTTTTCGCTAAGGAAACTGCCCAAAGCTGGGCGTGCATTTGAAAGTGACATCCTATAACCGACCGTCTTTGATCAATGGTGCCCCTACCGAGGCCATACCCGAGAAACATTCGGTCTTGGAGGGAGAAGAGAAGAATAATTGGGGATAAACTTTGTGCAGGATGGGAGATATCGGGACTTGAATGCCTTCCAAGGTGTTCCCTTCAAAGAGGCAGTCTGTTGTGCCGGGGCTTTGTGCCTTTAATTTTTTAGACCCTTGACATGCATACGACCAGGGTTTTCCCTGCGGGGACTTTGCCACTCTTGACATGCCATAATTCATACTTTTGCTTTTATCGAAATTTTGACTTGATTTTCATAATAGCCCTTTTGGCGAAATGTATATCATGAAAACTCATATTGATTTTGGGTCAAGACTGCCCCTATTTGAGACTCCTCTCGTATTGGGGATTACCTAGGTTGGTCATCTCATCCGTCAACCTCTTGCCCCTGCATGCGGCTGAGTAAAGAAGAGAAAAGACTTTCAGGAATACTCATGGCATGGCCAAAGTAGCAACGGTGTCTAACCAAAGAGCCGGCTAAGGACGCCGTGAAGTGTGTGAAATGCCCAGCTAAGGGTTGCCCTTAACAAGCGGGGAGAGAATGTCGAATTCCCAGCACGGGGTTCTTATTAACCAAAGGTGCTGCAGAGCAAGCCTAAAGACTCTTTTGAGAGTGATTTAATTTAACAAAAGCCTAAGATAAAGATCTAAAACACCACTCTTAGTCTTGTTAAGAAGCACTTGATTTTGAAAATCACGCGTGAAGTAATGAGAAATGATATCATTAAAATGCGTACTTACGTCAATATGTTACCTTGCGACCTTTGTAGAAGCAGCTGCCGCGAGAAGCGATCTTGATCATCATGAGATTTGTCCTCTTTGGCAGTCAAAAGAATTGGAAGCAAAGGATTTGAAAGTGGCTTAACAAGAGGGAGTGGTGCCAAGACCAGACTCAGACGAATAAGGAGAAAAAGGAAGAGAGGCGAGGGCTAGAACTCCCTTGCTAAGGCTCGGAGACCCTGATCACATGAAACAGTCTACAGAAGAAGCGGAAAATTAGGAGGTGGAGTGAGGACTAAAGCCTCGAAAGCAATGGGAGAAAGGGCAGATGCCCAAGGCAGTGGATGTGGAAGAAGTTGGGTCAGACCCAGAATTAGGAGGAATTAGAAGAAGAAATTGGTAGATAGAAAGAGGTGGATCCGGAGGGTCCGGAAGCAGAGGAGGAAAATCATGAGAGGAGAAATCCGAAGGCTCTGGTGGGACATTGAAAGAAGGGACGCGATGCCCTGGGGAAAGATAGGGAAAAAGATGATGGAAGAGGTGACGGAGAAGGAAGAAGAGAATAAAAGATATGAAGTCCCGGAGGAGCAAGAAGATAAATCGAAAGAAATATGGAAGTTCCGGAGGTTCCGGAGGAATGAAATCAGGAGGGTCGCGATGCCCTGGGAGATGATAGAGAGAATAAGATGGAGAATCCGGAGGTTCCGGAGGAATGAAATCAGGAGGGAGAAGATGGAAAGGGGCGCGATGCCCTGAAAGGACAAGGGAAGAATCCGGAGGTTCCGGAGGGATGAAATCAGTAAGGAGAAGATGGAAAGGGGTATCGTGCCCGAGAGAAAGGTCCGGAGGTTCCGGAGAAATAGAATCAGAAAGGGTGAGATGCCCAAAGAGGAGGGATAAAATTCCTGGTGGTTCCAGGGAAATAGCAGGAAGGGGGACGCGATGCCCCAAGGGGAGTGGATAAAAGGATGAATATGGATAAGATGGGAAATGCTGAATATCCGGCGGTGCCGGAAGGCGGGGAAGATACGGGTTTGGAAACCCGGGAAGCAGGAGGTGCAAATGCATGCAATGGGATGGATGCGATGAATGCTTGAAATGCGTGAATGCAAGGAGATGCAAAGAAGATGAATAATGTGAAGGGTGAAAGGATGAGATCTTCCTTTTTACCCTTCGAGTGGCCCATGAAGAAAAGGTGATAGAAATAGATGTGGATGAAGTTGAATGAACAAGAGTGGGAGAAATAGGGGACGGCCCCTTAAGATAATTGCCCCTCCACGGCAGTGAACATGTATGACCAATTGGCCCAATAAACGAAGCTTCAATAAATGACAACCCCCTTGGAAAGCGAAAATCAATAAGGTGAGGGAGTCGTAGAGTTGGAACATGAAGCATCGAGTTGCCCATTGAATGTGGTGATGAATATGGAATGTTGAATAAAATGGGCATTCGCCCCTTGTAAGGAGTAATGAATTCGGAATTCGAAGGTTTGAACAAAGGGTGCCCTGCCCGGCCTTCAAACGGCGTCAATGCTTGGCATCTATTGAGCAACGGTGATGACTTAGCTTCTCCGACCATGCTTGGCACAATAACCCGGATTGACATCCGGTAAATGAATTCTTGCATCTTGAATGGCACGGTCGTGGCCAAAGTCTTCTTGCCCGCCTTTTGCTTATCCTTGGCGCAATTAGCTGCAGAAGCACGCCCCTTCCGAGTAACAAAGGGAGGTGAGGCGGAGGCGGGAGGCTCCGTGAATGGTGGAGTTATAATGGAAGGTGTTGGCAAATGGGTGAATGGGGGCGGAGATTCAAACACGTCGAGCTTCTCCCCTTGCTCGGAAGTAGTTGGGATTAGCTCGGATGCAAAAAGTGGTGGATCCTGCTCAGGACTAACCATGGGTAAAGGCGTAAGGCTATATGGTGGAGGAATAAGCAAAGTGGGTTTTAAAGGGATAATGGAAGGCCGAGGTGGCGGTAATGGGAGGTTAATTGGGGAAGGTTTAATGGTGGGTTCGATGGAGGCTAATGGTGTGGAGGTAGATGGCTTAAGGAGTGGAGGTGTAATTGGTGGAGGTTTAATGGAAGGTTTAGGGGAGGCCAGTGTTGCGGAGGTTAATGGTGTAACTGGAGGAGGTGTAATGTATGCGGTGTCAAGGATAGGAGGAGACTTACAATGTGGCGGTGTGGGTGATTGGAGTATCGACCCATCATCGTAACACCAGTTAGTCTCATAAATAGGGATTGGATCGGGGATGGTTTCATCCTGAGCAGGAGGTTCATCGAATGAAAGTGGAGGGAGCGGGAAATTAAGGAAACTCGGAAGGGGTGCCTGCACATCTTCATCATCGTATATTGCCTCAGATTCTTCAAATGTCGGTTCTTGCTCACTTGGAATATCAACGCCGTAGTCGTCCATCCTATCTTTCCATTCTCTCTCCATTCTTGTAATGTCGTCCAAAGCGACATGGAGAGGATTGACTGGAGTAGGAGGAGCCGTGACCCTCTTTATTTGTTCCTCCATCAAAGTAATCTTATCGAGGAGAGTTTGCTGGAGGGGTGTAACTTGGGCAACAGAAGGTTGGCAGGGCATTGAAGGAGGAGGGGTCGTATAAAAAGGCCGTGGAGGGGAGTTGACGGGACGACCCGTAAAAGAACCCGGACGGAACGGATTGCAAGGAGTAAATGGGCCTCGGGGCCGTGTTGGAGGAGGAATAGAAGGAGGCGGGTGTCGGACCACCCGAGTAGAATGAACAGGAGGAGATGGGTAATGGGCTACCCGAATATGATTGGAAGGAGGAGGTGGGTGATGGGCCACCCGTATAGGAATAGAAGGAGGAGGAGATGGGTGATGGGCCACCCGAATAGAATTGGAGGGAGATGGGTGATGGGCCACCCGAATAGAATTGGAAGGAGGTGGGTGATGGGCCACCCGAATAGAATTGGAAGGAGGGGGAGATGCAAGAGATGTACCCTCAACGGCAGCCTTAAGGGCTTGGATCTGTTGAGGGGTAAGATGATCTAATGCATGCAAGATTTGAGAGACCTTCTCATCATTGGGAGGAGACGGTCCCGTAGGAATAGTGGCTCGAACTTGAGTAGGGGGACCATGAGGATGGACATTGCCCATGGGTCGGGCATGACCATGAGAATAAGGACGTGGTCCCTTGAAAGAATGGTGAGAATGATGATGATTAACATGTTGAAATTGAGGATATGAAGTGCTAGGTTGTGCATCCTCATTAATTGAATTGAACATGTTTCTATCATGGTAAGCCATTATATAATCAAAGTTCTCAATAATTGCAAAGAAGCACACAAGTTGGAATGGTTACCGTGATTTTGATTTGTTTAATCCTTGGTGAATTAATGAATTTTAATAAAGTTTGGAAAGATTCACACAAGGGGGGGGAGGAACCTAGTTTCAATATGAGTTGAACTCCAATGCCAACTAGGAACTCTCACTCACCACGTATTAGGCCAACTATATCGGGACTTCAAAGGGTACAACCTGCCCGGCGTCCGTGAGGGAATCCACGGGTGCGGGGACTTACGGAGGCTTGGAAAAGGGATTTCCAGTCCAAAGAGACGGAATGCTCAATGGAGGGTCGTCCCGATTCCAAGAGGGTGTGTGGATCCTAATGAAGAGGAGGGGGGCTCCCAAACCAAAAATGCAAATGAATGAAAGAATGCAATGGGGTAAACAGGCCAACCACAATAATATCAATCAATATGAAATATAAGCATGAAATATCACCCACGGGAAGGGTTGTGGAAACCCACAGTAAAAACACGCCCTGTCAGGGGGCGCTACTAGCCAAAGAAACGACGGTGTGACTGCCGTGAATCAACGTGGGTGCCAGGGGCTGGGTGAAATACGCCTTAGAGTGAGGCGTTATAAATAAAAGGACGCCCTGTCTAGAGGGCGTCAAATCCAAGCAAACGCCTTTAAGTGAGGCGCTAAAAATAAGAAACACGCCTCTGGTGAGGGCGTCAATCAGCAGGAGATGAACAGCCAAATCAAGAAACGCCCAATCGTAAGGGCGTCCAATTCGTAAAAAACGCCTGAGAGAGAGGCGCTAATCAATAATAAAACGCCCTGGGGCAGGGCGTTAATTCACAGGCAGCTCAATAAAATCGGGAAAATCAGGGAATATACTGGAAAACGCCCTGTCAGAGGGCGTAACATATGACGACGACGCCCTGGGTTAGGGCGTGAATTCAAAAAGCGCCTCTGACAGAGGCGTTAATTCCTCAGGAAAGCCCGACGGCCAGAAGTACTAGAAAGGCACACTCACAACCACAGCAGGCAATCAATAAGTATAAGATATAAACATGCTCATCAAGAAATTTTAAATAAGTGGAGATTCTAAGGAAATGACAACAAAATGGCAAATCACTTAGGGAAGAATGCAAAGCCAAATGGAGGGTGCCCGAGGGGCACAAAAGGAGACGCACCGAGGGTGCAATAGGGGAGATGGCACACGCGGGTGCCTAAGGGGAAAGGGGTAATGAAAGAAGAACACAAAGGAGTCCCACCGTGATCGCCAATTTGTAGATCTATTTAAAAATCCACTTAAGGAAAATTATTAAGAACAAGCAATAATCAATAATGTGGAGAAAAACATGCACGAGGTGCACAAGGGGAGTGTGTGTGATCGCCAGAGACACGAGGGTCTCAAGTGGAAAATAATATGGGGAGATGATCGCAAAATACCTCAAATATGCGGGGGATGTGAGTGCTTCCTTTCTCTTCAAATCGGCCGGCCGATGAAGAGAGTTCTTCACTTTTATTACCCTTGCAAAACAAAGACAACAACACCAAAAGATATGGATTAGAATAAAGGTGAGTGTAGCATCAAATTCTTAGATAGATGAGCATGAAAATTGATTATGAACACACCTTAAGGGGGTGGCCCTTAAACCCCTATACAAAGAGGGTGGGAGATATATGATGATATGAATGAATGTAAATGAAATAGGGAGATGTGCAAGGGATTGCACTATGGGGAAAGCCTCAACGTGGTTGAGAAGAAAACATGTATATTATGCATGCATGTTAACGAATAGCAAAAGGAGAATAAAAATAAAATAGAAGGAGCCTGTTGCTTCTGTTGCTTGTGGCCTTGATATTCAATGGGGAAGAAGCTTTAAAAAATGGAGATTGATGCGCGCGGGCATTCCTTCCTTAGCCAACAGCAACCTGTGAGCACAAAACAAGAGAAAAAAAAGAAAGCAAACAGAAAAAAAGGGAAAAGGGAGATACGTGGGAGGAAGAGGAAGAAGGGGATCGAGTGTCCAACCTATTAACAGAGGCGAGAGCCTCTATTAATAAGATAGAAAAGGTGATAAAGAGGCAAGAGTCCAAGGGGGAAAGGATTGGAACGGGCAAGAGCCCAAAATAGGTAGACATCTAATGAAGCAAGGACTCTCTGGGGATAGGGCTGCGAAGCCGGAAGAAGAAACACGCCTTAGGTAAGGGCGTCAATTTCAGAATTGACGACCTACACTAGGGCGTTTCTCAAAAACACGCCCTGCACAAGGGCGTTTCTCAAAAACCAAATTTAGCAATAAAAACTCCCCATATTTGAAAAATGTTAAACACGCCTTAAACAAAGCCACTTTTCAAAAAAGCGTCCCTGGGAAGGGCGTTAATTTCAAGAGCTCAAATGGGGAAGTCGGTCAAACCAAAGGAATTAACGCCCTAAGGTGGGCGTCCTTTCTTTAAGAAACGCCTTAGGTGAAGTCATGTTTTAAGAGAAACACGCCCTTACCCAAGTCGTGAATTCATAAAATTCATAAAATAGATAGAATGGGGAGAAATAGATAAAATGGGAAAGAAACGCCCTATACCAGGGCGTGTTTCAAAAACACGCCCCTGATGAGGGCGTGAATGCGTGAATTCAGAAAATAGAGATAAATGCCCAAGAAATCCGAAAAAATAGGAAAATGAGATAAAATGGGGAAAAATATGAGAAATTCAAGAAAAGTGGGAAAACCACTCAAATAAGCTGATTTGAGGGTCAAATGGGGCATCGCAGAGCGATATGAAATATACTCAAAATGACGTCAATTTTGGCGTGTCTACACCAGGTAGGCCCGAGAATTATCCATTTAAAATTCGAATCAAATTTTAATTCATGTTTATTTAATCAGATAATTATCCAAATAAAATATCTAGCGTATAATTTAATTGGATATCAGATAATCCGATTATTAATTGGATACGAAATCGGATATTGAGATATCCGTGTTAGATATTATCCGACTGAACATAAACCCTTAGATAAATATCTAATGATCCACATATTTTATATATAATTAACTTAAATCTCAATATGTTGTTTGGTTGCTCTTTTATACTTTGTTTTGTTTACAAATATAATTTAGAAATAAGAACTCTAGTTGCACCTATTTGGTAAGCTCTCTCCTATTTTTTCATGATGAAGTCTAATATTTTGATAACTTCTCTCAAAATAAAAACAACATCCACCCTTTCTTTTTTTGAGAAAATAACCCACGACGCTTCCGCATAACTCGCACGACTTACCTCCAAGTAGGTTTGATAATTATTCGTTTAAAATTTAAATCAATTTTAAATTCGTGTCGATCGGATAATTATCAGAATAAAGTATTCGACTGATAATTTAATCGAACAGCGGATACTTTGATTATTAATCATATATGAATTGATATATCACACTATCTACTCCATATCTGATCCGTTTACAGATCTACCGAGGAGAAATTTATTACACACTTTGGCTCCACGGTGCAATGTCAAAACTATTATAATAATTTGCACAATCTGCATGAGAATTAGAGAGTGTTTGCATTCTCAATTTTTTTTAGAAAATTAAGAATTAGAAGCCTGCTACAGCCCAATGTCATTAGGCCCGTAGCAGCCATCACTAGTCGACTGACAATCTAGGAGCATGGCCCAATCGAGATCCACTTAAGACTGGTCGGCCCATAAGCATGATCCCCGCATACGTGCATCCCAGACGTCATGAGATAAGCCAACGAATGAGCGTAGAGGCTATGGTTAAGGGGCTTGCCTCGACAAACGGCAGATTACACCCACGCCGCCGTGAAACATGTCACGATGTCCTTCCTTAGAGAACGGACGAGTGGATAACATATGATCTTCCACGATCAAGTAGGGCATCACTTCACTAACCACGTCCTCGCTAAGTCAGAAAAGAGATGACACCACTACGACCCTTATAAATAGGTCCTCAACGGACACAAACATGGACCTACGTAAGCACAGAGGCGCATACACAGAGCTAGAGAGATATCTAGAGAGAGAGATCTACATGCACAGTGGTGATAGTACTCCAAATCACTCCAACCTCCCTGATCTTAGAGAGAGACAGAGAACTCCCTGTCATTTTCTAAGCTCTGACCACGTTGTCGAACACTCACCCCCTTGTCGAGCACTCGTTTCTCCCCGAAAGTTTTCTTCTCTTTCTCTATCTAATCTCCTCTTCGATATTACGTTCGTCTTTGACTTAAGTATCAGAGGATTATCCCTTAGAATCACTCGCAATACTCGTCGTATGCTATTTTCTATCAAACAAATCATAAATGTGTAATATGAGAATGAGATGACACTTTTTAACTTCTACAGTGTCACATAGAAATCGAATTGTCTGTGACCCGGTGGGCACCGACTACCTTCGTGACACACTGACACATGCCTTTCCAAATTCCAAGATAATTTAGATAGCGGATACCCATTGGATGCCAGATGGGAACATAGGTAAAGCATTCTTTAGGGTGGCTTTGGTATGGAGTTAGGTTAAAGATGGGCTAAGTCAACCCGATTAAAGTAGTCCGGAATTAACCTATTTTTGATTTGGAAGGAGGGTATTTAATCTGGGAGTAAGGATGTGGGCTAACCTAATTTTAATCTAATATGATTTGGTAAATAGGAGGTTAACCTAGTAATAATGAGAGAAAGAAATAGCATTTATTATGAGAGAGAGAGAGACACATTTAATTGAGCATTTATTGAGGTTGGAGGTTAACCCACCTTAACCCACCCTTGGGTGTGAGTTTCAAAACCCAGGAATATCCTTAGGTTAGCTCTTAACCTAACCCGACTAACACTAACTCCTTACCAAAGCACAAAAAAGCTTATCCCGGAGTTAACTTAGAGCTAACCCCGAGATAAACCAATACCAAAGAAAGGCTTAGCTTAGCTTTGGTATGGAGTTATCTTTTTGGGAGGTTAAGTAAACTCGATTAACTTAGTCCTGGATTAACCCGATTTTAGTTTGATAGAAGGATAGTTAACCTAGAAATAATAAAGTGGGCTAACCTAATTTTATTCTAGTGTGATTTGATAACAATTGGGTTAATTCTATAATTATGACAACCAAAATGTCATAATTGCCCTTCCTTTATGATTTTTTTATTGAATGTAATAATTATCTCATTCTCTCTCTCCTTCCCTCTCTCCCTCCCCTCACTCTCACGTCACTCTCTCTCTCACACACACAAATTATTAAATTGTAAATAAATTATACATAGTTATATTGTTACATGTGTTATAGTAGATAGTATTATTAAATGTTAATAACATTATAACTATATGTTATTACACTTTAAAAAATAAATATCTTGAACGGGTTGACTCAAATATAATCAATATGGACATCTGAAAAAATTAATATTAATTTACGATTATCATAACTCATGTGCATACTTTTAACCTCACAGACAAAAAGAAAATGTCATTTCATTAATAAAAATATCTTCCCCTACACATTGACAAAAACTTAATTTATACAAATCTATACTAACATTGCTTTTCAACAACTAATTTGTCATGTATTACTATCACCAAATAATTTAAACAAATAACATCACATTTCCTGTAAAACAATGTTCACAATTTATATTTAAAATGAATAACAATACGAAACTTCTGTTCGATACATCAGACCTTAATACATGACAATTTTACATCCAAGCAAATTACACACCTGGATAGTGTAATTTACGCTTACATCCACTAACCAAACACATGTTACATCCAAGAGCGATTGATACAATTACATACTCCACTTCCGTTGAAGGGTATAATGTTGAACCATTCTGGTGACGAGACACCTTTAAATTAAGGCAATCATGAACACGCAGGCCAAGACAACGTCCCCCTCTCTTCAGTCACAAGTATAAGCCTGCCACACTTCGTTTTTCCTGAGTATGTTTATGAACCAGTACGGAACCTACAAACATGCAACTCGATGTCAAATACCGATGTTTGGATCTAAAAAATTAAGTTTCTTACCACTATAAAACAAACTATGAAAGCAGGCCAAAACAACTAGAAAATGTCTCTTTCTATGCATTCTTCGATGGTCATTTCACACACCTCATTGTATGCATCCCATAGCATGTCAGGGCCTTGTATCTGCTTCGAAGCCTCATCTCATTTGAAACCCCCATCGTGCACAAGTGCATTGGCTACTACATAAAATGATTTGTAGAAGCCAAGCCTATGCTTCAAATGAGAGGTGGGAAAATTCAATCCAGTTCGGATGTGAAATGTTTGTCGCACGACATCCCATGACTCTCCACATTTCAACTCCTCCCTAAGTAATCTTAGTAAGATCAGGTCCATCTCTAATGTCCACAATTTACCTAAACAAACGGGATTAATGTCGATTATGACATAGATTTTCCAAGGTCCTAGTGTGCTCGGGAACTCCAAGGCCTAGTAAAGGTGATTATTAATTACCGATGAGAGACATGGTGGCAGCCAATCCACAGAGGTACATGCTCGAGAGATCCGAGAAGTAAGATGTAATGAGATGAGCAGCCTTTTATCAAGAAATTAATATTTGAAGCAGGCAGGTCGATAATGGAAATAACGTCACTTGCATGTTGAAAATATGTATAAGTGAATAAGTAAAAGTAAAATAAAGAAACATCACTTATCAGAAAATGTATGAGCGTAAAATATACTATAGTAGTGAAGCGTTGAAGCTATACTCGAGATAATGCCAACTATCATGATATTACACAATTTTCTCACTCTTTTTAAAAAAATAACAAGTAATCGTCCTGCTTGTAGATGTGGAAGTAGCTTCTACATGTCTCAAAATACAAGTTAGTGGTTTCATAAATATGTATTGAAATATATAAGAAAAGATGGCATGTTTGTCATAAGTGTCGGTGGTGAGAAAATTATACCTTCACATGCAAATGACTGATTGATCAAACATTAACGAGACACATTGATAAGAGACAGGGATATTATACAAGTTTACAACGAGTTATGTGAGATGACTCACCTAGCATATGAACCGTACGAGTGGCCGGGAAAAGCACAGCAAACAACAGCAAGTTAGTTGCCAACAAGTAGACCCGACATGGAAGACATGGAAACAATATAAATGTCACATATATTGAATTCTGTGGGGAAGTAGACAAGTCTGAAAATAGAAGACAGATAACATAAAAAACGTAAGCATGGAACTATATACTAATGGCAATTTGAGGAGAAGTAAAAGGTAAGAAAATAAAACCTTGCAACGCAAACGAGTGATTGGTCATACATTAACAAAACATATAGGCAAGAGACTGAGATGTTATATGTGTTTCCAAAAGTCACACGATATGACCGACCTCGGATTTGAACCATGCAAGTCATAAAAGACACATCAGACCAGAGCAACTTACATAAGATTGAGTATAAGATTGAGTCATAAAAG
This sequence comes from Amorphophallus konjac, assembly GCA_022559845.1. NCBI lineage: Eukaryota > Viridiplantae > Streptophyta > Magnoliopsida > Alismatales > Araceae > Amorphophallus > Amorphophallus konjac. Next base: position 77,323,233 of record CM040123.1, on the reverse strand, counting down.
CCAGCAGTAGCAAAGCCACAGAACACATTGAAAATTTAGAAATATATAAGATTGAGTTTACTATATATCAAAACAAATGCCAAGTAAAGAAGAATATTATTTCTTATCATATGAGTTCACGAGGCACAGATTTTATGTATATATGTATAGCCTGATTTTGAGCAGCTTCGTATGACTGCTGGCATATGACTTCCTTATATATATATTGAGTCCCCGTGAAGTCACATTCAACCAAATCCGAACCTGTCACATGGAACTGAATATGCTTCAAACCACTTTCCTATATTAATCTACGAAGATATAATTTCAGTAACAAAATAATTAACGGCCACATATAACGCCCAGACAGCAGTAAAAAAAAAGGCCCACATATAAATCTACGCAGAAAATGTAAGCAGAGTAGGGTAATACAAATGTCGATGAGAAGAACATAACACACATATCCCACATGGCAGATGCATGATATTCCTCCGTGACTACACATGAAATTTAGGATTACTAATATATACCGATTTTTGGGGGGAACAAGGAGAAGAAAAATCTTAGGGTTCACAGTGAACGTTGATAGCAACGACAGTAGAGACAGATCCGGCACAGCAGTCCGAGCACCACCGTGTTGCAGACAACGAGGAAGGAACGACGACCACCACCGTCACCAGAAATCAACAAGACATGGTTAAGACAGAATGAGGAGGCATCATCAATACAAAGCAAGAGTCAGTGAGAAAGGGGCAAGGGCGATCGTGGATGGGGTTTTGAGGAAGAAGATTTCACTGTTCAGTCACGAGAGAGATCCGGACTGCAAATCACGTACGTTGGGCCAGGCGAAGGGAGCGCAGCTACAGCCTTGGCCTGCAAGATTTGGCCCACCTTCGCGGGTCAGAGAGACGACCACCGGAAGGCACCACTGCGCGCAGAGCCGAGCGAGAACGAAGGCCTTCCGTTGGGGAACCACGGCAGAGGGAGTGGTCGTCGGCCGGACGGTGGAGGAAGGGCGATGAAGGATGGACGGGAGAGGAGCGCGGACTGAACTGAGATGAGGGTTCGCCGCCTCCGTCGTTGGCGAAGGAAGGAAGACGACCTTCGCAGGCCCCGAAGCGACAGGCGACAGGGCGACAGGGGCGGGAAAGGAAAAGGCAAGCCGGGACAATCGGAACCCACCTCGCGAGGTGGGTTTCGAAACCCCGGTTTAAACCGAGGTTACCCCAGCGAAGCCCCGGGTTATGCCTGGCTCTCTTTTAAAGTGCATTTCGACATATGCAAAGGGTTAAACACAGGTTAAACACAGATAAACCCCTTTCCAAAGTGGTGCCTAGTATCACTTTGGAAAGGGGTTATGTATTTTGTGGGTTAAGTAAATCTACTTAACTTAGTCCTAGATTAACTTGATTTTAATTTGATAGAAGCATAGTTAACCTGAAAATAAAACACTGTGTTAACCTACTTTTATTCCAGTGTGATTTGGTAACAAGTGGGTTAACTCTTAAATCGTGACAACCAAAATATCATAATTACCCTCTTCTTCATGATTTTTTTAATATATCTCTCTTCCTCTCTCTACTCTTTCTCTCTCACGTCACTCTCTCTCTCTCACTCTCTCACAAACATACGTTAATTACGAGTTTAAGTATATATTTCAATTAAAAATTTTATTTTATTATAATTTAAATTATTTTTAATATATAATATAAATTGATTATATCATAAATTAAAATTTAAAAGTCAAAAATGACGTTAATAGGAGTTTATGTTACTGTTCATCTTTAAATATTTTTATTTTATCTTAATTTTTAAATATTTTATAATATAATATAACATGAAAATAATTTTTTGATAAATAACATTAATAATCTCACTAATTAAAATTTAAAAGTAAAAATGGCATTAATACGAGTTCATATTACTATTTATCTTTTAAAAATTTTATTTTATCTTAATTTTTAAATATTTTTAATATATTTTATAAATATAATAGATCATGAAAATAAAATTTGTTTGATAAATAACATCAGCAATTTCACTAATTTAAATTTAATAGTCAAAAATGACATTAATTATCGGTTTTGGGTTAGTATTTATCTTAAAAAAATTTATTTTATATTAATTTTTAAAATTTTTGACTATATTCTATAAATATAATATATCATGAAAATAAATTTTACTTGATAAATAACATCATTATAATAATAATATATCATGGAAATAAATTTAATTTGATAGATTTTGTTTGATAAATATATCATTATAATAATAAAATTTTTGATAAATTTTTTTATTAATATTACTAACTAAAAACTTACCAATGATAAAATTTATAATAATATGTGTGTGTGAGAGATAGGGGGTGGGCATTAATTAGGTGAGAGAGAGAGAGAGAGAGAGAGAGAGAGAGTATTAATTAGGTGTGTGTGAGAGAGGAGGAGAGAGAGAGCGAGGGTCGTGTGTGTGTGTGTGTGAGAGAGAGAGAGGGTGAGAGAGAGAGAGGAGTGCATTAATTAGGTGTGTGTGAGAGAGAGAGAGAGAGGGGGGGAGGGAGGGTGAACATTAAATTGTGCAGGAGGGAGGGAGACTATGGGGACTAACCCATCTCGCGAGGGGGAATTGGAAACTCGGGATTATCCCGTGATTAGTCCAGCAGATAATCAGATTAACCTTGGCCCCCAATCAAACTTCAAATTTAATTAATCCAGGGTTAACTTATGATTAACTACGGGATAACTCGTTTTCAAAGCGGGGCTAAAGTCCTGAGTTATGTATGACACAAATGATGAGGATACAGGAGTAAGAGTATGTTTTAAGCCAAGCCCCTCGCGAAATTTGAAATGGATCCCGCTCATGCATGCCGGGTCAGCGTTTCGGCAACCTTGTGAAGCATTTCGACGAACTCCTAACGGGCGGGTGGCCGCTGGACTGGCCCTCGAAGAGAGAGAGAGAGAGAGGTTGGAGGCTATTTTGGAAGCCGCCATGGAAGGGAGCCAGAGTGAGGCCGTCTTCGACTCCCACAATCTGAACCCGCAGCTCTTCATCAACGAAGTCCTCAACATGGTCGACGATCTCGTCGACGACGCCTTCGGCTTCTGCCAGCAGTAAGATATCCCTACCTTCGCTCATGCTTCATTCTCTTACTTCGATTTTGCTTTGCATCTGGTCCGACAAAAATTCTGAATCTGTGATACGGTTCGGTGTTGCGCTGGTTCCCTACCAGGCAAGCTTGCACAATCGTCGGTGGCGAGGCAGGCACGGATCGTTCTGAGGAGCTACGCCGGGTGAGTGTCTCCGTGTGCCAAATTTACGAATTGTCATCTAATTATCTCTATCTGGGTTGCAAGTTGCCGTGCTGGGCACGGGGTTCCCCGCTTTCTTTCATCCATACACAATTATGCCTCGTTAGACATTTTATTGTCAGTTATTTTATCTGCTACGCATGTGAGGACTAAGTCTGGAAGCTAGACTTCATGCATTTCCGGAATCCCTAGCTACATGTTCAGGATGAATCTTCAATTCTGAAAAGAAAGCTGATTCTCTATCATTACACAATTTCAAAAGCAACAAGGTGGATGATTGTAAAGCGAAGTTTCTACTGAAGCTCTATGCCCGTGAATGGTCACGTATGTTGATTGGATGGTCATAATTGTTGCAGGAAGCAAGAAAGGGGCTTTTTAGCATTGTTACCATAATCTTCCCATAACATATCCTATCAATTTGAACTTTTTGTTCTAGAAGAATGTGGGTTGTGCCCCCAATTTTATTAAAATAATGAATAGAGGTTGCACATCCACGACCATACAAACTAACTAATTAGGGCCTGGTTGATATCCAGATAAGTTAATCCAGATGAGTTATGTTTGGGGAGGATATACTCGAAGAAGTAACTTATTGATTTGATAACCATATAATCTTATTCTACTCAGGATAAATAGGATAAACTAATATTATTCTTGTGGATTTGGTAAAAGAGTGGCATAAGAAGTAAAATAGGCAAAGATGAACAAGTAAAATAGGCAAAGATGAACTCCTATTCTAGCAGGAACAACTGATTCAACTGCTTGAATTATTTATACCAGGTTATTTCCAACCCATTCCCAATGGAATAGCTCATTTCACTTACCAAAGTGTCTGAAGTCTGAATAGCCCAGATAGCCTATCCTCCAGGCTTATTTGATGGCACATTGGAGAGTTATATAGCACATATATTGTTCCACTTCTTCCAACCTCATCTTGGCTTGAAGTGACTTAACAATCTTTTCCATTAGGAAGTTCCCATTTTTCCAAAAAAGGAAGATGTTCCTCCGAATCATCGATGTGGCATGTAAGGGATGTAGGACACTTGAATTTTGTAATCATAAGTTCTGGTTGTTGCTCCACATAATCGAGGTGCCATTTAAAGAAAACTGCATGGCTTAGCAGCAACAGTATCCCTCACTGGATAGCTCACATTTGTTGTGTGTTGTCATTTAATTTATCCTTTTTAGAGGTATATATCCTTTATTAACTTTACTTCTTTTTTTGAAAGTTCTTTAAGTTTATTACAAGTCTGAAATCAAGTCAGTTAAAAGATGATCCATTTTACCCATTATTGCCTGTGTCTCTCTGGTTTTTGCTTTCTTTTTAAGCAGCATCAACATGATTTTCTATGGAGCTCTTACATTCTAATATTTTATCATCAAGTTATTATTTTACACAACCATTCTTTGATCTTATTGTACTTTTGTAATATCAACGGATGTAGGAGCCTCTACACTATAACACATATCAACTGTTGAATGACTAACAACTTAGTTCCATACGTTGTACATCCTTGTTTACATATTTATACCATCTACTTGCGAGAAAACAACTTGGTTCCATACATCAAACTTAAGGCTGTGACTTTATTATAGTTTCCCAGCTTATTGCAATTCATAGGATGTTATATTTCTGTTTTATGGTGTTTGACAATATGAGGTAATCGTTGAATAGGCGTGAGCAATATTTGTTACTTTCCTCCAAAAAAAAGGCACCTGGGTATTTGTACAATTAAATATAAGTGTTTCTTGGTGTGGCCTTTTGTACAGGGATTTTTTGGGAGCTTATTGACTATACTTGTACATTTCCTTTTTTCATTTTATACAATAGTGGTATTACCCACTTTCAAAAAAAATTAAAGAAATTAGTTTATGTTTTTTGGATCCTTGAGCAAAATATGTTTTACATTTACAGGGTATTTCCTCCCTTCATCTTGTGGTTCAAGCGACCTTGAACAAAAGGTTGAATTTGTGGGAGAGATATTGCCTTCTACACTGTTTCACTGTCCCTGAGGGATTCTTGCCGGACAAAACTGTCAGTATTCTAAATCTTGACATTGCTAATAACTCCTTGTCCTTCTTGTTTGGTTTTTTGCAAGATCACATTGTTTATGTGCATATGTTTCTGCTTTCTTACAATTCCTTTAAACCATATTTGTCATTAGGTGAACAGTGAACTTAGGGTTAATCTCAATGTACCTTTGGAGTTGAGAATAATATCTTATGAAACGGTAATAAGATCAACAATACTGTAAGTCTTTGGATGTTGGATGATGTGGAAGACCTTAAAAAGTAAGCTGTAAGCATGGTAGGGCTGAGAATGCTGAGGTAGATGAGTTGGATTTTCGAGTACAGAGTTCTGATTGAAGGTGCAAAAAAGAGTTTTCTAGTGTCAGTGGTGGATAAACCTAGTTTATCATAATATCCCCTTGTTGAACCCCGGGATTTTTATCACATTTTTCTGAATATTTTCAGAACAAGGAATTTATGCAAATTAAATCCATTAAATGACGGTGTAAAATGGTATAAAACTGTGGCCGTTACATGTGGGTTAATGTCCCGGCGGGCGGCGTTGTCCACACAACAATTGTGTGCTTTAACACACGGTAATTTTGTCGAACACCTGGTGGGCGGCGTAAAAACCACGTACCCACATAGCCAAAACAGTTAAATAATGGCGATCCCCGGCATCCGAGGAGTGCTTCCAACGTGCCATGGAGTTATCACTGCACTCGGGACCCAAGGGCAGCAGGACGGCGCTGGAGAAAGTCAAGAAAAATCAAGGGAATCTCCACGCGTTGCAGTCTTGCAGAGATGAGCAGGGAATCATTAAAAAATCCCATAAAGGGACAGTCAAAGGGGTTTTTATTCTCTCTTGGACTTGAGGACCAGGAGGGACCCACCTCCCCCTCTCACTTTCTCTCTTGGGTGACGCAAGGAGGACCTGGGGAGAGCACCCCCGGGTTCTGCAGACCCGGAGGTGGCTCCCCCAGGTCATGCAGACCCGGAGGGGACTCCCCTGGGTCATGCAGAGCCGGAGGGAGTCCCTCCGGCTGCGCAGTCCAGGAGAGAGCCCCCTCCACGTTCCCCCTCCCTCTCTCCTGCTGTCCGGCAGACAAAAAAGAAAAAAAGGGAAGAAAGAGTTGAAGACCAGGAGGAGGCCTCCTCCGCCCTCTCTCTTGGCGCTCTCTCTCTCTCTCTAATGCAAAATAAAAGAAGAAAAATGAGGGGGAATATCAGGAAGAGCGCCCTTTTCCACTCACAAACCGGGAGAAACCTCTCCACTAGTGCAATTAATGCTGCAAACCAGGAGTTCCCACCCCCGCATTTCCTTCTCCACCTCCTATAAATAGGAGGCCTTGGTGAAGAGAGGGAGAGGACTTCACAAGAAGAAGAACGGAGAATACTTCAAGCTTGGAGTGCAGGGAGCAGAATGTGGTGGCCTTCCTTGAATCTTTTTTTTGAAGTTTTAAAACCCTGCATTTGTGTAAAAACCTCACTTAAAAGGGTATGTTGCCAAGATACCCTTATGTGAGAAAATTAGCTAGTATTTTGATATCAAATGAATAAAAAGCATGGAAAAACCATTGATCCCAGAATATCAAAGTTCTGGGAATGTGATGTTAAATCATGGGAAAACCCTAGTGGAGAGGGGGAAATTCGCGGCCCATTACTCTTATGGCCCGAAAGCCCGTTAAGACACGCACGACCTAGTAAGTGACATCCCATTTCAACATGCAAGGCCCACTTACGAGGAGCCCGAGTGTTAAGGGCCCGAGAAGCGCCATTTAGCCTCGGCTTGGGTGATTACGTAGAGGACTCCCCTAAGCTCGGGAGGAACCATAACGCGCCATCAACCCGAGTGACCAGAAAGTTGCCGAGGGACATCCCTCGAAAGGGCGCTGGGGATCGGAGCAGTGCATGGCAGTCTTGGCCCCCTGAGGGGGATAACCCTTATCCAGAGGTGGATATACCCACGACAGGGATTCCCTCTTAGCCCAGGGAAAGCCAATCCAAGCCGGGCACTTATCCGCTATAACCAAAGGCGAATCTCCTGCGATCGCATAAGAACAGAGAAGGCGGAGGGGATAAGAGAAGGGCAGGAGTCCTATAACGGTAAGAGTACATACTGCGGATGTAACGCCCCCACTCAACGACCCCTCTGTGATCATCGCGGAACCGAAGAGGGAGTTCACGACTATTTAATCTCAGGGATCTCCCCCTGAAGGTGGTATGTTCTGAGCCCAGCCCCTCAACTGGTGAAGAGCGATCCCGTACTCCCAATTTCCCTATTTTCTTCCTACACTTTACTCTTGCCCACTCTGACTTAAGCATCAGAGGATTTTTCTTGGGATCTCTATCCCAGGCCCCCCTGATTTTTGATCTTCTTTGGTAGACTTCTCTCTTGAGGTGGCTTGGTGTGATCTCGCCGGTGGTTTGCATCCCTCTAGATCCAACGGTCTGCAGTAAGGTACGAGATCTCACCTCTTCACCTAGTATTTGTAAAAGTTACAGTTTTACCCTCACATTTTGTGAACTTGTAGAGGTGTCCTCAAGTAATTATACAAAAATTCATAGTTCAGAAATTCTTGGAGAAATGTTCAACTCTCTTCAAATGTGCCCAAGTTGGTGGAAACCCATGCTTGTGTCTACAAAAATTCAAAAATTACAATTCTACGCTAGAAGTTTATGAAATTGCATAAGTGACCCAGAAAGTTATGTAAAGCTTCGGGAATTGCATGGAGGGCTTATTTCTTTCGACAGAAACCCCCAGTTTGTGAGAGACCACAAAGCAACCCCAATTTAGGGGAAAATTGTGAATATACCCCTGCTCAAGGGCACATGGCCTCGGCTCGAATCCCTGATGTCGCAATGGAGATCGCAAGGGTTAAAAAGGGTCTTTGGCAGTTAATCAAAAGTGTTTGGACTTGTTTTGATATAAATTAATACTGACTACGGCCGGTGGGGAAAAGTCCAGTACATGAACCCTAAATCGTCTGTTAAACATAAAACATGGAAATAATCATACACATGCTAATCAAATAGCTAACAAATGTGCATCTTTGTTCAATAAATGAACACATGAATTTCCCCTTTCCACGTTTAAACACCCCCCTTCCATAATGCCTTCATATAGAGGGTCCTTTGCAGGCAAGTGCTTAATTTGAGATCATATGCCAGTTTTGATTCTTGGATCTAGGATGTCACAGCTATGATCAAAGAATACTGTTTCAAATAAAACTTTATCCTTGCAAGCATTGGAATCTTTCCCAAATTCATGAGAGTAATATGGCTCTTCTAAGGTCAATAGAATTTACTAATTTTATTCACATTGCCACAGAGTAATCCATGCTTTATTCCGTCGTGATTCTAATGGTTATTCATGTGGTCTTTAAAACTTTTCCTGCAGAGCTTGTCTGGTGATGATTTGTTGCTTCAAGATGGACTTCAAGATACAGAGCTTGATTCTCAGTTAGTCTCATTGAGGAAGAAACTGGCTATGGTGAGTGCATCAGTTAGAACATTTCGAATATTACTTTTTCACCTTGTCATTTGAGAAGCAGACATTTCATTTATTCCTTTTCAGCCAGTGATTTGACATGCAATGATGAATACTGCAGGTTGGAAATGAATCTGCTGCACTGCAAAGAGAAATCTGCTCATTGGAGAAGCAATCTCTTCTTCACAGTGGATATCATGCATCTGTCTCTGAAATGCTGCATCAACTTGAGGAGAATTCGGTGCACAAACTTTTTCAAGGTATCTTTGTAGCCAGTATTATAGTGCTGCGCCTGGCATAAAATGATGAGTCATGTGTTCATACTGTAAGTTCTTTGCAATTGCTACGATTTGCTAGGGTACTGTGCTTAATTGCTTGGAAATGCCTAAGGTCTGTGGGGACGATGCAAACAAAATTCTGTTAATGTCGGGTCACTAGTTGTTAGAGTGGCTGACACTGAGTGAGATCAAGATGTTCTGACTCCTGTATGTGCAATATTTTCAGGATGAAGTTGAATCATTTAATTTATGTTCTCACACAGACTGGGAGGATCTTTACCATTGCCCTCTTTGTAAAGTTCTTCCCACATCCACCTGTTGTCAGAGTAATGTGACTGAAATGTGATGGGTCTTTGGATTTAACTTGAGCAATGCATTAAAAGGAGAGATAAAGTAAACATGGTTGACAGTCAATCTTTAAGCAGTAATGTTCTCAATGTTTTGTAGTAAGACATCCAATTAAAAGGCAATAAGATTCATTACAAATTTTCAGAACAAAGAATTGTAACAGTGAGAAATTGGAGACATGTGACCATAGTATCTATTTTTTTTTTCTATTCCTTCCTTCATGGTTCGTCATTACACTACATACAAGGCTGCTGTTGGGACAGTGCTCAAACTTATTTTTCAACTTTTTGCAAGTCAAAAAGAAAACTTGTACTTGTTCAAACACCTGCTTTGTCACTTGAATATCATGTGTGTGTGTGCAGTGCTGACACTGGGGGAGGGATTGGGAATAAAAAGAAGTATCCGAATGTATGATGCCCACTTAAGTTGTACATTGGATTCACTGGCATGGGGATTAGTGGTGGTTTTGATCCTGCTAGAGGAGAAACCTTTTTACTCTAAAGAGATGTAGCACTGGAATCTACCATAAAAACCGGGCTGTTGTAATTGATTCCAACCTCTTTCAGAGCCAGAAGAAATTTTCATTTACTTCTGCTGTTAATGCCTGATCTATGGTACCAGGGAAGGTTAGGGAAATGCCACAGTAATAGTTAATTGATTGGCCATACGTTATCATTGAACTATGAATATTTTTTTTTGCTCATAGGAGTTTATTTTGCTCATCCTAAAGGCCATGATCATAGCTTCTGAGCCAATTGGGAATGAAAAAGTATAAAATCTTCTGGTGATCACACTGTCCAAAACATAGAATAATCCATGACTGTTGAACACATTCTTGCACTCTTTGCTGTGTTGTTCAGCTCACACATTATCCACAACAGAGTGAGAAAGATCATAGACCATTCTATGCTATCCTTTTTCGCAGGATCAAGTGCCTTGTACCTGGTCGAAGAGTAGTCTCTTAATCAGTGGTCAGACTGCATTATTAGATGATTGTGTAAAGCAATTTGTATGCTGTTACCATTCTTTTGTTTGATGAAGTTGGGACCTAGAAGTGTACTGCCTTTGGTAGTTTTCTGGAGGTGTCTAAAGCAATTTCCATATTCCGCCTATGTATTTTCTCATCTCTCTTCTTGATGAACCATATATCCTGGCCACCCTGGAGAAATGGGTGCATTATTGGATTCCCCGCTGATGGGTGCCTCCACATTTCACCGATCATGACTGCTATACATTTGTAAGTCTCGTTTGTCCTTTTAACCATTGTTTCACAGAGGTGGAAGAATCTACATCCAAACTATATCGAGAAATGGAGATTTTGCAGAGGCAACCCATTCCCACAGGTACAGTTGGTAACGCTCTAGGGCAGACTGGAGTACAGTGGGTCAATAACCACGGTAAGCTATACCTTTCATGCATTTAAGAGGCAAGACTTAGGAACTACACATGAACACTCATATATGAAGCAAACTGTATCCTCCGCTGTAGGTCCTTCCACAAAGCTGGAAGATCTTGAGAAAGCTGCAGACATCCTGAAGCTGTTCAGAAAGCCTTAACTCCAACTCGCAGATGAAAGCTCATGGGAATCAACTGCCTGCAGCCTTGTATACCGTGTTGGTGGGAGAGTTTACGTCGTGCGTTTGGTAAGGGAATTGTATTTTTTTTTTTTGCTAGCTACATAAACTGTCACTATGTTGTAGAACATTTGAGGTCAGCTTATAACATCTGTGTTCCTCGCCTTTCCAGCAGTCAAGTTCTACGTAATCCCATCTATCTGAGATTGTGTAGTATTTCTGGGTAATCATGTATAGACCTTTTGCGTTGCATCAGCATCTTGTTGCTTTGGAGGGCACCCAGGTGAGCGGTCTTCTACCAGCCGGAAATAGGTATTTAGGAAGAAGTAGATATAATAATTAATAACACCATAACAAAACCCATCCACAAATACAGCTGTTATTGCAGGGACGTATCAGTCAACCCAAAAAAGAAGAAACAAATAGAACATAAAAAAGAAAAGACAGGCAGCTCATCATGGAGAGGTTCCAAAACTCATGACGGCGACCGAAAGAAGCTGCAGAACAGTTGCGCACGATCAAGAACTCGTGTGCCTGCCCATGGCGTCCTTTACGGTGTCGGCGGCCCCCTGCGCCATGCTCTTCATCTGCTCACCGGTCTGCAAGATTAATGCAGAGAAGAAAACACAAGGCAAAAGTGGAACAAAAAACCATGAGAACTGCATCAGTCGGTAGGCATGGGCCACGGAGCAGTATCTGTTGCATCCCATGATGATTGATGACACATTGTTCATTTCACCATTTACCTGCTGCAAGGACCCCCCGACGTGCTGCATGCTCTCCTGGCTGGTCTGCTTGGACGAGTGGGCGGCATCCGATGCTCGGCTCACCATCTCGTCCTTCTTCACCTGTAAAAAGAAAAAGAGGCGTTGGCCACAGAGAACATCAGCATCTGCCGAGCGGTGGGGCCTTGAGCCGGCCGTGGCCGTGCACAGTGGTGGCGGTTGGGGAGCTACCTGAGCCTGGCCCGCGAGCTCGCCGGCATTGAAGCTGGGGTTGGAGTGGTCGGCCATCTCTTCGTCTCTTCTCGTAAGAGTTTCTGCTCGGTTACAACGTAGTCGGACGTGGTCATGCGATCACAACGGGGAGGTGGAGTGGGCTAATTATAGTTGGGGCAACCCAACATCGGGTGAAACGTGGCGACTGCATGGGGCGCGCTCTGCACGTGGAGATCGGTTCTTCAGGAGTAATTTGACCGACCGGCGGTGGGCATGGCGAAGGGAATTCGTTTGAGAAAGATTAGCACTGCTACAGGAAGGATCTTCACAGATCCCGGGTGTGTGGGGGTTGGGGGGGGACGTTAGACCGTGAAGGATGCCTGCCCACCGGCGGTTGGTTGGGAATGTGCCCGTGACTTTTAACAGCGTGCGCTTGACACGTAGTAGGCCGAAGGTGGAGAGGAAAAAGCACATTAGAAGTTAGGGATTTTACTTTCAAACCCCTATAATTATAATTGTTTATATTTTAATCTCTTAAATATCTATTTTTTAGATATCTCATAATTTTGGCCGCTAGACTAAAGGACCTCCGTTCTCTCGATTAGTAAGGATCCATACAAATATTAACTCCCGTATGGTTAATTTCACTCGTGTGTAGGAAAAAAATAAATAACCTCTAATTACAATAGAGAGTAAAGAGAGAGGGGGGGAGAGAGAGTAGAGAATGAAAGGGTGGGCGGTTCCCTCTTCATCTTCATTACTCTTCACAATGGGGGGTGCGAGGAGAGAGAGAGAGCATAGAGTGAGAGAGAGTAGATAGATAGAAGGAGAGAGAGTGTGAGAGTATGGATGTTGGAGGGGCTGGTTGGTCTAAGGGAGAGAGAGAGAGTGAGTGCAAGGGGAGAGAGAGTAGAGAGATAGAGAGGGATTGGAGAGAGATAGAGTAGGGGTGTTAGAAGGGAAACTCCCTTTGACTTGGCTGATTAGGGAGGAGAGAGAAAGATAGAGAGAGCACATAGTGAGGGACATTAGAGAGAGAGAGGAATTAGAGAGGCAGATAGAGAGAGAGAGGGAGAGTGGGAGCATGGGAGGTTGGCTTGGGGGGAGAGAGAGCATGTAAGGGGAGAGAGCAAGGGGCACCAAAGGGGGTTCCTCCTTCGACGTTGGTTGGCTTGAGTAGAGAGAGAGCTCACAGGGCGAGAGAGAGAGCAAAGAGATAGAGGTACTGCAGAGACAGAGAGAGTGAGAGCAATGGTGTCAGTTGGCTTGGGGGCTGGGGGGAGAGAGAAAGTGCGTAGGGGGAGAAAGAGAGAGTAGAGAGATAGAGAGAGCTGACTTCCCTAGGGAGGTGTCTCGGGGTTGGACAGACACTTGGCCACAGCTAGACACTTCACCCCCACCCACCCCACAGTTGGGCATTTTACCATAGAGGCGAGCAGTAGCCTCTGCGGTACTCAACACTTGCCGTTGGATAGAGAGTCGGTATCCTCGTTATGGAGGAGGAGGTCATCAGAGTCCTCGTTGGAGGTGGAGGTGAAGAGGCTGTGGCAGGGATGGTCAGATGGGGAGTTGAGGAGGTGACAGAGGAGAGGGGCATGGAAATGGTGCTTTGTCTATGAAAGCCCAACCCCGAGATGCACCTCCCTGGGGAAGTCGAGCCAGCAGTCAATGTCTGAGATGACAAGACGACCGCAATCTTGAGAGAGGGAGAGAGAGAGAGAGAGAGAGAGAGAGAGAGAGAGAGAGAGAGAGAGAGAGCCAATCCGATCGCACCTTCGATGAGGACTTTGATGACCGCCTCAGCGACGAGGACGTCGGCTCTCTCTTCGACGGTGAGTGTTGGGTGCCCCAGAGATTACTACTCGCCCCCCCAAAGCATGGGTGGGGGTGGAGGCAGATCACTTGTCAGAGTTGGGTTATCGGCCACCTCGATCTAACGAGTGGGTGTGCACATTCTGTGCCCAGCCCGACCACCTTGATCCAACGGCTTGCCTCTGCTCTTTTAACTGGATCCTTAAGGTAGGCATACAATAGGGGGAAAACCATCGACACTGGTGCTCCTCCCAACAAGGGGAGGGGGTAATTTTGAAAATTTGTAGGTCTAGATAGAATATTTTTCATGGCATATTCTCTTCTTTTGCTGTCATTTAACCACAGGCTTTTAAGAAATAGAAGATTTGAGGGGTTTTTATGCAAATAGATAGAATTGAGGGACTAGAACCTAATTACACATGATTGTGAGGGATTAAAAGTAAAAATCCCGTGCTAACCTCGACAGTCAAACGGATAGTTACTCTTGCAATGGTCTTCACAACGTCACCGCGCTTCATCTTCCAGAAGGGGCACCATGACCAAAACACCCCGGATGGTGCTCTGTTAATTGCTTTCTGGCCCTCAAGATTACACGCATGGAAACGCGACAAGTTGCTTGATTCATGGATGTGGCATCAACGTTTGGCAAAGTTTTGAAGTTTAAAATTAGGGTTTTGGAAAACTAAATAACTTTTTAAATTATTATTTATTTCTACTTTTAATGTAGCATTGGGCAAGCCCAATTTAACACATAAAAATACGAATTCAAAGTTTTTGATCGGGAGTCAAAAGTCTATACATAATAGTGGACAATTAAAGTTTCTTAGAATTCAATAAGGTCATGGGATAATCAATTATTTTCATTTTTTAGTTTGTTGAGATATAAGAAAAGTCCACTTGTTTCCAAAAACAACTTTGTTATTTGAACAATTGCAGAATTGCCATCTTTAGGTAGCTATGGTTATAAATAATCTTGTTACGTTATAATACTTGTAAAAGTATCTTTGCCGTTGTAGCGGTCGAGAAATAATTGTCCAATTCACAATTTGTTTGACTGGGAAGGAGAGCGTCACTGGAGAGGGACATGCGGCCACCAACAAAGGTCAGGAGAAGTCTTGGAAGTTATCTCAGGGGGCAACACTCCGACGGTCAAGTCAGGTAACGGTGGAGAAGGAGGCGAGCACACGGGAAGAGTGGGAGGGAGAGAGGCAGACAAAAGCAAGAGGGAGAGAGAGGGCCCAAGAGGATGGAGTTGCATATCTCCAGACCGTTGGGACATGGTCCTATTTATATCGTTGTCGTGAGGTTGACCGTTGGGTTGCCGTAGTCGGGAGAGACGTGAGTCGCTCAGCTTACGTGCCTAACGAGGCAAGGAGGCATGGGTGTTTACTCGCCGTCTCTTCACCAGAGGGGTAGCTCTGCCATTAATACGGCAGGGTCCGCTGGAGAGGGCATATGGCTACACCGTCAAGGAGAGTAACTTGGGCGGCATGTTCTCCCCCATCACCGGACTGGCATGCCTCTCGTCACTAATGCATTGCCGAAGACGTGAGTCGTGTCACTGACGGGGAAGGCGCACGCGAGTACGATACCTGCGCAGGGCATGCTCCAGGGCAGGAGACGTGTTGGGCCGGAACGCAGCGTAACGGGCCCGGAGGGCTGAGCCTTCGTGGCAGGTTGGGCTGATTGGGAGCTAATGGGCTGGCGAGATATGCCCCCCTCACTGGGCCCCAACTCTCGAGTAGCGAGGGTGCTCGGTGCCCGGGAGGACTTTGGGCATCTCATGGCTATTGGAGAGAGAGCAGGTGATGCTCAATCTTCATGCCTAGCGCCTCAGGGTCAGGGCACTGAGCTTTAAATGTGCCCGACTGTCGATCGTCGAATCATCGGGGCATTGACGTCACCATCATGATGGCGCATTCTCATTTGCCATGGGGGTGCGGGATCGGGCGACTGAAGGATGCTGCCCTAGGGCTTTCCCACCCTTTAGGGCAGACGGTGGCGACCCACTTCCCTATTGGTGGCTTGATCTGGGCCGTTGATGCCCATCATCTCTCTTGATCACCTCTTTTTTGCATTACAAGGGGCGTGGGGAACGGCGTGGGAGGCTTCCATTCATCTCCTTCTGCGCTAGTTCCTACTGCTTCCTTCTTCCTCCTGCTTCTAGTGAGGCTCCCTCCTCTCTCATCCTCTCATGGGTCCCCATAAGAGATTAGTCATTGCTGAGGAGTCTGAGCCTTCCACGAATGGCTCGGAAGCGATCGTTGGCAGCACCTCGGGTACCTCTGGAGCTCGGGTCTCTTATCGAGTTACCATATGTTAGAGGGAGGCGTTCCAGCTCTCGAACTGTCACGTCAGTGTCGGTGACGTTGCAGATGGGGCCGCTTCATAACTCATCACGGGGCTTGAGGTATGAACGCCTACGCCAGTCATTTAAGGCCCCCCCTGTGACCCCAAGGGGTGCTCCCTTACTACTATAAATAGGGGTTCCCAAGGGTTTCAGGGTTGGCAGAGGACTTGGCAGTGCTTCAGGGAGGTTTCTGTTGGCTGGAGGGATGGGGAGCCAAACGCACAGGTCTTCTTCAAGAGCGGAAGAGGGATCGCCCAAGCGTCCTCACCTTAGGGAGAAACCCCTGCCTGAGGCTAGCTCGTCGTAGGATGCAAAAGAGCAGGATGACTCTGCTCCATTCTGGAGGGGCTACTTGGTGGGCTGGAAGGTGACCTTGTACAATGTCCACAGGTTGTATGACTTGAAGGGGGTGCTGAACATCACCACTGACTTGTACGACATGAAGCTTGATGACTGTGAATGCCACATGTTTCCCCACCCCGACAATGGGGTTTGGAATGCGTCACGTCAGGGGGGGGGGTACGTATGTCGGTGATCGCGGTGAGAAGGGGAAATAAAGTGATAAAAGGGAAAATGGGATTTATGTTATATCCGGAGTATTTTCTTCTTTCAGCCTTATGTCTCTCACGGCAACACCGTACACTCGCCTTTTACGGAAAAGTCGAGAGGGGTCAACTTGCACAAGAGGTTTCTGGGAATATGAGTGGACGATGGTAGTGGCATGTGGAAGCAGAGTGGTTGCTCATTATGGGTGAATGGAACCGAGATAACCAAGTGACTGGGTAACTGGACAGGGTGCAGGCGTGCTAGTCGATCTCTCGACAATCACCTATGGAACCAAATGTTGACTGGGGAAGCATCGCCGGAACGCGACACGTGGGCACGAGGGTATCAAACGACACGTGGAGAGAAGGGTGGTTCCACAGGTATGAGTGTGCAGGCGATTGCCGGGATTCGTGTACGAGACATCTTTTCCCACCGACCGCAAGCAGCCGGTGTTTATTTATATCGGATTAAATCCAAACACCTTTGTTCTGTGCTGAAGAAGAGCCTGGATGTTTCTGAAGCCATGGATAGAGGACCGGGTATACCCTACGACCATAGGACGACCGTTGCACTCAACTGGGAGGGTTAGTTAGCTGGAGTTTGGGAGACCGGACACACACACTTGCGGGTGTGGAGGTAAGACTGAGACCCGAGTGCGGGTATGCATAGTCGACTAGTTTCTTATTTTATAGATGCCATATAGGCTTTACAAGTGGGCATAGAAGGCCGAAATATAACTGGTGCAAGCTGCGGGACAATTCCAACATGTGGGTCGGTCCCCGGGTCAATGCAGGATAAAGCGGATATCCACGTGTTTTTTTACAGAGGCTCTCCATGAGGAACTTGGGATGTGCTGGAGTTGCCGAGGGAGGGCTAGACTGGATGGCACGGGAGGACGCTGGCTGGTGCCTGTGGGAGGCCGGACGCGGCTCGAGGTGAGCGGTCGGGTACATGTCTCGAAAGGCGAGTGTCTTCATGCCGGGGAGTTGAAGCCGGTCCCGGGAATTTTACTTCTGGGCCAGGGTCCGGCTAACTCGAGTCAACACTCGAGACCGTCGGTGGCCAGCTCGGGGCGAGCGGTGGGCAAGTGGTCCCATGGCGGGGGCAAGTTTGGCATTATGGCGTGCGCGTTGTTATCATAACGCGCCATACACGGGCGGACCCGATGTGCGGGTGTGTTCATCGTTATCATAATGCCTCATACGCGAGGGGATGGACTTGAGTGAAACGGCTAGACGCCATGTGAGGGGAGTACGTTTGACATACCCTCGTCGTATACGAGCCGATCAACAAGCCACCCACACACCTTGCTCCTCGCGTCTTTTCCAGAAGCCTTGAAGCTTGAGTCCTTGAGCACCTGTAAGTCCTTGTGTTAATCCTCTATATGCCCCTTGAGCTTCTAAGGGGGGTTTTATAGTGGAATATGAAGGGTTGGGGGGGTTTACGCGGACTTGGTTGGAAGGGGTGAGCAGGTCTGCGTAAACCCCCTAAAAATAATTAAAAAATATTTTTTTTTGGTTTCTGAGAGGGGGAGGGGGTTTACGTAGATCTGCACAACAGCAGATGCAGATTCCACCATTGTCGTAGTCAGCTAGTGTGGGGAGGCAGAGATCCCGAGGGCGCGTGATGCATATGACTCGTGCTGAGCCAGATGCATCTCAGTTGGTGGAAGTTACGATTATGATTCTTGGTTGCGCGGCCCGAGTTTTATTTGATTCTGGCGTTTCTCATTCATTTATATCTGAGGATTTTGTTATTTGTGCTGATGAGTCTAACATCGAGATGTCTTGTGATTTGGCAATAGAGTTGCCGATGGGTGATTTTATGATCGCTTCTTATTATTTAGAGAGGGTGCCCGTGTGGATTGAAGGGCAGAATATGTCAGCCAGACTCTATGCATTGTAGTTGAGAGATTATGATGTGATTCTGGGTATGGATTGGCTTGAGGCCCATGGTGCCGTAGTGGATTGTAGTTTGAAGAGGGTTTATTTTCAGCATCCTCGGAGGCCCTCATTCTCTTTCCAAGGTATTCGGTCTTCTTTACCCTGCTTCATCATTTCAGCTATTAAAGCCCGCAGAATGCTTGATGCTGGATGTCAGGGATTTCTTGCTTCAGTAGTGTTAGTTGATCAAGAACGGCAAGGGGTGCAGGATATTACTATTGTGTGCAAATTTTTAGATGTCTTCCTTGATGAGTTGCCAGGGCTACCTCAGCAGAGGGAGATTGACTTCACCGTTGAGATTGTGCATGGCATGATGTCTTTGTCCAAGGCACCTTATCGCATGGCACCGGCAGAACTAAGGGAGCTGAGAGCTCAGTTGCAAGAGCTGCTTGATAAGGGCTATATTCGCCCTACCTTTTCCCTATGGGGTGCACCTGTATTGTTTGTAAAGAAGAAAGATGGTAGCTTAAGGTTGTGCATTGATTATAGGCAGCTGAACCAAGTGACCATTAAGAACCAGTATCAGTTGCCTCGCATAGATGATTTGTTCGACCAGCTTCAGTCGGCCCGGGTATTCTCGAGAATTGATTTTAGGTCTGGGTATTGTCAACCGCGGATTAAAGAGTCAGATGTAAAGAAGACTGCTTTCAACACTAGATATGGGCACTATGAATTCTTTGTGATGTCGTTTGGGATCACCAATGCTCTTGCGACTTTTATGGACTTGATACATAGGGTGTTTCGTCCTTACCTGGACCAGTTTGTGGTGGTGTTTGTAGATGCTATTCTTGTTTATTTCCAGTCTGAGGAGGAACATGTTCACCACCTAAGGATTGTGTTGCAGACATTGCGGGAACACCAATTGTATGCCAAATTCAGCAAATGTAAATTTTGACTACGTGAGGTACATTTTCTGGGGTACGTGATCTCAGGTGATGGTATTTTTGTTGACTCAGCTAAAGTGGAAGCAGTGGCTCAGTTGCCGAGACTGAAGACGGTGTCAGAGATTGGAAGCTTTTTGGGCCTGGCAGGCTATTATAGGAGGTTTATCTAGGACTTTGCTCGAATTATTACACTGATGACCAAGCTGACTCGGAAGGACATGCCTTTCATCTGGACCGATGAGTGTGAGCAGAGCTTTATGGAGTTGAAGAGATTGCTCACCACTGCTCCAGCTCTTGTATTGCCTTCTAGCTCCGGTGGATTTGTGGTTTGCACCGATGCCTCCGGGGTAGGTTTAGGTGCAGTGTTGATGCAGAGTAGCAGGGTGGTAGCTTATGCGTCCCGCCAATTAAAGCCGCACGAGAAGAACTACCCCACTCATGATCTTGAGTTGGCAGCAGTGATCTTTGCATTGAAGATCTAGAGGCACTATTTGTGTGGAGAGTGATTTGAGATTTTCACTGACCATCAGAGCTTGAAGTATGTGTTCACTCAGAAGGATCTTAATCTCAGGCAGAGGAGATGAATGAAATACATGAAAGATTATGATTTCAACTTGTCTTATCAGCCGGGCAGGATGAATGTAGTGGCTGATGCATTAAGCAGAAAGGTGGCTGTTACTCACTTGATGTTGAGAGAATGGAAGTTGTGGGAGTAGGTGCCAATGGAAACTTTCAGGCTCAAGGTTTCTCGGGATCGGGGGTCAGCTATTCGTGCTAACTTGACTGTCACACCCACTATCCATCGCCAGGTGATGGAGGCTCAGCGTGTGGACCCCGAGCTTCCTTGTATTTTGTCAGTGGCCGAGGTGGAGTTTGGTGATGATGAGGTGGTAAGATTTTGAGGCAGGTTGTATGTTCCAGCTGAAGAACAATTGAGGAAGGCTGTTTTGTAGGAGACGCATGGTTCCCGCTACACTGTGCATATCAGAGCAACGAAGATGTATCGCAATCTGAAGAGGCAATTTTGGTGGCCAGGTATGAAGAAGGATGTAGCTGAGTTCGTGGTCAGGTGCTTAACATGTCAGCAGGTGAAGGTGGAGCATCATCGGCCAGGTGACACTTTACAACCTTTAGAGATTCCTGCGTGGAAGGACCAAGTGACTACAGATTTTGTGGTTGGCTTGCCGAGAACTCAAAGTGGCCATGATGGTATTTGGTTGATAGTTGATAGGTTGACTAAGACCGCCGGGTATGTTGGGAGCTTGTTGCCTAGAGTGACAAGGGTCGTGGATTCATCATTTGCCATTGGTGGAATTCACCTACAATAATAGCTATCATTCCAGTCTGGGCATGGCATCTTATGAGGCCTTGTATGGATGACCGTGTCGTACTCCACTTGACTACTTTGAGGTTAATGAGTGAGTTATGACAGGACCGGAGTTAGTGCAGCAGTGTGTGGAGGTGGTGCACCTGATTAGGCAGAGATTACAAGCAGCCCAGAGCCGACAGAAGAATTATGTCGATCGACGGAGACGACCTCTTACTTTTGAAGTAGGAGACCGGGTGTTCTTGAAAGTCTCCCCTATGAAAGGTGTTATGCGATTTGGCAAGCGTGAGAAGCTGAGTCCTTGCTATGTTTGTTGTGACCCCTCTGTGTTGATGATGTTGACAATAAGATTTACTTCATTGGCAACATCTTGTTTTGATTGATTGGCAACTGTTATTATTTTGATGAAATTGTTTTTATCAGGTTGTCTGTGTATATAATGCAGTCAGAGTCTATATATTGTTATGCACATACTCACAGGTCTACACAGTGCATTGCAGCATGAACATAGAGTCTATACCTTTCCTTGTTTAGTCTGGACAGTAGTGGGTTGACCCCCTTCTCAGATGGGTCGACACCCCCAGAGTACAAGTCTATACACTGTCTATCTGTCTAGTGTCTCATGCAGCGTCAACGCAGTAAGTGTGTACATTGCATTGGCTAAGTCTGCAGTGTCAACGCAATAAGTGTGTAAGTCTGTACACTGTTCCCCTTCTTAGATGCGTCGACGCCCCCAGAGTGAAGTCTATACACTGTCTGTCTGTCTTGTGTCTCATGCAGCGTCTTGGGCATTTTGTTAAAGTCTATACAGTGCAGCTCACACGAACACTCAAGTCCATACATCGTGAAGTCTGCACAGTGTGGCACCCAATGTCTATACATTACTCATTCGTTCATTCAGCATTGTCAAGTCTACACATTGGTCGGTGCCAAGTCTGTACAGCGAGCGTCTCATTGGTGAAGTCTGTACACTCACCAGTTGAACTTCAAAGTCCATACATTGGACTGTAGCTTGCACGAAGCTAAGCCCATACATCGCTCAAGTCTGTACAGAGTCCAGCTTCTTAGTTAGCGTCTCATGCATTCGAGCAAAGTCTGTACATCGATCTTTCAGCAAGTCTGAACATCGTCTGTCTCTGTTAGCGTCTCAGGCATTGGGCAAAGTCTATACATCGGACTGTTACAGCAAGTCTGTACATTGTCCGTCTCAGTTAGCGTCTTATGCATTGGGGCGAAGTCTATACAACCGACTGTTCAGTCTGTGATCAAGTCTGTACAGTCACTAAGTCTGTACATCCTATAGGCGCTCACGAAGTCTATACATTGGTTTTCATTTCAAGTATGTACAGACTTTGGTTTGTGCAAGTCTATACAACCGACTGTTCAGCTTGTGACCAAGTCTGTACAGCCAGGGCGACTGTTAAGTCTATACATTGATCATTACCTACGTTCTGAACTGAACTGAGTAAGTCTATACATTCATCATATCTTTTACCTACGCTCAGTTCAGTAAGTCTGTACATTGGTTGCTTTACCGATGTTGCCTTGCCAAAGTCTACACATTGGAAGTCTGTACATCATTCGTGAAGACTGAACAACAAGCAAGTGTATACATTGGACGAGTCTGCATCGTGCATCAGTCCTGAAGTCTATACATCATCTATCTTCATTAGAGTCTCATGAAGTCTGTACATCGTGTATCAGTCCTGAAGTCTATACATCGTCTATCTTCATTAGAGTCTCATGGAGTCTGTACATTGCACTCGCCTTCACATAGTCTATACACTGAAGTCTATACAATGCATTCACGTTTCACAAAGTCTATACATCATGAAGTCTACACAAGGCATTTCATCT
This sequence comes from Amorphophallus konjac, assembly GCA_022559845.1. NCBI lineage: Eukaryota > Viridiplantae > Streptophyta > Magnoliopsida > Alismatales > Araceae > Amorphophallus > Amorphophallus konjac. Next base: position 77,300,592 of record CM040123.1, on the reverse strand, counting down.
TACAAAGTCTGTACAGAGTTCTTCACTTAACCTGATAATCCGATACTCTGTCTGACAGGGATTCGTTACTGAGATTGCTGACATGGCTCGTGATCCCAGGAGGACGAGGTGACCAGATACTGCCACGTGGATGAAAGCACCTCGGATCTGGCGAATTCCTTGGACGGGAAAACGTGGAAGCCACGCGCCCTTATCCAATCTGCTGCTGATATATATAGAAGTCTTCATCTTCTGTTGAAGGCAGATCGACCAGTGGCAAGTCTATACAGTGAGATAAACCTGAGGCAGCAGAGAGCCACTGAGATCCAAAGAGAAGAGAAGCAGAGAAGAAGAAAAGGAGAGAAGAAGAAAGTGAGAGAGATGAGTTGAGAGAGTTATATGAGAGCTTGTGAATCAGTCTCTTGGTTCAGATACTAGAGCTGATATTGCTTAATTTGAGCTACAGTCGTTTTGGTTTTCATTCCATTCGATTATGCATTTCTTGCTTTTCAGTCTTTGTTATTTTTCTTTTGAAAACTCTTGTTCGATCAAGCTATTAGTCAGTGGTGTCAGGCTGTGAGGCAGCGGTGTGCAGAGGTGTTACCTCTGGTCGGCTAAGCTGTAGAGCCCAGCAGAGCAAGTTGTGAAGCTCAGCTGTTGCAGAGGAGGTTCCTCTGGTCGGGATAAGCTGTAAGCCCCAGCCGTTGTTGGCAAGCTGTAGTGTCCAGCAGATTGAAGCTGTGTATCAGCAGTATTCCACATTCGAGTTGAATGTGGGGTGGACGTAGGTCGGATTGACTGAACCACCTAAAATTCTTTGTGCCTCTCGTGTGGTTGCTTGTCTGTCTAGCAGATCTTATCTCTATTATCCGATGCATTGACTATGTTTGATCAGTGTTCTTTTAATTCCGCATCTGAATCTAGGCATAATTTTTTATTGGCCAGCTGATCTATTCACCCCCCCTCTAGATCCACATTCTGTGGTGAAAGAGCCTTCCATCTAATTTCAACATTTGATATCAGAGCCTAACTCTTCTGCAGGGACGTACAGCCCGAAGAGGAAGGTACAGAAGGACGGAAGAGGGATGATAGCTGAAGGACACTCTACATCCTAGCCCCCGTACTTCGATGGATCCAACTACGCATACTGGAAGAACCGTATGCAGGTTTTTTGAGGGCTAAAGATTATGAGATCTGGAAGGTAGTTAGCAAGGGACCTTTCGAGCTGTCCCCTAATGAAGATGTATGGACCAAGGAGGAAATTAGAAGGTCCACCCTCAACTGGAGTGCAATCAATGCAATCCAGTGTTCTCTGCATCCCACCGAGTTTTCACGAGTATCTGCCTGCTCTTCAGCGAAGGAAATGTGGGATGCACTTGAAGTTATCTACGAGGGGACTTCACAAGTTAGAGAAACCAAGACTAATCTACTGGTTTCAAAATACGAGGCCTTCAAGATGAAGCCAAACGAGACAATCAAAGAAATGTATGCTCGATTGACTATTATCACAAATAGTCTCAGAGGTTTTGGGAAGAAGTATTCTGAATATGATATAGTCAGAAAGATCATGCGATCCTTGACTCCAATTTGGCACACCAAGGCCACTGTTATGGAAGAGTCAAGAGATCTGCACAATACAAGGGCAGATGAGCTTATCGGATCTCTAATGGCATATGAGATGAATCTGCCGAAGATAGAGGAGGCTGATAGAAAGAGGAAGCCAATAGCTCTGAAGGCTGGTGCTAGCAAATCCAGTCGATCCAGCCCCAACGGATCATCAATTGAAGAGAGCTTGTCTGAAGAAGAAATGGCAAATGATGATATTGCTATGATTACTAGGGAATTCCGGCGTTTTCTCAAGAAAGAAGGAAGAAGATTCAGCCGAAGAAATCCCAGTGGTGGCCGCCGAGACACAAGGTACAAATCAAACCCTGTAAAGAAAGCTGAGACTAATATTTGCTATCAATGCAGGAAGGCTGGTCACTTTAAAGCTGAATGTCCAACAAATCAGAACCTCAAAGACAAGTCCAAGAAAAAGAACACAAGAGGGAAAGCTATGGTGAGTACCTGGAGTGATGAGGACGAGGGATCCTTGAGCAACACTTCAGACAGTGAAGTTGAAGCTGAGAAGCCAATCTGTCTCATGGCAACCAGCTCAGAAGATAGAGAGGAAGAATCTGATGAGGTATCCTCTCGTTTTGAAAACTTTACTATTGCTGATTGGATGAATGCTTATAATGAACTTGCTGATAGAGTAGATGATGTCAGAAAAGAAAATAGGCATCTACGAAGAAAAGTTAACATCATGCAAAATGATACTTCATTGTCTGATAAAATTGCATGCTTAGAAAATGAGAACAGTAAGCTGAAACTCACATGCTCTGAATTTGAAGAAATCAAGAAAGAACTGAAAATCTCTAAGGAAGAAAATGTGAGATTAGACAATGAAATTGATGCATGGAAATTGAAAATTCAGAATTATGAAAGTGAGATAAAAATTACTTCTGAAAAATATGAAGCTGTCCTCAATGTAAATAATGAATTGAAAAAGTATATTGATGAAATTCAGAAAGACAATGAGGATAATCTGAAAATCATTGAGAAAATGACTCAAGGATCTGAAAATTTAGATGCATTATTGGGGTCAAAGGTTAATTTCAGGAGAGAGGGCCTAGGATTCAACTCTAGTGCAACTAAGAGCTTTGGAATGAAAGCTATTTCCTTTGTTGCACAAAAGGAGAAAGGACCTCTGATTAATATGAATTCTAATAATGCTGTGAAAATAAATGTGAATCTGAAAAAGGCCCAATGCAGAGGAGAAGGGCAAACAGAAAGTTGGTGAGCCTAGTAGAATTGGCACTTCCAAACCTAGCTCTAGTGCTCAATCCAAGGCTAGGGGTCAGACTGCTCAGGTAAACAAACCCCATGTCAATGCCAAAAAGTCTTCACCACCACCATCACAGAAAAAGACCCAACAAAAACCTATGAACAGGTCAGCAGGGTCAAGGGTGCAGGGAAGACAAAATGTTTTCAGGAGTCAGCCCAACAAATTCAATCCACCTAGAGTCCAGTCCTACTATCCCACACAGTCAATCTATCCTAATGGGTTTGGGTAGACTAGAACTCAAGGGATGCATACAGGGTACGTTCATCAACCTACATAATTTTACAGACCCTATGTCAGAAATTGGGGTAATGGGTATGGTAGTCGAACAACTAGAAACTTCCAATCTTTCAGCCAGCCCAAATATCACCTTGACCAAAACTTTATGAATGCAACCTGGCCGAAGCATTGGCACAACAACAACAATTCTGTGAATAACTCTGTTGGTGCAAATAAAAAGAAAAACAACAAAAATAAGAGAAAGAATAACAGAAGGAAATTTGTAAAATCCACTGAACAAAGTTCTTTTAAACAAATGTGGATTCCCAAAGCCATGCTTTCTTCCTTTACTTGCACTTCATCTGCATTGGAGCCCAAACAGACTTGGGTTCCAAGCTTTTTACCCTAATTGTGTGTGCAGGTATGTCTGGCAGCCAAGAGCAACTTGTGGTACTTGGATAGTGGCTGCTCCAGGCATATGACAGGAGATAAGGCCAAGTTCTGCATGCTGACTGAGAAGCTAGGAGGCCTTGTCACCTTTGGAAGCAACACAAAGGGTAGGATCATTGGATCAAGTAAGGTAGGTAAGTGTTCTACCTGCTGCATTGATGATGTTATGCTGGTTGAAGGGTTAGCTTATAATTTACTCAGTATCAGCCAGTTGTGTGATAAAGGACATAAAGTCTTATTTGATTCTCAATGCTGCAAGGTTTTTGAACCTGATTCTGAAATTGTCAAATTTTCTGGAAAAAGAATAAATAACACATACATGATAGATTTAGATGATATTCAGCATTCTAACCTATATCTTACTGCAAGTAAAGAAGATTTAGCATTTTTATGGCATCGTAGGTTAGGCCATGCGAGTTATACTATTTTGCATAAACTAAACAAGCATAGCATGGTTAGAGGACTCCCTGAAGTCTCTTTTAAAAAGGACAATAAATTTTGTAATGCATGCATTCAGTCCAAGTTGACTAGAAAATTATTCAAATCTAGGACAGAAAACCTATCCACTAAACCTTGTGAACTGGTACACATGGACCTATTTGGGCCAACCAGGTCTGTCAGTTTATCAGGGAAGAGGTATGGGTTTGTCTTAGTAGATGATTTTTCTAGGTATACTTGGGTATATTTTCTGTCACACAAGAATGATGCATTTTCAGAATTTCAGGAGTTCTGTATTAGAATAAATCAGAAAATTGAAAATATATTGACTGATCATGGAGGTGAGTTTGAAAACTCACACTTTGAAGAATTTTGCAGGTCTAGTGGGATTCATCATAAGTTCTCCTCACCCAGGACACCTGAGCAGAATGGTGTTGTCGAGAGGAGGAACAGAACTCTAGTGGAAATGGGCCGAACACTTCTAGTTGAAGGTGAACTGCCAAGAAAATTCTGGGCTGAAGCAGTCAACACAGCATGTTATGTAATTAACAGGGCAATGGTAAGACCTTCTACCCAGAAAACCCCCTATGAGATTTTGAAAGGTAAGAAACCTTCAATTGCCTATTTCAAGGTCTTTGGTTGTAAATGTTTTATACATATAAATGATAAGATGGACCTTGATAAATTTGAGCTAAAAGGTGAACCAGGAATTTTTCTTGGTTATTCTGAAAACACCCGAGCTTATAGAGTGTTCAACTTAAACATAAAAATTGTTGAAGAATCTCTACACATTATCTTTGATGAATCCTTGATGGAAACTAACCATGGTCATTGCAGGAATGAAGATGGGAACATTTTAAAAGATGATAACTCTGTAGACCAGTCTGATGGTGAGGAAGAAAAAGAAGAGCAGAATGAAGAAGAATCTGAAGTTTAGGGGGAGGTAAGTGAAATTCCTGAAACTCAGATTGTTAATATCTGATATCTTAAAGATCACCCTGTGAATAATGTCATTGGCAATATGAATGATCCCCCTAGGACTAGAGGTCACTTTAGAATTCAAGATGAATTAAATACATATGCTCTTGTCTCTCAAATTGAACCCAAGTCCATTGACTGTGCCCTCAAGGATGTGCATTGGATTAATGCCATGCATGAGGAGTTTAATCAGTTCGACAGGAACAAGGTGTGGCACTTGGTCCCACCTCCTGATCATGGAACAGTCATAGGGACTAAGTGGGTATTCAGGAATAAATCTGATGAATTAGGGAATATTGTTAAAATAAAAGCCAGACTTGTTGCTCAGGGGTATAACCAGGAGTTTGGTATTGACTTTGAAGAGTCATTTGCCCCTGTAGCCAGATTAGAAGCTGTTAGGATTTTATTGGCTTATGCATGCTCCCTAGGAATAATCCTCCAGCAGATGGATGTAAAATCTGCATTCTTGAATGGGGAAATTAGTGAGGATGTCTATGTAAGACAGCCCCCTGGGTTTGAATGTCTAGATTTCCCTAATCATGTTTACAAATTAAATAAAGCTCTCTATGGTCTTAAGCAAGCTCCCAGAGCTTGGTATGACAGGTTGAGTAAATTCCTTACTGATCAAAATTTCACTAGAGGAGTAGTTGATCTGACCTTGTTTACAAAGGTGAGTCATTCTGACATTCTTATTGTACAAATTTATGTGGATGACATTATTTTTGGGTTAACTAACCCCAAATTATGTGAGGAATTTTCTAAAACAATGACTAATGAGTTTGAAATGAGCTCAATGGGTGAGCTCAAATTGTTTCTTGGACTGTAGGTTACACAAACAAAGGATGGAATGTTTATCACTTAGTCCAAGTACACAAGGGACCTACTCAAGAAATACAAGATGGACAACCTCAATGAGATAGCTGCTCCAATGGGTACCTCTACAAGCTTGGATGAAGACACTAAAGGTAAACATGTTGATCAAAAGCTATACAGAGGTATGATCGGATCCCTTCTCTACTTAACAGCATCTAGGCCTGATATTGAATTTGCTGTAGGATTATGTGCTAGGTTTCAGGCCAGTCCTAAAGAAACTCATCTTAAAGCAGTAAAAAAGATTTTTAGATATCTGCTAGGCACCCAAGAGATAGGATTATGGTATCCTGCTAGGTGTGAGTTAGAGCTTCTAGCTTACACTGATGCTGATTATGCTGGGTGTCGAGTAGATAGAAAAAGCACTAGTGGCTATTGTCAATTCCTTGGTGGCTGTCTAGTATCTTGGGCATCTAAGAAGCAACACACTGTAGCCTTGTCTACAGCTGAGGCTGAATATGTTGCAGCTGGTAATTGTGCTGCCCAAGTACTATGGATCAAGCACCAACTAGATAATTATCAGATAAAACTGGAATATATTCCAATTTTATGTGATAATACTAGTGCCATATGCCTTGCTAAAAATCCTGTTCATCATTCTAGGACTAAACACATAGAGATAAAACACCATTTTCTTAGAGATGCTGTGAATAAAAAGGAAATCGAACTGAATTTCATTGAAGTAGACAAACAAATTGCTGATATCTTTACTAAGCCACTTGGAAATGAAAAGTTTAAATTTCTTAGAAGAGAACTTGGCTTGTGTAAGTTTCAGCATGATGAATAAAATTTTCAGCTGTTTTGAATAGAATTTTTGATTTGGACTTGCATCTGATAGCTTGTATAAAACTCTGTGAAGGTTGAATGGTACAACAGACTTATGATCATGCATGACACCCATATTGTTTTCTCATGATCATCACTGCATATCATTTAGTCATGAATGTGTCTAAAATCACATGCATATAGAACTGTTTTGCACTACATTTCTCTGCATAACCCTGATGGTCATATTGCATGATAGTACAGTCTGAATAAGCATGAACTTAAAAATCATTTGTTCAGTCATCATTTGCAAAACCACATGCACATAGACAGGGGGAGTCTTGTCAGAAATTCAGGGTGAACTGCTGCGTCGACGCTGCTCTACTGTGGCGTTGACGCAGTGAACTAGATCTGTGAATGCCTCTGCTTCTTATTCTGATGAGTTGACGCTGCAATAGCGTGGAGTCGACGCACTGATATTATCTCAGTGTTTTATATTGTTGCCTCTTCAACTGATGCGTGGACGCCTTGAACTCCCAGCGTCGACTCTGTTCATTCATCCTTTGACTCTGAATGATTGAGTCTGACAGTATGGCAATCTTTTAGTCAGTTCTAATATTAAGCAATAGAAAACAGCCTTCTTCCCTCATAAGAACTTTAATTGCTTAAAGACTGACTCAATGGTTTAAATTTTATAATCTTTAGAGTTGAAAGACTACAATCAGTAAATAAGGATGCTGAAAATTGATAAAGCACTCAACCCTAATCTTATTTCATGTCCGACAAAAGCTAATTATATCTGAAATCTGAAAACTCATCTGAAATCATGTTAGAGAAACTAAGTATGTGTATTGTCCTTAAACAAGTCATTTTGAAACAAATAAAGGGCAGCTAAGAAAGATATTGAAAAACATTGAAAATTAATTGAAAAATAGCATTGGCAGAGCAATGACTGGTAAATCACTGAGAAATTGAGTGATCCATCAAAGAAGTGGACAACACTCATGTCATGAGATGTATCAGCTATCTCTATATAAAATGATCAAAACAGTAGGTTGGTTTCACTGAGTACCTGGGGGTAACTAGCGTCTGATAAACGTGTACCCTCACACAAAAAGGTGTAAATCAGTTCTATTGAGTTTGATCATAGGCAAAATGGTCCATCATGTTGAGTATCTAGGGGTATTGGCGTCTGATAAACGTATACCCTTACGCAAAAAGACTTATGGTACATGAATGCCCTAAATGAAATAATATTGAAAATGCTGTTCCTTCAAAAGAAATTTCATGGATGTCAATTTGTTTAATTTCAATACATGACCTGGTATCTCTTAGCACATTTTACTGAGTCTATGAAAGTAAGATATTCTGAAACTGAATCTCTCATGTAAATATGATTCTGGTATATTATTTTATCATGCACAGCTACCTTATCCAATGAATGTAGTGCATGAACTCTCATTTGTATAACCTTTAAACCAGAACTTCACTTTCTAAGCAGTTTCTCAATTCATATGACTGAAGGTTCTGTGCTTTAGCTGCTTAATTTCTGAACTACCTGCTAAGAATGCCAGTCAGCTAATTCTTCTTGTTCCTTCCCTTGCATCTTCTTTCCCTCCTCTTTGTTGATGGCAAAGGGGGAGAATATATTGTCTATTTGATGAATTCATTCCAGGGAAGTGTATGCATCATGTCTATGGCAAAGGGGGAGATCTTGTGAGCAGAGAGTTGTGTTCATGTCTCAGCATGTCATACATAGCATCTGCATGACAAATCTGAATGCCAAAACATGTCCTTCATCAAAAATGCATATGCACAACAGGATGTTGCTATTCTATATAATAGGGTGTTGCCATCATCAAAAAGGGGGAGATTGTTGTGACCCCTCTGTGTTGATGATGTTGACAATAAGGTTTACTTCATTGGCAACGGCTTGTTTTGATTGATTGGCAACTGTTATTATTTTGATGAAATTATTTTTATCAGGTTGTCTGTGTATATAATGCAGTCAGAGTCTATATATTGTTATGCACATACTCACAGGTATACACAGTGCATTGCAGCATTGACATAGAGTCTATACCTTTCCTTGTTTAGTCTGGACAGTAGTGGGTCGACCCCCTTCTCAGATGGGTCGACACCCCCAGAGTACAAGTCTATACACTGTTTGTCTGTCTAGTGTCTCATGCAGTGTCAACGCAGTAAGTGTGTACATTGCATTGGCTAAGTCTGTAGCGTCAACGCAATAAGTGTGTAAGTCTGTACATTATTCCCCTTCTTAGATGCGTCGACGCCCCCAGAGTGAAGTCTATACACTGTCTGTCTGTCTTGTGTCTCATGCAGCGTCTTAGGCATTTTGTTAAAGTCTATACAGTGCAGCTCACACGAACACTCAAGTCCATACATCGTGAAGTCTGCACAGTGTGGCACCCAATGTCTATACATTGCTCATTCGTTCATTCAGCATTGTCAAGTCTACACATTGGTCGGTGCCAAGTCTGTACAGCGAGCGTCTCATTGGTGAAGTCTGTACACTCACCAGTTGAACTTCAAAGTCCATACATTGGACTGTAGCTTGCACGAAGCTAAGCCCATACATCGCTCAAGTCTGTACAGAGTCCAGCTTCTTAGTTAGCATCTCATGCATTCAAGCAAAGTATGTACATCGGTATTTCAGCAAGTCTGAACATTGTCTGTCTCTGTTAGCGTCTCAGGCATTGGGTAAAGTCTATACATTGGACTGTTACAGCAAGTCTGTACATTGTCCGTCTCAGTTAGCGTCTTATGCATTGGGGCGAAGTCTATACAACCGACTGTTCAGTTTGTGATCAAGTCTGTACAGTCACTAAGTCTGTACATCCTCTAGGCGCTCACGAAGTCTATACATTGGTTTTCATTTCAAGTCTGTACAGACTTTGGTTTGTGTAAGTCTATACAACCGGCTGTTCAGCTTGTGACCAAGTCTGTACAACCAGGGCGACTGTTAAGTCTATACATTGATCATTACCTACGTTCTGAACTGAACTGAGTAAGTCTATACATTCATCATATCTTTTACCTACGCTCAGTTCAGTAAGTCTGTACATTGGTTGCTTTACCGATGTTGCCTTGCCAAAGTCTACACATTGGAAGTCTATACATCATTCGTGAAGACTGAACAACAAGCAAGTGTATACATTGGACGAGTCTGCATCGTGCATCAGTCCTGAAGTCTATACATCGTCTATCTTCATTAGAGTCTCATGAAGTCTTTACATCGTGTATCAGTCCTGAAGTCTATACATCGTCTGTCTTCATTAGAGTCTCATGGAGTCTATACATTGCACTCGCCTTCACATAGTCTATACACTGAAGTCTATACAATGCATTCACGTTTCACAAAGTCTATACATCATGAAGTCTACACAAGGCATTTCATCTTACAAAGTCTGTACAGAGTTCTTCACTTAACCTGATAATCTGATACTCTGTCTGACAGGGATTCGTTACTGAGATTGCTGACATGGCTCGTGATCCCAGGAGGATGAGGTGACCAGATGCTGCCACGTGGATGAAAGCACCTCGGATCTGGCGAATTCCTTGGGCGGGAAAACGTGGAAGCCACGCGCCCTTATCCAATCTGCTGCTGATATATATAGAAGTCTTCATCTTCTGTTGAAGGCAGATCGACCAGTGGCAAGTCTATATAGTGAGACAAACCTGAGACAGCAGAGAGCCACCGAGATCCAAAGAGAAGAGAAGCAGAGAAGAAGAAAAGGAGAGAAGAAGAAAGTGAGAGAGATGAGTTGAGAGAGTTATATGAGAGCTTGTGAATCAGTCTCTTGGTTCAGATACCAGAGCTGATATTGCTCAATTTGAGCTACAGTCGTTTTGGTTTTCATTCCATTAGATTCTGCATTTCTTGCTTTTCAGTCTTTGTTATTTTTCTTTTGAAAACTCTTGTTCGATCAAGCTGTTAGTCAGTGGTGTCAAGCTATGAGGCAGCGGTGTGCAAAGGTGTTACCTCTGGTTGGCTAAGCTGTAGAGCCCAGCAGAGCAAGCTGTGAAGCTCAGCTGTTGCAGAGGAGGTTCCTCTGGTCGGGATAAGCTATAAGCCCCAGCCGTTGTTGGCAAGCTGTAGTGCCCAGCAGATTGAAGCTGTGTATCAGCAGTAATCCACATTCGAGTTGAATGTGGGGTGGACGAAGGTCGGATTGACTGAACCACCTAAAATTCTTTGTGCCTCTCGTGTGGTTGATTGTCTGTCTAGCAGATCTTATCTCTATTATCCGATGCATTGACTGTGTTTGATCAGTGTTCTTTTAATTCTGCATCTGAATCTAGGCATAATTTTTTATTGGCCAGCTGATCTATTCACCCCCCCTCTAGATCCACATTCTGTGGTGAAAGAGCCTTCCATCTAATTTCAACAATGTTGACCCTTTTCTTATTGTGGAGCGTGTTGGCCCAGCGGCGTATCGATTGTAGCTACCTCCAGAGATAGATGCGGTGCATAACGTGTTTCATGTTTCGATGTTGCTGAAGTACATGCCCGATGATTCTTATGTGTTGGAAGACTCGGTGTACCCTGAAGTGACGCCAAATTTATCCATTCTCGAGTACCCCATTTGGGTTGAGGACCGGCGTGAGCAGCGGCTAAGGAATAAGGTCATACCTTTGGTTAAAGTGATTTGGCAATGCCACTCAGGAAATGAAGCAACATGGGAGTGTGAAGATGAGATGCAATAGCGGTTTCCGTATTTATTTGAGTAAGATCTCCCCTTAGGCTGATTGATTTCTGGTGTAAATTTCGAGGATGAAATTTTTGTAAGGAGGGGAGGACTGTAATACCCTGGATTTTAGATTCCACTTGATAGGCATTGGATTTATTTTTCGTGAATATTTTTAAGAGCAAGAAACTTTTTCTTTTTAATTTTAGGATAAATCGTCGAATTATTACAGAATTTATGTGATTAATCGATTAAATCGGAATGAGAATGGGCATATTGACGATTTTGCTTCTTTTGGGGGTTTGGGGCAACCCAAAACCCATTTTAACCCTCCCCCATGCGTCCCCTTCCTCCTCACTGATTCTCCCTTCTTCCTCTCCCGTTCCACCCCTCTCCCTCTGGCTGCAGACAACGGGTAGTGAGGAGGCTCGGCTGGGCTACGGTAGCTGCGAAAGGCGACTAGTGAGGGTGTGAACGAGGAGGTTTGTGCGGGTGGATCTCGATTTTTGAGCTTCACTGAGTTTCGGCGTGGATCGGCAACGATCAGAGTGATCTTAGGTGGTAAAAGCAGCGTCTTAGGTAGGGGGATTGACCCTTCCACCTCCCTGTGTGTTTTCCCACCGATTCGTGTAGAACCAGGTGAGAATGAGCGGGTTTTATTCTTATTTCGAGAAAATCGCATGTTTCGGGGTGAGCAATGATTTTGTCGATTCGAGCGGCGATTTGTGGTCCATTTGATGTGAATGGGTGTGCTAGGTGTCGGGGAGTGATTCCCCATGGTTCTCGCTCGCAATGGAGCGAGTTGGGCGTGGAATGGGGCCCTTAGAGGGTCACCTCGTTCGGCCATCGTCGGAATCAATCGACCAATCCAAGGGGTCGGTCGACGGGTTCCTAGCAGTGGGCAAGAAAAGGGGTCTGGGCTGGGATCGGTCGACCGACCCTGGGGTTCGGTCGATCGACTGACCCTGGGGTTCGGTCGATCGACCCAGGGTAGTAGGTCGACCGACCCCAAGGATAGGCCGACCGACCTTGGGCAGCCCCCTGTTGGTCGACTCACCCACCCCTAGAATGGCCTATTCAGCCCAGAAACTCAGATTTTCACCCCGAGAACTCAAATTAAGGTATTTATGGGTGAAATAAGTAAGATGATAGCCGTGCAAACCCCGTGAGGGCTGTTTTGTGGTGGGATGCCCAATGATCCAGTTTAAGGGTTGTGTGTACACCCCGTGGAGGGGGATCGTGGATGGTGTATGGTTTCCAACATGGTAACCTCGGCAGCCTTGTGTCTTATGAATTAAGGCTCGTGTTTCGTGTAATGAGTGTGTGTACAATCGGTAACACGTCAGTCGTTTCATAGCGGGTTCTCGCCTTGAGTGACCTTTCCCCACTAGTCGTAGCTTGCCTGGGCACACGGGTGCCGATTCACCTGGGAGTGGTGGAGAGGTAGACCTGGGAGAGACGATTTAGGCTGGTTTCCATAGGGCCTCCCACTGTGGCGGCTTGAGTCCAGACTGGGAGGAAAACTAGCTAGAGGACTTGACGTAACTCAATCAGTCAGTGTGTGCACACGTGGTCGGGGACTACGGACGTGTGTTGATGAGCACGACCCTGACTAGACCCTTGTCTTGTGTTATTGTGTACGGTGTCTCAGTTTTTGCATTGAGGCGAGTAGGGAGACACCTGAGGCTGGGGATTAAGTCGTCGGTGGACGCATCCGGCCTTGCTTCTAGTGGGTAGTGCTCCTGTCACTCGAGTGTAGCGACCCCAGTTTCTTACCATTGTGATTTAGTGTTCTGGCGGTCGAGGGTATCCCATTATACGAGATTGAGATGTGGTTTGCTTCGGGTGGCCGTGATACGCGTGTGGTGAGGTTATTTCCTTTAATTGTTATTTATCACCTTTTTTATTCTAATTACTATTTTGATTTATGACTTGCTGCATCGTGTATTTATCGTTGTGAGGTGGGGATCTGCAGGATCCCTACTGAGCTAATGAGACAAGGCTCACCCCTTTGTTTTTCACGTGAGGCGCGGCTCACACGTTGTGCTTCTAAGGCTTCGCATGGGGCTGGTGGTCATGTTTAGTGCCAGTTTGCCAGAGGTGCGGTATGCCCCATAGTCTTGTACTTTTTCAGTCTACTACACTTATGTGTGGACATATAAATTTTAGAATGTATAACTGTTAAACCCTATAATTGTTTATTTCTCGCATTGATTATGTTAAGCATTATTTAGTTGCAATTATTTTAGATTCGTATACACTACCACACCGTCCCTATAACCCTTCTGAGCCTCCGGCTCATGGGTGGCAGGCCAAGATCCATGGTATCAGGGTTTCTCTCGGTATTCGCATCTTGGGTCGTTGCACTATGGTCGCTACGCTCTATGCTTTTCTTTTCTTCTACCTTGGTGAGCTGAGGGCACCATCCTGCAAGGGTTATGAGAGAACAGATGGTGAAGGCCATGGGCTGTATAGGTCTCGGCGCTCGCCGGGACCTGTTAACACTAGGCAGGTCAACAGATGGAACCTCTCCGAGCATTGATGAGAGGCACTTGGTCCAATGTCTTGTTCAAGATTGAGAGGGGGGGGACATCTCCGAACTCAACTGGGCGGAATAATGGTCCATGGTTGACGGGCGTAGCCGTTTGACATACGGAACCTCTCTGAACCCCGGTGAGAGGCACTTGATCCAAGGTCTTGCTCAAGACCAGGGGGAGGACCATCTCCGAACTCAATCGAGTGGCGCAATGGTCCATGATCACGGGTGTAGCCAGTAGTTTGTTGTACTGGTGGGGCCGGTTGGTCATTTTTCCTAGAGGAGTTGACCAGCCAGCCCTCCGTTATGGGACTTGTCGCCCTGACTCTTAGGGAGCGGCGCGGTTGGCCAACCGACATGCGTACGTCGAGAAGGCGGGAGGTTTCGAGGGGGTGGACTGTCCTTCCTTCCTGAAGAGGAGGAGACTCGTTAGCCCGACCTCTGGAGGTATGAAGATACCATCGGTGAGTTTTGAGGGGGGTGGAATGTCCTTCCCTCCTGAAAAGGAGGAGACTCATCAGCCCAACCTCTGGAGGTATGAAAATACCGCCGGCAAGTTTCGAGGGGGTGGAATGTCCTTCCCTCCTGAAAAGAAGGAGAGGAGACTCGTCAGCCCGGTCTCTCGAGGTATGAAGATACCACTGGCGAGTTTCGTGGGGGGTGGAATGTCCTTCCCTCCTGAAAAGGAGGAGACTCGTCAGCCCGACCTCTGGAGATATGAAGATACCACCGGCGAGTTTTGAGGGAGCTAGGTAGTTGGTTCCCCCGGAGGGGCCGACCAGTTAGACTCTCTGTGGGGTGTGGAGCCACCTGTGGATTCCCTGCAGACACGTCGGGAGGGCTATGGTGAAGTAGCAGGGTCTGCGCCCTTTATTGATAATAGGCCTTTAGGTTTATAGAGTTCTAGGTGTGAGAGACTTCTCGACTGTCCAAGGTGGAGAGCATGTTGGCACCTTTTCTGAGCACCTTTGCGACCTTGTATGGGCCTTCCTGATGCGGGACAGACACGGGGACCGACTCTAAGTGATATGGATCTCGGACTCTAAATGCACACACGACCAGCAACATACGAGCATGAGAGACACTAGGCCCGACACTAAGAGCTCCTATGGGCTATACGTCGCTAACAGAAACGTAAGCTCACTCGTCGTCCCAAGCGAGGGAAACACGGATAGTGCACGGTTGAGGAACCGGCTGAGTTAAGGGTAGTCCGACTCACTTCCGTGCTCAGATCGAGTCACGGGACGGGTCACTCTCTCGCTCACAGCGGTGACATGGACTCACGGGCTAGAATCCTACGCTCTCACAGCGGCATACGACCATATACTAGCTAAGCAAAGTAATGCCAAGAAGTTACGATCGTACCTCCACGCACCCGGCGTGGGGAAGACAACCCCGGCCAAAACTGGACTCCCGGTTAACAAAGTTTTACTGTGGTACAAAAATTTGACCCACTCCACGCAGGGAGGTAAAAGGTCACATGTGGGGCGCGAGAGTCACGCGAATTGGGTTGACGGGCAGCATCTTGATGTCGCTCCGTCGGTGCCGAAACCCGCGTTTAGTGCTGTCCGGACGGCGCGATCTAAGGGTTCGTGGGGCCCACGGACCGCTCTGTCCTCCGAGTCTGATGGGGTGGGTCCTGCTGTGATGAAGACCCTTGATAGCGCGCCTCCCTGGATGGCGGTCGGGCGGGAACGCCGGTCGGAGGCCGATCGGCTCCGGTCTCCAAGCTTTGGAGTTGCTGCCCACGGACTGGTTGCTTCTATTTTGCAGCACGCGATCCGGCGAGATCGGCTACTGCGATCACTCCCGACGTCGGATCGATGCACAAGAGGTACCGTTGGAAAGCTCTCTTGAAGTCCTTCAACGCTATGGGGCTCAGAAAAATTCATCGGAGCCGTGCTTCTGATGGGCAATTTTAGAACCGACCTGTTCCCAGTCTCAGATCTGACTGGGCAGAAACTGAGTTTCCTGAGAGTTGGCATTGACCGTAAGGCAAACCTCCGAATCAGACCTCGATCTCTTCATGAAGATTGTAGAGGGGAGAGAGAGGAAAACGGCAATATTTTTTATGACTGATTTGGTGGAGATTTGGATGGGGAAAGCTATTTTATACTGGCGGGTGCTCGGATCTGGACAGAAGCAGACCGAACTGAAGGGGATCTGAAAATGATTTTTAGAAAATAGGTGGAGGCCTTTTGAAATTCCACAAAAATTCGTGGGTGGAGGGGGTGGTGGATAGAACCTTCAATAAATTTGGGGGTTCCAGAAAAAATCAAAAGGAGGTCCGGAGATGGGAAACTCAGGGTGGCTGTGGATCTAGACTGAAAACAGACAGATCTGGAAGAAAAAGATGGACGAAAATGGAAAAATGGAAATTGGAAGTTAGAAGCCCAACCAATTTTTATGGGAGGTGGAGGGAACCTCTGGAACTTACCCTGAATGTCTGAGCTCAAGAAGAGTCCGTGGCTGAGAGCAGAAATTCGTGGAAGGACCTGTTGTCACCCGATTGACAGAATACCGACGGAGGTGGTGGTGGTGCAATGGCGGCTCGATGGCGGCGGCGGCGGCAACGATGAACTTCACACCTGATAGATGAGGCTTCCCACCTCAGAATACAGCCTTCCCAGCTGCAAGAAGAAGAGAGGAGAGAGGGAGAGGGGCGCACCAAGTTGGAGCTCCAACAAAATTTCTGATTTTCATATGCATTAATTCCATTCAAATGAAAATACAAGGTATTTATGTGAAATGACAAAAGATACTAATTGACCCTAGATCTAGGGTTGGGGAGGGTAAAAGAGGGAGTCCACAAACTATTTCTCCCATGTGATTTGGAATCAAATAAAATAAAAATTCAAATCCTAATATAATATACTAAATGGGGGGCGCCCCCTTGACTTTCAAGGTTCCAACCTTGAATTTTATTCCCCTTTGTCCCCCACTTGGCCCACCCTTCTAGAAGCCTGCCATTGGAAGGTTGACTGACCCCACATGGGCCCTAGGGATGAGGTGGATCAATGGGGAAGGGATAGGGGGGCCCGCGGGACCCGAGTGGTCCCAAATTACACATAAACCCCTGTTACAATCCAAATTACAATCTAAATAAAACTAAACAAACACACATGACACACAAGTAAAGTCCACATAAATGCAATAAATATCGAGACTCAAGAGGGAGTCTCCAGACTGTCTCCGAGCCAGATGGACGCCGAAGTGGCTCGAGTGGTGCTCCGCGTACGGTACCGGTGGCTTGCTGGTTCGTGCTTCTCGCTCGCTCTGGTGTCCGCACCAATTCTCCTCGGGTGGGAGAAACTCGACCCTGTCAAGTAAGGGTCTGCATCACTCTGGTACCGCTCCAATAGGTCCGGATCGATCCGCTGCAACTCTCCATGGGTGATCCAAGTATCCTCGGTGGCGGGTCGCCCTCTCCATCGCACTAGGTAGCGTGGGTAGGATCCACTCCTGGTAACAGTCACCTGCTCATCCAGTATATGATCTATGTGCTCTCGCTGCCGTGGAAATGGGGCTGGTGGTGGACACTCAGGTGTGGGATCACTCTCAATAGGAGGAGATGGCTCGAAAGGCTCACTAGGGATCACCGCTGTGTCCCTATATGCAACTAGATCCGACACATTGAAAGTAGAGCTTATACCATATTCCTCGGGCAGGTCCACAACATACGCATTGGATCCAACGTGTTTCAACACTCTAAATGGACCGGTTCCGCGAGCTTGCAATTTCTTTACGATTCCAGAGGGAAACCATTCAGGTCTTACCCTGATCATGACATATTCACCCTCTTGGAACTCACGGTGGTGTCGATGGGCATCGGCTAACTCCTTATACCGTGTATTGTTGGCCTCAATGTGACGACGGATGTCGTCATGAAAACTCCTAACATGCCTAGCAAACGACTCGGCAGACTCCGACACTCGTGCATGGATGGGCATGGGAACAAGATCCACTGGCTTCCTAGGCCTACGACCTGTGGCAATCTCGAATGGACTCATACCGGTAGACCTGTTAACCGAATCGTTATATGCAAATTCTGCCAATGGTAATATGAGATCCCAATCCCCTAGACGATTCCTGACAAGACACCTCAAAAGGTCACCCAGACTCTTATTGACCACCTCGGTCTGACCATCTGTCTGGGGATGATATGCAGTGAAAAACTTGAGGTGAGTACCCAACATATGCCACAGTGTCTTCCGAAAATAACTGGTGAATCTAACATCGCGGTCAGACACTATGGTACGAGACAACTCAAACTTGCACACCACATGAGTAAGGAATACGCGGGCTACCCTCGAAGCATCCGAAGTCTTCGAGCAGGGAATAAAAAGGGCCATCTTCGAGAATCGGTCAACAACCACATAGACCAAATCAAGCTTCCTGGAGGTACGTGACATTCCCAAGACAAAATCCATGCTAACATCCTGCCACGGGGCATCAGGCACGGGAAGAGGTGTATAAAGGCCCGAGCTTTGCTTCTTCATTTTGGCCGTAGCACATGTACGGCACTGAGCCACAATATGAGCAACATCACGTTTCAAGCTCGGCCAATAAAATCTATGCTCAACAGCCTCGATAGTCTTGTTCCGACCAAAGTGGCCGGCTAGATCTCCCGCATGTAGCTCCCAGACTAAGAAGTCTCGAACCGAAGTTCGGGGAACACAAAGCCTGCCTCCTCGAAAGAGGTAACCCTCCTGAAGCACATAATCATCAAGGTCTCTCGAGGGTCCGGCCTGGAGAGTGGTATAAATCTGACCGAAGTCAGGACAGTCAACATAGGCCTCTCTCATCTTCTCTAACCCTATGACCTCGGCACTCATGGTGGTAAGCAAACACGCTCGCCGACTCAAGGCATCGGCCACCTTGTTCTCCACTCCAGCCTTATGTTTTAGCATAAATGTGAACTGTTGGAGATACTCAACCCAACGGCTGTGACGCGCATTAAGCTTCTTTTGGGAATGGAGGTACCTCAAAGTCTCATGATCAGAGTATAAGGCAAACACCTGATGTAATAGATAGTGCCTCCAATGCCTAAGAGCCTGAACAACTGCGTAGAATTCTTTATCATAAGTGGAGTATCGCAGTTTCGCGTCATTCAGCTTCTCACTGAAATATGCGACCGGGTGGGTCTCCTGACTCAACACTCCTCCTATCCCAACACCCGACGCATCACAAGAGACCTCAAACACCTTCGAGAAATCTGGCAATCGAAGGATAGGTGTCTGGGTCATGCGCTCCTTGATGTCCTTGAAGGCAGCAGCTGCGGCCTTCGTCCATACAAATGTGCCCTTCCGAATACAGTCCGTGATCGGGGCAGTGACGGAGCTAAATTCGCGGATGAAATGACGATAGAACGTCGCAAGGCCATGGAAGCTGCGGACATCATGGACCGTACGGGATTCCGGCCACTCAACAATGGCCTGGACCTTCTCTGGATCGGCGGAGACCCCAGTACTAGACACAATAAAACCCAAGAAGGTAAGCTGAGGTGTCATGAAGGCACACTTCTGTGGGTTCGCATACAGCTGTTCTCGTCTAAGAAGTAGATAGACCTGTCGAAGGTGGTCTAAGTGGTCCCCCGTGGTGCGACTACAGATAAGAATATTATCAAAGTACACGACCACAAAGACTCCAATAAAAGGTCGAAGGACCTGTGTCATGAGTCGCATGAAGGTGCTAGGGGCATTGGTCAGCCCAAAGGGGATAACCAACCACTCATAGAGACCATCCTTGGTCTTGGATGCGGTCTTCCACTCATCACTTGGCCTAATCCTCACCTGATGGTAGCCACTCTTAAGATCGATCTTCGAGAAGATAGTGGCACCGGCCATCATGTCTAACATATCATCTAAGCAAGGAATATGGAACCTGTACTTCACGGTGATTTTGTTGATGGCACGACTATCAATGCACATTCTCCACGTGCCACCCTTTTTTGGGGCGAGTAATGCGGGAACAACACATGGACTCATGCTGTCCCGAACAGACCCTCTCTGCATCAACTCATCGACCTGCCGTTTTAGCTCGGCATGTTCCGTGGGACTCATGCGATAATGAGGAAGATTGGGCAATGAGGAGCCCGGAATCAGGTCGATAGCATGCTGAATATCTCGCATGGGTGGGAGTCCCTCGGGAAGCTCCCCGGGAAAAATATCAGCGAACTCCTGCAGAATAGGAATGACATCGGGTGGGAGTTCATCCTCGGAGTTCAGCTCCACCTCTCGGACCGTAATAGCAAATACAGGGCAGCCCCGACTAGCCTCCCGCTCCATTTCCCGGGAGATAATCATCAGCAACCTCCTAGTCGAGGGCTCGCTTGGGCCAGATGTAACGGTCATAGCCCGAGCTGGGGATGGGGTACTGGGCCCGGGGACGGAAGGCTCCGGAGTACTAGGGCCAGTAGGACTCCTAACTAATGGGCTCTTGGGATGATGGGGGTGGAGAGTAATCCGTTGGCCAGCATGGTCGAAGGTACAGGTGTTCGACCGGCCATGGAGTGTGGCATCCCGATCAAATAACCACGGCCTACCAAGAATAATGCTGCCCACCTCTAGAGTGATAGGAACGTAGCTCGTTATACTTTTATCACTGCTGCGAGAGTGAGTGAGTGGAACTCGTCCCGTGACTCGATCCGAGCACGCGGAAAAGTCGATACCCGAGACTCAATGCCGGTTTCTCAACCGCGCAGATCCCGCGTTTCCCTCGCTTAGGGACGTCCGCGAGCTAGAGTCCCAAGTTCGCATCCCGTCCCGCATCAAATTGGTATTAGAGCTAAGTCGAGTCTAGGGTAGTCGGTCCAAAGTTTGCATTTGCATTCCTCTACCCGGTATATCAAAAGGTGTTCCCGGAATGATAGGTTACGCTTATTGGGAAGGTTGTACACTTGCGTGAGTTCGGTCTTCGGATCACACCTCCACCACGTACCGGATATTGGTTGAGTCGAGGTTTGTAGTCGAGTCTGCATTCCAACTTTGCATTGTTGTTTTAGGGTCGTGTCTAGTCGGTTTATCTTGCACCAAGTGTCGGCATGGCCATCCTATAGCTCCCCGTGTCCCATGGATCCCCAAAAGTCCATGTCATATGAATGCTGGCGACACACCCAAGGATGGGGAACCCAACCCCACCACCTCCGTAGGCTCGAAGCCCCGGACTTTTATGGCTCCAACGTCTCGAGCGACTACCTACAATGGGAAGCCGCCATGGATAAATATTTCGAGTGTTACACGATGTCCGGAGCCGTGGAAGTTCGTTTTGCCAAAGGGAGGCTTCGCCACAAAGCCGCCTAGAAATGGGAGAGCGTTGAACGCATGAGGGAGATGAACATGCAATGGCCTATCGAGTCGTGGCGTGAGATGAAGGGCGAGCTTAGAAGGGTCTACC
This sequence comes from Amorphophallus konjac, assembly GCA_022559845.1. Classification (NCBI taxonomy): domain Eukaryota; kingdom Viridiplantae; phylum Streptophyta; class Magnoliopsida; order Alismatales; family Araceae; genus Amorphophallus; species Amorphophallus konjac. The sequence continues at coordinate 77,279,369 of CM040123.1, read as the reverse complement.
TACCCGGCCCAGTCACCTCCACCCGATCCCACCCAGTCACCTCCAACCAAGTGGGTCGTAATCGGAGGTAGCGAGCCCCACATGTAGACTAGTCTAGACCCAAGACTAGGCCAATTGAATACAAGCAAACCCACCAAGATGCCCCTAGTCCAAACCGCACCTTAGACAATCTCTTGCAAATGTTTATGGACCAGATGGATAGGATAGATGGGATGTGGGCACGACTCCTGCCCGAGCCTAAGGAGGTAGTAGCCGGCAGTCTAAACCCGGTGCTATCTACGTAGTCCGCAAGTCCTCTCCCCATCATGGAGGAAGTCCCTTCCCCAACCGAGAGAGATGTCGTGCTAGATCCTTCACCCTTCAAACTTCAGCCGGAGCTATACCTACTTACTAAGGGTGAGATTGTCATTATAGAGCCACTTCTTAGCTGGCTCAGGCAAGGCTTAGTCCCTAAAGCCTTTTTCCACCCATCCATGGACCCCACATTACCATTAGTGCCAGTCAACTCATTCGACACCACATTCCGATCTAGTCACCATGTTGATATATTGGGTGACCTTATTGAGGGATTAGACTGGCAATTGAAGTTGACGTGTATGTTGGCCCGAGGCTTCAACCATCCCAATCATCGTAGTTTCACACATCCAGCTTTAGGGTCCATTACCTCCGTGTGCACCGTGGGTCGTGTCACCACGGAGATTCTCTTATTCCTCCCCATACCGGCCGAGCCAAACTTCATTCCCTTTTCCCGAGGGAGGAACCATACCTTCTACATGAGACCACCGTCCCATATGACCATTTACACCTTCAAGAATTCCAAACATGGGACCGTGACCTATGGGAACCCAGCTCGAGGGGTCACACATTCTTTGATCCCGTCTACCCCTTCCCTAGTGAACCCCTTGACCCACCACATCTACTCAACTTCTTCGAGGGAGTCCACTATCACACCCCTACCCCACGGGCCAGTCCACCTACACTCCGCAAGGAGCCCGTTCATTGGGGTATGGAAGTAGGAGAATTCGGCTCTCCTAGCCCACCCAAACCTTCCACGCCTAGCCCACCCAAACCTCCCAATTCCAAAAGGCCGTCAGCGCATGAGTGGTGCATTTTGGGATATCTAGGAGCCCATGATTCTACCGACATTTGGTTACGTCTTGTGTATGCATGGCACACATTCGGATGTCTTGATCCACCATTGCATATGTAAGGGTCGGTCTAATAGTAGGTTTATTTAGGGTCTTGTGTGAGTCTGTGTTTTTTCTTTCTTTGTTCCGAGTCTATACATATATGTGTCCAGCATATTAGGAGTCACATAGTCAGCCTCATGTCAGCTCGTAATGTCAGTCCCTTTCGAGTGTGAGGCAAGTCGGGTCTACTGCGTACGTTGTAGACTTGCCGGAATTTGGGATCAGCTGTACTCAATATTTCGGATCCAGTCACATACAGGGACCCAACGGTGATTCATAGTGAGCCGTCTTCTTCCTTTGAGAGTGACCCCACCTCGGAGTGTCCACCACTAGCCTCATTCCCACAGCAGCATGTGCATATCGAATATATACAGGGTGAGCAGGTGACGATTACTTGGAGTGGAGTATACTCCGTGTTACCTGGTCGGTGACAGATCGCAGGAGCAACACTAGCGGCCGCACCCCTTACTCGACGGGGTCGAGTTCTTCCCACCTGGGGAGAATTGATGGGAATCAACATCGAGCACTAACATTTTATTTTTGCATTTGTGTCCTTTTTGTTTACATTTATATCCTTGGCTAATTGGGTTTACAATTGTAAGGCATTATAAGCCAAAGGGTTAGCCATTAAGAATCTTTGGGTTTCTTTGCAAAAAGGCCTTTGGGTTTCTATGTAATTTGCTAGTAGGTCCAGCAGGGCCCCCACCTTATTTTCCATTGGTCCACCTAAGATCTAGGGCCCATGTGAGGCTAGTTCAAAGTCCAAGATTGGACTTGGACCAAGGGGGGGACAAGGTGGAAGAAAATTCAAACTTGGACCAATCAAAGTCCTAGATGCTCCCCCCTTTACTATTGTTTATTCCTTGTTGTATTTTATTTAATTTGGTCATTTGACCACATGGGGGATTAATTATCCTATCCCTAATTTACCCCTCTCTAACCCTAGATCCAGGGGTAGTTTATGTCTTTTTTCCATTTCTATATAACCCATGTATTTTGTGAATTTCTTAGCAATTAATGAAGAAAAATCCCATTTGTTGCTCAATTTGCCCAAGGGCACCCTCTCTCCCCCTTGGAGCTATGATAGCTCCAAATTTTCAGAGGTGTGAAGCCTCCCCACCACCCCCTCTCTGAGTGAGAAGCTCAGCACCGCCATCGAGCCGCCATCGCACCACCGCCGCCACCTCGTCAGAGTTCTGTCCAACTCTGGATAACAAGCTTAGGCCGAAATTCTATCTCCCAATCAAGAGATCTGCTCGACCCCAAATTTTGAGGGTTTGTTCTTCCAATCATCCCCCATCCCCCGTTCAAATTTTGTGTCATTTCGCCTTCGTTTAGTATTTTTCCCATAATTATGTTTCCCCCAGCAATCTGCCAGTTTGCAGATTTCCGGGACAATGTCCTGTTGTTGTATTTTTCCTGCCCCCCTAGCTACCACTAAAAAATCCCAAAAAAATCATACGTGATCCTCACATCCCCCTCTTCCACCCATATTTTTTTCAGACTCTAGATCCATCATTTTTATGTCGGTCAAAATTCAGTCTCAGGCAGATCTTGTTATGTCCTGATTATCTGTAATCTGAGTCAGTAAAAAAAAATCTTCGGAACAGTCATTTTTCATTTTCAATCCATTCACTGGATGGATCTGAAATAATTATATGTTGTAGCCCTTTGAGTCCTCTATCCATCGGTACTAATTTTGCCTCGATCCCACACCGGATCTGGGCGTAAAAATTCTTTTCGTGGAGGCGCGCAGAACTGATCCGTGAATAGGCCAGCAAAGGCAACAACAAGTTAATTCTTGCAAAATTACTTCAGCATCGATTCAGCCACCGCCGACTTCGGGGATCGAAGAGGAGTCGTCCACCAGCGTCCCACCCAGTCGCCGCAGCAAGGATTCGACCAGAAGCCGCCGTCTCAGTTGCTGAGTTCCCTTGTTGTACCGAGTTGGAACAGTACCGAGTCAGAACCGAACCGGACCAGCAGCCCGTCCCCGACCCGATAGCCCTTCCGGCTCTCTATCCGTCAACCCAAGATCGTTATTCTCGGGTCCCATTGTAGCCCTTTACCTCCCTGCGTGGAGTGGGCAATAAAATTCATTGTTGTAAATTATTGATAATTACTGTATCGGGAGTTACGGTTCTTGGCCGGGGTCATCTTTCCCACGCCCGGAGCGTGGAGGTACACTTACCACCCTCCTCATTTTGGCATTTGCTTTACTCGTATATTTTCATATGCCGCTGCTAGAGTGATAGGAACGTAGCTCGTTATACTTTTATCACAGCTGCGAGAGTGAGTGAGTGGAACCCGTCCCGTGACTCGATCCGAGCACGCGGAAAAGCCGATACCCGAGACTCAATGCCAGTTTCTCAACCGCGCAGATCTCGCATTTCCTTCGCTTAGGGACGTCCGCGAGCTAGAGTCCCAGGTTCGCGTCCCATCCCGCATCAACAAGCTTGCTTTAAGTACATTACATGTTACATGAAATGCAAGTATAGCTATACATGAACGCAAGATAACACCAAGTGGAGAATACCAAGAAATAAAGATGAACTAGCAAGTTTCCAAGATGAATCATGTAAAAGCTATCAAGGATATCAAGTAATATCAAGTCACGTCATGAGGATTGGCTATTTTGATGTAGCAAGTAAATACCCATTCCGGGTCACGCAAGTCACGTCATGTCATGTCAAGTCAAGTACGAGATGTTGAATGCCATAGATTAATCTAGAAAGTCATGCACTTCGGTGCAACGTGACACCGTGGTCAATATAGCTCCCATGGGCATAAGTACTTTCGGGTGCTTCTCCCAGAACTAGACCAGGCCCCATTAATGCCAGGCATTGAGTCATGTATTTATCTTAACATCCATTATAGTTTATAGCCAATAGAATTCCAAAGAAATAAGCCATTGTAGGAACATTAAGGTAGATTCACAGAATAGAGAATTCAAGGATAGAACTTTGTGTAAAGACGACATGGTGATAAATCTTACATTAAAATAAGACATTCATGAATCTGGGACAATTGGCGTCCACTCAGGCTGCCACCAATTACAGTATACGCGTCCACTGTGGTGGTCGCCAATTCTGTGAACAGTACATGCACGAAGAAATAGCGTCCCCTGTGACGGCCGCTATTCCAGTTATGGCATCAACTGTACTGGTCGCCAATTCCAGATAGTGACAAGACTCTCACAGAACACCAGAACAACGTTCTATGAAGGCTAGGGCGTCATATTTCTTCAGAGTGACATGACAAGCCACGTTTCATGGGTTTTTAGGGTACAACCTACTCGGGCGCCTTGAGGGATTCCAAGGTTAGCGGAGACTCACGGAGGCCTTAGAGAAAGAATTTTCAATCTGGTGGAAGGAATATCCGGTGGAGGGTCATTCAATCTCCAAGAAATAGGGTGACATAGAAATTCATAAAACAGGGACTCCATCTCGGCCATGAGACAACAGTGCCAATAGACACGCGGTATGGGTCAAAATGCGATAAAAACTGTGAGACAAGAAATAGCATTGAGCAAGAAGGCGCCGATTTAGAAATTCACTTCTCTTTAAAGAAGCGTCAATTCTAAAAATTTCAAATATTCAATTAAAATTATTTATAATTGGCGTCCGTGTAAGGAGGCGCCATATCTTTAAATAGCGTCTATGTAATGGACGTCAATTCATGATTTTCCAAGTTATTTCAATTTTAATCAATTTAACAGGAATCAACGTCTCTGTGAAGAGGCTCCAATTCTGTAAGTCACGTTTGCGCAAACAGACGCTATTTCTTTACTGTGTACATGGCATAAAGCATCAGGTAGATACGTTCACAGATACTAAGCACTATTTATTTCTTTAAGAATAGCATGAACATTAGCACTTTGACGTTTACGGGGATTTTTAAAGATCAAAGTACATGATAATTAAGAGAAAAATATGGGGATCCTAAAATCATGCTCATACAGACTTTACAGATTAGGGTTTCATACTTATTAAATTTTAAACATGTGTTAATTATTAATTATACTGCAAGAAATAGCGTCAAGGTAGTGGCCGCTCATTAATTGGCATCGATCAGACTGTCGCTATTTCAAGAAATAGCGCCCTTCTAGACAAGCGCCAATTAAACATCGTCAACTGTTCTGGCCGCTATTTTAATGTAAAATAGAAAGCTATGAAAATGATGTAAGAACATAAGAAACAAGAATCATTGAGGTATAATCTGGATGCCTAACATGAATTTCATGCATGCAACACCTTTATTTATCATCTTGGGCTTTAGTTATTGAGATAACCTACCTTGGTTTGGGTTGAACAGAGAGAAAGAAGAACAGAGAGAATAAAGAAGTAGAAGAAGAAGATGCTTGCTTCTTGTTGCACCAACGGTAGCAGTAGGTATGTTCGGAGGAAGAAGAGGAAGCAGACGAACGGGAGAAGAACGCAAACTCAAACAGGAAGAAGAGGATGCAGAGGAAGAAGGAGAAGACGATCACAACGTCGACCCCACGGTGAGTAACTCACGAATAGCAACAGCAACAACGTGCTTCTGCCGATCGCATGGGTCATATTTATAGGGTTTTTGGGGCTCTAAGAGTCCTACTATGTGCATGATTTCCTACTTGGTTTAAACTTCCCAAAGTTAATCCCATCTTCTCATACTAGCAGCCACTTTCCTTGTTAGATTAAAACCCTAACGCATGGTCGACCTAATCCCTTCGAACAAAGGGTTTAGGTAAATGTTTAATGGGTTTTTCTTCATTAATTATTTTGGGGCCTTTCATTAGCTGTTGGGTTTTGAGGCCTATTAGAAATGGTTTTAGAGTTATTAACGTAGGTTCAAGTAATAGGTTTTTGGTCCATTTGTGTGATTTTTTCTTAATTAGGCTTTTTAGTCCAACCCATTATTAATTGGGCCAAATATTTTCTTTATTTAATTTGGGGTGCTACACCCTCCCCCACTTATAAGAATTTGGTCTCCAAATTTAATTGCATAGATAGATAGAGGGTGTATATTACCTACTATTAGAATAGTTTCGAAAACCTCTTGCGCATAGATTCCTCCGTTTCCCAAGTGGCTTCTTGTTCCGAGTTTTTGTTCCAGTGAACCTTCACCATAGGAATTGTCTTGTTCCATAGCACACGAACCTCTTGATCAAGGATCCTTAATGGCTTTTGCTCATAAGTCAGATCCTTTTATATCACTAGGTTGTCATGTTCTATCACATGGAATGGATCGTGAACATACTTCTTCAGCATAGAGACATGAAACAGGTTGTGGACTTCAGACAATTGAGGTGGCAAGGCAATTCGGTAGGCAACCTCGCCAACCCTTTCAAGAACTTCGAAAGGACCGATATATCTTGGTGTAAGCTTACCCTTGACACCAAATCTTTGAATTCCTCGACCTGGGGAAACCTTGAGGAATACATGATCCCCGACTTGGAACTCCAGGTTTCTCCTTCTAGTATCGGCATTAGTCTTATGCCTTGACTAAGCCATTTGAAGCCTTTCCCTGATAATTTGTACCTTCTCGGTTGTGTCTCTTACTAGTTCCGGGCCTAGAGTTACTTTTCGCCAACTTCATCCCAGCATATAGGTGAGCGACAACTCCTTCCGTATAGTGCCTCGAATGGTGCCATTTGGATGCTAGCTTGATAGCTATTATTGTAGGTAAATTCCACCAGAGGCAGATGATCGTGCTAACTCCCACCAAAATCTATGACATAGGCCCTGAGCATGTCTTCCACTACTTGGTTTATCCTTTCCGTCTGGCCATCCGTTTGGGGATGAAATGCAGTGTTGAAATTCAATCTCGTCCTCATGGAGTGTTGTAGACCCTTCCAGAAGTGTGATGTAAAGTGCGGCTCTCGGTCAGACACTATTGAGACAGGAACTCCATGCAATCTGACAATCTCTTTGATATACAGAGCTGCTAGCACATCAACCGACCATTTACTCTTGATGGGCAGAAAATGTGTAGACTTAGTCAACCGATCAATAATCACCCATATCCCGTCATGTCCGCCCTTTGTTTTAGGCAAACCCATGACGAAATCCATCCCTATGTTCTCCCACTTCCACTAAGGGATCTCTAAGGGATGTAATTTACCAGCAGACTTTTAATGTTCCACCTTTATCTTTTGGCAAGTAAGGTAGCGAGAAACGAACTCCGCTATGTCTCTTTTTATATTGGGCCACCAAAAGTTTCTCTTCAAGTCTTGATACATCTTGGTAGCACCGGGGTGAATAGTATACTTTGATCGGTGAGCTTCTTCTAGAATATTGTTCTTCAATTTTGGACAATCTGGTACACAAGTTCTTTCATGAAACAGTAGTCTCCCATCAGGGGCTAGCTTGTAGTCGGGTTGCTTGTCCAATTTGTCTCTAATTTCCAATATTGTTGGGTCATCACCTTGCAACTTCTTGATTTCGGAGAGTAAATCAGGATGTAGACTCATGTGAGATAGAGTGACACATCCCTTCTCCTTGTTCACATCTATATTCAACTTGGAGAATTGTTCCAGCATTCTCCATTCTTGTATCATGCAACTGGCTAATAATGCTCTCGGCTTTCGACTAAGGGCATCAGCTACGGAATTACCCTTTCCTGGATGATATTGTATGGAGAAGTCGAAGTCCTTGAGATATTCAAGCCAGCGCCATTGTCTCATGTTTAATTCTTTCTAAGAAAATAAATACTTCAAGCTTTTATGATCGGAGTATACAATGAATTACTCTCCATAGAGATAGTGCCTCCAGATCTTCAAGGCAAATACTACCGTGCCCAGTTCTAGATCATGCACCGGGTAGTTTTCTTCATGCTTTTTAAGTTGCCAGGAAGAATATGCAATTACCTTCCCTCGTTGCATTAACACACATCCTAGACCGATGCTAGATGCATTGGTATATACCTCGAACCTTTCTCCTTCAATAGGCAATGATAATACCGGGGCAGTGGTCAAGCGGTCCTTCAGAGTTTGAAAGCTCTCTTCACACTCTTTGGTCCATACATATGGATTCTCCTTACCAGCCAGACCCAGAAAACTACGGATCTCGGTAGTATTGACAGGTCTTTCCCAGCTTTTTACCGCTTCGACCTTTGACGGGTCAACAAAAATTCCTTTCTTCGAAATTACATGCCCCAAGAATGATACTTCCTCAAGCCAGAATTCACATTTATTAAACCTTGCATATAGTTGATTGTCCCTTAATAACTGTAGTGCAATTCTCAAGTGCTCTTCATGGTCTTCCTCAGACTTGGAATATATCAAAATATCGTCAATGAACACCACAATAAATTGATCCAGATGAGGCCTGAATATGCTATTCATCAACTGCATAAAGGCTGCAGGGGTATTTGTTAGTCCAAAAGGCATAATAGTAAATTCATAATGCCCGTACCTGCTCCTGAATGCCGTCTTGAAAATATCATCTTCTTTAATTCTCAATTGGTGATATCCCGACCTGAGATCAATCTTCAAAAAATATTGAGCTCCAGAAATCTGATCAAATAATTCGTCGATCCTCGACAACGGATACTTATTCTTGATAATGAGTTGGTTCAACTGCCGATAATCTATGCACAACCTCATGGATCCATCCTTCTTCTTAACAAACAGGACGGGTGCTCCCCATGGGAAAGTACTCGGCCTAATAAATCCTTTCTTCAAGAGCTCCATCAATTGTTCCTTTAGCTCCTTTAGTTCAGTGGGAGACATTCTATAAGGTGCCTTTGAAACATGGCTAGCACCAGGGACGAGGTCAATTGTCAAAGACACTTCCCTTTCCGGGGGTAGACCGGGCAAATCCTCCAGAAATACATCGGGAAAATTTCTAACCATGCGGATATCCTCTAGCTTTGATTCCTTAACCTCCGTTACAGTTACAAGGGCAAGGAAAGCCATACAACCTTTCCTTATAAGTTTACTAGCTCAAAGAGCCGAAATGAGGGGTGACTTGTTTCTACTCCGGGGACTAATGTAAACAAGCTTCAGGTAATCACTAAAAGTTACTCTACCCTTTCGGCAATCTATAACCGCCCTGTTAGTAGATAGCCAATTTGCACCTAGTATGACATCATACCCATCCATATCTAGGCATATTAGATCGGCATGTAGATTATGCCCTTCAATTAAAATTTCACTATCCGGATAATGATGTGTAATCTCGGATCTGCTTCCAAGAGGAGTAGAGATAACTAGATCCGTTTCTAACCAAGCAGGTTTCATAGATAATGAAGCAGCAAATCTTTTTGAAACAAATGAATGAGTGGCACTAGTATCAAACAAGACACGTGAAGTCTTGGAACAAATAGTCAGTGTACCTTCCACGATTCCTCCTTCACTCGGTTCCACCTCTTGCAGTGCTTGTAGACGACCTTGCTTCTTTACCGGGCACTTGTCGTTGCTAGCTTGCTCATTTAGTAAGGGACAGTCGGGAATCTGGTGATCGCAGGTCCCGCAACGGAGGCAAGCTCCCAATCTCCTCCAACACTCCTCGGCCTTGTGTCTGGCCTTATCACAATGTTTACATACCTCTTTAGAGGGTATGTTGATGGAAAATGGTTTGTCGTTCTTCTTGGATTTCTTATCTTTAGAGGATTCTCCTCCATTATTAGATCTCTTCTTGGAGAATGGGACCTTGAATGTTTCCGAACTGGTAACCTGTTCTTTCTTATCCCTACCACGGATCTTGTCGGACAATTCTGTGGCATCCTCTAGTAATTGAGCTTGCCTCACCATTTCTGAATAGACTTGTATGTCCATTGGTGCCAGTTGGGTGATGTATTAAGGTCTTAACTCATTGAGAAATCTTCGGGCTTTCATCTTCTCCGTATGCACTAGGTGTGGTGCATAACAGGACAATCTAGAGAATTGGGCCTCATACTCGGCCACAGACAAGCTCCTTTGCTTTAACGCGGTAAACTCTGCGACCTTCTGTTCTTGTATATGATTAGAAAAATACTTGCTATTAAAATGGTCGATGAACTCGCCCCATGTGATGTGTTCATGCGGCAAGGTCGCCTCCACGGACTCCCACCAGAATCGAGCATCCCGCTCTAGTTGGAATGTTACTAGTAACACTTTCTCCTCATCCGTGCATTGCATGACACGAAATATGCGCACGATCTTCTTGATACAGTTTTCAGCGTCGTCGGGATCGGACGAGCCGACAAACTTCAGTGGGTTCATGTTCCTAAAACTTCGGTGGAGATCTCTGGCACCTCGGTTCATGCCACCATGCGCTACTTGTTGAAGCGCCTGGGTGAGGCCTTGAACAGTCTGTTGCATGTCGCGCCACCGGGCTCTTTCGGCGTCCATGATCCTACAAGATTTTAAATAATTAAATTAATATGTGATTAACTATAGGTTAAATCTTCTACTTATGTTGACTCAACCCATGGCTCTACCCATCTCACCGAGTAAAAGGAATGAAACCTATCCTTCGACTTTGGTAACCTAGGTAATTTGAAAACCTAGGCTCTGATACCACAAAAACTGTCACGCCCCGAGTGCGGAAAGAACCCGGGAGTGCTGGACGAGTTTATATCATTTATGTCAATCAGAGAACGAGGTAATTCGACACAAAAGACAAAGTGCGCTAAAGAGAAATAACCAAGTCCAATTTTATTCATCAAACTAATAACTCAAGGTACAACTTCCAAATATTCATACTAGACTCAATAAAGGAAAAATTACAATAATGACTCAAGAAAATAGAAAGACTTGACTCGATGATAACAAGCGACATTCGGGATCGGCTCTAGGCTCATCACTCTTGGCCATCCGCATTCGACTGAGCCTCGTCAACGGAATTGTTGAACCCCATGTGTAAATATTCTATTTGTTGGATTTTGATGATGACCAAACACTATATTAGACTAGAACTTTTGTTGGTTGAATATATTTAGTCAAACTCATTTTGAACTGCTTTACTATATTTCACCTTTTTCTTCTTAGTTCATGAACTACTAAGGTTGCCAGAGGAGATATACTTGTAGGATCAAGATCATCTATCTTGAGTAAGTGTTTTGAATCATGTTTGTCAAAGTTTCAATCTAACTCCAATTTTGTGTTTTTACAGAAATATGGAATGAAGCTAACTTCCTCAATCATTGAAGGACGATTGGTGAGATCCAAACAAAACCTTACCCCTTAATAAGTTGAATTCTTTTGTAGTTGTCATGGGTTGACCCAAAGGGTTGATCCTAGTTTATAACCAGCTCATAGATTGGAATAATATGTTAGTTTTGATGGGGTGGACCCTAAGGGTCGACCCCTTGTTGGCTGTTAGCTCATTTCCTTCTTTTTGTTGAGAAGTAGTTCGTGGGTCGACCCCATGGGTCGACCCCTAGGTGCTCCAGAACCCACAGCTCTTCAGTTGTCTGCATAATGTGTGTGGGTCGACCCTTTTTGTCACCCGAAGCCCTCGGGTTTAGCAGGTTTTAGCAGATTGGCGCAATGGGTCGACCCCATGGGTCGACCCCTGGACATTTCACCTGTCAGGCTTCATGATCCGTGTTTCATGGGTCGACCCAATGGGTCGACCCCTGGAGTTACGGACCGCCAGTCCGGTTCGAGATCCGTTTCGAGGCCGCCGTTTTTATTCCTCGTTTTGCCCTAATGTTGGGAGATCCGAGGTCCCATCTTGTCACACGTGTCCCCTCTCCTTGGGTCTATAAATATCAATGATTAGGGCGTCCCAAAAAGAAGAGGAAAAAGGGGAACATTCGATCTTATCTTGTTTTTGTCTTGTAGGAGAAGAAAGCTCGTGGGAGCCCTTCCATGCGCGAATAGAAGCCATCTACATCGGAATATGGTCGATCCCCTTGCTGATTAGATGCCTCCAGAGCACGCATGGAAGCCTTACTTCTTCATTTGAAGCTGGTCAACCTGGATCTCGAGCTGCACATCAACATCCAGGCTTCATCTTGAAGATCTGTCCACATCTTGCTTCATTGACCAGGCTATGAAGAACCTCAGCTGGGATATCTATTGAAAGGGGGATTTCTGGCGACCTCAAGATCTTTATTGCATATACCCTGTTCATTCTATTTCAGTTTTGAAGGATCATTGTATATCTGATTACTCTTCCATTGAACGAAATACTTTGTGTGTGTGTGTGCGTTTGTTGGTCACAGCGCTCGTGTGTGTGTGTGTGGCTGTGTGTTTCACAGCGTGTGTGTGTGTGGGTTTTCACTCTATAGTGGAAGTAATCCTCACTCTGTGAGGGGTGGACGTAGGGGTCACTGTTGTAAACCCGAACCACCTAAAATCCTCTTGTTCATTGTGGTTTGCTTCTTCATTCCTTCCCGAGTGGGCTTCTTGTCGAGCGGAGTGTATTTCAAATCTCGTCTATTCAGATTTTCATATATTTCCGCTGTTCGTGTGTTATCATCAACGGGTGAGAAGAGTGTGCTTCATATATTACCCTTCCATTACATCTATTGGAAAAGATTGTTGTTAAAAATTTTATTGCCAATCAATTCACCCCTCCCCTCTTGATTGCCATCTACCGGGGACAACAATTGGTATCAGAGCCCGGTCTCTGATTTTTACTGATCTCACGATCTTAGAGTAAGATCCAGTAAATGGCAAATAAGGGGCAGATGCCCAAAGGGCACTCTATACATAGACCTCCGCTCTTCGATGGGTCGAATTATTCATATTGGAAGAATTAGATGTATGTATTCCTGAGGGCTCAGGAATTTGAAATTTGGCATGTAATCAGTAATGGTCCATATAAATTGTCTCCCAAAGAGGAAGAGTGGGGAGAAGATCATATCAAGAAGTGCATAGCTAATTTCAAAGCCATGAATATAATTCAATGTGCAATTCATCCAAACGAGTACTCACGAATTTTGATGTGTGCTTCCGCGCAGGAGATGTGGAACAAACTTCGTTTAATGTATGAAGGAACATCAGAAGTGAAGGAGACTAAAGCGAATTTGCTCGTCCGGGACTACGAATTATTCATGATGAAGCCGGATGAAAACATTTCAGAAATGTTTGCTAGATTGTTGGAGATCACCAACGGGCTGAAGGCACTTGGGAAGGAATACTCCAACCAAGATCTTGTGAGGAAGGTATTAAGGTCCCTCTCATCACAGTGGCATACTAAGGCCACGGTCATTGAAGACTCAAAGAACCTTACTACTCTGACGCTTGATGAGCTAATTGGGTCATTAATGACCTATGAGCTGAACGTAAAAAGGAATGAGGAAGATGTCAAGAAAAAGAAGCCAATCTCAAGCATGGCCTTGAAGACCAATCTCCAAAGATCGGATGACAGTGAAGATGGATCTGGTTCAAACAGTGAGGATGAAGAGCTGGTGGCCATGATAACACAAAGGGCCAGAAAATTCATTAGAAGGTCCAGAAGAGCAGGAGCTCCATTCAGAAGAGGGCCAAGGAAAATGATTCCAAGGAAGGGAGAAAGCAGCAAGAAAGAAGAGATTATCTGCTATGAATGTAAAAAACCAGGGCACATGCATGGAGAGTCTCCCGAACTTCAGAAAAAACTCAAGAAAGGGAAGTTCAAGAAGCCTAAGGCAATGGTGGCAACGTGGAGCGATGAGGATGACACCGAAGACAAATCGGAAGATGAATTGGACAAGCTTGTCCAAACATTGTGTCTAATGGCGGATGATGAAGACTCCAATGAGGTACATTCTGAAACTGATGATCTCTCATGTGAGCAATGGGAAATTGCTTATGAAGCCTTGTATGACAAATGCACAAAGTTAAAGTCTGAAAATAGAATGTTAAAGAAAAAGATTGACCAAAGCATGTCAAATGAATCTCCATGTCTGAAATGTGCTGAATTATCATCCAAGCTTGAAACACTATCTTACGACAATGAAATGCTCATTTCCAAAGTCATTTTGTTTGAAGAAGAACTAACATGTTTAAAAGAAGAACAACATAATGATGAAAAATCCATGAATGCCATTGAAGAAGTGAATGCTAAAGTCCAAGGCTTGGAAAAGGATAAAATGGAACTTGAAGAAGAAAAAGGGGTTTTAATGGATGAAGTGAAAGATCTGAAAGATTCACTAGCCAGATTTGTCAAAGGGAAGCAAAATCTAGACACCATGCTAGGAATGAGAGTGAATTTTAGAAAGGAAGGACTAGGCTATGAGCCATGCAACCAGAAAGCTTTTGTAAACAAAACTCAAACTTCCTTTGTGAATGCTAATGCATCATCTTCATCATGTTCTTCACATAAAAAGAGTGAGAAATACATTCCGGCTCACAAACCATTCGTGAATGATTACAAGAAAAGAAACCATAACAAAAAGGTTGTTTCATGTTTCTACTGTGGAATGTATGGTCACACCATGTATACATGTAGGTTAATGTTGGCTGATGAGAAACAATTTGCAAGAAAATCAATGTGGTTGAATAGATCAAGAGCTTCTAACCGATATGGACCCAAGCAAGCTTGGGTACCAAAATCATAGAAGTCTTCTTGTTTTGATGATATGTAGGTCTGCATGAAGGCTCAAAGAAACAAATGGTACCTCGATAGCGGATGCTCGCGACACATGTCCGGAAACAAAGAAATCTTTGTAGACCTCATGAAAAAGGATGGTGGACTTGTTGCCTTCGGGGGCAAGGACAAAGGAAAAATCGTTGGAGAAGGTAAGATTGGTAAGGGATCTCCTCATAGTGTGGAAAATGTTTTGTTGGTTAAAGGTCTCAATCATAACTTACTTAGCATTAGTCAACTTTGCGATAAAGGGTGCAATGTGATTTTTGACTCCACGCACTGCACTGTTGTAAATAAAACCACACAGGAAATAATGTTCATAGGCGTTAGACAAAATAATGTATATATGATAGACTTAGATGACACATCACACAATAATCTTTGCTTAGTTGCAAATAACTCTGACAATGCTTGGTTGTGGCATCGTCGTCTTGGGCATGCCTGTTTTAACGTTCTTTCAAAGTTGTCCAGAAATGATTTAGTTGTTGGGATGCCCAAGCTGAAGTTTGAACCTGACAAAGTGTGTGAGGCATGTAGTAAAGGTAAGCAAATAAGAGCCTCTTTCAAAAGCAAGAATGATGTGACTACCACTAGGCCTCTTGAAGTTCTTCATATTGATTTGTTTGGTCCTAGTAGAACTCACAGTCTAGGTGGTAAGTTATATGGCTTTGTCATTGTAGATGACTTCTCACGATTTTGTTGGGTATACTTTTTGTCACATAAAAATGATGCTTTGAAGGAGTTTGAAGGTTTTTGCAGGAAAGTGGAGATTGAGAAGGGATATTCCATCAAGAGAATTCAAAGTGATCATGGTAAGGAGTTCGAGAACACTGATTTTGATGAATTTTATAGGGAGCACGGATACTCGCATACATTTTCAGCACCAAGAACTCCAGAAAAAAATGGCATCGTGGAGAGAAAGAACAGAACCCTTATTGAGATGGCTCGGACAATGCTAAGCGAGAACAACCTTCCTAGGTACTTTTGGGCGGAAGCCGTTAGCACGGCATGCTACATCATAAACCGAGCTATGGTAAGACCAATCTTGAGAAAAACCCCATATGAACTCTTTAAAGGCAAGAAGCCCAATATCTCTCACTTGAAACCATTTGGATCAATTTGCTATATTCTTAATAATGGAAAATCTGATTTGGGCAAATTCGATGCAAAAAGCGATCGCGGAATCTTTCTTGGGTACTCTCTTACTTCTAGAGCATATCGGGTTTATAACCTGAGAACTCTTGTTGTAGAGGAGAGCCCTCATGTTATTATAGATGAATCATGGAATGAGAATGTTGATAAAAGCTCAAAATTGCAGGATGAAGAAGAAGAAACCAGTGAAGAGATTCCACCAAAGGCAGCACAAGGTCAAGCAACTCTAGGAGAAAGATCGGAAAGCAAGGATGATGAAAATCAACAAGGGCATCAGCTTCCTCGACAATGGATTTTCCACAAAAGCCATCCTCCCGAGAATGTGATTGGTAATGTAGAAGATAGAGTGAAAACTCGATCTTCATCAAGGGAAGTTGACAATTTGGATTATCTAGCATTGTTCTCTCAATTTGAACCACACTCTCTTGATGAAGCCTTAAAGGATAATTCCTGGATCTTAGCCATGCAGGATGAACTACACCAGTTCCAAAGGAACAAAGTGTGGTTCCTTGTGCCACGTCCTAAAAGCCACTCCGTGATCGGAACCAAATGGATTTTCCGAAACAAGTTAAATGATCAAGGAGTGGTAATTAGGAATAAGGCCAGGCTTGTAGCCAAAGGCTATAGCCAAGAGATAGGAATTGACTTTGATGAGTCTTTTGCCCCTGTGGCAAGACTTGAGGCTGTAAGAATTCTTTTAGCATTTGCATGCCATCATGATATTAAACTTTTTCAAATGGATATGAAAAGTGCGTTTTTGAATGGCTTCATACAGGAGGATGTGTATGTAGAGCAGCCTCCAGGATTTGAAGATCACGCATATCCTGATTATGTTTACAAATTGGACAAGGCGCTTTACGGGTTGAAACAAGCTCCCCGCGCTTGGTACGAGAGGCTGAGTTCTTTCCTTGTCGACAATGGGTTCAAACGTGGTGACATTGATCAAACCTTGTTTACCAAAGTAAATGGTAAGAAAGTTTTAATTGTTCAAGTATATGTCGATGACATAATTTTTGGTTCTACTGACGTCACCTTGAGTGAAAATTTTGCCAAACTTATGCAAGGTGAGTTTGAAATGAGTATGATGGGAGAATTGACCTTCTTCTTGGGCTTGCAGGTCAAACAAATGGTGGATGGTATCTTCATATGCCAAAGGAAGTATGCTCGAGACTTACTCACAAAGTACAATTTCAGCAAGGTGAAACCTCAACCCACACCCATGTCAACCTCAATCAAACTCGATCAAGATGAGAAAGGTAAATCCGTGGATCAAAAGCTCTTTAGAAGCATGATAGGATCGCTGTTGTATTTAACTGCCAGTCGGCCCGACATTCAGTTTGCAGTTTGCTTGTGTGCGAGATTTCAGTCCGATCCGAAAGAAACACACATGTCGGCCGTGAAACGTATTTTTAGATATATTGCTGGTTCAGTACATTTGGGCTTATGGTTTCTGCGTAATTCGAGCTTTGAACTGATTGTTTATTCTGACGCCGATTATGCGGGTTGTAAAGTGGATCGAAAAAGCACCAGCGGGTATTGCCAGTTTCTTGGGGGATGCATGGTCTCATGGGCCTCCAAGAAACAAAATTCAGTGGCCTTGTCAACCGTCGAAGCCGAATATGTGGCTCTTGGTAGTTGCATTGCCCAGGTGCTTTGGATCCAACAACAAATGATTGACTACAGCATCTCCTTTAAAAACACCTTAATTTTGTGCGATAACACCTCTGCTATAAACTTGTCAAAAAATCCGGTTCATCACTCTAGAACGAAGCATATCGAAATTAGGCATCATTTCATTCGTGATCATGTTAGTAAGGGTGATGTTGAAATAAACTTCATTGAAACAATTAATCAAATTGCCGACATATTTACCAAACCACTAAATGAAGAAAAATTTACATCTTTCAGGAGAGAGTTAGGGGTTTGTAGAATAGAGGAGTCGGATTCTTGAGGTTCTGCATTTTGCATCATACTTAGTGTTGCTAGCATGCATATCATGCATTTGTGTCTTTCATATAGTTGCATTCGATGGGTCTCCTTCATGCATATTCACCATTTTTCTTGAATTGCAAATAAATTGAATTGTGTGAAATCTCCACCTTTGTATGAATTGCATTTCTTCTATTGAATATGTATGAACCCTTTCTTTGCACTCTTCTATGGCCACACTATTTTTTTTGGTTCAATAAGTGCATCTCTGTGGAGCTGATCAATCGAAATCTGAACTATGGAGAGTTTGGTAAATAAACTTCTAAGGGAATCTATCATTTCCTTGAAACATCCTCCCCAAATGATTCAAACCTCAAATATATCTTATTTCCTTGACCTTCATATGTTTTAATCATTGGGGAATTGAGCCTATCC
Source organism: Amorphophallus konjac (assembly GCA_022559845.1). Taxonomy (NCBI): domain Eukaryota; kingdom Viridiplantae; phylum Streptophyta; class Magnoliopsida; order Alismatales; family Araceae; genus Amorphophallus; species Amorphophallus konjac. Next base: position 77,261,176 of record CM040123.1, on the reverse strand, counting down.
TCCTTGGTACTCCAAGTCTTCATTTTAAAGGAAATCTCCATCACAACAGGGGATGGGTCGACCCTTGTCAGTTCGCTCAAAATCGGGGCTCGGTCTACCCGTGGGTCGACCCATCGGGTCGACCCATTACGGACGGTCGCGGGAAAACGCGAACCGTTCCGTTTCGGAAAGGGCGTGAACGCCCTAATCTTCAACCCTAACGCTATTTTAAAGCCCCAGCCCCCTAGATCGACCAGCCACCACCTCTTGGAAGCCTTGAAACCCTCTCTTGCAACCCAAAACCGCTCCAGCCCTAAAGGTGAGATCTAACCGGTGGCTACTCGCGGGTTCTCTCTTGGCTGCGTCCGTAAGCATCCATCTTCCTCCCAGATCTTCTGAGGTAAGGCCATGGTGTTTGGAGAGTCGTTATTTCTGCGTGAGGGGCTCCCCTTCTCGAACCAACATGATCTAGGAAGCCTCTATTATTTCTGATTTATCCAGTGGTTCAGATGGCACCCAAACGGTGGTCTTCTCGTCAGGGGGAGGAATCCAGCCTCTCTGCTCGTCTGCGAGAGAGTTCCAGCAGCGCAAGAGAGATACGATCCAAAGACAAAGAGCGAGAAGCAATGAAATCACAAGCCATGGCCTCCGGTAACAAAGCTGCTCACAGAAATATTCTCCACTCTCGTGCAGTAGATTTTATGAATCTGGTTGAAGTCTTGCCAGGCTTAGTGGATATAATATGTAGTCAACCTAATCTTGATCATTTCATGTCTGCACACCGTCGGGTTTATTACAAATTGGTGATTCAGTTCTATGGCAATATGACAATCAAGGCAAACAAGCAGTTTACTGTTGTAAATGGTGAAGTGATCACCTTGACACCTGAATTTATGGGTAATGCTCTTAGTTTACCATATCATGAAGGTTACACATTTGGTGATCTTGATTTTGATGAAGAAGAGGTCTATCAAGTGATGACCTCTGAGGAAATGGGAGAAAGGTCCGTCGCCGGCCTGAATGCAAACCGGTTTCCCTCCATGCAGCGCATTCTACACCACATGATGACGACCATTATAATACCAAAGGGTGGTGGAAGAGACAAAGTAACTGAATTCCATATGTTCCTATTTTTATGTCTAATGAAGGGTCTCCCAATCAATTTCCCTGCCACTATATTGCTTCACATATCGGCATGCATGCAGCATTCAAACCGTACTCTACCATATGCAGCAGCTTTGACAGCAATCTTTGAAGCAGCTGGTATCGATTTGTCTAAAGAACGATATCACACAGTCCGTGAGAACGACATTTACTCCATCTCCACAATTTGCAAGAACATGTACTATGAGCTAATAAATGGTGTTCTGGTTCGTAAGATCAAATCTGGTCAGGTACAAGTCAATTCAGAGGACGAAGAGGATAGTGAAGAAGATGAAGAAGATCAACCTCTACAACTAGAACTTCCTGATGAAGCACTGCCTGATGGGTTTTCTAAGATGATCACTGATAAATTGGATTCAATAGACAGCCGACTAGACAAGTATGGGGAGAGAATGGATGCCCTTATCAATGAAGTAACTGACTTGAGGATTTCCCATGTTGCCCACACTCAGTCTTTCCAAAGGGTCACCTCCTTTCTTGATGCAAACACTACTGCTCTGGACGCCCAAACCAGGATGTTTGAAGAAATGATGAATTTACTTAGAGGGTCACATGCTCCACACCCTCCACCCTCGGACTAGATTATGAAGCTCCTATGATATAGCACTATTATTAACCTGTTCTCCCTCTTCTTTTTGATGATGCCAAAGGGGGAGAATTTCAGATATGTGTGTGCCTGGTTAACTATTATATTATAGTATGTGTGGTGTGTGCTTGCTTGCATGTTTGCTTTCATTAGTCAGTCAGTTAGTCTGTCAGTTAAAAATGTTGCATCTCATGGCATTGCTAACCAATGCATTTTTGTAACTCATGTACTCAGATTTTGTAAGTCTTAAAACTCTGTTGTCGGCTAAAACAATGGATGATGCCTTTGGCTGGTCAATCTCACACTGCTTGGATGAGGCCCTGTGTTTTACGGTATGATGCTTCTTAAATGTTTCAGCTTGGTGCATGGAAAGAATGTGTATTCATCATTGTGGTTGTGGTTTGATGTAATGTTTGGAGTTCTCGTACCTTGGTCTGTGGCCTTGAATTAATTCAGCTTGGTAACTCCTTTTGAGCTCATATGGTTATACATATGGAGGTTTCAGTGTTAAATTTTTGTTGAGGTGTTGATTCAGAAAATTTGTAAATAAAAGTTTTCTTGTCAATCCTAAACTCTAGCATAGTATTTTGTCATCATCAAAAAGGGGGAGGCTGTTGAACCCCATGTGTAAATATTCTATTTGTTGGATTTTGATGATGACCAAACACTATATTAGACTAGAACTTTTGTTGGTTGAATATATTTAGTCAAACTCATTTTGAACTGCTTTACTATATTTCACCTTTTTCTTCTTAGTTCATGAACTACTAAGGTTGCCAGAGCAGATATACTTGTAGGATCAAGATCATCTATATTGAGTAAGTGTTTTGAATCATGTTTGTCAAAGTTTCAATCTAACTCCAATTTTGTGTTTTTACAGAAATATGGAATGAAGCTAACTTCCTCAATCATTGAAGGACGATTGGTGAGATCCAAACAAAACCTTACCCCTTAATAAGTTGAATTCTTTTGTAGTTGTCATGGGTTGACCCAAAGGGTTGATCCTAGTTTATAACCAGCTCATAGATTGGAATAATATGTTAGTTTTGATGGGGTGGACCCTAAGGGTCGACCCCTTGTTGGCTGTTAGCTCATTTCCTTCTTTTTGTTGAGAAGTAGTTCGTGGGTCGACCCCATGGGTCGACCCCTAGGTGCTCCAGAACCCACAGCTCTTCAGTTGTCTGCATAATGTGTGTGGGTTGACCCTTTTTGTCACCCGAAGCCCTCGGGTTTAGCAGGTTTTAGCAGATTGGCGCAATGGGTCGACCCCATGGGTCGACCCCTGGACATTTCACCTGTCAGGCTTCATGATCCGTGTTTCATGGGTCGACCCAATGGGTCGACCCCTGGAGTTACGGACCGCCAGTCCGGTTCGAGATCCGTTTCGAGGCCGCCGTTTTTATTCCTCGTTTTGCCCTAATGTTGGGAGATCCGAGGTCCCATCTTGTCACACGTGTCCCCTCTCCTTGGGTCTATAAATATCAATGATTAGGGCGTCCCAAAAAGAAGAGGAAAAAGGGGAACATTCGATCTTATCTTGTTTTTGTCTTGTAGGAGAAGAAAGCTCGTGGGAGCCCTTCCATGCGCGAATAGAAGCCATCTACATCGGAATATGGTCGATCCCCTTGCTGATTAGATGCCTCTAGAGCACGCATGGAAGCCTTACTTCTTCATTTGAAGCTGGTCAACCTGGATCTCGAGCTGCACATCAACATCCGGGCTTCATCTTGAAGATCTGTCCACATCTTGCTTCATTGACCAGGCTATGAAGAACCTCAGCTGGGATATCTATTGAAAGGGGGATTTCTGGCGACCTCAAGATCTTTATTGCATATACCCTGTTCATTCTATTTCAGTTTTGAAGGATCATTGTATATTTGATTACTCTTCCATTGAACGAAATACTTTGTGTGTGTGTGTGCGTTTGCTGGTCGCAGCGTTCGTGTGTGTGTGTGTGTGGCTGTGTGTTTCACAGCGTGTGTGTGTGTGGGGGTTTTCACTCTATAGTGGAAGTAATCCTCACTCTGTGAGGGGTGGACGTAGGGGTCACTGTTGTGAACCCGAACCACCTAAAATCCTCTTGTTCATTGTGGTTTGCTTCTTCGTTCCTTCTCGAGTGGGCTTCTTGTCGAGCGGAGTGTATTTCAAATCTTGTCTATTCAGATTTTCATATATTTCCGCTGTTCGTGTGGTATCATCAACGGGTGAGAAGAGTGTGCTTCATATATTACCCTTCCATTACATCTATTAGAAAAGATTGTTAAAAATTTTATTGCCAATCAATTCACCCCTCCCCTCTTGATTGCCATCTACCGGGGACAACAATTGGTATCAAAGCCCGGTCTCTGATTTTTACTGATCTCACGATCTTAGAGTAAGATCCAGTAAATGGCAAACAAGGGGCAGATGCCCGAAGGGCACTCTATACATAGACCTCCGTTCTTCGATGGGTTGAATTATTCATATTGGAAGAATCGGATGTATGTATTCCTGAGGGCTCAGGAATTTGAAATTTGGCATGTAATCAGTAATGGTCCATATAAATTGCCTCCCAAAGAGGAAGAGTGGGGAGAAGATCATATCAAGAAGTGCATAGCTAATTTCAAAGCCATGAATATAATTCAATGTGCAATTCATCCAAACGAGTACTCACGAATTTCGATGTGTGCTTCCGCGCAGGAGATGTGGAACAAACTTCGTTTAATGTATGAAGGAACATCAGAAGTGAAGGAGACTAAAGCGAATTTGCTCGTCCGAGACTACGAATTATTCATGATGAAGCCGGATGAAAACATTTCAGAAATGTTTGCTAGATTGTTGGAGATCACCAACGGGCTGAAGGCACTTGGGAAGGAATACTCCAACCAAGATCTTGTGAGGAAGGTATTAAGGTCCCTCTCATCACAGTGGCATACTAAGGCCACGGTCATTGAAGACTTAAAGAACCTTACTACTCTGACGCTTGATGAGCTAATTGGGTCATTAATGACCTATGAGCTGAACCTAAAAAGGAACGAGGAAGATGTCAATAAAAAGAAGCCGATCTCAAGCATGGCCTTGAAGACCAATCTCCAAAGATCGGATGACAGTGAAGATGGATCTGGTTCAAACAGTGAGGATGAAGAGCTGGTGGCCATGATAACACAAAGGGCCAGAAAATTCATTAGAAGGTCCAGAAGAGCAGGAGCTCCATTCAGAAGAGGGCCAAGGAAAATGATTCCAAGGAAGGGAGAAAGCAGCAAGAAAGAAGAGATTATCTGCTATGAATGTAAAAAACCAGGGCACATGCGTGGAGAGTGTCCCGAACTTCAGAAAAAACTCAAGAAAGGGAAGTTCAAGAAGCCTAAGGCAATGGTGGCAACGTGGAGCGATGAGGATGACACCGAAGACAAATCGGAAGATGAATTGGACGAGCTTGTCCAAACATTGTGTCTAATGGCGGATGATGAAGACTCCAATGAGGTACATTCTGAAGCTGATGATCTCTCATGTGAGCAATGGGAAATTGCTTATGAAGCCTTGTATGACAAATGCAAAAAGTTAAAGTCTGAAAATAGAATGTTAAAGAAAAAGATTGACCAAAGCATGTCAAATGAATCTCCATGTCTGAAATGTGCTGAATTATCATCCAAGCTTGAAACACTATCTTACGACAATGAAATGCTCATTTCCAAAGTCATTTTGTTTGAAGAAGAACTAACATGTTTAAAAGAAGAACAACATAATGATGAAAAATCCATGAATGCCATTGAAGAAGTGAATGCTAAAGTCCAAGCCTTGGAAAAGGATAAAACAGAACTTGAAGAAGAAAAAGGGGTTTTAATGGATGAAGTGAAAGATCTGAAAGATTCACTAGCCAGATTTGTCAAAGGGAAGCAAAATCTAGACACCATGCTAGGAATGAGAGTGAATTTTAGAAAGGAAGGACTAGGCTATGAGCCATGCAACCAGAAAGCTTTTGTAAACAAAACTCAAACTTCCATTGTGAATGCTAATGCATCATCTTCATCATGTTCTTCACATAAAAAGAGTGAGAAATACATTCCGGCTCACAAACCATTCGTGAATGATTACAAGAAAAGAAATCATAACAAAAAGGTTGTTTCATGTTTCTACTGTGGAATGTATGGTCACACCATGTATACATGTAGGTTAATGTTGGCTGATGAGAAACAATTTGCAAGAAAATCAATGTGGTTGAATAGATCAAGAGCTTCTAACCGATATGGACCCAAGCAAGCTTGGGTACCAAAATCATAGAAGTCTTCTTGTTTTGATGATATGTAGGTCTGCATGAAGGCTCAAAGAAACAAATGGTACCTCGATAGCGGATGCTTGCGACACATGTCTGGAAACAAAGAAATCTTTGTAGACCTCATGGAAAAGGATGTTGGACTTGTTGCCTTCGGGGGCAAGGACAAAGGAAAAATCGTTGGAGAAGGTAAGATTGGTAAGGGATCTCCTCATAGTGTGGAAAATGTTTTGTTGGTTAAAGGTCTCAATCATAACTTACTTAGCATTAGTCAACTTTGCGATAAAGGGTGCCATGTGATTTTTGACTCCACGCACTGCACTGTTGTAAATAAAACCACTCAGGAAATAATGTTCATAGGCGTTAGACAAAATAATGTATATATGATAGACTTAGATGACACATCACACAATAATCTTTGCTTAGTTGCAAATAACTCTGACAATGCTTGGTTGTGGCATCGCCGTCTTGGGCATGCCAGTTTTAACGTTCTTTCAAAGTTGTCCAGAAATGATTTAGTTGTTGGGATGCCAAAGCTGAAGTTTGAACCTGACAAAGTGTGTGAGGCATGCAGTAAAGGTAAGCAAACAAGAGCCTCTTTCAAAAGCAAGAATGATGTGACTACCACTAGGCCTCTTGAAGTTCTTCATATTGATTTGTTTGGTCCTAGTAGAACTCACAGTCTAGGTGGTAAGTTATATGGCTTTGTCATTGTAGATGACTTCTCACGATTTTGTTGGGTATACTTTTTGTCACATAAAAATGATGCTTTGAAGGAGTTTGAAGGTTTTTGCAGGAAAGTGGAGATTGAGAAGGGATATTCCATCAAGAGAATTCAAAGTGATCATGGTAAGGAGTTCGAGAACACTGATTTTGATGAATTTTATAGGGAGCACGGATACTCGCATACATTTTCAGCACCAAGAACTCCAGAAAAAAATGGCATCGTGGAGAGAAAGAACAGAACCCTTATTGAGATGGCTCGGACAATGCTAAGCGAGAACAACCTTCCTAGGTACTTTTGGGCGGAAGCCGTTAGCACGGCATGCTACATCATAAACCGAGCTATGGTAAGACCAATCTTGAGAAAAACCCCATATGAACTCTTTAAAGGCAAGAAGCCCAATATCTCTCACTTGAAACCATTTGGATCAATTTGCTATATTCTTAATAATGGAAAATCTGATTTGGGCAAATTCGATGCAAAAAGCGATCGCGGAATCTTTCTTGGGTACTCTCTTACTTCTAGAGCATATCGGGTTTATAACCTGAGAACTCTTGTTGTAGAGGAGAGCCCTCATGTTATTATAGATGAATCATGGAATGAGAATGTTAATAAAAGCTCAAAATTGCAGGATGAAGAAGAAGAAACCAGTGAAGAGATTCCACCAAAGGCAGCACAAGGTCAAGCAACTCTAGGAGAAAGATCGGAAAGCAAGGATGATGAAAATCAACAAGGGCATCAGCTTCCTCGACAATGGATTTTCCACAAAAGCCATCCTCCCGAGAATGTGATTGGTAATGTAGAAGATAGAGTGAAAACTCGATCTTCATCAAGGGAAGTTGACAATTTGGATTATCTAGCATTGTTCTCTCAATTTGAACCACACTCTCTTGATGAAGCCTTAAAGGATAATTCCTGGATCTTAGCCATGCAGGATGAACTACACCAGTTCCAAAGGAACAAAGTGTGGTTCCTTGTGTCACGTCCTAAAAGCCACTCCGTGATCGAAACCAAATGGATTTTCCGAAACAAGTTAAATGATCAAGGAGTGGTAATTAGGAATAAGGCCAGGCTTGTAGCCAAAGGCTATAGACAAGAGATAGGAATTGACTTTGATGAGTCTTTTGCCCCTGTGGCAAGACTTGAGGCTGTAAGAATTCTTTTAGCATTTGCATGCCATCATGATATTAAACCTTTTCAAATGGATGTGAAAAGTGCGTTTTTGAATGGCTTCATACAGGAGGATGTGTATGTAGAGCAGCCTCCAGGATTTGAAGATCACGCATATCCTGATTATGTTTACAAATTGGACAAGGCGCTTTACGGGTTGAAACAAGCTCCCCGCGCTTGGTACGAGAGGCTGAGTTCTTTCCTTGTTGACAATGGGTTCAAACATGGTAACATTGATCAAACCTTGTTTACCAAAGTAAATGGTAAGAAAGTTTTAATTGTTCAAGTATATGTCGATGACATAATTTTTGGTTCTACTGACGTCACCTTGAGTGAAAATTTTGCCAAACTTATGCAAGGTGAGTTTGAAATGAGTATGATGGGAGAATTGACCTTCTTCTTGGGCTTGCAGGTCAAACAAATGGTGGATGGTATCTTCATATGCCAAAGGAAGTATGCTCGAGACTTACTCACAAAGTACAATTTCAGCAAGGTGAAACCTCAACCCACACCCATGTCAACCTCAATCAAACTCGATCAAGATGAGAAAGGTAAATCCGTGGATCAAAAGCTCTTTAGAAGCATGATAGGATCGCTGTTGTATTTAACTGCCAGCCGGCCCGACATTCAGTTTGCAGTTTGCTTGTGTGCGAGATTTCAGTCCGATCCGAAAGAAACACACATGTCGGCCGTGAAACGTATTTTTAGATATATTGCTGGTTCAGTACATTTGGGCTTATGGTTTCTACGTAATTCGAGCTTTGAACTGATTGCTTATTCTGACGCCGATTATGCGGGTTGTAAAGTGGATCGAAAAAGCACCAGCGGGTATTGCCAATTTCTTGGGGGATGCATGGTCTCATGGGCCTCCAAGGAACAAAATTCAGTGGCCTTGTCAACCGCCGAAGCCGAATATGTGGCTCTTGGTAGTTGCATTACCCAGGTGCTTTGGATCCAACAACAATTGATTGACTACAGCATCTCCTTTAAAAACACCTTAATTTTGTGAGATAACACCTCTGCTATAAACTTGTCAAAAAATCCGGTTCATCACTCTAGAACGAAGCATATCGAAATTAGACATCATTTCATTCGTGATCATGTTAGTAAGGGTGATGTTGAAATAAACTTCATTGAAACAAATAATCAAATTGCCGACATAGTTACCAAACCACTAAATGAAGAAAAATTTACATCTTTCAGGAGAGAGTTAGGGGTTTGTAGAATAGAGGAGTCAGATTCTTGAGGTTCTGCATTTTGCATCATACTTAGTGTTGCTAGCATGCATATCATGCATTTGTGTCTTTCATATAGTTGCATTCGATGGGTCTCCTTCATGCATATGCACCATTTTCCTTGAATTGCAAATAAATTGAATTGTGTGAAATCTCCACCTTTGTATGAATTGCATTTCTTCTATTAAATATGTATGAACCCTTTCTTTGCACTCTTCTATGGCCACACTATTTTTTTTGGTTCAATAAGTGCATCTCTGTGGAGCTGATCAATCGAAATCTGAACTATGGAGAGTTTGGTAAATAAACTTCTAAGGGAATCTATCATTTCCCTGAAACATCCTCCCCAAATGATTCAAACCTCAAATATATCTTATTTCCTTGACCTTCATATGTTTTAAGCATTAGGGAATTGAGCCTATCCTCCTTGGTACTCCAAGTCTTCATTTTAAAGGAAATCTCCGTAACAACAGGGGATGGGTCGACCCATGGGGTCGACTCCTGTCAGTTCGCTCAAAATCGGGGCTCGGTCTACCCGTGGGTCGACCCATCGGGTCGACCCATTACGGACGGTCGCGGTAAAACGCGAACCGTTCCGTTTCGGAAAGGGCGTGAACGCCCTAATCTTCAACCCTAACGCTATTTTAAAGCCCCAGCCCCCTAGATCGACCAGCCACCACTTCTTGGAAGCCTTGAAACCCTCTCTTGCAACCCAAAACTGCTCCAGCCCTAAAGGCGAGATCTAACCAGTGGCTACTCGCGGGTTCTCTCTTGGCTGCGTCCGTAAGCATCCATCTTCCTCCCAGATCTTCTGAGGTAAGGCCATGGTGTTTGGAGAGTCGTTATTTCTGCGTGAGGGGCTCCCCTTCTCGAACCAACATGATCTAGGAAGCCTCTATTGTTTCTGATTTGTCCGGTGGTTCAGATGGCACCCAAACGGCGGTCTTCTCGTCAGGGGGAGTAATCCAGCCGCTCTACTCGTCTGCGAGAGAGTTCCAGCCGCGCAAGAGAGATACGATCCAAAGACAAAGAGCGAGAAGCAATGAAATCACAAGCCATGGCCTCCAGTAACAAAGCTGCTCACAGAAATATTCTCCGCTCTCGTGCAGTAGATTTTATGAATCTGGTTGAAGTCTTGCCAGGCTTAGTGGATATAATCTGTAGTCAACCTAATCTTGATCATTTCATGTCTGCACACCGTCGGGTTTATTACAAATTGGTGATTCAGTTCTATGGCAATATGACAATCAAGGCAAACAAGCAGTTTACTGTTGTAAATGGTGAAGTGATCACCTTGACACCTAAATTTGTGGGTAATGCTCTTAGTTTACCATATCATGAAGGTTACACATTTGGTGATCTTGATTTTGATGAAGAAGAGGTCTATCAAGTGATGACCTCTGAGGAAATGGGAGAAAGGTCCGTCGCCGGCCTGAATGCAAACCTGTTTCCCTCCATGCAGCGCATTCTACACCACATGATGACGACCATTATAATACCAAAGGGTGGTGGAAGAGACAAAGTAACTGAATTCCATATGTTCCTATTTTTCTGTCTAATGAAGGGTCTCCCAATCAATTTCCCTGCCACTATATTGCTTCACATATCGGCATGCATGCAGCATTCAAACCGTACTCTACCATATGCAGCAGCTTTGACAGCAATCTTTGAAGCAGCTGGTATCGATTTGTCTAAAGAACGATATCACACAGTCCGTGAGAACGACATTTACTCCATCTCCACAATTTGCAAGAACATGCACTATGAGCTAATAAATGGTGTTCTGGTTCCTAAGATCAAATCTGGTCAGGTACAAGTCAATTCAGAGGACGAAGAGGATAGTGAAGAAGATGAAGAAGATCAACCTCTACAACTAGAACTTCCTGATGAAGCACTGCCTGATGGGTTTTCTAAGATGATCACTGATAAATTGGATTCAATAGACAGCCGACTAGACAAGTATGGGGAGAGAATGGATGCCCTTATCAATGAAGTAACTGACTTGAGGATTTCCCATGTTGCCCACACTCAGTCTTTCCAAAGGGTCACCTCCTTTCTTGATGCAAACACTACTGCTCTGGACGCCCAAACCAGGATGTTTGAAGAAATGATGAATTTACTTAGAGGGTCACATGCTCCACACCCTCCACCCTCGGACTAGATTATGAAGCTCCTATGATATAGCACTATTATTAACCTGTTCTCCCTCTTCTTTTTGATGATGCCAAAGGGGGAGAATTTCAGATATGTGTGTGCCTGGTTAACTATTATATTATAGTATGTGTGGTGTGTGCTTGCTTGCATGTTTGCTTTCATTAGTCAGTCAGTTAGTCTGTCAGTTAAAAATGTTGCATCTCATGGCATTGCTAACCAATGCATTTTTGTAACTCATGTACTCAGATTTTGTAAGTCTTAAAACTCTGTTGTCGGCTAAAACAATGGATGATGCCTTTGGCTGGTCAATCTCACACTGCTTGGATGAGGCCCTGTGTTTTACGGTATGATGCTTCTTAAATGTTTCAGCTTGGTGCATGGAAAGAATGTGTATTCATCATTGTGGTTGTGGTTTGATGTAATGTTTGGAGTTCTCGTACCTTGGTCTGTGGCCTTGAATTAATTCAGCTTGGTAACTCCTTTTGAGCTCATATGGTTATACATATGGAGGTTTCAGTGTTAAATTTTTGTTGAGGTGTTGATTCAGAAAATTTGTAAATAAAAGTTTTCTTGTCAATCCTAAACTCTAGCATAGTATTTTGTCATCATCAAAAAGGGGGAGGCTGTTGAACCCCGTGTGTAAATATTCTATTTGTTGGATTTTGATGATGACCAAACACTATATTAGACTAGAACTTTTGTTGGTTGAATATATTTAGTCAAACTCATTTTGAACTGCTTTACTATATTTCACCTTTTTCTTCTTAGTTCATGAACTACTAAGGTTGCCAGAGCAGATATACTTGTAGGATCAAGATCATCTATCTTGAGTAAGTGTTTTGAATCATGTTTGTCAAAGTTTCAATCTAACTCCAATTTTGTGTTTTTACAGAAATATGGAATGAAGCTAACTTCCTCAATCATTGAAGGACGATTGGTGAGATCCAAAGAAAACCTTACCCCTTAATAAGTTGAATTCTTTTGTAGTTGTCATGGGTTGACCCAAAGGGTTGATCCTAGTTTATAACCAGCTCATAGATTGGAATAATATGTTAGCTTTGATGGGGTGGACCCTAACGGTCGACCCCTTGTTGGCTGTTAGCTCATTTCCTTCTTTTTGTTGAGAAGTAGTTCGTGGGTCGACCCCATGGGTCGACCCCTAGGTGCTCCAGAACCCACAGCTCTTCAGTTGTCTGCATAATGTGTGTGGGTCGACCCTTTTTGTCACCCGAAGCCCTCGGGTTTAGCAGGTTTTAGCAGATTGGCGCAATGGGTCGACCCCATGGGTCGACCCCTGGAAATTTCACATGTCAGGCTTCATGACCCGTGTTTCATGGGTCAACCCAATGGGTCAACCCCTGGAGTTACGGACCGCCAGTCCGGTTCGAGATCCGTTTCGAGGCCGCCATTTTTATTCCTCGTTTTGCCCTAATGTTGGGAGATCCGAGGTCCCAGCTTGTCACACGTGTCCCCTCTCCTTGGGACTATAAATATCAATGATTAGGGCTGTTGATTGTTTGTTTACCTATCTCTTCTTATCTTCTTTCTTTTTTAGTAGTTGATTGTGAGGGTTTTGAAAAATGATATGGCAAGATGATAAATAAATTACCAAAGATCAGCTCAACCTATGCACATGTGAACATGAACCTAGGCAATCAAATCTGACTCTAGCATGGGCACGCTATCTCAATCAAATTACGCTAAGGGAAAAACGAAAACACACGCCGGGGCGTGGAGCAAAGATAAATAAACACACCGCTAGGGGTGGAACAATCAAGGAGAATAAATAGATTTGATGAAAAAGACAGCTAGTGCCCAACACTAAGGAAAGTCGTGATCGCCACCAAAGTAAACACAAGTCAAAGACTCGAATATACCTTGGAAATAGGTGGATGAAACACCCGCCCACGGGAGAGAAAACCAAGGAAAGCCTGCAGATCAACTTGCAAATAACGGTCCAAACCCTGTGCGTCGCTTGGAAGTAACGGTCGTGCAATAGACCGCCAAAAGGAAATAACGCTCCTGCACCTGACCGTCAGATAACCTGCAGTGAAAAGATATGAACTCTTTGAACTCCAACCCTTCCAGCCGGCTAGAAGGCTTGGGCCTCGTGCTAGTGATCCTGTAAAACCTGCCAAGGATGTAGAAAGCAAAACAACACAACCTCAATTAGCCCTCAACATAAGTGTAGCATCAATTCCTGAAAAGCTTGAGAACATCAAAAGGAGAGGGGATTACCGGGGAGTTGTTGGTTTTTAACCCCTCTGGGCGTTTTTTAAGTTTAGGAGGATATGTGTATGCTTAGCAACAGTGAAAACGTGGAGGAAGAGGAGGGACAATGCTTTTGATTAATAAAACCAAGGGAAACTTGAGCATGCAATGATGATGATCTTGACAAACTAAAACCCAAAATACTCCCTTGACTTGGAAGATGGACGTGGGAAGCAGCTCCTCCTGGATGTAGATGACTCCTGAATTTGGTAGCACTTCGTCGTGAATCAAACCTTCCTCTCTTGGGTTATGAAATCAAGAGTTCTATTTATAGACTCCCTCAAACTCTCAGGTCGAGTTGAAGATAAATCAGCCAAGAAAGGAGGATAATCCTTAGCAAATCCTTGAGGATAAAATCAACAAGAGTCCAAAGAAACAAACGAGAGGTCCTGAGGATTAGAATTGAAGGAGATAATGCCAATCCAAAACCCTATCTCGTCCACGGAGTAGCAGAGAAAAGGCCTGAACTGTCAGGACTCTCTGAAGGAAGTAACGGCCTTACGATAGACCGCCACTTGGAAATAACGCTCCAAGGCATGACCGTCATATTCAATCTTATCCAAAGGATAAGATCGACGGGAAGAAGATCTAAACAATAGGACTCTGCAAATAAGTAACGGCCACGGAATAGGGCGTCATAAGGGAAAAAACGGCCAGGGAGTAGTCCGTTATTATCAAAGGGCAACGAGACCCTAACTCTTGGGACTCTTCAAAGAGTGACGGCCTATGATTCATGCGTTATTATGAAATGACGCGCCTAGTCCAGACCGTTATTATCATTGATTTTCAAGAAAATAGAATGGAGGGATTGCCAAGCTTTTGAACGAAGTGCCACCAGGAACCAGGTCTAATCCAAGAATTGAGACCCAGAAAACAGGCTTCAACTGATTAAAAGAAATTCAATGAAGAGTGAACAACTCGGAGCACCATATTGAATAAATAAGGAGATGACCCGACTTATTGGGTATAAAACGGGTGTCAACAGATGCCCCTCCTTAATGTCCTCTTTGCAGGGGAACGAGCGGAAGTGAAGCGAAAGTGAAATGGAACATGGAGATGAAGCGGAAATGAAACGGAGTGGATCAAAAAGAGGGCGTTAAGGTAAACGACACCCGTTTTTCACCAACAAGCGATAAGAAATTTCTGGAAAAACTTCAAAACTGATCACAAGGAAATAGCTAACCAAAGGACGCAAGTCTGGAGGATTTAATTAACTAAGGAAAGGAAACACGGCTGGCCGCCGGAGGCAACGGAAAGGAAAGAGACTAAACTCCAGACAGGAATCTTCAGTCAACCAGATCAAGCGAGCAAATCGAAGGAAACCTTCAAATTCAGAGTGGAATAATTCTCCTTATCCGGGATCAAGAACACAGCTGTTCACCGTCAATGAGACCTCTTGACCAAATGAAGCTGATGAATGCTCAAAGAATGCGTATGATGCATGCTGGGCTAAAGAAAAACAAATCTTCAAAGCAAATGCAAAGAAAGATAAAATATCAAATACTCGAGAATAATATTGCTAGATTGGAGAAACCAGAGTCAAGACACTATCTGCAACCACGGCGTGCAAGATAGAACCATCATCCCCAACTTTTCCAACCTAACGGCATGTCCAACGATTATTCATGTGAACTTAGATCATCATCATTTTTGTTTAAGGGGAACATCAGATCCCAGGACACCTGAATGACCAGCCGGTTCTCGAGGTAATACATCATAGATAACATATAGTAATGCATTAAGGGATAAGGGAACGAGATACAATACCTGACTTACCTGCTTGACGGACGGCGAAGCGTGCCTTCTGTTCATAGTTCCAACAATAATCCATCAAAATAAGAGTTTAGGCATAACCATTGTCTGTGCAAAAAGTACCCATAAGGAACAACATGATAGACAATAGGAATATTCAAGTATTAATTGGACCATTCATTTATCAAGAAACTTGCAAGCATATAACGGCCTGACTCAGGAGCGTCACATGAAAATGACGGATTACCCCTAGTCCGTCAACACCAAGTCGGTTCAAATTCTTCAATAAAACAGTCAGTCACAAGTGACGGCCTTAGAAGGGAGCGTCAAGATGATGTGACGGTCTAACGATAGACCGTCGCTTCTCCTGAGTTTTCAAAAAAAACAAACCGAACGGCTTCGGTCTCATTCCATACACTCAACCCCCCAAAACACCAAACCAGAAAAACCCACCGGCGATCTCCACCTCCACCTTCCAATGGCCGGCGATGAGGCACCGCAGCCACCACCTCAGAAGAGAGGGAGAGGAAAGAAGATGGCTATACGGCGGCTTCGCCGCCGGATCGAACGGGAGGTGATCCCGCCGGCGGAAGCGGAACAACCGACGAGGGGAGATCAAACGGAAGAAGAAGAAGTTCCCACGACTACGGGGGACGAGGGGGAAGTTCCCTTGGGTGCAGAGGAGCCCAAGGAACCACAGAAGAAGAAGAAGAGAGCCATGGACCACGAGGTAGGCCCTCCGCCCTAATTTTCAAATTTTGATTTTTTATGTTCTTAATTCATGTGTGCATGTGGGGAATGAGGGTAGAAGTGGGTCTACGAACCCACTAGGAGTCATTGTAGGCCCTTTGGCCAAAGTGGGAAACCACAAGAATGCAAGGGAAAAAATCCCAACCAGCAGACGAAGTGACGGTCCTGCCAGCGACCGTCACTACCCTGACGCTCCATCCTGGGTGCGTCAGAAACAAGTAACGCCCTAACACAGGGCCGTTACTTCTGCCAGGGATTCAAACTATTTTCTAGGGTTTTCAATTTTCAATTTTTGTTTTGTTTTCAATTATGAATGTTTATGCCATGATTATATGATGTAAATGGACTAACTAATGATCTAATATGCAATGCAGGGAAAGAGGAGATCACGGATCTCCTGGCTTCAGATCCGGGCGGTGTACCAGGCACTGCCCGACTACCAGAGGGAGAGACTTGCCGAGATGGGATTCGCTGAGGTGCTCAGCATCGAGGTGATCCGGATGGATACGCCACTGCTATACGCACTTCATGAGAGATGGGACCCGATCAGCCGTGCTTTCATCTTCCCGTGGGGCCACATGATCCCCACATTGGAAGACATAGCGAGGATTACAGGATTAAGAGTCCACGGCTCCGCAGTGACAGGATGGACGTACGGGGACTACCGGGAGATAGCGCAGCAGCTGCTGGGGTTGGACCTGATCAGGCCGGGTCAGTCCTCTTCCCAGCTCGCGAGATCGGTGCTGCAGGAAAGTTTGGGATTGAGGGGAGCGGCAATCACCGTAGGAGAGTTGCCGGAAGAGCATCTGGGCAGGGTGATTGACCAGGTGCGCCCTCGCGTGGCGGTAGAGGCAGGGGCAGAGGGAGATAGAGTGCTCAGGCGCTTCCTGATGCTACTGTTCGGGAAGCTCCTGTTCGCGACTCGGGCAGATGTCATCAGCTGCAGATTGCTGCCGCTGCTAGAGGATCTGGGCAGAGTGAGGAAGTATGCATGGGGGGCAGCGGTACTAGCATTCCTGTTCGACTCCCTGAGCACCACGGACCGGCAGACCATGCTGGGCGGCTTCTCGCCTTTCCTACAGGTAAATGCATTTTAAATGCTTTCTACTATGCCATGTTTATGCAATGCAGTGATTTATGCAAAATGTCTTATGCAAATGATTCGACTGACTTGATCTCTAAATGCAGGTCTGGAGCTACATGTACCTCCCGGGCATTGGGAGAGGTACATTACTCCATCCCGGCCTCATACCAATCGCGAGGCGATGGTCGGTGGCGAGGGACACGGGATCGATCCTCAGATTGACCCGGACGATCCAGGACGACCTGGACGCCTACCCACACACATCGGTAAGCCCGAGACTCAAAATGATTTCTATATGCTTCTATATGCTGACAAATGCTGACAAATGGATGAAATGAATGAAATGCTTTCAGGTGAGATGGACCCCGTACCGCAGCGAGGGCTACACAGGACAGCCGTGGGTGGAGGCGTCCTTATCGTACCGGGGGCGAGACATATGGTTGCATTGCATCCATATCATCGAGCCTCTGCACTACAGGCTGATCCTGCGGACTCGGGGACTACACCAGCCCGAGGTGGCCTTTCCACATCGCAACGATGACCGCCCAAGCAAGTCGGCGAGGGGCATCAGTGGGAGTGTGGATTGGCGCGCCCGGAAGGCGAAGTACGTCCTCGACTGGAGGCAGCGAGGCAGGGCCGTGAAAGAGCGGGACGAGAGCGACGAGGCCTACCTGAAGGCCTTCGCTCGACACTACGGCGACCGGGTATACCGAGGTACCCGACGACCGGTATGCAATTCTAAACTAAGAAACTCTTTCTTATATGATGCAATGTGGAGGTGACATGCTGGCTTATCCTTTCTACATGCAGCTCGATCCTGAGGGGCGGATAGCTGAGCTAGAGGGACTACTCCACTCTACCATCCTGCAGCGGGATGAGTACCGGACTGCTCTGGAGCTCCAGGTGAGATTCTAAATGCTCATGATATGACTATGATTATGCATGATGCTAATGCTTCGGCTATGACAATGCAGCGGGCAGAGGGAGCTCAACGAGCCGGACCGGATGCCCCATCGTCGTCCTCGCAGCCTGCGGGAGACAGGGCTGGGCGAGATGCTGATTTTGCTCGGGCGGTCGCCCGGGCCGAGGAGGCGGAGGCCACCCTCGCGGAGCGGGTAAGATACTTACATGCTTTTTGATTATGCTTATGCTAATTAAATTTATACGACTAACCTATATACAATGCAATGCAATCTACAGGCGATAGAGCTGGCAGCGGCAGTGGCGGAGGCCACTCAGGCGAGGGCAGAGGTAGAGAGGAGCCGGGCCGAGACTGATCGAGCTCGAGCAGAGACGGAGCTCGTGCGGGCAGAGATAGCCCGACTGAGAGCGGAGACCCCTCGTCATGCGGACGACGTGGAGATGGAGCGACTTCAGGCAGATTTAGCACGGGCGCAGGCCGAGGTGAAGGACCTTCGCCTTGGGACCGCGGATCTTGATCGCTACCGGACCGAGGCACGGGAGACGTGACGCCAGATCTTCACACTGAAGATCAGGCTGCAGACCATGGAGCAGACGGTCCGGATGCTAGGCCGGGCACCAGAGCGGAGTTCTTCCCGGAGCGGGGCTCATAGGAGTGCTGCCCCTAGTGGCTCGGTTGGGGATTTCCTAGTTAGTTCCGCCGGCCAACAGAGAAATGAGAGGGCGGAGAGAGGACAGTAGGAGGAGAGTGCTTCCATAGCACCGCCACCTCCGAGGAGACCAGAGGATGGGGAGGATGAGGGTGGCCCAGCGGATAAGCCGGCCGAATGATGCCTTTTCTTATGTTTTCTTTTTATTTGTATAGAATCTTTGGTTAAAAATGGAATGAAATTATCTTTTTCATTTTTCTGTTTTAATTTGATGCGAGCGTGAATGGATGAATGAGATGTACAGGATGGATGAAATGTGGATGAATGAATGAGATGTATGCCGGAATGTATGTATGAAAATGGGAAGAAGATGAGGTGTATAAATGTGAAAGACCGCCAGGTCTAGTCAAGGATTAAAGGAATAGCTTGAACCCAGCAGCAGAGAAAGTGACGGTCCAAGATCTGACCGTCATAATCAAGCGACGCTCTGGTGAGAGACCGTTAATCATCAGAGGCCCACACGGGCTGTGGGGCTTCAGGATAAACGACGGCCAATGGATGGTGCGTCAGAGACAGATAACGGCCAAGGCTCAGACCGTTGATCATGGCAGAACGTTAGTTGGGCAGGGCAACTAGCAGGAAAATGTGACGGTCCGAAGGGGATGCGTCAGAATCAAGAGACGGTCAGAAGTAAGACCGTCAGGAAGCGTTTTAGCCCAGAAGAGAAAGAACCAAGTGGCTGAGAATGTGACGGCTCAGGGATAGAGCGTTACAGAAAGCGACGGTAGACCCTACGGCTGTTACTCTCCACAGAACATGATCCGGGGAACTGAAACCCACAGAGAATGCGACGGTCGAGTGATGGCGCGTTAGAGTGGAGTGACGCCCATGCGATGGACCGTTAGAGTCTGGGTCGCAATCCGAATCGGATTGAGTCGAGATAACTAAAACCCGAGGTTTAGCCACTTAAATCACCGCTAGGACTTATCCTAATTGAAGATAAAGCCTTCTAGCCCGGGTCTTACCCTTCCAACGTTAAATACAAGCCTTGGCAACTTAAAACCTTAATCAAAATCGTAGTTTTGCTAAAACCTCTGTTCTAGGGTTTGAAGAGCCCTCTCTAAAGGGCAGAAAACATGATGAAGAGGAGCTTCGAGGTGATGGCTATGGAGGAGAAAGCCCACACCGGCCCTAAAGCTGCAAGGAAGGAACATGGAGAGCTCCAACGGCTAACCTCAATCCCCAAGCATCTAAGCTCTAATGTCCAAAGGGTGGTAAGCTTGCATGACTTCATCCAAAGTTCAGATTTTTTTTTGCTGCACTTTAATTTTCTTCATAACCTTCCTTCTTCTTTTCTTCTTCAAGCCTCTTCCTGGCCCAAGGTGTTACTCCAACCTGAAGTGGGTGGCTCCCATGGTAAAGGCACTCTCTTTAGAGGTGGTATCAATCCTCAAAGCGTGGCACCTCCAACCCCTCTTGGTTCTAGGCAAAAACTTTCAGAAATTGTCTTTAGACTGGCCATGCCTTTCAGCCCTTGTGGAACTATGGCATCCACAAACTCATACCCTCATCTTCCCTTCCTTTGAAGCAACCGTCCTATTGGAGGAGGTAGAGACCTACCTAGCCCTTCCTAAGACTAAGGTGGGGGATGAGGATCGGGTTTGCTATACAATAGAACCTATTGATCCGTCCTTGATCTTAAGCGACTTCATTCATAACCCAAAGGACGTGCGGACCATGATCAGCCCGCGCCACATTCACTTGATCCCTATGGCACAATGGATAGTGTCTCACTGTAAAAACAAGTGGGAGAGACACGAAGCAATAGCCAAGGCGGCAGCGGTTTGCTTGTGCGGGGTCTTCCTTTTCTCCACAACCGACCACCTCTTAGATATCCAAAATCTTAGCATTATTAGCGGACTGTGGCGGGGTATGCCTATTTCTCAAGCGGTCCTCTCATACCTCTATGAAGGACTAAGCTCGGCTTGCCTTGGAGGGCCTTTGTTCGGTTCCATGATACTCCTTGAGTGTTGGATAGGAGTGAGAATCAAATTCCTTCCCAAGGAAGATATAACTTTGGCGAGCCGGCTCTTTGGGAGCCACCCCCTCTTCTTCATTGGAGGGGCTTTTGGATATTCTTCTCATGTTGAATGCAGGACGGCGGATAAGAAAACGCGTGATGAATGGCGCCTCTTCTTCAATGCTTTGCCTCTTGAAAGGTTCATCATGCGACCAAGCGTTCTTCGAACCATTCTTCTTAAAATACCGCGGCGTCAAGGCCTGGACCTCCAGCTGGTTGGAAACACTACCATGGCGATCTACAACCCGCACCGATGCCACCTTTAGATCGGATTACCTCGAATCAGTGTTTCTGCACTATCGCACTACCCTCCCCTCCTACCTAGGAAGATGGGGACCGAGGAAGATGAAAGAGCGATCCGGAACGCGCTGACCATGTGGGAGATCAGCAAGGTGCGCCCGTGGCAGGCAGAAGTTGAAGAAAATGACGAAACACGCCGAGATTACTTGAAAGAGTTGAGAAGAATCCACCCTCTTGCGGATAAGAAGTTGAATGTACTTTGATTTTCCTTTGTTTATGAAAGATGTTATGAGATTGCCACTCAGAACTTGGTTTATCATGAATTACATTTTATTAAGCTTGCTTGAATGAGATGAGATTGCCTCAATTGAAAGAACTTGAGTTGTGTGCTTTGGAAGATTAGATTGATGTGAATAATCAGAGTTTCTGGGGGGAGTAACGGATGTACTCTGGGGCGTTATTTGGAAACGACGGTCTGAAGTAGGCCGTCATAAGGGAAGTAACAGGAACTCAATCTCTGAAGGAGGTGACGGATGGATCTTGGGCCGTTATTTCAAAGTAACGGTATGTTCCCAGACCGTCATGATGATGGTTTAATTGAAAGGAAGAAGGCCCACGCCTGAAGGAAGTGACGGTCCGAGATGGGCCCGTTACATGACTTTAACGGTCTGATGCTGGCGCGTTACACACCTGCACCTGCATAGTTGTGAGCTTTTACCTTTGGGCTTGCCCCTGTACTCTGCACACACTTAGACATGGAACAAGTTAGATCCGTTCTTAGACTCAACCCCTTGCCTCGAAGCAAGTTAGATAATGACCGTTTCTTGATATTTGGTCAAGGGGTGGAGCCTTATTAAATAGGCGAAAACATAATGAAAATGCGATGCATGTTATGCAGATGATGGAAGTATTGAATGCTTTTGAAAAGATTTGATTTGTTTGGATTTTTTTGAAATATTTGATGTTTTTGGATTTTGAAAATATTTGATTGTTTTTAGATTTTGAAACATATTTGATGTTTTTGGATTTTGAAACATATTTGATGTTTTTGGATTTTGAAACATATTTGATGTTTTTGGATTTTGAAACACCAGTGCCTTTCTAGCAACACGAGACCTCCCTTGTTTTTAGCTTGAGTCTCGAGACCGGCGTGCAAATAGTGTGACAACCCCTGGCCGAGACCTGATCATCGTGACGGTGTTTTTACCAAAGCCATACCTAGGGTACTCGTCTCAGTCCTAAAAAGAAAAAGGAATATGGGGGTAAGCTTAGGCCAGATATGGAAGTTTTTAGAACTTGATTCCCTCACCGTACAACCTTATTAGAGATTTGGTCTGTTGTGCCGGGGCTCTTTTATGTCCGTCATCGAACCTTTATCCACTTAGGTATGCATGCGACCGGGCTCATAACGTCCCGCGGGGAACTGTACTGCCACTCTTGTCATGCCTAATTTCTTTTCTTTTGGAGCTTTTGAGAATTCATTCACAGACCTTGAGGTGATGTTTTTTTGATTTCATGGTAAAGAGCACTCCTTTGCTTTTCTTTTCTTTACTTTCTTGTGGAGTCAGGTCATAACGGACTTGCCCCTATTTGAGACCTCTTCTCGTTAGGGAGTTTGGATCGGTTGTCTCCTTCTTATTTACTCCTTACCCCTGGATGCAGCCGAAGAATGAAACGTACAGGGACTTTGACTTTCCCCCAAAGCATGGCCGAGGAAAAACGGTGTCTTTTTAAGCAAGGAACCCGACCAGGGGCGTCGTGTAGTGTGTGTTTGCCTTACTCAAGACTCTCTTTTGAAGATAGGGAGGCATTTCTTATTGCCGGAAAAGTACATGGTTTAGATTTTTAAGGAAAGAAACGCTTAAGATACAACCCATTCCACGGGTGAGAGAGCTCCTCACATTCCGCGTTGATTAGACGATAAGCATTCCCTGAATAAGCTTCTTTTATTACAAACGGTCCTTCCCAGTTAGGTTGCAATTTAGACCTAGGACCTGCAGACCGAATGAATTTGCGTTTCAAAACCATTTCACCCTTGCAAAATTTTCGTTCAATTACCTTCTTTTGAAAATAACGCGAAACTCTCTTTTGATAAACAGATACGTGATCGGCCGCATTCATCCTCTTCTCATCTAGGAGTTCCAGTTGGATCAGCAACGCCTCTCGACGTTCATCGAGATTAAGTTCCTTATCGAGCTGTACTCTGAGTGAAGGGATTAAGATCTCATATGGGAGCACCGCCTCCATCCCGTAGGTTAGAGAATAGGGAGTTTGTCCCGTAGGAGTACGGACGGAGGTGCGGTAAGCCCACAGAGCTTCCACCAATCTTTCAGGCCAATCAGAAAATTTGTGTGCTTCACATGTTTTCTTAATGATTTTAAGAAGAGTTTTATTAGTGGCTTCGGCTTGACCGTTGCCTTGAGGGTAATATGGTGATGAATGATGCAATGTAATTTTGAATTTCTTACAGAGGTCTTTAAGCTCCTGGGAGACAAACTGGGGCCCGTTGTCGGTGATGATGCTGCTTGGCACTCCGAACCGTGAGATGATATTCTTCATGATGAAGCGGCACACCGTTGTAGCTTTGATCTCTGCGTACGTCTCGGCTTCGGCCCATTTGGTGAAGTACTCAGTTGCTGTGAGAATGAAGGATTTCTGCTTGATCTGAGAATTAGGATCACCGAGTGGGCCGACGACGTCGAAAGCCCACATAGAGAATGGCCAAGGAGCAGTCATAGGATGAAGAGATGAAGCTGGAGAGTGGATTTTATCAGCATGGAGTTGGCATTTAAGACACCTCCGGACATAGAGGGAGCAATCTTCCTCCAGAGTGGGCCAATAGTAGCCCTGCCTAAGAATCTTCTTTGCTAGAGCCTGGCCATTGACATGACCTCCACACTCGCTAGAATGTGCTGCTTCTGCTACTTTCCAAGCTTCCACATCATCTAGGCATCTCATGAGCATTCCGTTAGTAGCGCGCCTGTATAGTTCTTTTGCAATGATAGTGTACTTTGCGGCGGTTCTTCTTATTGCTTTGCGCTGCTCAGCTCTTGCCCCTTCTGGGAATGCCCCTTCTTTGCAAAATAACTCGATTTCATGGTACCAAGGTAATTCTTCCTCATCCAAAATTTCCTCTAGTTCTGCTAATGATACCTCCTTGAGATCTTCCTTTTCAGCTCTCACTTCTGCAGACTTCCTAATGTTGGTGAACCAAGGATCCTGGAGAGAGGGTGCGTCCATCCTCTGGACGACGACGGTCTCAGTACTACGACTGAGAGGGAAGGATAAGGAGGAGGCTAGAGATGCCAATGCATCCGCCAGAATGTTCAGAGAACGGGGAGTATGGATATAGATTAGCTTGCGGAATCGCTTAGCGATGAGCGTGACCAAATCTTGGTAGGGTTTGAGCTTGGGGTCACGGGTACGGTAAGTGGACAGAACTTGCCGTAAGACGAGCTGAGAGTCTCCTATGATGTTTAAATAACGCGCGCCTAAGAGATAGGCGTGCTTCAAGCCGGCCAGGAGAGCCTCATACTCAGCGATGTTGTTGGTAGCAGGAAATCGAAGTTGATAAGCGAAGGGGATGGTTACTCCCTCAGGAGTAAGTAGGACAGCACCGATCCCTTGGCCCTGTGAGTTAAGTGCACCATCAAAATGCAGAGACCAGAAGGGATGCTGAGAAAGGACAGAGAGATGCTCATCAGGGAAATCGTCCTGAATAGAGTCGGTGTGAGGAATAGGGAGATGTGCAAGATGCTCAGCGATGGCATATCCTTTGACTGCCTTCTGAACGACAAAGGTGATATCGAATTGAGAGAGGAAGCTCTGCCAGCGAGCTAACCTACTAGAAAGAACGGGCTTTTCTAAGAGATAACGGATCGGGTCCATTCTAGAGATCAGCCTAACTGGGTGGGCGAGAAAGTAATGTTTAAGCTTCTGAACTACCCACACTAAGGCGGCACAAGTCTTCTCCATAGCGGTGTACCTGGATTCAGCTGGATTAAACAACCGAGAAAGATAGTACGCAGCCCGCTCTTTTCCTTCATCATCCACTTGTGCTAAAACCGCCCCTAGGGAGTCCTCAATGACCGAGATGTATAGGATCAGGGGTTTCCCAGGGACAGGAGGTTGCAAAACCGGGGGATTGGATAGATATTCCTTGAGGTCCTCATAGGCCTTTTGACAATCTTGATTCCATTCGAACTTGACCCCTGCCTTGAGCAATTCATAAAACGGACGGCACCTTTGAGAATGCTGGGATATGAATCTTCTAATGAATTGCAATCTACCAATCAGTCCTCGAAGTTCCGTAATGTTCTTCGGCGGAGGCATATCCATGACGGCCTGTGCTTTGTTAGGATCAATCTGGATCCCCCGTTTGCTCACTATGAAACCTAGCAGCTTCCCCGAGGAGACTCCGAATACGCACTTCTTCGGATTCATCTTTAGCTTGTACTCCCTGGCTCTCTGCAGCACTTTAGCCAAAATAGAGGGGTGTTCTTCTTTTGATCTTGACTTCACCAAAATGTCATCCACATAAGCTTCCATATAGACGTGCATCATGTCGTGGAAGATAGCCATCATCGCCCTTTGATAGGTGGCGCCTGCGTTCTTTAATCCAAAAGGCATAACTACATAGCAGTATGTGCCCCAGGGCGTGGTGAAGGAAGTTTTCTCTTGATCTTCAGGAGCGAGACGGATCTGATTATAGCCTGAGTACCCATCCATGAATGATAGAGCTTCGTACCCGGCAGTGTTATCAACAAGGACGTCTATATGAGGCAGCGGGAAATCATCTTTAGGACACGCTTTGTTAAGGTCCCTGAAATCAATGCATATGCGCACTTTTCCATCCTTCTTGAGAACAGGGACTATGTTTGCCACCCACTGAGGGTATAAAACTACTCTGACGAACTTGGCCTTGTAAAGTTTGTCGACCTCTTCCTTAATCCGCAAGGCCATGTGGGGGTGAAATCTTCTCGACCTTTGTTTAACAGGTGTTGCCCCTGGTTTAAGCACGAGCCGGTGTTCCACTAAGGAGGGGTCAAGACCTGGCATGTCCTCATCAGACCAGGCGAAAGAATCGCTATACTCCCTCAGTACCTTAATTAGATCATCTTCTACCTGTGGAGGGAGATTAGCTGAAATATTGATGGGCCTTGGATCTTCTTCTGTTCCCAAGTTGATTTCCTTTGTAGGTTCATCCACTGCCGTCGACGGCTGGTCGAATCTCTTCAGTCCCTTTGCATATAAGTCGGCAGTGTCCTCTACATCGCTGTCTTCATCAATTGGGTCTTTCTCATCCAGCACTTCATAGACGCCTAATCCGTCATCGCTCCACACCCCTTCTATTTCTTCTTCATCTTCAATCGCAATCGCCGTGGCGACGAATTCTGGGCACTTCAAAAGAGCATGACACCGCTGAGCTAGATCTTGCAAGAACCTATCAGAATAGATCGGGAAGGATGCGCAAGCGAGCGTGGCTCAGGAGGGGAAGGGTTGAACGACCTAGAACAAGACCCTACTTCTTTAGACCTAACTGACTCTACTTCTCTAGACTCGCTAGACCCTAACTCTGACCTGGGAGAGAGGAAGCTTAATGGAAGGGAAGGAGCAGGGGACTCGTGCCCCTGGGAGGAGGAGGATGGAGACAGGATAGCATAATCTTCCACTGAAATCTCCGTTTCAAATTTGACGTTTTTTTTTTTGGAGATCAGTGGAGACCACGTAGCACGACGGAGGAGGCGGGAGCTGCATAGGGAACAGCTCAGGAAAGATGCAATCGAAGAAAAGATCACAAGAGGAGGAACCCCACTTCTCGTGGATTTGAGAGTTAAAAAACGGAGGGATGGGGAAAGCAGGCAGATTAATGGGGCAGCGAGGCCCATAAGCAGGAGGATTGATCGGAATCTGGAATGGATCACTGAAGGATGGATTGATCATAATCGGAGGAGGACGGGGTACAAACCCCTTCAGCTGGATCATGCACTGAAAATGAGAGGGAGATAGAGAAAGGGCAATCAGCGAGCTCCCTTCTTTCTTTGAACCATTACGAGGCCGCTTCTTCGGCCTCCACTGCATGAGCTGATCCTTCTGTGGCTTCTGGCTGCCTCTTTCACAAAACAGCCCCTGGAGAGCCCAGCTGTAGTCGATCACATCGTTACTTAGCCCCCTTGGCAACGGGGGTGGACTGGCGACTGGACAAACCGTGTCGGTTTCTGACTGGACTGGCTTCGCAGCTAACGTGCCCGGCTGTGGGGGCCCTCTGACAAAATGCTGACGGTAATCCCAGGTAAGCGGCCCAGAGTCACCCATCATTGATAATGCTGTCTCCTTGTAACCGAGACCTCGTCTGCCCATTTTTCTTCCTTTTGGTATGGGCTTGGTCATCCCTTGCAGCTGTGCACCGAGGCCTCTCCCCGGTTGATAGCCCAGTTTCAATATAATGTTCCACCCCTTTGAATCTCGAATCTACGGCTTTGCCTTGATATTGACCGGGGTAGTGACGGGCCTAGGAGTGGTGTACGCCCAAGGAAAGTTTAGGTCCAGCACTGATAGCACGGGCCGGCTGCTTGGCCAGAGAGTAGGAAGAATCTGTTCAGAGATGGCCTTCACTGACTGTACCGTGGATAAACTTTTAACTTTGACGACCCTCCCTTGAAAAGGGAATTTAATGCATTGGTGCGCAGTAGAGGGCACGGCGCCAAGTGTGTCGATCCAGGGACGACCCAAGATAGCCTTGAACATAGGGTCGATATCAAGTACATAGAATTCTACAGCCATGGAAAGAGGCCCGAGCTCAGCCTGAATAGTGACTACCCCGTGACATGCCCGCCTTGAGTTGTCGTATGCTGCTATAGTGGTGGGGGTAGACCGTAGTAACTCCTCAGATATATTGCAGGCTCGGAGAGTGCTGAGGGGGCAGACATTAATTGAGGCCCCAGTGTCGACCAGTGCTGCTTCAACGTCGACTTTGTTCAAAGTAATTGTTATGCAGAGCGGCATTTGCCGAGCCCCCGGAGGTGCAAGCTCGGTCTCAGAGAATGTGATTGCCGGCCCTCTAGAGATAGTTGCTAGTGCCGTTGGTAGACTGTCGACTGCCATGTCTTCACTAACCATGACCTTCTGCAAAAAATCCCTCAGTGCATCTTGATGGAGAGTGGACCTTTTGATTAACTCCAGCACAGATATCTTGGCGGGTACCCGATCTAGATGATGCAGTAAATCATATTGAGTCCCCGGTAACGGTTCAGCTTCCTCTTGTTCGGCCACCGGTTGGGAAGACTGGGGATTGCTAGTAGTGGCGTAGTTCCGATGGAACATCTTCCCGCTCCTTAGAGCACAATTTGCCGCGGCATCGGGGGATAGTATGATGGGCCCTGCGGGGCGAATGAGTGGAATAGGTGGCGTGGGGGAGGCAGTTTGGTAAAGCGGAGGGTTGGTGAAGTTAATGGGGGATGCGCGGATGATAGGTGAAGGATTGGTGGGTGGTAGGGTGGTGATGGATGTGGGTGCTGGCGAAGGCAGGGTGAATGGATGGGTAAGGATAGGTGCGGGATTGGATGGTGGTGTGATGACGGTGACGGGGGTTGGCGAAGGATACGACGGGATGGTGAGCGGAGCGGGTGTGAATGGTGGGATGAGTGGAGAGGGTGTTGGTTGGGTAGGGAGGATGAAGGAAGGTTTGTGGTGGAAGGCCATGACCTGTGGTGCGGCGCCATCATCATCAAATGACCACCCAGCGTTGGAGGCCGGTGGTTGGACTACATTAACTTGTGCTGGTGCTGGCGGCTGCTGCGGAGGAGCGGGTTGATGGTTTGGCATCGGATTCTGATGGATGCCCAGATCTTGTGCTTGCTGCGGTGGCTGCTGTTGTGGCGGCTGCTGCGGCTGCGGTGCTGGATGCTGCTGCACTTGCTGCCCCTGCGGCTGCCTTCTCTTCTCTTTGATCTCCATAATGGCCCTATGCATCTCGGCCCAGTCTATTCTCTGTCCTTCGTGTAAGTCGTACACGAGATCTCGGAAGTGAAAGCATCCTTCTATAGTGTGACCCGGCTGCCGATGGAACATGCAATACTTAGTTTGATCAACAGCTGGGTTCCAGACAGTCTTTTCTGGAGGAAGTTGAATTGCATTTACTGCCATGAGCGCTGAGAATATGTCGGTAAGTGTCTCTGGCAATGGAGGATACTGGGCTCTTCTGGGAGCCGGGCGCTTGCTGTTGGGATTATTATTGTTGTAGCCGCCGGGTGGAGGGACGTTATGGTATTGCGGTGATGGTGGTGGTTGTTGTGGTGCGGTGAAGGTGTTTTGCGGGATGGTGAAGGTAGGCGGAGGGTTTTGTGGAGTGTTTTGAAAGTGTTGTGGAGCGGAGTTTTGCGGATTGCGGGGGCTTTGGTTGTAGCGGAATGGTGCGGCTTGGTAGGGAAAAGCAAGAGCTTGTACTTGCTCATTTGTCTGGACTCCTTCGGTAACCGGCACCTGTGGTTTCTTATGGTACTTGGGCTTTTGGTTTTCAAAAAGAGAATGGATAGGGGAGTCCTTAAACTGAGTTTGTATAAATCGCGCCCGGCTATACAGTTGATGCATATTGGCTATATCGTTCATTGCCAGGATGTTCTTGAAGGTGGGCGTAGCATTTGAAATTAGCAGTTTAACTTTTTCTTCCTCTGGAATATGGCCGGGCACCCTGGCGGCCATCTGCCTCCATCTATCTGCATAAGTTGCGAATTCCTCATCCGACTTCATTTTCTCGGCCACCAGATCTGTGAATGAATATTCCGGGCCGACCCGGTCTTGGAACCGCTGAATAAACTTGTCCTTGACCACTTTGAAGCTCTCGGCCTCTTCTAGGGGCAGAGAATAAAACCATTCCAGAGCAACGCCATCCAATGATCGGCGGAATAGGTACGCCATAAGGCGATCATCATATTGGAACTGCGCCGATTCATACAGAAAATCCCTCACATGGATGAAGGGATTGCTGTTCCCATCATACTTACGGTAGTTGGGGAGCTCAGACTGCGGAGGGAAACGGATGTTCTGGAAGCTTGGGACGGGAATATCAGCCAAGGATTGTGGGCCCACCTTCTTCTGGAGAAAATCAAGCTGTTGCTGCATGGCGGCCCACTTATTAAGCAAATCCTGCTCTCGAGAGGGAGCAGGGGCAGTGAAGGGAGTTGATTGTATCTGGTGAGCAGAAGGAATGGCGGTTGCCGAGGGCGGGAGCCCATAGGAAGGAGCAGAAGGATAACTAGTGGAATTAGGGGGGCCGTAAGAAGAATACTGGGCCTGAGATAGACCCGGATTGGAGTGAAATTGGGCCACCCCGTGCTGTTGGGGCAAGAAATCGGATGGGCCCACGAGGACCTGTGGGGCCGCCGGAGCAGAGGGGTGATAATCCATCGGAAGAGAGGGGATAGGCGATTTCCCCTTATCAAAAGATTGATGGGTCGAATTGGAGGATTGACCCATCTCCATGCCAGCAAAGGTGATGGTCCGGGGCTGGACCGAGGTGAGCTCAATCGGGGTGGGCTGAACAGACGGCCCAATAATGGAAGAATTAGAGTGCCCCTGGACGGTAGCGGAGGGAGGAGGATTGGACCCTTGCATGGCCTGATAGAGGACCTGGAGTTGGGTCGGATCTAACTGGGCCATCATATGGAGGACAGAGCCCGCGGAAGGAGTGGATAAAGAAGGGATGACCTGACCACCTTCTACGGGAGTGGAGGATGAGAGAGGGGCGGTCCCCTCTCCAGCGGAGAAAGAAATAACCCTCGGGGGGTTCTCAAGGAGCCCTTGAGGAAGGGAATCTTCTTGGGAGCGAGGAGGATTGCAGGATGCCATGGTAGATTCGAAGAGGGGATTGGAATAGAACGTGAAGGAGGAAGCGATTCGAGGATATGATTCGGACGAACGAAAACAACTCCACATGCAACGGACAACCTTGATAAATGCAAAACAACAAACACAACAAACACACAATGAGCAACCGCACCTAGGTGACTCAAACAAGATATAAGTGATAGGGAATGAAGATACTCAAAAGCCAACCAAGTTGCTTAAGATGATGCAAACAAAGTTTCTTTATGGTTTCTCCTTTGGAACTTTAGTGAATTGATTGATATGTGCTCTCTCCAAATGGGTTCCTAATAGGAGGTGGATATGGACTTGGCTTGACTTTAAGTGTGACCACTCCTTCACTTATGCAACCCTAGACACAAGGGGGGAAGGTACAACCGGCCCGGCGTCCGTGTGGGAATCCACGGCTCGCGGGGACTTATGGAGGTCCCTGCTGTGATTTCCTAGTCGGCCCCAAGGAATATGGAGACGAGAGGTCCTCACAACAAGGTAGGAAAATGCAGTCTAATATATGAAAAGATGGATGACCCTATGTGCACCGGAGTGCATGCAAAGTCTAGCCTAGAATCTAGCAAACAATGGTGCACATAATGATATGAAGATATGAATGGAATTATGGCAGAAATCAAGCAGCACCCAAGCAATAAATCACAGCCAAAAACTGCGGAAATAACTGCACCTCGGATGCGTACCTGCCAGGAGAATGACGGACGAAGGCCCCTGCGTCAGAGCCGAATAACGGTCAGAGACCAGACCGCCATAAATAATGTAACGCAGGGCTTCCAGACCGTCGTATGAGCCAGGGAACCAAAAACAAACTGAAGTAACAGGAAAACCCGTGAAAGCTCACACCACAAAGACAAGCGACGGCCAGATGTCCCTGCGTCAGACCACTGTAACGCGCCGAGACAGGGCCGTCGTATGTTTCAGAAAACCAGAAAGGGGGGGAAAACAAAGGGATCAAAAGACAACTGAGCAAACAGATGATGGCAAGTTTAAACAGGAATCAGAAGCACGATTGGCACTAGTTTGTCCCACCGTGATCGCCAAAAAATTATCTGTTGATTGTTTGTTTACCTATCTCTTCTTATCTTCTTTCTTTTTTAGTAGTTGATTGTGAGGGTTTTGAAAAATGATATGGCAAGATGATAAATAAACTACCAAAGATCAGCTCAACCTATGCACATGTGAACATGAACCTAGGCAATCAAATCTGACTCTAGCATGGGCACGCTATCTCAATCAAATTACGCTAAGGGAAAAATGAAAACACACGCCGGGGCGTGGAGCAAAGATAAATAAACACACCGCTAGGGGTGGAACAATCAAGGAGAATAAATAGATTTGATGAAAAAGACAGCTAGTGCCCAACACTAAGGAAAGTCGTGATCGCCACCAAAGTAAACACAAGTCAAAGACTCGAATATACCTTGGAAATAGGTGGATGAAACACCCGCCCACGGGAGAGAAAACCAAGGAAAGCCTGCAGATCAACTTGCAAATAACGGTCCAAACCCTGTGCGTCGCTTGGAAGTAACGGTCGTGCAATAGACCGCCAAAAGGAAATAACGCTCCTGCACCTGACCGTCAGATAACCTGCAGTGAAAAGATATGAACTCTTTGAACTCCAACCCTTCCAGCCGGCTAGAAGGCTTGGGCCTCGTGCTAGTGATCCTGTAAAACCTGCCAAGGATGTAGAAAGCAAAACAACACAACCTCAATTAGCCCTCAACATAAGTATAGCATCAATCCCTAAAAGCTTGAGAACATCAAAAGGAGAGGGGATTACCGGGGAGTTGTTGGTTTTTAACCCCTCTGGGCGTTTTTTAAGTTTAGGAGGATATGTGTATGCTTAGCAACAGTGAAAACGTGGAGGAAGAGGAGGGACAATGCTTTTGATTAATAAAACCAAGGGAAACTTGAGCATGCAATGATGATGATCTTGACAAACTAAAACCCAAAATACTCCCTTGACTTGGAAGATGGACGTGGGAAGCAGCTCCTCCTGGATGTAGATGACTCCTGAATTTGGCAGCACTTCGTCGTGAATCAAACCTTCCTCTCTTGGGTTATGAAATCAAGAGTTCTATTTATAGACTCCCTCAAACTCTCAGGTCGAGTTGAAGATAAATCAGCCAAGAAAGGAGGATAATCCTTAGCAAATCCTTGAGGATAAAATCAACAAGAGTCCAAAGAAACAAACGAGAGGTCCTGAGGATTAGAATTGAAGGAGATAATGCCAATCCAAAACCCTATCTCGTCCACGGAGTAGCAGAGAAAAGGCCTGAACTGTCAGGACTCTCTGAAGGAAGTAACGGCCTTACGATAGACCGCCACTTGGAAATAACGCTCCAAGGCATGACCGTCATATTCAATCTTATCCAAAGGATAAGATCGACGGGAAGAAGATCTAAACAATAGGACTCTGCAAATAAGTAACGGCCAGGGAATAGGGCGTCATAAGGGAAAAACGGCCAGGGAGTAGTCCGTTATTATCAAAGGGCAACGAGACCCTAACTCTTGGGACTCTTCAAAGAGTGACGGCCTATGATTCATGCGTTATTATGAAATGACGCGCCTAGTCCAGACCGTTATTATCATTGATTTTCAAGAAAATAGAATGGAGGGATTGCCAAGCTTTTGAACGAAGTGCCACCAGGAACCAGGTCTAATCCAGGAATTGAGACCCAGAAAACAGGCTTCAACTGATTAAAAGAAATTCAATGAAGAGTGAACAACTCGGAGCACCATATTGAATAAATAAGGAGATGACCCGACTTATTGGGTATAAAACGGGTGTCAACAAGGGCGTCCCAAAAAGAAGAGGAAAAACGAGGAACATTCGATCTTATCTTGTTTTTGTCTTGTAGGAGAAGAAAGCTCGTGGGAGCCCTTCCATGCGCGAATAGAAGCCATCTACATCGGAATATGGTCGATCCCCTTGCTGATTAGATGCCTCCAGAGCACGCATGGAAGCCTCACTTCCTCATTTGAAGCTGGTCAACCTGGATCTCGAGCTGCACATCAACATCCGGGCTTCATCTTGAAGATCTGTCCACATCTTGCTTCATTGACCAGGCTATGAAGAACCTCAGCTGGGATATCTATTGAAAGGGGGATTTCTGGTGACCTCAAGATCTTTATTGCATATACCCTGTTCATTCTATTTCAGTTTTGAAGGATCATTGTATATCTGATTACTCTTCCATTGAACGAAATACTTTGTGTGTGTGTGTGTGTTTGCTGGTCGCAGCACTCGTGTGTGTGTGTGTGTGTGTGTGTGTGTGTGTGTGTGTGTGTGTGTGTGTGTGTGTGTGTGTGTGTGTGTGTGTGTGTGTGTGTGTGTGTGTGTGTGTGTGTGTGTGTGGCTGTGTGTTTCACAGTGTGTGTGTGTGTGTGGGTTTTCACTCTATAGTGGAAGTAATCTTCACTCTGTGAGGGGTGGACGTAGGGGTCACTGTTGTGAACCCGAACCACCTAAAATCCTCTTGTTCATTGTGGTTTGCTTCTTCGTTCCTTCTCGAGTGGGCTTCTTGTCGAGCGGAGTGTATTTCAAATCTCCTCTATTCAGATTTTCATATATTTCCGTTGTTCGTGTGTTATCATCAACGGGTGAGAAGAGTGTGCTTCATATATTACCCTTCCATTACATCTATTGGAAAAGATTGTTGTTAAAATTTTTATTGCCAATCAATTCACCCCTCCCCTCTTGATTGCCACCTACTGGGGACAACAGGAATTACCTGAAAAATTAAGGAAAACACTAGGTGAGCGAACGCTCAGTAAGGATTACATCTCAAGAATAAGCTTATTTTAAGTAGATTACATGTTACATGAAATGCAAGTATAGCTATGCATGAACGCAAGATAACACCAAGTCGAGAATATCAAGAAATAAAGATGAACTAGCAAGTTTCCAAGATGAATCATGTAAAAACTATCAAGGATATCAAGTAATATCAAGTCACATCATGAGGATTGACTATTTTAATGTAGCAAGTAAATACCCATTCCGGGTCACGCAAGTCACGTCATGTCATGTCAAGTCTTGTACGTGATGTGGAATACCATAGATTAATCTAGAAAGTCGTGCACTTCGGTGCAACGCCACACCCTGGTCAATATAGCTCCCAAGGGCACAAGTACTTTTGGGTGCTCCTCCCAGGACTAGACCGGGCCCCATTAACGCCAGGCATTGAGTCATGTATTTATCTAGACATCCACTATAGTTTATAGCCAATAGAATTCCAAAGGGATAAGCAATTGTAGGAACATTAAGGTAGATTCACGGAATAGAGAATTCAAGGACATAACTTTGTGTAAAGACGACATGACGATAAATCTTACATTAAAATAAGACATTCGTGAATCTGGGACAATTGACGTCCACTCAGGCCGCCACCAATTACAGAATACGCGTCCACTGTGGTGGTCGCCAATTCTGTGAACAGTATAGGCACGAAGAAATAACATCCCCTGTGACGGCCGCTATTCCAGTTATGGCATCAACTGCACTGGTCGCCAATTCCAGACAGTGACAAGACTCTCAGAGAACACCAGAACAACGCTCTATGAAGGCTAGGGCGTCATGTTTCTTCAGAGTGACATGACAAACCACGTTTCATGGGTTTTTAGGGTACAACCTGCTCGGCTGCCTTAAGGGATTCCAAGGCTAGCGGAGACTCACGGAGGCCTTAGAGAAAGAATTTCCAATATGGTGGAAGGAATATCCGGCGGAGGATCATTCAATCTCCAAGAAATAGGGTGACATAAACATTCATAAAACAGGGACTCCATCTCGGCTATGAGACAGCAGTGCCAATAGACCCGCGGTATGGGTCAAAATGCGATAAAAACTGTGAGACAAGAAATAGCATCGAGCAAGAAGGCGCTGATTTAGAAATTCACTTCTCTTTAAAGAAGCGCCAATTCTAAAATTTTCAAAATTTCAATTAAAATTATTTATAATTGGCGTCGTGTAAGGAGGCGCCATATCTTTAAATAGCGTCTATGTAATGGACGTCAATTCATGATTTTCCAAGTTATTTCAATTTTAATCAATTTAACAGGAATCAACGTCTCTGTGAAGAGGCTCCAATTCTGTAAGTCACGTTTGCGCAAACAGACGCTATTTCTTTACTGTGTACATGGCATAAAGCATCAGGTAGATACGTTCACAGATACTAAGCACTATTTATTTCTTTAAGAATAGCATGAACAGTAGCACTTTGACGTTTATGGGGATTTTTAAAGATCAAAGTACATGATAATTAAGAGAAAAATATGGGGATCCTAAAATCATGCTCATACAGACTTTACAGATTAGGGTTTCATACTTATTAAATTTTAAACATGTGTTAATTATTAATTATACTGCAAGAAATAGCGTCAAGGTAGTGGCCGCTCATTAATTGGCATCGATCAGGCTATCGCTATTTCAAGAAATAGCGCCCTTCTAGACAAGCGCCAATTAAACATCGTCAACTATTCTGGCCGCTATTTTAATGTAAAATAGAAAGCTATGAAAATGACGTAAGAACATAAGAAACGAGGATCATTGAGGTATAATTTGGATGCCTAACATGAATTTCATGCATGCAACACCTTTATTTATCATCTTGGGCTTTAGTTATTGAGATAACCTACCTTGGTTTGGGTTGAACAGAGAGAAAGACGAACAAAGAGAATAAAGAAGTAGAAGAAGAAGCTGCTTGCTTCTTGTTGCAGCAACGGTAGCAGTAGGTATGTTCGGAGGAAGAAGAGGAAGCAGACGAACGGGAGAAGA
This sequence comes from Amorphophallus konjac, assembly GCA_022559845.1. NCBI lineage: Eukaryota > Viridiplantae > Streptophyta > Magnoliopsida > Alismatales > Araceae > Amorphophallus > Amorphophallus konjac. Next base: position 77,224,518 of record CM040123.1, on the reverse strand, counting down.
ACGCAAACTCGAACAGGAAGAAGAGGATGCAGAGGAAGAAGGAGAAGACGATCACAACATCGACCCCACGGCGAGTAACTCACGAACAGCAACAGCAACAACGTGCTTCTGTCGATCGCAGGGGTCATATTTATAAGGTTTTTGGGGCTCTAAGAGTCCTACTACGTGCATGATTTCCTACTTGGTTTATGTTACGCCCCGAAATATAAGTACAACGGAAGATATTCGGGAACGTGAACAGCCGACAAGAGAAACCTCAAGTGATAATAATAATCAAAGTGCTAATCATTCACACATAAAAGTGAACACAAGAGGGTATAATTCAAAAACCTTGACTTTATTGAATCATAATGAAAAGTTTACAAAGCCTCTTTGGCTAACTAGACTCAATAAAGTGAAAATTGTTGAGTAGTGGATGGCGGATCTAGAGGGGAGGGGTGAATAGATCTGTCCCTCTTTTCGCAGAACACCCCTCTTTAAAGCTAGATAGAGAGAATCGCAGTGGAATACAACTAGCTTAACGAAGGATACAACGATTGGGTTAGCATGATGAATAAGTAATATAGAGATTGAACCTAAGCATGCATCTAGCACACACCAATCACACAAGCAAACCACGACACAAGAGATTTTAAGGTGGTTTGGACTGAATCCCCAGTCCTACGTCCACCCCTCACCAAACCCGGTGAGGCTTCGCTGGTGCAGCGCACCAAATCGTAAATCGGAGAACTTCTGATTGCCTTCCTACTAACCACCGGTAGGAACGACAACACCGTAGATTGGAGCACCTTCCAACTGCCTTCCTACTAACCGCGGAAGGACGATTCTCAGTTTCAATAGCTTGAACAAAATGAAAAGGGAACAAGATGAAAATGTTCAAACAAGATATTGAGATATGCTAAAATCGAGAAGATCTTGTCTGAAATGAAGGAGGTGAATCTGATGCTTCAGCAAGGGCTGCTCTTTTTCTTCTTGTCTTCATACGATGTAGATCACCAACAGAGGCTTCTTCTTCTTCGCAAAGCTCTCCTCTTGATTCAGCAGCAATGGCTTCTTCTTCCTTGTGAAATGAGCTTCCTTGGATACCCTTGAGAGCCTTGCTTGCTGCTACACTACCTTGGAGGTTGCTAGCTTGGATATGAGCTTGAATCACCTTGAAAATAGATGAAGAACTCCTTCCCGAAGTACTGTTCACGGAGCTACAGTACCCTCCTTCTTCTCCCTTGGACAGCCTCCTCTAGCCTCTCTTGATCTCTCTTGATGCATTAGGGTTTCTAACCCCCTTGTGTTTGTTTTATATCTCTTGAATGGTCAAGAGACATCCCCCAGACCAGATCCACAATTTATGGCAGATTGGGTGACTTTAGGATTAAACAAATCCAAGAAAAGGGGCTGCCCACGTTGAGAAAATGAAGTCAACAATTGCTGCATCAGGGCTGCCGGTCGATCGGAAGTAGGTGGTTGGTCAACCGAAAGTTTTACAGGTTTGAACTTTTCGTTGCTGGCAATTTCAGTCAACCGGCAGTATGGGGGCGGTTGACCGGACTGCTGGGCCGATCGACCGATCCTTCTGGGTGGTCGACCCCTACTGAGAGGTTATGTTACTTTTTCCGTTCTAGAAATTCCGGTCGACCGGTCCATGACTGGCGGTCGACCGAAAACTTGGTTTTTCACAGATTTTCTTCAATCAACCCCTTAAACCCATTTACAGTCCATTCCAGCCTGTGACATCAAACTCTTTAGACCTTGAGGATGTCTATTGAGTCTTTGACCTTTCCTTAATGAATGCTCAGACCTTGGACGTTGAAACCAATTGTGTTCTTCATTGTGCATCGACCTTGACTATGTGAAGTGTCGACTCTTTTGTGCCGAGTGTCGACTCTTCTTGAAGCCAGCCTGATCTTCTGATAGCCATCCAGCCTGAAGAATTGACTCTTGCTTTGAAGGGATTTTCATCCTTGCTTGGGCGCGATCATTGGGCTTTCACTTTTTCCATCTCCACTCCATTCCTTGGCTTATCTGTCATGGAAAAGCATCAAGTATTTCAATCATATGAGAGTGGGAAACATCATTGACTTATAGTGTTTGGCAATAATCAAAACCATGAATGTCAAATGACCACAGGGGCACAACATTCTCCCCCTTTTTGATGATGGCAACGCTGTGAGTCATTATTTGGCAGTAATGTCCAAGATGGCAAATGTATAACATATGCAGCTCAAGATACATGAATGATTATGCTATGCATGGATGATTCGTAAGAATGCTGATATGTATGCATGGATGATCAGAGCATGATAATGCTATTCAAGTTCCTCCTGATTATGGGTGCTGCACTCCCTGAGTGTATGCATGATGAGGGACTGTTGACTCTCCCCCCCATCTCACACAAGGTTATTCTCCCCCGTCTCACAAAGTGATTCTCCCCTCTCACAAAGTGATTCTCCCCCTTTGACAACTCACAAAGGCAACTCACAAAGGTATTCTCCCCCTTTGACAACAGCAAAAATGAGGGATAAGATAGAGACAGTGACAAATGTGTTAGAGAGCAGAGCCGAATAAGAGTGTAGAGCAAGCCATTTTATGCAGATCTGAAACATGCCTTGAGCAATATACATGGTTCAAAGCTAATGAAATCCGAGATCAACAATAGATATCGAAAAGCATCTACATCCACGCTTTAATATAAATGAACCAGAAGTGCATATCATGGCAGTGGTTAACCTTCCTTCGTCTTATACATCCATATTCAATAACTTCATCGGGAATGACACAAACTAGTATTGAGGTTAAACAAGCATAACTAAAGCATGTAATTTTATGAATGCAGCACTGTTTTGCATGATCTTTTGCATTTGTATGCACATGACTCATATTTTACGAGCAATCGAGTCTAGTACATGCCTCCTATCCATAAGAATATACGTTGTTTAGATGCCAGTATTCCTAGGTATTTGATAGGATTGACTGTTATGCTTCAGATTGAACAGAGATAGCGTTGTCACCTCATGACATATCTGACCTCATTTCTTTGATGAGGAGATATATTTCTCAGCAATTATGCCTTTGCTGTAATGCCCCGGATCTTTGTTGGATCCTTAGTGGATCTTTGTCGGATCTTTATCAGGTCTTTCGGATCTTTTTTGGAGAGTTTCGGATCCCTTTTGTAGCTCCCGAGTTGAGTTTTACGATCCGTGTGGATTTTTCCCTCGTACTAGTTACGGAACCCTATGGTGAGTTTGTTTCTCACTTCATCGACTCGTGGACGCCGCAGTTGCGATGTACTCTTCCAGCAGATCGTTTCGACTATTTTTACATATTTTTCTGAATTAGTGCATTTTCGACGCATTTTACGGATTTTCGGAAATTAGAAAAATTTCTAATTTCTCCTTTTCTAACCCACCTCTCTCCCTCTCATCTCACTCACGCCCTCACTCTCTCTCTCTCCCGTTCTCTCTCGTTCTCTCACCCTCTCGACTCCGGCTGCGGACGGAGGCGGCCGTGGGCGAGGTGACGATGCTGGGGAGCTGCTGAGGCGCGTGATGGAGCGAGGATCGGTGCGGTTTAGGCGCGATCCCGAACGGTGGATTCAAAGCCGACGGTTCGGTTCGCGATGTGGTTTTCGACGTGGCTTAGTCGCTTCGGTGCTCGGTTTCTTCGGTGGAGGTAGGGAGATGGACTGCCACTTCGTTCCGCACATTTTCCATGCTTTTGTGCGTAGTTTGGTGCTCGATCAGGAGGGATCGGGCCGGTTTAGTAAAAATCGTCGTTTTCGGAGTTTTCAGGGTTCACCAAAAAATGGCAACCATTTGCGGTGTGGTTAGTGTTAAAATGGCCGCTGGGATGTCTGGATCCCATTCACGTCAGTTTCGTGTCAATCGGTTGTCATTTGGGGCCGGTAGGAGTCCGGGAACCCCGGTGACCTGTTTTGGGTCGATTCGTCAGAATTGCCCCGTTCGTGCATTTCGATGCGTACATGTGGCGTTTTCAGGCTTCGGGGGTGTTTTCCTGTCGCGTGGCGTTGTTTCCCCTGCGCTACGGCGTGAATGGGGCGTGGAACGGGCCGATTCGGCCGTTCCCCTGTTCTGCGCGTCGGGTTGCTGTAACGGTCGTTCCAGAGGCCGTCACCTGCTGTGACGGTCCCTCGATAGACCGTTACGCTCATTGCTTGATTCAGGTCTTTCGGGGTGAGCGTTCTGTGACGCGTCTAGCCTAGACCGTCACATGGTTGTGACGCACCAGGGGAGGTGCGTTACGGCTTATGAGTCCTTTCGAGGCTGGGTGAGCGTGACGGTCCAGTCTTCAACCGTCACACACCTCTGGCGCGCCTATGTTAGTGCGTCACAGCCTGGGCGTCTCGCGAAAACCGTGTCAGTCGGTTTGTGTAGCGGCTCATCCTTTGTGCGTCACAGCCTTGTAACGCGCCTTCCTTGGGCCTTTACATGCTGTTTGACTAGATTTGACTAGCTAGGTCGGTTGGTGTAACGCACCTAACCCTGTGCGCCAAGTGGCTGTGGCGGACTCAGGCTGATCCGTCACACGTCGTTTGCCGGTGTTGGGGTTCGGGTTGGTTGGCCCTGACGGCCCTGTCTGGGCGCGTCAGGTGCTGTAACGCCCCTGGCCTAGTGCGTTACGTGGTTCGAGTTGTATCCATTGGCCTGGTTGCTCTGACGCCCCTGCCTGGGTGCGTCAGAGCAGGTAACGCGCCTATGGAGGTGCGTTATAGTCCTGTTGTGGCCGTGATGGCCGTTAGGCTGTTCGGTGCTCGTTCGTGTGTTGGTCGGTCGTAGGTTTGTGTTCTAGGGCTGTGTTTGTGTGGCAGTGGTCTTCTGGATCGGTCGGGTTAGGTGATTGGGTGTGGTCTTTTCCCTGACCACGATAGTCCCTAACGACGTGATCTAGAACTTCCAATGCCCTTGTCTCTGGTTGCGTGGCGGCTGTTCCGTGACTGCCGTGTCAGCCTAGCAGTTGAATGACAGTCCGTTTTGCCCAGAGTGTCGTTATTACTGCTTCAGTTTCTGCTTGTCTTGGCTTGACCTCGTGGTATGCCCGTGACCCGTGGGTGTCTGTTGACGTCCTATGAGGGCAGTGTGATGGGAATCAACTCCGAGCATGTACATTTTATTTTTATATTTGTGTCCTTTTATTTATTTTTATATCCTGGGGGAAGTAGATTCGCAATTGTAAGGCTTTATGAGCCTATTTGTTCTTCCTTAGGATTGTGTGGGTTTATGTGCAAAATGCCAGTAGGACCTGCTAGGGGGCCCCCACTCCTTCCCCATTGGTCCACCTCATCTATGTGGGGCTGGTCAAAAGCCAAGGTGGCATCTAGAAGGTTTGACAAGTCAATTGGACACATGGGGAGACAAGTGGTTTCAAATGTCAAGGGTAGGCCACCTACCACCCCACCTAGTCAAAGGGGCGCCCCTCCCCATTTTATTCCATTTTAATTTTTGTAAAAAGGCCATTAGAACTAATTAGTTCTATACCTAGATCTGAGGGCATTAGTGGTCATTTTCCATTTATTATAAAAGGCTTGTATTTACCTTTTTCATGAATTAATGAGAAGAAAATTGTTGAATTGTCTTGAGCCAAGGAAGCTTGCGCACCCCCCCTCTCTCTCCTCTGGTTGTCCTTCTCCATCCTCTGCATTTCAGGGTTGTGAACCCTTCTACCTTAGCCCCTCCACATCTGAGTTCATTCTGTGCCGTCGCCGCCGCCGTTCGTGCCGCCATCGAGCCACCGCGAGCGATCTACCGAAGTGCTGTCCAGGTTCTGTTTCTCTGGACAGAGGTCCACTCCGTGAATTTTGGCTCCCAACTCCGACATCATCTGGAGTTGAGATTTTCAGGGTTGGTTCCTCTCTTGATTCCCAACCTCCAGTAAAAAATCACTCCATTCAGAGTTCGTTTTATATTTTCTATTTTCGTGTCTTGCTATCTTCCTGATCTATCCCTTTTCAGATCTGTGTAGCAGAAGCCTAGTTCTTCCCCATTTCAACCCCCTTTTTGATTTTTGTTGGAATCCCCAAATTTATTGGAGGTTCTGTCCACCATCCCCTTCCTCCACAAATTTTTTTGAATTTCAAAATCCCTCTACCTATTTTTAGAAATTGAGTCTTTCCCCCAAATTCAGATCTGTCTCTGCTGTCCAGATCCGACCCAGGGCTAGTATAAAACCCCCAAGAAATCGAGACTTCCACCAAATCTTGCATAAGATATATTCCCATTTTCCTCTCTTTGGTCTCCACAACTTTCATGAAGAACTCATCTTCTGAATCAAAATTCTACATCGCGGTCAACGCCAACTCTCAGGAAAACTTGATTCTACCTGAGTTTTCAGATCCAGTGCGCCAGCAATTTGAAAATTTGATAAAGGCCATCAACGAGAAATTCAATTTTATCTCTCTGGCCGTAGATCGAAGTACTTCGAAAGAGCTTTCCAACGGTACCTCTTGTGCGTCGATCTGACGTCGGGAGTGACCGCAGCAGCAGATCTCGCCGGGTCGCGCGCTGCAAAACAGATTTACAGATCCGTGGCCAACAACTCCGGCGGGTGACGATCGGAGCAGCCCGGTCTCCGGCCGGTGAACCAGCACACCGCCGTCCTAGGGAGCGCCCCTCCAGGCGTCCCCACCACAGTGGTGCAACCCCGGTCCCACACGGCCCCACTGACCAGCAAGTGGGTCCCGCGGTCGCGAGTACGAGTGCCGCCGAAGCTACACAAGAAGCTACCCGTCAACCGGAACCCGTTACTCCCGGGCCCCATTGTGTCACCCTTTAACTCCCTGCGTGGAGTGGGCATTCATATTCATTGCTGTAATATTTGTGTATTTAATGTTTCGGGAGTACGAGATCGGTCGAGAAGTCGTCCCCACGCCAGGCGTGTGGAGGTATCGTGTTCGCTCCTTACTCGGCATTTTGCTTTATTCGTATATGCTTTATATGCCGCTGCTAGAGAGCATGTTAGGATCGTAGCTCGCTTAATATTTTTATATCATCGCTGCTGCGAGAGAGAACGAGATCGTCCCGTGACCCGATCCGGGCACAAGAGAGAGCCGACCACCTTAGCTCACTGCTGGTTTCTCAACCGTGCACATCCGCCGCTTCCCTCGCTAAGGGACGATCGCGAGTTTGCTTAGAGTCCGAGGATCGCATATCCATTTGGAGTCGAGTCCGTGGTCCGTCCCACATCAATTTGGTACCAGAGCGCCAGTTGAGTCTAGGGTGTTTAAAACAAAAAAAAAGTGTCATTTACGTCTAGTCATTGTCTACGTCGGTCTAGGTTGCATTTGCATTCCTTTACTCGGTATATCAAAAGGTGTTGTCCGAACGTTAGGCTACGCCTATCAGGAAGGCCGCACACTTGCGCGAGTGATCTTCGGATTGATTAACTCCGCCACGTTCCGAGTCTTGGTTAAGTCTAGGTGCATCATCTTTGCTTTAGTCCGTGTTTACATTAGTCGGTGTCTCCGTGTGTCTTTGTATGCCCACTCGTAGAGGTACACAGTACTCACCCCCACCACCACTTATGGCGGATCCCCGAGCCCCTAGTCTCGATGCGTCGTCGGTGGCTGAAATGTTCCAAACCCTTATGGGGCAAATGCAAGGGTTGACTACACGTATGGAAGGGTTGGGTACACGCATGGATGCGTTGACTACACGGGTAGATCGGATGGATGGGTTGAGTACGCGGATAGATGGCCTACGCACACATCTGGGAGAAAGGATGAAGGTCTTAGAGGATAAGGCCGTCGAGTCGGACCAGTCCTCTCAGGGTCTGGTAGGGAGAGTTGCCACGTTAGAGAGAGCCTCAGCCGAGGTAGCCCCAAGAGCCCCAGTTGAGGCACCCCCTCCACCTACTCATGGTCAACAAGACCCGGTTCAGCAACCCGCTGCTCCACGGGTTCAAGGGATAGAGGTTAGGAGGCATCACATCCCCGAGGTGCATGACTATGAGTCCTATAACGAGCATAGGGGATATGGTCATGATCGTCGTCCCACACAGCGGACCCACGATCAAGATGTGGATGAACGGGCCCTTAGAACCGTTCGCGCTGACCCTCCCACCATTGACGGGTCCTTAGACCCGAAGGTCTATCTTGATTGGGAGGCTGGCATGGACCGATATTTTGAGTGGTTCGAGATGTCGGACCAACGGAAGGTCAAGTTCACCCAGATGAAACTCTTAAGCCAGGCACAAACCTATTGGAGGAACATGGAGAACCTATTGTTTCATCGTCAGGAGCCCCCGATAGAGACTTGGGCTGAGATGAGGGACAAACTTAGGAAGAAGTACCTTCCCGCCACTTACCACCAGCGTCTCATAGACAGGTGACAGAGTCTTATCCAAGGAGATCGGTCCGTCTCCGAGTACATCACCGAATTCGATAAATACTATTTGCGATGTGATGCCACGGAGGAGAGCTCCCTTACTATTTTCTGATTTCAGCGTGGTTTACAACCGCACCTACGGTATGAGCTTCTCCGCCGCAAGGTGGATAAGTTGGAGGATGCATACCAAGTTTCTATCGAGATGGAGCAATTTGAGGGAGAGTTCGAGTCTATCCAACGGTTGGGCTCCGTCCCTCACCGTAGTGCCGAGTCACGTAGTTCCTTAGGTCCATACCCGAGGGGCCCCATGGCTCGACCTCATGAGCCCGCCTGTCAGGAGCACTTCACTCCTAGACCTCATCCTCCCCCACCACGGGATCTACCTCCACCCCAACCACCGGCACCCATTGTCCGCCCTCCGGCACCCATTGTCCGCCCACTGGCACCGGCACCCCCACCCTTGTTGCCCGCGGCACCTACACCTCCACCCCTATTGCCTACACCCCCTACCCGTCGGGAGGATAAGGGTAAAGGCCCTCTTATCGGGGAGACCAGTAGGTCACGGCTGTAGTGTTTCCACTGTCATGGATTTGGCCACATCGCCAGCCAATGTCCTACTCGTGCCACACTAGCCCTAGGGGTTGGTGAAGCCACGCCTTATGGACTTGTGGCTGTCAGCTACGAGGCCGATCCGGAACTAGCTGATGAGTACTATGCTGCGGAAGGTCTAGAGGAGCATACCGACACTCAGGATGTGGCTCTCGGATGACGGCCACTTGGTGGGTGATGTCATTGCATTAAGTCTAGGATCATGCATGAGTCAGTATTGTTTCTTCTTTATGTGGTTTGATTGTGTGACTTGTTTGTGTGATTTGTGGTTTGTTAGGAGTCTGCATGTGTCTTGTGCAAGCTCGTTGGTGTCAGTCCCTTAAGAGGCGAGTGGATTCGCTCGATGAGTATGGGATCAACTCTATATCTATACCCGGATCTAGTCACCTACAGGGACCCAGCGGTGATTCCTAGTGAGTCTTCGAGCCGCCTCCTCCCCTTGAGAGTGACCCCACCCCGGAGTGACCACGTCTAGCCTCGTTTCCACAGCAGATTGTGCATATCAAGTATATACGGAATGAGCAGGTGACGGTCACATGGAGTGTAGCGTGCCCGCGTTACTTGGCACGGTGACGGATCCGCCGGAGCGACTCGAGCAACCGTACCCCTACTCGACGGGGTCGAGTTCTTCCCACCCGGGGAGAATTGATGGGAATCAACTCCGAGCATGTACATTTTATTTTTATATTTGTGTCCTTTTATTTATTTATATATCCTGGGAGAAGTAGATTTACAATTGTAAGGCTTTATGAGCCTATTTTTTTTCCTTAGGATTGTGTGGGTTTATGTGCAAAATGCTAGTAGGACCTGCTAGGGGGCCCCCACTCCTTCCCCATTGGTCCACCTCATCCATGTGGGGCTGGTCAAAAGCCAAGGTGGAATCTAGAAGGTTTGACAAGTCAATTGGACACATGGGGAGACAAGAGGTTTCAAATGTCAAGGGTAGGCCACCTACCACCCCACCTAGTCAAAGGGGCGCCCCTACCCATTTTATTCTATTTTAATTTTTGTAAAAAGGCCATTAGAACTAATTAGTTCTATACCTAGATCTGAGGGCATTAGTGGTCATTTTCCATTTATTATAAAAGGCTTGTATTTACCTTTTTCATGAATTAATGAGAAGAAAATTGTTGAATTGTCTTGAGCCAAGGAAGCTTGCACAGCCCCCCTCTCTCCCCTCTGGTTGTCCTTCTCCATCCTCTACATTTCAGGGTTGTGAACCCTTCTACCTTAGCCCCTCCACATCTGAGTTCATTCTGTGCCGCCGCCGCCGCCGTTCGTGCCGCCATCAAGCCACCGCGAGCGATCTACCGAAGTGCTATCCATGTTCTGTTTCTCTGGATAGAGGTCCACTCCGTGAATTTTTGTCTCCCAACTCCGACATCATCTGGAGTTGAGATTTTCAGGGTTGGTTCCTCTCTTGATTCCGAACCTCCAGTAAAAAAATCACTCCGTTCAGAGTTTGTTTTATGTTTTTCTATTTTCGTGTCTTTCTGTCTTCATGATATGTCCCTTTTCAGATCTGTGTAGCAGAAGCCTAGTTCTTCCCCATTTCGACCCCCTTTTGATTTTTGTTGGAATCTCCAAATTTATTGGAGGTTCTGTCCACCATCCCCTTCCTCCACAAAGTTTCGTTGAATTTCAAAATCCTTCTACCTATTTTTAGAAATTGAGTCTTTTCCCCAAATTTAGATCTGTCTCTGCTGTCCAGATCCGACCCAGGGCCAGTATAAAACCCCCAAGAAATCGAGACTTCCACCAAATCTTGCATAAGATATATCCCCGTTTTCCTCTCTTTGGTCTCCACAACTTTTATGAAGAACTCATCTTCTGAATCGAAGGTCTACATCGCGGTCAACGCCAACTCTCAGAAAAACTTGGTTCTGCCCTGAGTTTTCAGATCAAGTGAGCCAACAGCTTGAAAATTTGATAAAGGCCATCAACGGGAAATTCAATTTTATCTCTCTGGCCCTAGATCGAAGTACTTCGAAATAGCTTTCCAACGGTACCTCTTGTGCGTCGATCCGACGTCGGGCGTGACCACAGCAGCAGATCTCGCCAAGTCGCGCGCTGCAAAATAGATTTGCAGATCCGTGGCCAACAACTCCGACGGGTGACGATCGGAGCCGCCCGGTCTCCGGCCGGCAAACCAGCACACCACCGTCCCAGGGAGCGCCCCTCCAGGCGTCCCCACCATAGTGGTGCCACCCCTGGTCCCACACAGCCCCACTGACCAGCACGTGGGTCCCACAGTCGCGAGTACGAGTGCCGCCGAAGTTACACAAGAAGCTGCCCCGTCAACCCGAACCCGTTACTCCCGGGCCCCATTGTGTCACCCTTTACCTCTCTGTGTGGAGTGGGCATTCATCTTCATTGCTGTAATATTTGTGTATTTACTGTTCCGGGAGTACGAGATCGGCCAGGAAGTCGTCCCCACGTCAGGCGCGTGGAGGTATCGTGTTCGCTCCTTACTCGGCATTTTGCTTTATTCGTATATGCTTTATATGTCGCTGCTAGAGAGCATGTTAGGATCGTAGCTCGCTTAATATTTTTATATCATCGCTGCTACGAGAGAGAGCGAGACCGTCCCGTGACACGATCCGGGCACAAGAGAGAGTTGACCACCCTAGCTCACTGCCGGTTTCTCAACCGTGCACATCCGCCGCTTCCCTCGCTAAGGGACGATCGCGAGTTTGCTTAGAGTCCGATGATCGCATATCCATTTGGAGTTGAGTCCGTGGTCCGTCCCGCATCACAGTGACCATGATGGGATAGCTAGGGATGTTTGTGCTTGCTGCGTGTGGGTCTATGCGTTGGTTGTTTGTGTCGGTGTTGTCTGGCTCCGGTGAACCAGGGGTTACCCAGGGGTTGACAGGTGGCTTTGTGTGTCTCGACAGTTCTGTCCAGCTCGAGACATTGGTTCTGGATATCTCTAGGTGTCATCCTACCTCGGTCCGTGTGTCCAGGCGTGCTGAGGGTTCTCGATGTTCCCTCAGGTCTCCGTGCATCGTTTTCTTGCAGAGGGTGTTGTTTTCCCTGGCTTAGGAGTTAGACCGATTGGCGGCTTGTTCCGCTGTTCGTGACGATCTTGCCTTTGAGTCGTCCGACTCAAGGATCGTTGCGCTGGTAGGTCTAGTTGCCTTGTCCTGAGTCGGTCGGCAGTTGTCTGTACTGCCATTGGTGCTTGGAAGTACGGGTGACAGTGTCTGTTTAACCTGTCTGTACTTCGGCACTTGTGTTTTGGGTCTCTATGTTCGTGAGCCTCCACTTTCTGTTACCCTCGACTTTCAATTGTCGACCCACCTCAGGAGTGGTGGGAGGGGTGTTCCCGTTAAACGGTTCCTAAGCTAGTTCCGTGGGCTCCCGGCTCGGTTACCGTAGCATCCTACGGGGGGAGAATACTAGCTAGAGGCCTGGCTTAGGCGAGAGCCAGTGTGTGCACACGTGGTCAGGGGCTTTGGACGAGACGTCGATGGGCGTTCCCCTGCCTAGTTACTCGAACTCGGTTGCTGTCCTGGTTTTGGTTCGGACAGCGTGTACCGGAGACTCCGCCTGTTTGGTTAGGCGTTGTTAGGCTCGGTACGTCTGGTGCAGCATAAGACGTTAGTGGACGCAGCTGGCCGTGGTGAGGCACTCCCGTCTCGTGACACGTGACTCTCGGTGTTTCTGTGCATCGGGACCTTTCTGGGTTGGCCTTTCTGTGGCTGTACTCGAGGTCAGCGTTCTGTCACCTCCGCGACGTTCTGGTCGTGCGTGGGGCAGTGTGCACGACGTTCTGGTCATGTTGTCATTATCGGTCTAGGTTTTCCTAGGCTCTCTTGTTGTCCTTGCGGGTCTTCGCTTTAGGCCTGGCGTCTTTTCGGTAGATTGGCAACTCTTGACTGTGTCAGCTCTAAGTCACCTTCCTGCTATTGCTTGGAGTAGTTTGGGGTGTCGAGGTTGGTTCAATAGCCGTTGTTTGGCACGGGTTCTTCCCCCTCTCCCTTAGTTGCTCCCTACTCCCGCTACCCGTCTGTTCCTTTACTGCGCTCTAGTGTAGACTTGTAGCTTTCTAGTGTAGCTTTCCTGTTTGGCTACTGCTGTTGTTTACCCTGTAGTTTTAGTGTGTTACTGCGTGTTTTTTAGTGGGGATCCGCGTGACCCCTACTGAGCCAGTGACACGAGGCTCACCCCTGCTTTTCAGGTGGGGTGATGTTCGTTCTGCTTCCGTGGCTCCTGGATCTGCGTGCTGTTGTGGCCAGCTGGTACCCTCGTCGGGCTTCCCCCGACTTTCTGGTACGTCTTTCTTTTCTGTCGACTGTACTTGGTAGACTTGCTGTCTTTCCTTTGGACTTGACTCTGGGTATATAATTGTTAATTGTAATCTATTAATTAAAAAGTAATTTTATTTCCGCTATTTTAGCAACCCGATCTAATGAAATTTAATTGCTTCCTGCTATATCTGTCAGTTCAATGTACTACACGACAATCCTTTTTTCCTTCGGAGCTTTACCGCTCTTGGGAGGCCTCGCGGGTTCCAAGTGGTATCAGGTGTATTTGATTATCCTATCGGGTATATCTGGTATCCGGGATCCGGGTCGTCACAATTGCTCTGCCTTGAGTTCAATTTAATTAAGACAGAGATAACAGGGGCACATCATGACATATCATTCGTCACTTATTTTGAGGACGTGACATATTTCTCTGTGTAACAATATCATTGCTCTGTCAAATTTACTGTCAGGAATTCCAGCTCATCAAAGTGTTTGAAAATAATACTAAGCTTTAGTGTATCACCAAGGTTGCCATGAAGTTTGAATTTTTAGATTTCAGGATAGTCATTCAAGGCACAATATGCAATCTCTAGTTAAAGTCTATTAAAACCACCGAACATAGATGATTTCAAAAAATATATCAGAACTTCAAGAAAATCATTAAATCTGAACCATTTTAATTGGATGGATAATCATCAGTTCATATAATAGAAAGCTCTTACGCAATAGGTCTATCTGTTTCATGATCACATGTTCAGACTGGAAGCCATTGAAGTTTAGATTGTAAGAGATTAAGAGAAGCAGCAAGACTCTCCCTCAGGATATGCAGTGAGTGCATTCAAGGAGTTATGTTTGCAATCAAGGGGAATGATCAGAAATGAAATGCATGACCCGGCCCATGGTTGTACACTTATTGATGGTAACTGAATGAAGATGAAACATATGCATGAATACTTCAAGGAAATAACTCCCCCTTACTGTATGGCCTACATGCGACAGTGACGCATGGTACTTGGCGGAGGTGTATCCTCACGCATGGTGAGTGCTTCTAGACAAGCATAACCTGCCTTTCCACACTTCATCATTTAATATACCATGGCCATGTAAAAATGATGCTACACCACATGTAATGCATTGTGAACATGAATTCAACTTTATTATGCAACTACATGCAATGCTACACCACATGCAGAATGACATGTTTACATATAAACAATGCATGGATACCAATCAGCAAAAGCACACAACCAAATTGAAGAAGATCATCATTTCAATTTTTATTTGCCTGAGGTCTGCAAAGACCAAGCTCCCTTCTGAGTGTTGTAAACCTGTCATTACACAAGGGCTTGGTGAAGATATCAGCAATCTGATTTAGTGTATCAACAAAATGCAGTTCAAAGTTTTTCTTAATGACCTCATCTCTAATGAAGTGATGCCTAATCTCAATATGCTTGGTCCTAGAGTGCTGGACTGGATTTTTTGCAAGGTTGATAGCACTGGTGTTATCACACAAAATCGGGACACAACCAAGATCCACTAAGTAGTCTTGGAGTTGGTGTTTAATCCGTAACACTTGGGTACCACAGCTTCCCGCAGCAACGTATTCTTCTTCTGCAGTTGAGAGGGCAACCGAGTGTTGTTTCTTGGAGGTCCAAGAAACTAAACACCTGCCCAGAAGCTGACAGTAGCCACTAGTACTCTTACGATCCAGCTTGCATCCAGCGTAGTCCGCATCATAATAAGAAATAAGAGATAAATCACATGATGACGGATACCACAATCCCAAATCTTGAGTTCCGGCAAGATATCTAAGGATACGTTTGACGGCAGTCAAGTGGGATTCTCTAGATCTAGCTTGAAATCTAGCGCAGAGGCAAACACTAAACTGGATATCTGGTCGGGATGCAGTCAAATAAAGTAAGGAGCCAATCATATCTCTATAGATCATTTTGCATCCACTAATTTACCATTTTCATCCGAATCCAGTGATGTTGTGATGCTCATAGGAGTTGCAATTATTTTACAGCTTGTCATGTTGAATCATTTCAGCAGCTTCTTGATGTATTTGGCTTGACTTATGAAGCACCCATCTTCTCTTTGGTTGACCTGCAAACCGAGAAAAAATTGGAGTTCACCCATTAGGCTCATCTCAAATTCACTAGTCATGAGGTTAGCAAATTCCTCACACATTTCAGATTTAGTAGAACCAAACACAATATCATCAACATAAATTTGAACAATCAAGATGTTCTTACCTTGCTTCTTGGTGAAAAGTGTTTGGTCTACCTTACCTCGTGTGTACCCTTTCTCAATGAGGAACGAGCTTAGTCTCTCATACCAAGCTCTTGGTGCTTGCTTCAGGCCATAAAGTGCCCTATCTAGCTTGTATACAAAATCTGCATGGTTAGAGTTCTCAAAGCCAGGGGGCTGCTCCACATAGACTTCTTCTTTGATCAAACCATTTAAGAAAGTACTTTTTACATCCATTTGATACAACTTTATTCTAAGGGAGCATGCAAAGGTAAGTAAAATTCTGATGGCCTCAAGTCTGGCTACTGGGGCATAAGATTCCTCAAAGTCTACCCCAAACTCTTGATTATACCCTTGAGCCACCAATCTAGTCTTGTTTCTTATTATTTTGCCATCCTCACTGAGTTTGTTCCTAAATACCCATTTAGTGCCTATGACAGATTATGATGATGGTCTAGGAACAAGATGCCAAACTTTGTTTCTTTCAAACTGGTTTAATTCGTCTTGCATTGAGTTTATCCAGTTTTCATATTTTAATGCTTCATCAATAGTCTTGGGTTCAATCTGGGAGACAAGAGCAAGATGATCTAATTCTTCGACAATTCTAAAATGTGACCCAGTTCTGGGTGGATCATTCAAGCTTCCAATGATATTTTCTAAAGGATGATCCTTAATAATTCTACAGACATGTCTGTAGAATCATTACCTTCTTCTGGAGCTTGATCTCTTGCATTGCTTGATTGAGCTAGGTCACCATCTTCTCTTGTTTCTTCTTGTGGAGGATTATTCTTTTCCTTCATGCTTAGGAATTTCCCGTCTTCATCATTTTTCCTACAATAGTTATCATTTTTAGAATCATCATGATATTCATCAAAGGAAACACGGGGTGATTCTTCCACAGTTTGACTCTTAATGTTGTAAATTCTATAAGCCCTAGATCTATCAGAATATCCAAGGAATATACTATCATCGCTCTTGGGCTCGAATTTATCTAATTCTCTTTTGTCATTATTGTGGATGAAGCATTTAGACCTAAACACTTTCATATGTGAGAGAGAGGGCGTGTTACCTTTCAGCAACTCATAAGGAGTCTTTTTGGTGTATGGCCTTACCATAGATCGGTTGATAATATAATAAGCCGTGTTTACCGTCTCAGCCCAAAACTTCCTTGGGAGTTGCCGTTCGGCAAGCGTTGTCCTCGCCATCTCTATGAGTGTTCGATTCCTTCTTTCAACTACACCATTTTGCTCAGGGGTTCTTGGTGAATAAAATCGATGTGAAATGCCTTCAGCCCTACAAAGATTATAGAATTCAGTATTTTCGAATTCACCACCATGATTAGATTGAAGGTTGGAGATTTTAAACTCACCGTCTTGCTTTATCTTCATATAGAGTTCCTGAAACTCATCAAAAGCATCATTTTTATGTATGAGAAAGAAAACCCATGTGAACCTAGAGAAATCATCCACCAAGACATGTCCATATTTTCTACCACTTAAACTAGCAGTTCTGGTTGGACCAAACAAGTCCATATGAATCAGCTCAAGTGGTTTGGATGACATATTTGCAGATCTAGCCTTGATGGATTTTCTTGTTTGTTTACCTAGGGCACATGCATCACACAATTTATTTTCTTGTTTAAAAGATAGTTCAGACAAATCTTTCACCATTGAATGCTTTAAAAGTTCATGTAAGATATTGTAACTAGCATGTCCTAGTCTACGATGTCATAACCATGCAAGCTCAGACTTTGGTGCAGTAAGACAGAGGTTTATGTGAGCATGATCATCTAAGTCAATCATGTAAACATTGTTGACTCTTTTACCAGAAAATTTTACCTTGTCAGATTTTGGTTCAAGGATTCTACATTCGTGAGAGTCAAACAACACTTTGTGACCTTTATCATACAATTGACTTATATTGAGCAAGTTGTATTTCAAACCTTCAACTAGCAGTACATTTCCAATGGAGTTGGAGAGGTTCTTACCTACATTACCTGTTCCAATGATTCTTCCTTTGTTGTCCCCTCCAAATGTGACGTGTCCTCCTTCCTTTTTCTCCAAGAGACAGAATTTAGTTCTGTCTCCAGTCATGTGTCTTGAACAGCCGCTATCAAGGTACCACCGGTTATGCATGGCTGCAAGACACTCCTGCACAAGGAATTAAGCAATGGGGTTTGGAACCCAGCAAAATTTGGGTCCCATTAACCTCTTCAGAGTTTTAAAACATGATACCATCTCTTTTGGAATCCAAACCTTCCTTGCATTCATGTTTTCTTTGCTTAGTGCAGGGATTTGATTTTTCTTTTCAGCTTTGACATTCACTTTCTGTTTAGAGGCTCTTTGTTAAATTTTGTGGACGTTTGAGGAAGTTTACTTCTTAAACCACTGAGGCCACTTGTTGGTTTTGGGTTGAAAGTGATTATTTTGCCACCTAGGGGATTGGAGCTTATAGGATTGATGTACAAAGGAATTACAGTTGCCCCCAAAAGCAAGGTGATGTCGACCTGTATGAATGGGAGTGTCGACCTGTCCTATGTGCAACCTAGTTATAGTGGCATCTAGAAGGCTGAGCGGGCGATGGCCAAGGAAGTGTTGACCTGTGCTTTGGGGAAGGTTGACTTTTCTTAGGCTTTTGAGTAATCTTTTTGGGGATTTCAGTGGCTTCCTCTTCAACCTTTTCTTTTCCTTTGGGTGTTGTGTTTGAGGTAGAAGCATCATAAGAGGAAACAAATGTGACAGTTTTTAACCCAATTGGCCTTTTGTTTGTGGGTTCAAAACCCAACCCTTCATTGTTGAGATTCATTCTAGTACTTAACAATGCATCTAGGTTTTATCTTCCATCTACAAACTTTTCTAAAGAATGTTGTTTATCCTTCAACTATTTTTGTAGTTTTTCAATGTTTTGAAGGAGTTGAATGTTGACTTGTTTGACAGCATCATACTTCTCATTACTCAATTTGGTGTCCTTTTCATAGGTTTACATTTTTAGTTTCATGCTATCAATCTCATTTCTTAAGTCTTCATTTTCAGTTTCCAAGTCAGCCATTTCTTTTCTTCCCTCTTCCAAGTTCTCAATCATTTTCTTAAGGTCTTCAATTTCAGTTTCAAGTGAAACAGTCTTATGATTCATATCATGATCATGCACAAACAAGTTAATTTTCTTTTCGATGATTTATTCTCCTTTTTGTACATGTCATATTTCTCTATGAGCTGTATATATGCTTCCTCCCAATCATCAATTGTGAAATTTTCAAATGGAGAGTTTACCTCAGTTTCTTCGTCACCTCTGGCCATGAGGCAGATATCTTCTTTTTCCTTGTCCGAGGAGCTGGTTCCGTCATCACTTTCTTCTTCGTCGCTCCATGTGGACACCATGGCCTTGTTCTTCTTCTTGCCCTTCCATTTGTCAACTTTTCTGAATTTTTCGGACATTCAGTCTTGAAATGCCCTTGTTTTGTTGCAAGA
Source organism: Amorphophallus konjac (assembly GCA_022559845.1). Classification (NCBI taxonomy): domain Eukaryota; kingdom Viridiplantae; phylum Streptophyta; class Magnoliopsida; order Alismatales; family Araceae; genus Amorphophallus; species Amorphophallus konjac. The sequence goes on along the minus strand of CM040123.1, from coordinate 77,205,606 downwards.
ATAATAAATGATCTTGTCAGCTTTCTTAAAGTTTTCATAATTGGATTTGAAACCTTTCCTTACCTGTGACCTTCCTCTCATGAAGCTCTTACCTTTCTTTCTCAGAAATTTTCTGAACTTACGTGTGAGCATGGCTACGTCATCCTCATCTCGCTCACTTGCAGAAGCCTCACCTTCATCAAAAGTGCTTTGACCGTTGGGTCCTGCTTTAAGAGCTAGGGACTTTTTCTTAGGTACCTCAGCCTCTTTGTTCTTTAGATTGATCTCATAGGTCATCAATGACCCGATGAGTTCATCTACCTTAGTAGTTGCGAGATCTCTGGATTCTTCAACCACGGTAGCCTTCGTGTGCTAGGCTGGGGTCAGTGATCTAAGAATCTTCCTTACAATTTCCTGCTCTGAATATTTCTTTCCCAGATCAGTTAGACTATTAGTAAGGACAGTTAAGCGAGCATACATGTCTTGAATTGACTCATCAGGCCTCATCCTGAACATTTCATATTCAGAAACTAAAATGTTGGCTTTTATTTCTCGTACCTGAGAGGTTCCTTCATAAATCACTTCTAACCTGTCACACATTTCTTTTGTAGTTGCGCAGGTAGCTACTCTTGAGAATTCTACTGGATGGAGTGAGCATTGCATGAAATGTCTAGCACTCCAGTTGATAGTGGATTTTCTTATTTGTTCTTTGGTCCACAAGTCCTCATCATCCGTAAGCTCATACGGACCTTTGCTGATCACTCGCCAGAGTTCGTAATCTTGGGCGCGAATGAACACCTGCATGCGTTGTTTCCAATAAGGATGATTAGTTCCAGTGAAATAAGGAGGCCTATTCACAGAATGTCCTTCAAGTAGCAAACCCTTGGACGACAATCCATCATTTTTCTCAAGGTCGTTGGAGCCCATAATGAGAGATTAGGCCCTGATACCACTTGTTGAGTAGTGGATGGCGGATCTAGAGGGGAGGGGTGAATAGATCTGCCCCTCTTTTCGTAGAACACTCCTCTTTAAAGCTAGATAAAGAGAATCGCAGCGGAATACAACTAGCTTAACGAAGGATACAACGATTGGCTTAGCAGGATGAATAAGTAATATAGAGATTGAACCTAAGCATGCATCTAGCACACACCAATCACACAAGCAAACCACGACACAAGAGATTTTAAGGTGGTCCGGACTGAATCCCCAGTCCTACGTCCACCCCTCACCAAACCCGGTGAGGCTTCACTAGTGTAGCACACCAAACCGTAAATCGGAGAACTTCCGATTGCCTTCCTACTAACCACCGGTAGGGACGACAACACCGCAGATTGGAGCATCTTCCAACTGCCTTCCTACTAACCGCGGTAGGGACGATTCTCAGTTTCAATAGCTTGAACAAAATGAAAAGAGAACAAGATGAAAATGTTCAAACAAGATATTGAGATATGCTAAAATTGGGAATATCTTGTTTGAAATGAAGGAGGTGAATCTGATGCTTCAGCAAGGGCTGCCTCTTTTTCTTCTTTTCTTCACACGATGTAGATCACCAACAGAGGCTTCTTCTTCTTCGCAAAGCTCTCCTCTTGATTCAGCAGCAATGACTTCTTCTTCCTTGTGAAATGAGCTTCCTTGGATCCCCTTGAGAGCCTTGCTTGCTGCTACACTGCCTTGGAGGTTGCTAGCTTGGATATGAGCTTGAATCACCTTAGAAATAGATGAAGAACTCCTTCCCGAAGTACTGTCACGGAGCTACAATACCCTCCCTCTTCTCCCTTGGACAGCCTCCTCTAGCCTCTCTTGATCTCTCTTGATGCATTAGGATTTTTAACCCCCTTGTGTTTGTTTTATATCTCTTGAATGGTCAAGAGACATCTCCCAGACCAGATCCACAATTTATGCCAGATTGGGTGACTTTAGGATTAAACAAATCCAAGAAAAGGGGCTGCCCACGTTGAGAAAAGGAAGTCAACAATTGCTGCATTGGGGCTGCCGGTCGACCGGAAGTAGGTGGTCGGTCGACCGGAAGTTTTACAGGTTTGAACTTTTCGTTGCTGGCAATTTCAATCAACTGGCAGTATGGGGGCGGTCGATCGGACTGCTGGACCGGTCAACTGGTCCTTCTGGGCGGCCGACCCCTACTGAGAGGTTCTGTAGCTTTTTCGGTTCTGGAAATTTCGGTCGACCGGTCCATGACCGGCGGTCGACTGAAAGCTTAGTTTTCACAGATTTTCTTCAACCAACCCCTTAAACCCATTTGCAGGCCATTCCAGTATGAGGCATCAAACCCTTTAGACCTTGAGGATGTCTATTGAGTCTTTGACCTTTCCTTAATGAATGCTCAGACCTTGGACGTTGAAACCAATTATGTTCTTCATTGTGCATCGACCTTGACTATGTGAAGTGTCGACTCTTTTGTGTTGAGTGTCGACTCTTCTTGAAGCCAGCCTGATCTTCTGATAGCAATCCAGCCTGAAGAATTGACTCTTGCTTTGAAGGGATTTTCATCCTTGCTTGGGCGTTGTGATGTCCCGAGTTTTTCAGATCCTTCTTTTTGGGTCCCGGATCTGGTTTCTCGGAGCGTCTGGCTCCGTTGTGTCCAAAATTTTGTTTCGGACATCTTTTGTGTTCGGATCGGTGCGATCCGGAGTTGTTTCGGAGGCCCGGAGTGCGTCCGCGGCTTTCCCGCACGTGTTTTTCGATTGCCGGTGTGTGTTTTGGCAATTCCTTCGGAACCTCGTTGCGGGTGAACCGAGTCGTTCACCTAGGCGAGAGTGGTACCTGTAGCACCCCGTATAAAAATATATATATATATTTATTTATTAATAATATTTCTCAAATATAAAAAAATATATATTAGATAAACTCTAGAGGAAGCTTAAGTAAGAAGTTGGAACACGAAGTTATCATATGTAAAGATTATTCACTTAACATGTAGCTTCCTAGTGTAGTTGGTTAAGTAACTTGCCTTTCAACCAAATGACCAGGGTTCAAATCCTAGCATCCACCATTTACCTTTTGTAACAATTAATTATACAGTATAGGCTAGCAACGTACAGACTTGGTAAATAGGCTAGCAATAGCAATGTAGAGACTTTGTGTTAGGGTGCTAGGCCCGGATACAGAGGGGGGTGAATGTATCCTTCTATGAATAATGGCCAATTAAAAACTCAGATGCTAGACGCAAACACAGAATGAAACGAATTCAATTAAACTTATGAGCAAACACAAGGAGCGTGCCTATCCAAGCATCTAGCGGAAGCAAGCACACAAAGCAAACCATTGCTCAATAGACTTTTTAGGTGGTTCGGTCCTCCAGACCTACATCCACCCCTCACTCCCAACCAGAGTGAGGCTTCACTAGCCAATGCTAGACAAGCAGACTCAGTCTGCAAACAGTTGCTACCACACAGCTTGACCAGGGGAACAGCCTCCCCTCTTCCTCCCAACCGGAGGGACCCCTGGATTTGCAACCCGCAAGCTCAGAACCGGAGACAAGTCTCCCTTCCTCTGACCAGAGGGAACCCACAAGTAGCTCCCAGCTACTTGCAACCGGAGATCAGATCTCCCTTCTCCTGATCCACAGGAGGAACCCGACCTCACTACTGAGAATCGGAAGAAGAATGATAACTAAATAAGAAAGGGAAAAATAGAAACACGAAATGAAAATAACTTCAGCAAACAGAACGTTTAAAAATGAAATACATAATGTGGCTCTCAACGGAGCTGACTGGCCTGGATCTGATCCACGGTCCAGTAGACAGATCTTTAGGTGAGCTTCTCTTCCTCTTCTCTTCTCTCTCACTTTCTTTTTCTCTTAACCCTCACGAGCTCTCTAACTCTCTCTTTCTCTTCTTTTCCTTCTGCTCTTCTTCTCTTTCTTTTCTTCTGGATCGAACTCTCTGCACTTCTCCTTTTTTGCTTTTTCCTTTTGATCACCCTTCATCTGTGGACGAGGGCTTGAATATATAGCAGTAGCAGCAGGTGGATGAGGTGCAGAATGCGTGTGCCTCCCACACTTCATCCAGAACCTTCTTGCCACGTCCCTTTATAGCATTGGTTCCTTTAGCATTGGATCACGTGCAGCCCAGACACCGGTGAATGTTCTTCCTCGGACCTGCAAGGAGATAAAAACCATTAACACTGAGGGCCACAAGAACTAAAACTGCATGAGGTATGTGATAGCAATACGAGATGCACTTTACTGAGAACGACACGAGATACACAAGATTATTACAGTACGAGACAAGGAGAGAATGACACAAGGTCAGATGAAAACAGCACGAGGTAAAAAGAAAACGACACGAAGTATCACTGTAACAAAACAAACCTACGAAGAGAACGACACGAGATACATAATAATAAAGCTAACACCACCAAGAAAACGACACGAAGTCAGAAGAGAACAGCACGAGGTGAGAAGGAAGTCTCACGGAGTGAAAAGGTAGACAAACACGCGATCAGAAGGAACCTGGACGAAGATAGAAAGAAACAACACGAGGACATAAACACAGGAATAACACAAAGACACGAATACAAAAGCAACACGAAGACATGAATACAAAATCAACACGAAGACATGAATACAAAAACAACACGACATAACAAACAGCAAAGAGAACGGCACGAGGTGAAACGACACTTTACTAAAAAGACTTGAATTCACACGAATACAACTTGGACTGAAACCAACTCGAAGACGAAAATGACACGAAAACAACATGGACAGAAACAAGGTATAGACTTGCCAAAGAACTGGACGATGTATAGACTTGGACAAGGCAAAGTCTGTACAGACTTGAGGGTTCACAACGTATATACTTTGGCAAGATAATGGCTGTACATACTTGAAGTGAAGACCAATGTATAGACTTCAAAGTTCAGCTGCCAATGAATAGACTTGGAACGCTTGAAGGCCAATGTACAGACTTGGAAGCTTAAACCAATGTATGGACTTAGCTTCGAACATGCTACAGTGCATTGTATGGACTTTGAAGACTGATGCATGACGCTAAGCCAATGTGTAGACTTTGGCTTGAAACGAAGGTAAAGATGAGGCTGTATAGACTTGGCCAAACCAAGAGACTCGAAGACAAAAGGGTGACACAGATAGAACGACACGAAGTGGCACAGAAAGCAGCACGAGGTGCTGCAGTGTTCAGCACGCGCTTGAACAAAACACGACACGAAGACAACCAACAAACATTGTTGGAACAACACGATGTTGAAAAAGACAACACGAAGTGAAGTGAACACAACCAACACGAAGTATGAAAGGAACAGTACGGACATGCAGGGTATTATCTCAAAGCAGTTTTTCTTGTTAATCATGGAAAGTTCGAATGCATAACATTACTCATAATATCTGATTAAAAATAACAATATTTAACATAGTGATGCTCATCATCAAAACACTAGGGAGGTCACAAAAGTTCAACAATCTCCCCCTTTTTGATGATGGCAACACTATATTAAATAACAGAGATGAAGTGCATGAAGATAAGCTGTGAAAATAAGCAATGCAGAACCACAACACACTCGCCTCCTCTGACGACTCCCAAGAGCTCCCCCTGAACACAACATCTACTTACCTCTGACTAGATAACTCAGGACACTTATCTTTCGCTCCCCCTCAGCAAAGCACAAAAGCACAAGCAAGACACTCTCCCCCTTTGACATCATCAAAAACTAGGGGCAGGTCTGAAGATATCATGAAAAGACAATTGCTGACAGTGGAGAGAAAACAATAGAGAGTATGGCTGATAAAGGAGAGTTATTGAGATGTTTAAGCAATTAAGAAAGGCATTAATTTTATGTGAGGATTTTGAGGATCAGTTAGTCAGATTGTGTGCAAAATGGTGAATGAAGATCCGCTCCATACACAGAACCAGATTCTAAGCAAGTAAGGTAAAAGATACCAGTATGGTCAGAGTAAGTCTGTACTTAGAGAGTATAAAGCAAGGAAGTCAGGAAAAATAAAGACCTGTGTTATTGAAAACAAACAAACCAAGACCTAAATGCCAAGTGAACAGAATCTGGATACCAAGAGGAAGAAATTTTTTTCAAAGATGGTCAAGATCAAAGATAAATCTGTCAAGTACACCTTTGACATTAGGGAGACACCTTGTTTAGAGGCAGGAATCCCCAGTTACTTAGTGGCAAGACCACATTACCCCTTCTGACAAGAGGACAGAGATAGTATTCTAACTGGTGTTGACATTAAGGTGACACCTTTACCAGAGGCCAGACACCCAGTTACTAACCAGATATATACCATAGCTCTGTATGATCAAGACAGCTAATTAAGCCTGATTTACTGCCATCTCATGACATGGAATACTTTCACTTCATTGATGAAAGTCCCAGTTTCTCAATGAACAGATAACAAGATTTGTAAAACTTCTTTCATGAATTTTTTTTCATTAAACTGCACTTTAAGCCTTGTAAATTAGTCTTGATTCAGTTTGAGAACAATACACCAGTTCCAAAGTTTTTCAGACAGAAACACTATATACCTCATTTCGGACTCAACTTAGACTAAGTAGGTATGCTGTACTGGCTAGATCAGAAGTCAGTTACAGTGTAGGAAGATAGTCTTGAATTCAGATTTTGATCTCAGTGGGACTAACAGTAGAAATTCCAACAAGAAATTAGATGAACAGTCTTAACGGATAAAACATTCAAAAATTTCTTTTATCCACCTACTCAAACTGATTCTCTTATAAGGTCAGCAAAAGTCTGTTCAAAGTATGTTCAGATTTGGCCAAAAGAGCATGACACCAATTATTAATCTAGCTCCCCCTGAGACCTTGACACCAACTCAGACTTAACCAAGACAACCCTCAAAACACCTCAAAGAAAACAAAGTGGTATCAATCAGTACGAGTGAATCAGCAAACACCCATAATGAGGTTATTTTCAGTAACAGATAATGAGCAAAGATAAGCATAAGAGCACATGACAGATTATTTAGAGATCAATTATTCAATCATGAAATTCTGTAAATACCTAATTCTCTGCGTAATGTGCTAAATTTTTCAGTATCCAGTGGCTTAGTGAAAATATCTGCAATTTGTGAGTTAGTGCCAACATGGATCAATTCAAAGGTCTTCCTAGCTACTTCATCACGAATAAAATGATGCCTGATTTCGATGTGTTTAGTTCGAGAATGAAGTACAGGATTCTTTGCAATGTTTATTGCACTAGTATTGTCACAAAAGATGGAGGTGCAACCTAGCTCAACTGAGTAATCCAGAAGCTGGTGTTTTATCCATATAACTTGTGTGCCACAGCTCCCTGCTGCCACATACTCAGCTTCAGTAGTAGAAAGAGCGACAGAGTGTTGCTTCTTGGATCCCCAAGAGACTAGGCACCCTCCTAAAAATTCGCAGTGACCACTAGTACTTTTCCTGTCCAATTTACATCCTGCATAATCTGCATCTGTATATGCAATGAGATCTAAACTACATGATGCAGGATACCAAAGACCTAGATCATGGGTAGCCGATAAGTATCTAAAGATTCTTTTTACAGCTGCCAAATGCAATTCAGTAGGCCTAGACTGGTATCTGGCACACATCCCTACACTAAATTGAATGTCAGGCCTGGATGTTGTTAAGTAGAGGAGTGAACCGATCATACCTCTATATAATTTAGCATCCACCTCTTTACCTTTTTCGTCTGAATCCAGTGAGGAGTTGGTGCCCATGAGTGTTGAGATAGTCTTGAGGTTGGTCATTCCAAACCTTTTCAGCATCTCCAGAGTATACTTGGTTTGATTTATGAAACAACCATCCTCCATCTGTTTGACCTGCAGCCCAAGAAAATACTTTAGTTCGCCAACTAAACTCATTTCAAATTCATGAGACATAGATTCAGAAAATTCTTTACACAATGTTGAATTGTTAGATCCGAAGATGATATCATCAACATATACCTGGACCACTATTAAATCCTTTCCGAGATTTTTGGTGAAGAGGGTTTGGTCAACCTTACCTCGAGTGTAGCCCTTGCTCAAGAGGAATTCAGAAAGTCTCTCATACCAGGCTCGGGGAGCCTGCTTCAATCCATAGAGGGCTTTATTCAACCTAAAAACCATGTTAGGTTGAACAGAGAAATTAAAACATGGAGGTTGTTCAACATATACCTCTTCCTTCAATACCCCATTTAAGAATGCGCTTTTGACATCCATCTGCTGCAGCCGAATGTTCCTAGAGCATGCAAATGCAAGCAGAATTCGTATAGCTTCCATCCTAGCCACTGGGGCATAGGATTCATCAAAATCCACACCAAATTCCTGACTGTAGCCTTGAGCTACAAGTCTTGCTTTGTTTCTAGAGATAGCTCCATTCTCATCAACTTTATTCTTGAAAATCCATTTAGTGCCAATGACATGAGTGTTATCAGGTCTGGGAACTAGTTCCCATACAATATTTTTCTCAAATTGATTTAATTCCTCACACATGGCGGATACCCAAGAGTCATGTTTTAAGGCTTCTTCCACAGATTTGGGTTCCACCTGAGATACCAATGCAGCTAAGTCCTGTTCTTGGACAATTCTAAAATGAGACCTAGTCCTAGGAGGATCATGCAAATTTCCTATGACATTTTCACTAGGGTGGTCTTTGTGAAATATTATCTCACCTGAGGGTTCACCTACCTCAGCTGCTCCTTCTTGCTGTGAGTTTTCTGGTTGAGCAGCTGGCTGCATTTCTTCTTCTTCAATTCTCTCCAAGAAATCTCCCTCATTAGATGGCTCCCTGTCATCATTCATCACTTTGTTAGAGAAATCATTTTCATCAAACACTACATGCGGTGTTTCTTCAACAGTTTGGTCAGCTTTATTGAAAACTCTGTAAGCCCTTGAAGTTTCTGAATATCCGAGAAAAATTCCAGGAGAGCTCCTAGCTTCAAATTTGTCCAAACCATTCTTACCATTATTGTGGATAAAATATTTGGAACCAAAAACTTTAAAGTAAGAAATGTTTGGCTGCTTACCCTTGAGAAGTTCATACGGAGTTTTCCTATGAGTAGGTCTTACCAAGGCTCGGTTTAGAATGTAGCATGCAGTATTCGCAGCTTCAGCCCAAAATCTCCTTGGAAGTCCACTCTCAATCAGCATAATCCTGGCCATTTCAATTATTGACCTGTTTCTTCTCTCAACAATTCCGTTCTGCTCCGGTGTCCTGGGAGAAGAGAATCTGTGAGTCACTCCCTCTTTTGAGCAAAATTCAGAAAATGAAGAGTTCTCAAACTCTCCTCCGTGGTCAGACTGAATGGTAATGATATTATGTTCACCTTGCAGTTTGATTTTATTGAAAAGTTCTTCAAAGTGAACAAAAGCATCATTTTTATTTGCTAAACAAAATAACAAAGAAAATCTAGTGTAGTCATCCACTATGACTAATCCATATCTCTTACCTGACAAACTTTGTATGCGAGTAGGACCAAAGAGATCCATGTGTAAGTGCTGCAGTGGTTTAGATGAAAGACTCTCAGTTCTCAACTTAAAAACGCACGAGTCTGTTTACCTAGTGCACAAGCATCACATAGCTTGGTCCCTAACTGAAATCTTATTCGGGGCAAACCTCTAACTAGGTTATGCTTAGACAATTTATTCATTGTAGACAAACTAGCATGGCCTAGACGCCTATGCCAATCAAACGCAACCTGTTCAGAATTAGCTGACATACACAAGTGAGTTTCAGGATTATCATCCAGGTCTACGATGTATACATTGTTTACTCTATGACCTTTGAACATGACGTTATCAGAATTCAGTTCAAAAACAGTACAGGAATTGTGGTCAAAGAGTACCTTGTGTCCTTTGTCGCAGAGTTGACTTATACTTATCAAGTTGTGCTGAAGTCCTTCTACAAGATACACATCTTCAATGGAGTTAGTAGAGGACTTACCAACTGTACCAATTCCAATTATTCTTCCTCTGATATTTCCACCGAATTTGACCAGGCCCCCAAACTTCATTTTCAGTTTGCTAAATTTGGACCGGTCTCCTGTCATGTGCCTGCTACAGCCTCTGTCAAGATACCACTTGTTATGCTCGGCTGCCAGGCTAACCTGCGAAAGTTTAGACAAAGTAATGTGGGACCCAATTCAAATTGGGTCCAAAGACAGTTTTCAATTTATCCAAATCACACTTAGGAACCCATATTTGTTTTACTGTTCTTTTCAGAGGTTTCATGTAAATTGATTCTTCCTTCTTGGCATTTCTCAGTGGGTGTTGAATGAGCCTATTCCTATTAAAATTATGCTGTTTCCGAGCAGAGAAATTGTTGTTTGGCCTCTTAGAGGAAACACGTGTGTGCTGAGCATAATTCATGTAGCCATTTTTATTCAAATGAAAATTGTGCTGAAGGTGATGCATGTTCGCATGCTTTCCTTGATAACTATCATGCTGAATTTTCTTAGCGAAACTGTTCACCTTTCTAGTGACATCAATAGGAATGGTCGTGTGAAAACCCTTGTTCCACACCTGTTGCACAAGAACAGTTCTAGTCTCAGGATTTCCTGACTTAGTCTGCTGACCATTGGATTGAGTAGATTTGCTGGTCGAAACCTTCAATGTAGAGACAGATTTGGAGCTGGATGGGGTTTCCAGTTTTTCTTTACCCTTGACGGGGCAGAACGTGACAGTTTTGAATTCAAAGGGTTTTTTACTTGTGGGATTGTATCCTAATCCTTCCCTATTGAAGTTTACTCTTGACCCCAGAAGGGCATCCAGATTGTTTCTCCCCTCTGTAAATTTTTCTAGCATTTTTCCTTTGTCCTCAATCTCCTTCTGAAGTTCATTACATTGGTCCAGGAGTTCCTGATTAACTTTTCTAACCGCCTCATATTTTTCTGTAATCAGTCTAAACTCTTTTTTACTCTCTTCAGTTTTACTCTTCAGCTCATTCATCCTAGCTAGATTTTCCTCTCTTTCCATTCTAAACTTCTCGATCTCACTTCTAGCCTGATCTAGCTCAATGGCCATCTCCTTGGTTTTCATGTTGTCCGTAACAGCAATAGAGTGTTCCTCAGAAACAGAGTGAAACTTTCGTTTAAGCATTCTGTGCTCCTTGGTTAGAAAATTATATTTAGCTAACAGGTCGCCATAAGCGTCCTCCCAATCATCCAAAGTAAAATTCTCAAATAAGTTCGTTACCTCTTCCTCATGGTTGGCCATGAGGCAAGTCTTCTCTTCATCTTCACTGGACGAGGTGGCTTCTGGATCCTCCTCCTCGTCACTCCATGTGCACAGCATGGCTTTCTTCTTCTTGTGCACCATCTTCTTCTGGTATCCGGGAGCCTTAGCTTGCAGCTCTAGACATTCACTTTTCATGTGACCAGGTTTCTGACAATGGTAGCATGTAACCTTCTTAACAAACCGGTTCTTCTCAAGTTCTCGTTCAGGAGACTTCCTTGCAGCATTGAATCTCTTTCTCCTGTAGAATTTCCCTTTAGTCCTCAGGAACTTTCTGAATTGCCTGGTGAGCATGGCCTGCTCGCTCTTATCCAGGTCTGAGAATCCGTCAGAGTCTTCGCTGCTACCACCACTGTTGTTGCTGCTGCTGCTCCTTTTAGTATGTCGTGAGACCTTCAGAGCAACATTCTTTCCCTTTCTGTCATGTTCATCATTCCTTTGTCTGAAGTTCATTTCGTGGGTCATGAGAGACCCAATCAGCTGGGTTACTGACATGGTGGATAAATCTCTTGATTCCTCTATGACGGTCACCTTAGTATCCCAGATGGGAGTTAGGGACCTAAGGATCTTCCTGACAATGTCTTCTTGCTGAATCTCCTTTCCAAATCCTCTCAGACTATTGATGATCACAGACAATCTAGCATACATTTCTGTGATCGACTCCTCTGGCTTCATCTTAAATAACTCATACTGAGTTGTAAGCATATTGATCTTGGTAGCTTTCACTTGAGATGTGCCCTCATAAATTAACTGCAATTCATCCCACATTTTCTTTGCAGTCTTGCACGCTGAAATCCTTAAGTACTCTTCAGGGTGGACGGCGCACTGTATGATGCTAAGAGCTGTCCAATTCAGTGCAGAGAGTTTTACCTGTTCCTCTGTCCATATGTCTTCGTTCGATGGAAGTTGGTACGGACCATCTGTAATTACTCTCCAGAGCTTGTGGCTTTGGGCCCTGATAAAGACTTCCATCCTATTCTTCCAGAAAAAATAGTTATTACCATCGAAGAAAGGGGGACGGGTGATTGACTGCCCTTCAGCAATGTAGCTGCGAGGACCAGCGGATCTGTTTCCCTGGCCGTTGGACCACATATTGGGAAATACCCGCTCTGATACCAAGTGTTAGGGTGCTAGGCCCGGATACAGAGGGGGGTGAATGTATCCTTCTATGAATAATGGCCAATTAAAAACTCAGATGCTAGACGCAAACAAAGAATGAAACGAATTCAATTAAACTTATGAGCAAACACAAGGAGCGCGCCTATCCAAGCATCTAGCGGAAGCAAGCACACAAAGCAAACCATTGCTCAATAGACTTTTTAGGTGGTTCGGTCCTCCAGACCTACATCCACCCCTCACTCCCAACCGGAGTGAGGCTTCACTAGCCAATGCTAGACAAGCAGACTCAGTCTGCAAACAGTTGCTGCCACACAGCTTGACCAGGGGAACAGCCTCCCCTCTTCCTCCCAACCGGAGGGACCCCTGGACTTGCAACCCGCAAGCTCAGAACCGGAGACAAGTCTCCCTTCCTCTGACCAGAGGGAACCCACAAGTAGCTCCCAGCTACTTGCAACCGGAGATCAGATCTCCCTTCTCCTGATCCACAGGAGGAACCCGACCTCACTACTGAGAATCGGAAGAACAATGATAACCAAATAAGAAAGGGAAAAACAGAAACACGAAATGAAAATAACTTCAGCAAACAGAACGCTGAAAAATGAAATGCACAATGTGGCTCTCAACGGAGCTGACTGGCCTGCATCTGATCCACGGTCCAGTAGACAGATCTTCAGGTGAGCTTCTCTTCATCTTCTCTTCTCTCTCACTTTCTTTTTCTCTTAACCCTCACGAGCTCTCTAACTCTCTCTTTCTCTTCTTTTCCTTATGCTCTTCTTCTCTTTCTTTTCTTCTGGATCGAACTCTCTGCACTTCTCCTTTTTTGCTTTTTCCTTTCGATCACCCTTCATCTGTGGACGCGGGCTTGAATATATAGCAGCAGCAGCAGGTGGATGAGGTGCAGAATGCGTGTGCCTCCCACACTTCATCCAGAACCTTCTTGCCACGTGCCTTTATAGCATTGGTTCCTTTAGCATTGGATCACGTGCAACCCAGACACCGGTGAATGTTCTTCCTCGGACCTGCAAGGAGATAAAAACCATTAACACTGAGGGCCACAAGAACTAAAACTGCATGAGGTATGTGATAGCAATAAGAGATGCACTTTACTGAGAACGACATGAGATACACAAGATTATTACAGTACGAGACAAGGAGAGAATGACACGAGGTCAGATGAAAACAGCACGAGGCAAAAAGAAAACGACACGAAGTATCACTGTAACAAAACAAACCTACGAAGAGAACGACACGAGATACATAATAATAAAGCTAACACCACCAAGAAAATGACACGAAGTCCGAAGAGAACAGTACGAGGTGAGAAGGAAGTCTCACGGAGTGAAAAGGTAGACAAACACGCGATCAGAAGAAACCTGGACGAAGATAGAAAGAAACAACACGAGGACATAAACACAGGAATAACACAAAGACACGAATACAAAAGCAACACGAAGACATGAATACAAAATCAACACGAAGACATGAATACAAAAACAACACGACATAACAAACAGCAAAGAGAACGGCACGAGGTGAAACGACACTTTACTAAAAAGACTTGAATTCACACGAACACAACTTGGACTGAAACCAACTCGAAGACGAAAACGACACGAAAACAACATGGACAGAAACAAGGTATAGACTTGCCAAAGAACTGGACGATGTATAGACTTGGACAAGGTAAAGTCTGTACAGACTTGAGGGTTCACAACGTATATACTTTGGCAAGACAATGGCTGTACATACTTGAAGTGAAGACCAATGTATAGACTTCAAAGTTCAGCTGCCAATGAATAGACTTGGAACGCTTGAAGGCCAATGTACAGACTTGGAAGCTTAAACCAATGTATGGACTTAGCTTCGAACATGCTACAGTGCATTGTATGGACTTTGAAGACTGATGCATGACGCTAAGCCAATGTGTAGACTTTGACTTGAAACGAAGGTAAAGATGAGGCTGTATAGACTTGGCCAAACCAAGAGACTCGAAGACAAAAGGGTGACACAGATAGAACGACACGAAGTGGCACAGAAAGCAGCACGAGGTGCTGTAGTGTTCAGCACGCGCTGGAACAAAACACGACACGAAGACAACCAACAAACATTGTTGGAACAACACGATGTTGAAAAAGACAACACGAAGTGAAGTGAACACAACCAACACGAAGTATGAAAGGAACAGTACGGACATGCAGGGTATTATCTCAAAGCAGTTTTTCTTGTTAATCATGGAAAGTTCGAATGCATAACATTACTCATGATATCTGATTAAAAATAACAATATTTAACATAGTGATGCTCATCATCAAAACACTAGGGAGGTCACAAAAGTCCAACACTTTGTTGCGGGCTGCATCAACGTATAGACTTTGAGCCACCGCAGTAACCGCAGCAATGTATAGACTTGAGCTGCAGCAATGTATGGACTTTGAATTGCACAAATGGCCAATGTATAGACTTGGAGTTGCAGCAATGTATAGACTTTGCACAAATGGCCAATGTATAGACTTGAATGTATAGACTTGGAGTTGCAGCAATGTATAGACTTTGCACAAATGGGCCAATGTATAGACTTGAGTTGCAATGTATAGACTTTGAGAGGATGTACAGACTTTGTGATGATGTACAGACTTTGTGATAGAAGCCAATGTATAGACTTTGAGAGGGAGATGATGTACAGACTTGTTTTGTGATGTACAGACTTGTGAAGAGGGAGAGGATGTACAGACTTTGTGATGGAAGCTAATGTATAGACTTTGAGAGGGAGAGGATGTACAGATAGACTTTGAGAGGGAGAGGACGTACAGACTTTGTGAAGCCAATGTATAGACTTTGAGGATGTACAGACTTTGAAAGTGTGCACATTGAAGAGGGATCGTGTATGAATGTGGGAGACAGACCTTACGATATGGGGCCATGGATTGACTGTCCAAACATTATCCCTTATCTCTCCAGCCTGTACAAGCTGTAAAGCCCCATTATTCCAGATCTTGCCCCCCTATCCGGTCATACCAGACCCTATAACATACCCTTTGCTACCCCCATTCTAGGTTAAGCTAAGGTTGGGGCAAAGCTCTGCAGGGATTACACAGTCACCTAGAAAGGGTCTGCTACTGCTAGAGATCTTCCAACAAGGTAGGTGTTCTCAACTTTTAACTAAACTAGTAGCTAATCTAGGATAATTAGTCTAGGCATTTAGTCTTAGCCTCATTTCCATGCGATATTTAATGTTTATAAAGCATGTGTTAGCTTAAATCTAGGACGATTAGCATGTATTAACTTCATACCTAAGATAATTAGCATGTATTAGCCTTATACCCAGAATAATTAGCAAGTATTAGCAAGTATTAGCAAGTATTAGTCTCATACCTAGAATAATTAGCATGTGTTAGCTTAAATCTAGGACGATTAGCATGTATTAGCTTCATACCTAAGATAATTAGCATGTATTAGCCTTATACCCAGAATAATTAGCAAATATTAGCAAGTATTAGTCTCATACCTAGAATAATTAACATGTGTTAGCTTAAATCTAGGACGATTAGCATGTATTAGCTTCATACCTAAGATAAATAGCATGTATTAGCCTTATATCCTAAATAATTAGCAAGTATTAGGAAGTATTAGTCTCATATCTAGAATAATTAGCATGCGTTAGCTTAAATCTAAGACGATTAGCATGTATTAGATAATATCTATATTTGATATAGTTCATGCTTTAGTAAAGGGCCTGTCATTATGTCAATTTCTGTGAAACTAAAACCACCATGTTAAAAATGTTATATTAGAGAAACTAAAACCTGAAAATAGTGAAAGAAGAAATTGTAGCCAAGAGGATGAAAAACGTGGAAAAAGACCAAGTTGAAAAAGACCAAGTTGAAAAAGACCAAGTTGAAAGCACAATGAAATTATATTAAAAATAGGGGGTTCTAAGAAGGAGAATAACGAAAAATCTAGAGAGAATGAGAATATATGAAAGAAGAGAAAGTTGTAGATTGGAGGGTTAGGAAGAAGTTTTATGAAGAGTGCAGAGAGAGAAAATGAGAGGAAGAAGGTGAAAAATGTGAAAAACCGAGATCTATAGGCGCAGGTGAACAGTGACTGTGTAGAAAACAGAACCGTAGAAAATTAATTATAACTTAAAAACTAAGAAGAATTGGAGGAAGTGGTAGAAGAAGAAAATCTATATCTATAAGAGAAGAAGAACTTTTGTGAAGAACTCAGAGAGAAAAGAGGATTGGAAGGGCATGAAAACTGGGGAACAAAAGAAAGTATCAACTCGGATGAACAGTAATGTGCTAGGACAGCAAGTGGAAAAACATGCAATAACTTGAAAACGGAGAAGACTTAGAGAAAGAGGTTGAAAAAGAAAATGTAAAGCACTTAAGGATGAACAAGTTTGCAGAAGACATGAAATTGAAAGGAAGATCCGAAAAGTATGAAAAGGACTAAGAAAGACTAAAATCTCAAGAACTTACATGAATAACAACATAAACATACAAACCCAAGACCCCTCTCAATTGCAAGTTTAGCAAATAGATTTAAAGTATATACGGCATGTTACTCATGTATTAGTCTTATACCCAAGACGATTAGCAGGTATTAGCTTCAATCTAGGGTAATTGGTATGAATTAGCTTCATATCCATACGATATATCCGTATAACGCAAGTTTTATCATTTAACTAACCTATTAAAATTTAATAGAAGGTGGCAGACCCAAGGGCGCCTTCTTCTAAGAGATGGCAGCCCCATGGGCACCTTCTAACTGCATAATGTTAAACTAATCTTCCAGTTAACCCTAGCTTAATTAAAGATTAATACCTTAAGCCATTTTGAGCAGATATGAGCTGCAGAGTCGACCCAGCCAATTCACCGCGTTGACGCGATGAACTGCAGAGTCGACCAGGATGAACTGCAGAGTCGACCCTGCCTGTTCACAGGGTCGACCCAGCCTGTTCACCGCGTTGACGCGATGAACTGCAGGGTTGACGCGATGAACTGCAGGGTTGACGCGATGAACTATTGAGTCGACACAGCTAGCTCATTACGTTAATGTGATCATTAGGCTTTCACTTTTTCCATCTCCACTGATAGATGGCAGCCTAAGAGGTGCCATTTAACTCCTGACAGGGTCCTCTAAACCTTGTATAGTTCCCAGAAAGGGCATCCCACAGTGAGGGTGTCGTTTCTAAACTTGTCAGGTGGCACATACGGCATCTCTCTTATCTAGTTTTTTCTGTGTGTCAAACGTTACTGGTTTCCACTCCTAGTTCATCCCTACACATCAATGCGCCCTTGGATTCCATTCCATAATTCCGCCTTATATATCATACTGGTCAAACCTTGAAATTCCATATTGGCTATAAATGAGAGTGGATGTCAACAAACATGATTAATGCTGTGCATATAGGGCCCGGCCTGGTCCTGGGAGGAGCACCCGAAGGTACTTGTGCCCATGAGAGTTTATTGACCACGGTGTTTGACATTGCACCTGAGTACTTGCTTGCTAGGCTTTAGACATTCCACTCATTCTCGTGATATTACTTGATTGATTTGACTTGAGACCCGCAGAAGGGTAAAGTTTTTGCTTGAATGAAATTGATAAATAGCCAATTCCAGTTTTAGATGCTTGAATTTATATTACTTTCTATTACTTGCTTGACATGAGTTCTTACTCTCTTGGAAAGATTTTGTTAATTCCAGTTATTACTTGCTTGAATCTCTTGCTATTGCTGCATTGAAGTTGGAATCCTTATACTCTCACTTGTTATTCCTTCACTGCTCTTGTCGATTTTTACAATCCTTGATATCTACTCATCTACATGCATAGCTTTATTGACATTAGTTGAACTTGTAAACCACTTAAAGCATGTTAAATCTTGAGATGTAATTCCTACTGAACGATTCGCTCATCTAGTTATTTTCTAATATTTTCAGGTAATTTGGATGCCAACCAACACTCGGAAGGGAATGAGACTGAGTGATGAGTGTTAGAGTGAAGTTATCAAATTGCCATGTCCTTTGTGTTATTGTATTAGTTCACTTATGTCAGTTGAATCAATTCATGTATGTCATTTGTATTAGTCAACTTGATTAGAACTGCTTAAGATTTGAAGCCTAGTCGTTGGACTCTGGGAACATATGTATTTGTCCTTTGATTAGTTGTGACAATTGTCAACTCGTACTATTTGTATTAATTTCGAGTTAAATCTTAGTTATTTACGCACTCTGATATTTATATGATTGACACGATCTATATAGACGTGTCACGCCTCCGGGTAATCTTCCGCGCTCGGGGCATGACAGTCTTCGTGGTATCAGAGCCCAGGTTTTCAAACCTAGGGAACAAAAAAAAAATAAATGGTTAGAAATTGAAATCTAAGTAAAAACTTGAGTCCAAGGATAGGTAAAACCCAAGTTCAAGGATAGATATACCTTACCTGGTGAGATGGATAGAGCCATGGGTTAAGTTCTAAAATGACTTTCGACCTTACAAGTAAATCCGATCTTTATCATACTTAACTCTTTTGTAGGATCATGGCTGCGGAAAGAGCACAATGGCGTGAGATGCAGCGCACCGTGCAAGGCCTCATATAGGCACTACAGCAAGTGGCCCAAGGCGGAGCAAATCATGGAGCGGGAGATCTCCACCGAATTTTCCGTAACATGAACCCACCGAGGTTCACGGGTTCGTCCGACCCCGAGGATGCCGAGAATTGGCTAAAGGAGATGGAACGAATCTTCCGTGTGATGCAATGCACGGATGAAGAGAAGGTTTTACTTGCCGTATTCCAACTAGAGCGGGATGCTCGATGCTGGTGGGAATCCATAGAAGCAACACTGCCAGAATACCATGTCACATGGGATGAATTCACGGAGCATTTCAACAACAAGTACTTCTCCGATCATATCTAGGAAAAGAAAGCAACGGAATTCGCCGTTCTAAAACAACGGGGCTTGAAAGTGGCCGAGTATGAGGCCCAATTCTCCAGATTATCTAGGTATGCACCCCACTTGGTGTGTACGGAAAAGATGAAGGCGAGAAGATTCCTCAACGGGCTTCGGCCCCATTATATCACACAACTTGCCCCGATGGACATCCAAGTCTATTCGGAGATGGTTCGGCGTGCTCAACTGCTGGAAGACGCCACCGAATTATCTGAGAGAATCCGAGGAAGAGACAATAAGGAACCCGTCACAAGCCCGGGAAAATTCCAACAATCCTTCAACAAGAAGCGATTCTTCATGAGAGGGGAGCCCTCTAAGGCGAAGAAATTCCAGAAGAATGACAGGCCATTCTCCACCACCACACCATCAAAGGAGATTTGCAAGTATTGTGATAAAGCTGGTCATAAGACCGAGGAATGCTGGAGAAAGTTAGGAGCTTGTCTTCGATGTGGGAGCCGAGAGCATCGAATCCCAGACTGCCCACTGATGAAGGAACAAGACACCAAAGACGAGAAGTGTCCGGTAAAGAAACAAGGCCGTCTGCAAGCTCTCTAAGAGACGAAACCCACTAAAGGTGGAATTGTGGAAGGTACTCTCACTATTTGTTCAAAAACTGCTCAAGTTTTATTCGATACCGGAGCAACTCATTCATTCGTTTCCAAGAACTTTGCTGCTTCATTTTCTAAGAAACATGAACTGTTAGATTTGGTCATATCTACACCTCTTGGGAATGAGTCTGATATCACTTATCATTATCCAAACTGTGAAGTGATGATTAAGGGAAATAATTTACCTGCTGACCTGATATGCCTAGATATAAAGGGTTATGATGTCATACTAGGTGCCGACTGGCTATCCACATACCAAGCAACTGTAGATTGCCGGCATGGCAAGGTAACTTTCGTAGATTTCCCAGAGCTAGTTTACAATAGCCCTCGGAGTAAATCACTTCTTATATCAGCACTCCGAGCTAGTAAACTTATGAATAAGGGATGCATGGCTTTCATAGCATTCGTGACTGCCACGGAAGTCGAGAAGGTTAAACTTGAAGACATCCGTGTAATTCGGGATTTTCCCGATGTTTTTCCAGAAGATTTAACCGGCTTACCCCCGGAAAGGGAAGTGTCGTTCACAATCGACCTTGTCCCTGGTGCTGGTCCTATTTCCAGGGCACCATACAAAATGTCCCCTGCTGAGCTGAAGGAACTAAAAGAGCAGCTAGTGGAGTTATTGAACAAGGGTTTCATCAGGCCGAGTACTTCCCCATGGGGAGCACCCGTGCTATTCGTCAAAAAGAAGGACGGATCGATGAGATTATGCATAGATTATCGGCAGCTAAATCACCTTACAATCAAGAACAAGTATCCACTGCTAAGGATTGATGAGCTGTTCGATCAACTATCTGGAGCTTTATATTTCTCCAAGATTGATCTTCGTTCTGGTTACCACTAATTGAAGATCAAAGAAGAAGACATTCATAAAACTGCATTCCGAAGCAGGTATGGGCATTACGAATTTACTGTTATGCCTTTCGGACTAACAAATGCCCCCGCAGCTTTTATGCAGTTAATGAACAGCATATTCAGGCCCTATTTAGACCAATTTATTGTGGTCTTTATTGATGATATTCTGATCTATTCAAAGACCGAAGAGAATCATGAAGAACACCTCAAGAAGGCATTGCAGATATTAAGGGGAAACAAGCTATATGCCAAATTTAGCAAATGCGAGTTTTGGCTCGAGGAAGTATCATTCTTAGGCCATATCATTTCTAAGAACGGAATTGATGTTGACCCATCAAAGGTCGAAGCCATGAAGAACTGGGAACGACCCACACATGTAACTGAGATTCGGAGCTTCTTGGGTCTAGCTGGTTACTACCGGCGTTTTATAAAGGACTTCTCCAAAATTGCTGTTCCCTTGACCAGGTTAACCCGCAAGGAAGTGCCTTATGAGTGGAAGGAAGACTGTGAAAAGAGTTTCCAAACTTTGAAGGATCTCTTGACCACTGCTCCAGTCTTATCATTACCAATGGAAGGAGAAAAATATGAGGTATATACCGATGCTTCTGGTATTGGCCTCGGATGTGTATTGATGCAGAATGGGAGAGTCATTGCGTACTCTTCCCGACAATTGAAGAAACATGAAGAGAACTACCCAGTTCACGACTTAGAACTGGCCGCAGTAGTATTCGCTTTAAAGATCTAGAGGCACTATCTCTACGGAGAACAATTCACTGTGTACTCCGATCATAAAAGCCTCAAGTACTTATTCTCCCAAAAGGAGCTGAACATGCGGCAAAGGTGTTGGCTCGAGTATCTCAAGGATTTCGACTTCACTATACAGTACCATCCTGGTAAGGTTAATTCTGTAGCTGATGCCCTTAGTCGAAAGCCGAGAACAATATTGGCCAACTGCATGATACAAGAATAGAAACTGCTGGAGAAATTCTCTGAGCTTGATATTAGCACAGATGAGAAGAACATGTGTATTATTCTATCTCATATGAGCCTACATCCAGATTTGCTACCTGAAATCAAGAAGTTACAAGAAGTGGATCCCTCGCTAGTGGAGATAAAGAGCAAGCTGGACGAGAGACTGGATTTCAAGCTGGCACCTGATGGCAGATTACTATTTCATGAACGGACATGTGTGCCCGACTGTCCCGAATTGAAGAAGAATATTCTTGAAGAAGCTCATAGATTGAGGTACACAATCCACCCTGGAGCCACTAAGATGTACCAAGACTTGAAAAGAACTTTCTGGTGGCCTAACATGAAAAGGGAGGTAGCAGACTTTGTGTCTCGTTGCCTCACATGCCAACAAGTGAAGGCGGAACATCAAAAACCCGCCGGAAAGCTACATCCGCTGGATATTCCCAAGTGGAAGTGGGAAGACATTGGCATGGACTTTATCATGGGTTTGCCCAAGTCTAGGGGTGGATATGATGGAATTTGGGTAATTATCGACCGGTTAACTAAATCGGCCCATTTCTTACCCATCAAAAGTCGATGGTCAGTCGACGTACTTGCTGCCCTGTATATTAAGGAGATGGTTAGATTGCATGGAGTTCCCGTCTCGATCGTATCTGATCGAGACCCACGCTTTACCTCTCATTTTTAGAAGGGTCTACAACACTCTCTGGGGACGAAACTTAATTTCAGCACTGCTTTCCATCCCCAGACAGATGGTCAGACTGAAAGGATAAATCAGGTTGTTGAAGATATGTTAAGGGCATGTATTATAGATTTCGGCGGAAGCTGGCATGACCACTTACCCCTAGTCGAATTTACCTACAATAACAGTTATCAAGCCAGTATCCAGATGGCACCTTTCGAGGCACTTTATGACAAGAGTTGTCGATCTCCAATATGATGGGATGAAGTCGGTGAAAGACAACTTCTAGGCCCAGATATGGTTAGAGATTCAACTGAAAAGATACACCTTATCAGAGAGAGACTCAAGGTAGCTCAGTGCAGGTAAAAATCTTATGCTGATAACAGAAGGAGAGATTTGGAATTTCAAGTAGGTGACCATGTATTTCTCAAGGTATCTCCTGGCCGAGGTATTAGAAGATTCGGTGTTAAGGGCAAGCTTACACCAAGGTTTATCGGTCCATTTGAAGTATTGGAAAGAGTGGGCGAGGTGGCTTACCGTATTACTTTACCTCCTCAACTCTCGGAAGTGCACAATGTATTTCATATTTCTATGCTGAAGAAATATGTGCACGACCCTTCCCATGTCATCGACCATGCTGATTTGGTGATTCAAAGAGATCTTACTTATGAGCAAAGGCCGATGCGGATCCTCGACCGCGAAGTCCGAATTCTAAGGAGCAAGACAATCCCTATGGTGAAAATCCAATGGAATCAATGTTCAGAACAAGAAGCTACCTGGGAAGCTGAGGAATTTATGAAAAGAAGGTTTCCCGAGTTATTCTAATTGTAAGAACTTTACACCTTCCCTATTTCTGTATAATGTAATTAAATTTGGGGACCAAATTCTTTTAAGTGGGGGAGGGTGTAGCACCCCGTATAAAGATATATATATATATATATATATATATATATATATATATATATATATATATATATATATTAATAATATTTCCCAAATATATAAAATATATATATTAGATAAACTCTGGAGGAAGCTTAAGTAAGAAGTTGGAACACGAAGTTATCATATGTAAAGATTATTCACTTAACATGTGGCTTTCTAGTGTAGTTGGTTAAGTAACTTACCTTTCAACCCAATGACTAGGGTTCAAATCCTAGCATCCACCATTTACCTTTTGTGCCAATTAATTATACATTATAGGCTAGCAACGTACAGACTTGGTAAATAGGCTAGCAATAGCAATGTAGAGACTTTGTTGCGGGCTGCATCAACATATAGACTTTGAGCCACCGCAGTAACCGCAACAATGTATAGACTTGAGTTGCAGCAATGTATGGACTTTGAATTGCACAAATGGCCAATGTATAGACTTGAGCTGCAATGTATAGACTTGGAGTTGCAGCAATATATAGACTTTGCACAAATGGCCAATGTATAGAAATGTATAGACTTTGCACAAATGGCCAATGTATAGACTTGAATGTATAGACTTGGAGTTGCAGCAATGTATAGACTTTGCACAAATGAGCCAATGTATAGACTTGGAGTTTCAGCAATGTATAGACTTTGCACAAAATGGCCAATGTATAGACTTGAACTTCAATGTATAGACTTGAATGTATAGACTTGGAGTTGCAACAATGTATAGACTTTGCACAAATGGCCAATGTATAGACTTTGCACAAATGGGCCAATGTATAGACTTGAATGTATAGACTTGATAGACTTTGCACAAATGGGCCAATGTATAGACTTGAATGTATAGACTTGGAGTTGCAGCAATGTATAGACTTTGCACAAATGGCCAATGTATAGATTTGAGCTGTAATGTATAGACTTTGAGAAGATGCACAGACTTTGTGATGGAAGGCAATGTATAGACTTTGAGAGGGAGAGGATGTACATACTTGTTTTGTGATGTACAGACTTGTGAAGACTTGTGAAGAGGGAGAGGATGTACAGACTTGTATAGACTTTGAGAGGGAGAGGATGTACAGAATTGTTTTGTGATGTACAGACTTGTGAAGAGGGAGAGGATGTACAGACTTTGTGATAGAAGTCAATGTATAGACTTTGAGAGGGAGAGGATGTACAGATAGACTTTGAGAGGGAGAGGACGTACAGACTTTGTGAAGCCAATGTATAGACTTTGAGGATGTACAGACTTTGAAAGTGTGCACATTGAAGAGGGATCGTGTATGAATGTGGGAGACAGACTTTACGATATGGGGCCATGGATTGGCTGTCCAAACATTATCCCTTATCTCTCCAGCCTGTACAAGCTGTAAAGCCCCATTATTCCAGATCTTGCCCCCCTATCCGGTCAAACCAGACCCTATAACATACCCTTTGCTACCCCCATTCTAGGTTAAGCTAAGGTTGGGGCAAAGCTCTGCAGGGATTACACAGTCACCTAGAAAGGGTTCTGCTACTGCTAGAGATCTTTCAACAAGGTAGGTGTTCTCAACTTTTAACTAAACTAGTAGCTAATCTATGATGATTAGTCTAGGCATTTAGTCTTAGGCTCATTTCCATGCGATATTTAGTGTTTATAAAGCATGTGTTAGCTTAAATCTAGGACGATTAGCATGTATTAGCTTCATACCTAAGATAATTAGCATGTATTAGCCTTATACCCAGAATAATAAGTAAGTATTAGCAAGTATTAGCAAGTATTAGTCTCATACCTAGAATAATTAGCATGTGTTAGCTTAAATCTAGGACGATTAGCATGCATTAGCTTCATACCTAAGATAATTAGCATGTATTAGCCTTATACCCAGAATAATTAGCAAGTATTAGTAAGTATTAGCAAGTATTAGTCTCATATCTAGAATAATTAGCATGTGTTAGCTTAAATCTAGGATGATTAGCATGTATTAGCTTCATACCTAAGATAATTAGCATGTATTAGCCTTATATCCAGAATAATTAGCAAGTATTAGCAAGTATTAGTCTCATACCTAGAATAATTAGCATGTGTTAGCTTAAATCTAGGACGATTAGCATGTATTAGCTAATATCTATATTTGATATAGTTCATGCTTTAGTAAAGGGCCTGTCATTATATCAATTTCTGTGAAACTGAAACCACCATGTTAAAAATATTATATCAGAGAAACTAAAACCTGAAAATAGTGAAAGAAGAAATTGTAGCCAAGAGGATGAAAAACGTGGAAAAAGACCAAGTTGAAAAAGACCAAGTTGAAAGCACAATGAAATTATATTGAAATTAGGGGGTTCTAAGAAGGAGAATAACGAAAAATCTAGAGAGAATGAGAATATGTGAAAGAAGAGAAAGTTGTAGATTGGAGGGTTAGGAAGAAGTTTTATGAAGAGTGCAGAGAGAGAAAATGAGAGGAAGAAGGTGAAAAATGTGAAAAACCGAGATCTATAGGCGCAGGTGAACAGTGATTGTGTAGAAAACAGAACCGTAGAAAATTAATTATAACTTAAAAACTAAGAAGAATTGGAGGAAGTGGTAGAAGAAGAAAATCTATATCTATAAGAGAAGAAGAACTTTTGTGAAGAACTCAGAGAGAAAAGAGGATTGGAAGGGCATGAAAACTGGGGAACAAAAGAAAGTATCAACTCGGATGAACAGTAATGTGCCAGGACAGCAAGTGGAAAAATATGCAATAACTTGAAAACGGAGAAGACTTAGAGAAAGAGGTTGAAAAAGAAAATGTAAAGCACTTAAGGATGAACAAGTTTGCAGAAGACATGAAATTGAAAGAAAGATCTGAAAAGTATGAAAAGGACTAAGAAAGACTAAAATCTCAAGAACTTACATTAATAACAACATAAACATACAAACCCAAGACCCCTCTCAATTGCAAGTTTAGCAAATAGATATAAAGTATATACGGCATGTTTCTCATGTATTAGTCTTATACCCAAGACGATTAGCAGGTATTAGCTTCAATCTAGGATAATTGGTATGAATTAGCTTCATATCCATACGATATATCCGTATAACGCAAGTTTTATAATTTAACTAACATATTAAAATTTAATAGAAGGTGGCAGACCCAAGGGCGCCTTCTTCTAAGAGATGGCAGCCCCATGGGCGCCTTCTAACTGCATAATGTTAAACTAATCTTCCAGTTAACCCTAGCTTAATTAAAGATTAATACCTTAAGCCATTTTGAGCAGATATGAGCTGCAGAGTCGACCCAGCCAATTCACCGCGTTGACGCGATGAACTGCAGAGTCGACCCTGCCTGTTCACAGGGTCGACCCAGCCTGTTCACCGCGTTGACGCGATGAACTGCAGGGTTGACGCGATGAACTGCAGGGTTGACGCGATGAACTATTGAGTCGACACAGCTAGCTCATTACGTTAATGTGATCATTAGGCTTTCACTTTTACCATCTCCACTGATAGATGGCAGCCTAAGAGGTGCCATTTAACTCCTGACATGGTCCTCTAAACCCTGTATAGTTCCCAGAAAGGGCATCCCACAGTGAGGGTGTCGTTTCTAAACTTGTCAGGTGGCCCATACGGCATCTCTCTTATCTAGTTTTTTCTGTGTGTCAAACGTTACTGGTTTCCACTCCTAGTTCATCCCTAAACATCAATGCGCCCTTGGATTCCATTCCATAATTCCGCCTTATATATCATACTGGTCAAAAACCTTGAAATTCCATATTGGCTATAAATGAGAGTGGATGTCAACAAACATGATTAATGCTGTGCATATAGGGCCCGGTCTGGTCCTGGGAGGAGCACCCGAAGGTACTTGTGCCCATGGGAGTTTATTGACCACGGTGTTTGACATTGCACCTGAGTACTTGCTTGCTAGGCTTTAGACATTCCACTCATTCTCGTGATATTACTTGATTGATTTGACTTGAGACCTGCAGAAGGGTAAAGTTTTTACTTGAATGAAATTGATAAATAGCCAATTCCAGTTTTAGATGCTTGAATTTATATTACTTTCTATTACTTGCTTGACATGAGTTCTTACTCTCTTGGAAAGATTTTGTTAATTCCAGTTATTACTTGCTTGAATCTCTTGCTATTGCTGCATTGAAGTTGGAATCCTTATACTCTCACTTGTTATTCCTTCACTGCTCTTGTCGATTTTTACAATCCTTGATATCTACTCATCTACATGCATAGCTTTATTGACATTAGTTGAACTTGTAAACCACTTAAAGTATGTTAAATCTTGAGATGTAATTCCTACTGAACGATTCGCTCATCTAGTTATTTTCTAATATTTTCAGGTAATTTGGATGCCAACCAACACTCGGAAGGGAATGAGACTGAGTGATGAGTGTTAGAGTGAAGTTATCAAATTGCCATGTCCTTTGTGTTATTGTATTAGTTCACTTATGTCAGTTGAATCAATTCATGTATGTCATTTGCATTAGTCAACTTGATTAGAACTGCTTAAGATTTGAAGCCTAGTCGTTGGACTCTGGGAACATATGTATTTGTCATTTGATTAGTTGTGACAATTGTCAGCTCGTACTATTTGTATTAATTTCGAGTTAATCTTAGTTATTTACGCACTCTGATATTTACATGATTGACACGATCTATATAGACGTGTCATGCCTCCGGGTAATGTAGCACCCCGTATAAAAAAATGATTAAAAAAATTTATTAATAATATTTCCCAAATAAGAAAAAAAAATATTAGATAAACTCTATAGGAAGCTTAAGTAAGAAGTTGGAACGCGGATCTATCATATGTAAAGATTATTCACTTAACAAGGTGACTTTATAGTGTAGTTGGTTAAGTAACTTGCCTTTCAACCCAATGACCAAGGTTCAAATCCTAGCACCCACCATTTGCCCCTTTTGCCAAATAATTTACTATTTCTATTAATATGTTTCATTAGATAGAAAAATTTCTAGATGAGATAAATAAGGTAACATTGTTAAAATTATCATCTCACGTCGCCATTATTATTCCCTAGACATGTCTTATCCCTAACTGTACATGCTGTCATCCCACTCAGATCGGATCTTGTCTCCCATCTTGTCGATCCTAATGTTATAAAATACTCCCTATACTGAGACTCCCTTCATTCTTCCAAAGCCGTGAGATGCAGAGAAGGGGGAACCTCTAACGTTGCAGAAGAAAGCTGCCCTTTCTCTTCCATCTATACCTAGCTGTGGTCTCGTCTCAGAGAGGTAGGTTTTCTCAATTTTTGGCTAAACCGTAGTTAATCTAGGTAATTATATAGCATGCTTAGTAGGTGTTCTCAATTTTTAACTAAACTAGTAGTTAATCTAGGATGATTAGTCTAGGCAGTTAGTCTTAGGCTCATCTCCATGCGATATTTCGTTTTTATACAGCATGTGTTAGCCTCATAGTTAGCATGTATTAGCTTTAATCTAAGAAAAACCTCATAGTTAGCATGTATTAGAAAAGTAGTAAAATTAGTAAAGTATTAGTTTCATTGACTAATCTATTAGCACACCTAATTAACCTGTTAATCTACCAAATCTATACCCTCGTGTCTATATATATAGTTAAGTGTCTACACAGGTGTCGACACTTCGTGTAACTACACTGTACAACAGAGACTAAAAATGAACAGTAAATGTCGACACTTGGTGTCGACACATGCAGAAACATGTTGAAAAATCACAGAAGTAAAATGTGAACAATTTATACCTTATATATATAACACCTACACTTCCATACCTAAATATATAACAGCAATATATATAGATTTATAGTCAAATGTTCGACACCTGCATATGCAAGTGTCGACACTTACATATAAAAGTGTCGACACTTATGTATACAAGTGTCAACACCTCCTAATGGAAGTGTCTGACACTTCCATATATATAAATGTCTATATATGTATATAAATTCATATATATACTCCATTAATTGTATATACAAAACATATAGAGAACAGTATAATATAAAATGGAGTCCTTCATTCTCACAGAGTATATATATATATTTTTAGAATGGAATTATTTTTTTTATGTAAAAATCTAATTTTCACAACATTAGTTTATACATACTAAAAATTATCTCCAACATGTTAAAACTATTTCCATCATGTTAAAGTGACTTCCAATATGATAGAATTATTTTATACATACTGAGATATAAAAATTATTTTCAGCATGTTAAAATCTATTTAAAGCTATTTTTGTGCATATAAAACTTACTTTCCTATTAAATAAATTAGTAAATTGATGCATGAAAATTACTTCCAGCATGATAATATTTCTTCCAGTATGGTAAAATTATTCCAGCATGTTATAATTATTTTTGGCATGTTATAATTATTTTCAGTGTATTAAAACTATTTTTCAGCATGATAATTCTATTTTCCTATCAAATAATTAGCAAACAAGTGTAGAAAAATATTTTTTAGCATGATAACATTTCTTCCAGCATGGAAAAATTATTCCAGCATGTTATAACTATTTTTGGCATGTTATAATTATTTTCAGTGTATTAAAACTATTTTTCAGCATGATAATTCTATTTTCCTATCAAATAATTAGCAAATAAGTGTAGAAAAATAATTTTTAGCATGATAACATTTCTTCCAGCATGGTAAAATTATTCCAGCATGTTATAACTATTTTTGGCATGTTATAATTATTTTCAGTGTATTAAAACTATTTTTCAGCATGATAATTCTATTTCCCTATCAAATAATTAGCAAATAAATGTAGAAAAATAATTTTTAGCATGATAAAACTTATGTTGTTATCAGAAAATTTCTGTAATCAGTATGGCAGCCTTATCTTATCATCCTATCAGTAAGCTAATTATTTTAGCATGTTAAGCATTAATTTTAGCATGTTAATAATTAATTTTCAGCATGTAAAAATTAAATCCAGCATGAAAAATTTATTTTTATCATCTTACCAGTAAAGTAACATATGAAACTCATTCTCAGCATGTTAATATTATTTTTAGCAAATTAGAACTATTTTCAACATAAAAACTTATTTTCATAATCAAATTCTGATTATGATAATAAATTACCATTTTGGCTAACTCATATATATATATATATATATATATATCGGACATAAGATATACATATCTATAACCTCCATTATATATATATATATTGGACAGAATTTTATAATCGGATATATATATATATATACTTATTGGAAAAAAATATATAGATATATAACTAATATCGACATTTGTGTCAACACCAGTAAGTTTAGTCTCATACCCCGTAATAATCAGCATGTATTAACTTCAATCCAGGGTAATACTTAACCTGTTAGTTGATATACTCATCAATTAGCATACCTAATTAACTTGTTAGTCTACATAATCTATACACCAGCTTTGGTATAGATAGAGTTATGCCTATCTAGAAACTATGTCTCCATTAAGTTTCCTGTAAAATGTAAACTAGTATGATACGAAATGTTATAAATTTGATATGTAAAGCATGAAACGAATGCATGTAAACCGCACAAATTTCCTTATCTGTCCATGTCCTCAATTTTACACAAATCAACTTTAATTGAAGTGTGCCCATGACCCGGACACTATAACAATGACTATACAACAGACACTTGTTCTAAACATAAAATGGGCAAAAACTGCCACCCGTAAACCCTGATTATAATCATGAGTTTTTCACAAATTCTTGAATTCTATTCCCTACATGGTCAAACCTTGAAACTCTTAAACTACCATTTGGGAGTGTAGGAACTAAGTGCCATGCAGGGCAAAGTGCTACGTTGTGGGAGCCACCTCTTGAGGCCGTACGGCGCAAAGTGCTACACGACGGAAGCCACCTCTTGAGCCTGTAGGGGCCACATCTAGAATCCTCCATAACCAAGTGACTAGTCAATCTCGTATGTAATACTACGTTTCTAGATTCTTGAAATTCTATATTGGCTATAAATGAAAGTGGATGTCAAAGGTATTACATGAAATGTTGTCCATATAGGGCCCGGTCTGGTCTTGGGGGGAGCACCCGAAGGTACTTCTGCCCATGGGAGTTTATTGACCACGGTATTTGGCATTGCACCGGAGTACTTGTGTAAGGCCCGTGCCTTAATGGATCCTTCGTGGTATTTGTTCTATTAATTGTTCTGGAATTTTCGACTATTTTCCTGGATTTTTAGGAATTTGTCTGGTATTTTTCCGGATTTATTTGGGGCTAATTGGGGGTTATTGAAATTAATAAGATTTTTATATATATAATGATTATATTATATATATATTAATTTTATTTTTTTATAACCTCTCCCTCTCTCTCTCTCTCCCTTCCCGTCGATCTCACTCTCACCCTCTCCCTCTCTCTCTTCTCACGATCGTCCCCTCCCTCTCCTAGGGAACTCGGGCGAAACGAGATCGGATTGAGGCGAGGTTGGCACCGTTGGATTCCTCGCGTCGAGTAGTGCGCGTGGGTGTCCACTTCGGCGTGGATCGGTGATCGTAGGAGCGAGGTGGAGCGTGGAAGCTCCGTGGCTCTTCCTCCTTGCATGCGGCCCGTTCGACGGTTTCGGCTTGCGAAAGGTAGGGGGATGGAATCTCGATCTTGCTAGGATCGTTTCCTTTAGCCCGTTTGTTGATTAGCACCCCGTAGCATGCGTGATGTGTATATTTCCATTTTTGGGGTTTTAGCCTAAATCTTGAGTTTAATGCATTTTAGGCCTTGCATGTGCTAGATTTAGATGTTAAATTGTTGTCTGGCATGCGTGGTTTGACAGGTTATCAGGTTTTTCGTCGATACCCGGTGTTTTCAGCCGTCCGGGAGGGCTTCGGTTTACAAACCGTACCCGCCCGTAACCCAGGTAGAGTGACGGTCCTGCCAGGAACCGTCACTTTCCTGACGGTCCAAGATGGACGCGTCACTTCCCAAATAACGGCCTATCGAGGGGCGTCGTTTGGAGAGTAACGGTGGGAACCCCATCCGTTACTCGTTCGTTGTTTTCCGTTAGCCCGGTGAGGCGGTGAGCCCGGCGGTCTGTCGACCGGCCGTCGCTTGTAACGACGCGCCGAGACTGGGGCGTCGCTTCATCTGCTGTCATTTGGAACGCTGTGTGTTGTTTTGAGCCTCGGGTGAAAGTAACGGCGGAGTTCCCGCGCGTCGCTTGGAAGCAACGCATAGGACCCCCACCGTCACTCTCCCCTTCAGGGCTTTTGGGTTTGGTACTCGGGAAGATGTAACGGCGGTGACCTACCGCGCCGCTTGGAAGCGACGCGCAGGGCCCCTACCGTCACATTCCCCCCTGCACCTGTGATTCGGAACTCGGGAGGGAGTAACGGCTGGAGACCAGCGCGTCACTCTTGATGTAACGCACCAGTCTCCGACCGTCACTTCCAAGTAGCGCGTGGGCCTCTGACCGCCGCTTGCCCGTCAGTCTGGTTATGTTCCCAGCCCATTGCTTATGCGTTCCGTTCTATATTCATGCCATGGTTGTGTTGTTTTACTATATTGTGGCGTGTTTTATATGCCAATAGAGTAGCTTTTCTTTCCAGGCAATGGAGCCACTGTTGTTGCCCTAAGGTCTGTTGAGTACCGACCCGCTTGAGGATGGTGGAGGGGTATGTTTCCCATTCACGGTTTGTAAGCTAGTTCCGTGGGCTCCCAGCCAATGGTAGCGTCCTGCCAAGGGAGAAAACTAGTTAGAGGGCCTGGCTCAGGCTAGAGTCAGTGTGTGCACACGTGGTCGGAGACTGTGGACTGACACCGACGGGTGCCACTCCGACTGGTCACTTGGTTTGGTACTGTTTACGCGCTTAGCTTGTCGCTTCGTCGACTGCGAGTGCTTGAGACGCAGTGTAAGCCGTCAGTGGACGCTTCTGGTTTCTGCTCCAGTGGTTGTCCTTCCTTGTTGTCTGGATTAGTTGCGGCTCCTTCTATTTGGTAGTTTTAGCTTTAATCGCGTGCATTTAAGTAGTAGTGGCATGTGTTAGCTGTTATACTTGCTTAGCTAGAGTTTACAGCTTTCTTGTGATTAGTTATTCATGCCATTGCCTGTGTATTTATTTAAATGCATGCTTTAATTGCTTTATTTATGCATGTTCGCTTGTTTAGTGCGAGGTAGGGATCCGCGTGACCCCTACTGAGTCTGGCTGTGACTCACCCTTCTCCTTTCAGGTGAGCCGCGCCCGACGTCTCCCGGTGTTTAGTGTGCTGTTTCGGGACCGTTCCTAGCTGCCAGCTGTGCACGAGCTGCCTTTTTGAGGCTTGTGTTGTACTTTTGCCGGGGTATGCCCCGCGTAGTTGTACCTTGAGGACTGGTGTTTGTGACTCTGGACTAGTTATACATATATCACTCTGGTTATTTTTAAATTGCTTCCGCACTTGTGTTTAAATCTTAAATACTTACTGTATTGCGTGCCCCAATTCGCAATTAATTATGCATATTCCT
Source organism: Amorphophallus konjac (assembly GCA_022559845.1). Lineage (NCBI taxonomy): Eukaryota > Viridiplantae > Streptophyta > Magnoliopsida > Alismatales > Araceae > Amorphophallus > Amorphophallus konjac. The sequence continues at coordinate 77,171,882 of CM040123.1, read as the reverse complement.
CAGCTAACCCCCACTAACCCTTCAGGGGCCTCATCAGCCTCTTGGGTGGCCTCCCCAGTTCTTGGCGTCGGTGTATCGATGTTATCGGTATATCGGTTAGAGCCAGGCTTGAGGATTTGCGTAAAGAATTGGAATTGACGCTTTGTCCAGAGCTAGTCCTGTTGTCGTCTCATGCTGGCATAGGATGTTTTCCGTATGATTGATGGATTTTATTGTTAATTGTGTTTTTGGCAGCATAGTTATGCCGCCTCGTCGAGGAAGACCTCCTCGTGTTCCTCGAGATGCGCCCAGGGAAGATAGTGGTTCTGCACCTCCTCCTGCAGTTCCCGCTGTTCCTGTCGTTCCAGTTGCTCCTCCAGTGCCGATCGTTCAAGCTGAAGTGCCTGGCAGTCGAGGCAAGGCTTTGAAGGAATTTCTGATGTTCAATCCGCCTGCTTTCGATGGCCAAGCTGATCCAGAAGTCGCGAGGCAATGGTTGGACGCGATAGAGCGTGTGTTTGTCTCGATGGAGTGTGCTGAAGATGAGAAAGTCATGCTCGCTGCTTTTCAACTCCAGGGTACATCCATTGCGTGGTGGAAAGCCGAGTGGCAGATTTCCTTTCGATCCAGACCTCTTCGGCAAATCACTTGGGCAGAGTTCGTTGCTGCTTTTGAACGTGCCTATACTCCTGCCTGCTTGCAGATGGATAAGATGTACCAGTTTATGGAATTGACTCAGGGCAATATGACCGTGCTTTAGTACAGGAATAAGTTCTTGGAATTGGGTCCGTATGCGCCCCATGTGCTGGCCAGTGAAGCTTTGAAGACCCAGCAATTTTTGCGTGGGTTGAGGCCAGAGTTGAAGATGCCGCTGATAGCGAGTCGTGTTGCGGATCTCGATACTGCGTGTCAGACAGCTGTAGCTTTAGAGCTAGAGATGGCGAGACCGGGTGGATATCCCCAAGTAGGGTCAGTGCAGCCGGTAGCTCAGGTTCAGCAGACTTACCGACAGCTCGTGCCTGGTGTTCCTTCGGTCCAGTCAGAGGTTTCCAGTGCTTCCTCTCCTTCTAAGCCCAAGTTTAAAAGGTTCAAGAAGAAGAAGAAGTTTTTTCAGCAGCCGTCCGGTACAGATTCTGTTCAGCAGCCGACAGCGCCTTCTTCTCAGACTCGGCAGAGCTCAGCTGCTAGTCAGCCGTGGACGTGTCGGAGATGTGGTGGTCATCACAAGGGCCAGCCGTGTTCTCTTCCCATTGTTTGCTTTAGGTGTGACCAGCCAGGTCATGTGGTTCGGGATTGCCCGCTGAGGCCGACTCAATTGCAAGCTCCTCAGTTGTCTCAACCTCAGCCGCAGTTTAGACCTCCTGCACCTCAAGCTCCACAACAATTTTTCTCTCAAGCGTCGGTGTCTTCTCAGCAATCTTCAGCTGGTTCCAAGAAGCAGAAAGGTAAGGTTTCTCATTTGACAAGAGCTGATGCTGCTGCGTCCCATCTTGTGGAAGGTACGATTATGCTTTATGGACATTCAGCTCATGTCTTATTTGATTCTGGTGCTTCTCATTCTTTTATTTCTGAGGATTTCATGGCTTGTATTGAGGAACCGACATCTGAGCTGTCTTGTGAGTTATTTGTGGAATTGCCTTCTGGAGATTTCATGGTTACTCCTCTATGTTTGGATGAGTCTCCTGTGATGATTGATAATCACCAGTTGCCGGCGAGATTGTATGCGTTGCAGCTGGCAGATTATGATGTTATTCTGGGAATGGATTGGTTGGAGCATTATGGAGCTGTAGTTGACTGCAGATCGAAGAAAGTCTATTTTCAGCCCCAGGGAAAATCAGCCTTTTATTTTCAAGGTATTCGATCCCGATCTTCTCGTATGATTATTTTTGCTATTCGAGCCTATAGGTTGCTTAGCGCAGGTTGTCAGGGATTCCTTGCTTCAGTAGTGGCTGTTGAAAAACCACGACGGGATGTCTGTGATATTCCGGTTGTCTGTGAGTTCCCTGATGTGTTTCCTGACGAGTTGCCAGGCTTGCCCCCAGAGCGAGAGATTGAGATGGTGATTGAACTGATTCCAGGTATTGGCCCCTTAGCAAAGCCGCCGTACCGTATGGCTCCAGCTGAATTGAAAGTACTGCGTGCACAGCTACTAGAGTTACTGGAGAAAGGTTATATTCATCCCAGTTTTTCTCCGTGGAGTGCCCCAGTGCTGTTTGTGAAAAAGAAAGATGGAAGCCTAAGGCTTTGTATTGATTACAGGCAGCTGAATCAGGCGACTATCAAGAATAAGTATCCGCTCCCCAGGATTGATGATTTGTTTGACCAGTTACAGTCTGCTACTGTCTTTTCGCGAATTGATCTCCGGTCTGGCTATTTTCAGTTACGGATCCGGGAATCTGATGTGGAGAAGACTGCTTTCAGTACTCGTTATGGTCACTTTGAATTTTTAGTCATGCCGTTTGGTTTGACTAATGTCCCAGCAGCTTTCATGGACCTAATGCAGCGTATCTTTCGTCCATTTCTGGACCAGTTTGTGGTGATCTTTGTTGATGATATCTTGATATATTCTGCCTCTATTGACGATCATGTGCAGCATTTGAGGATCGTTCTGCAGACTCTAAGAGATCACGAGCTTTATGCGAAGCTCAGTAAATGTGAATTCTGGCTTCGGGAGATTCATTTTCTTGGCCATGTGATTTCTGGTGATGGAGTGGCAGTAGACCCTGCAAAGATTGATGCCGTTTTGAGTTGGCAGAGACCGAGGACCATCACTGAGATACGAAGTTTTTTAGGATTGGCTGGGTATTACCGCAGATTCATTCAGGATTTTGCGAAGATTGCAGCGCCGATGACTAAATTGACACGGAAGGATGTGCCTTTTGTCTGGTCAGATCAGTGTGAGGTTAGCTTTGTTGAATTGAAAAGGCTATTGACTTCTTCCCCAGTGTTGACTTTGCCTTCCGACTCGGGTGGTTTTCTTGTTTGTACAGATGCGTCTCGAGTAGGTTTGGGTGCAGTGCTGATGCAACATGGTAAGGTTATCGCATATGCATCTCGGCAATTGAAACAGCATGAAGGGAATTATCCCACTCATGATCTAGAGCTAGCTGCAGTTATTTTTGCCTTGAAGATCTGGAGACATTATCTATATGGTGAGAAATTTCAGATTCTTACTGATCATCAGAGTTTACAGTATATTTTCTCCCAGAAAGATCTGAACCTTAGGCAGAGGCGATGGATGGAATACATGAAAGATTATGACTTTACACTCTCCTATCAGCCAGGTAAAATGAATGTTGTGGCCGATGCTTTGAGCAGGAAAGTGCAGGTCAGCCATTTGTTGCTTCACGAATGGAAATTGTGGGAACAGCTTCCGAGCGAGACTTTGTGTGTAGAGATTCCTGCCGATCCGAAGATGGCAGTTTGTGCTAGCTTGGTTTTGGGTTCAGCTTTGTATCAGCAGATTTCAGAAGCCCAGCAAGCTGATTCTGATTTGGCCCGTGTTATATCAAGATATGATGTGGAATTTGATGACGAGCTAGTTCTCAGTTTCCAGGGCAGATTGTATATTCCTGTTGATGATGATTTGAGGAATGAGATTCTGAGTGAAGCCCATGGTTCCCGTTTTGCTATTCACCCTGGTGTCACTAAGATGTATCAGAATTTGAAGAAACAGTTCTGATGGCCCGGCATGAAGAAGGACGTGGCTATTTTTGTTTCTAAGTGCTTGACTTGTCAGTTAGTTAAAGCCGAACATCAAAAGCCAGGTGGTCTGCTTCAGCCATTAGAGATTCCGATGTGGAAATGGGACCATGTTACTACAGATTTTGTGGTGGGTTTGCCTCGAACTTCTCAATGTTTTGATGGAATCTGGCTGCTTGTCGACAGATTGACGAAAACCGCCAGATTATTGCCAATTAAAGTTACTTGGAGTGTGCAGAGATTGGCCGAGCTCTATGTGCAAAAGATCGTGCCGCTGCATGGAATTCCTATTTCACTTGTGTCAGATCGTGACCCGCGTTTTACCTCTGGCTTCTGGCGTAGTTTCCAGAAAGCTTTGGGCACTGAGTTAGCTTTCAGTTCGGCGTATCACCCACAGTCAGATGGACAGTCAGAGAGAACTATTCAGACTTTGGAGGACATGCTGAGATCGTGTTGCCTTGATTGGCAAGGGTCGTGGGGTCAGCATTTGCCACTTGTTGAGTTTGCTTATAATAATAGTTTTCACTCCAGTATTGGCATGGCTCCTTATGAAGCGCTGTATGGTCATCCTTGTCGTACTCCTCTGAACTGGTTTGATGTTGGGGACCGACTGTTGACAGGACCGGACATGGTACATCAGTGTTCTGATGTGGTTCGTCTGATCAGATAGAGATTGTTGACGGCTCAGAGTCGACAGAAAAGTTATGCAGATCAACGCAGACGTCCACTACAATTTGAGCCTGGAGATATGGTGTTTGTTAAAATATCTCCGATGAAAGGTGTTTCCAGGTTTGGGAAGCGTGGAAAGCTTAGTCCGCGGTATGTTGGCCCTTTCCCGATTGTTGAAGCTATTGGTTCAGTGGCTTATCGTTTGCAACTGCCGGCGGCCATGCAAGCTATTCATGATGTGTTCCACGTGTCTCAGTTGAGGAAATGTGTGTCTGATGCTTCTCATGTTCTCGATGATTCAGTGTGGCCCGAGGTGACTGCTGATTTGTCCACACCAGAGTTTCCCATCCGAATTGAAGACCGTCGTGAACAGCGGTTGAGAAATAAGGTTATTCCTCTGGTAAGGGTTGCTTGGCAGCGTCACTCTGGTAACGAGTCTACTTGGGAGCGTGAAGATGAGATGCGTCAGCTTTTTCCTTTCTTGTTCCAGTGAGGTATAAGTCCTTTCTCAGTTTCCTCCTTTTCGGTTGTTGTAAATTTCGAGGGTGAAATTTCTGTAAGGAGGGAGGGACTGTAAGGCCCGTGCCTTAATGGATCCTTCGTGGTATTTGTTCTATTAATTGTTCTGGAATTTTCGGCTATTTTCCTGGATTTTTAGGAATTTGTCTGGTATTTTTCCGGATTTATTTGGGGCTAATTGGGGGTTATTGAAATTAATAAGATTTTTATATATATAATGATTATATTATATATATATTAATTTTATTTTTTTATAACCTCTCCCTCTCTCTCTCTCTCTCCCTTCCCGTCGATCTCACTCTCACCCTCTCCCTCTCTCTCTTCTCACGATCGTCCCCTCCCTCTCCTAGGGAACTCGGGCGAAACGAGATCGGATTGAGGCGAGGTTGGCACCGTTGGATTCCTCGCGTCGAGTAGTGCGCGTGGGTGTCCACTTCGGCGTGGATCGGTGATCGTAGGAGCAAGGTGGAGCGTGGAAGCTCCGTGGCTCTTCCTCCTTGCATGCGGCCCGTTCGACGATTTCGGCTTGCGAAAGGTAGGGGGATGGAATCTCGATCTTGCTAGGATCGTTTCCTTTAGCCCGTTTGTTGATTAGCACCCCGTAGCATGCGTGATGTGTATATTTCCATTTTTGGGGTTTTAGCCTAAATCTTGAGTTTAATGCGTTTTAGGCCTTGCATGTGCTAGATTTAGATGTTAAATTGTTGTCTGGCATGCGTGGTTTGACAGGTTATCAGGTTTTTCGTCGATACCCGGCGTTTTCAGCCGTCCGGGAGGGCTTCGGTTTACAAACCGTACCCGCCCGTAACCCAGGTAGAGTGACGGTCCTGCCAGGAACCGTCACTTTCCTGACGGTCCAAGATGGACGCGTCACTTCCCAAATAACGGCCTATCGAGGGGCGTCGTTTGGAGAGTAACGGTGGGAACCCCATCCGTTACTCGTTCGTTGTTTTCCGTTAGCCCGGTGAGGCGGTGAGCCCGGCGGTCTGTCGACCGGCCGTCGCTTGTAACGACGCGCCGAGACTGGGGCGTCGCTTCATCTGCTGTCATTTGGAACGCTGTGTGTTGTTTTGAGCCTCGGGTGAAAGTAACGGCGGAGTTCCCGCGCGTCGCTTGGAAGCAACGCATAGGACCCCCACCGTCACTCTCCCCTTCAGGGCTTTTGGGTTTGGTACTCGGGAGGATGTAACGGCGGTGACCTACCGCGCCGCTTGGAAGCGACGCGCAGGGCCCCTACCGTCACATTCCCCCCTGCACCTGTGATTCGGAACTCGGGAGGGAGTAACGGCTGGAGACCAGCGCGTCACTCTTGATGTAACGCACCAGTCTCCGACCGTCACTTCCAAGTAGCGCGTGGGCCTCTGACCGCCGCTTGCCCGTCAGTCTGGTTATGTTCCCAGCCCATTGCTTATGCGTTCCGTTCTATATTCATGCCATGGTTGTGTTGTTTTACTATATTGTGGCGTGTTTTATATGCCAATAGAGTAGCTTTTCTTTCCAGGCAATGGAGCCATTGTTGTTGCCCTAAGGTCTGTTGAGTACCGACCCGCTTGAGGATGGCGGAGGGGTATGTTTCCCATTCACGGTTTGTAAGCTAGTTCCGTGGGCTCCCAGCCAATGGTAGCGTCCTGCCAAGGGAGAAAACTAGTTAGAGGGCCTGGCTCAGGCTAGAGTCAGTGTGTGCACACGTGGTCGGAGACTGTGGACTGACACCGACGGGTGCCACTCCGACTGGTCACTTGGTTTGGTACTGTTTACGCGCTTAGCTTGTCGCTTCGTCGACTGCGAGTGCTTGAGACGCAGTGTAAGCTGTCAGTGGACGCTTCTGGTTTCTGCTCCAGTGGTTGTCCTTCCTTGTTGTCTGGATTAGTTGCGGCTCCTTCTATTTGGTAGTTTTAGCTTTAATCGCGTGCATTTAAGTAGTAGTGGCATGTGTTAGCTGTTATACTTGCTTAGCTAGAGTTTACAGCTTTCTTGTGATTAGTTATTCATGCCATTGCCTGTGTATTTATTTAAATGCATGCTTTAATTGCTTTATTTATGCATGTTCGCTTGTTTAGTGCGAGGTAGGGATCCGCGTGACCCCTACTGAGTCTGGCTGTGACTCACCCTTCTCCTTTCAGGTGAGCCGCGCCCGACGTCTCCCGGTGTTTAGTGTGCTGTTTCGGGACCGTTCCTAGCTGCCAGCTGTGCACGAGCTGCCTTTTTGAGGCTTGTGTTGTACTTTTGCCGGGGTATGCCCCGCGTAGTTGTACCTTGAGGACTGGTGTTTGTGACTCTGGACTAGTTATACATATATCACTCTGGTTATTTTTAAATTGCTTCCGCACTTGTGTTTAAATCTTAAATACTTACTGTATTGCGCGCCCCAATTCGCAATTAATTATGCATATTCCTCAGCTAACCCCCACTAACCCTTCAGGGGCCTCATCAGCCTCTTGGGTGGCCTCCCCAGTTCTTGGCGTCGGTGTATCGATGTTATCGGTATATCGGTGTCCTGAACTCTGGGTCGTCACAGATGGTATTAGAGCCAGGCTTGAGGATTTGCGTAAAGAATTGGAATTGACGCTTTGTCCAGAGCTAGTCCTGTTGTCGTCTCATGCTGGCATAGGATGTTTTCCGTATGATTGATGGATTTTATTGTTAATTGTGTTTTTGGCAGCATAGTTATGCCGCCTCGTCGAGGAAGACCTCCTCGTGTTCCTCGAGATGCGCCCAGGGAAGATAGTGGTTCTGCACCTCCTCCTGCAGTTCCCGCTGTTCCTGTCGTTCCAGTTGCTCCTCCAGTGCCGATCGTTCAAGCTGAAGTGCCTGGCAGTCGAGGCAAGGCTTTGAAGGAATTTCTGATGTTCAATCTGCCTGCTTTCGATGGCCAAGCTGATCCAGAAGTCGCGAGGCAATGGTTGGACGCGATAGAGCGTGTGTTTGTCTCGATGGAGTGTGCTGAAGATGAGAAAGTCATGCTCGCTGCTTTTCAACTCCAGGGTACATCCATTGCGTGGTGGAAAGCCGAGTGGCAGATTTCCTTTCGATCCAGACCTCTTCGGCAAATCACTTGGGCAGAGTTCGTTGCTGCTTTTGAACGTGCCTATACTCCTGCCTGCTTGCAGATGGATAAGATGTACCAGTTTATGGAATTGACTCAGGGCAATATGACCGTGCTTTAGTACAGGAATAAGTTCTTGGAATTGGGTCAGTATGCGCCCCATGTGCTGGCCAGTGAAGCTTTGAAGACCCAGTAATTTTTGCGTGGGTTGAGGCCAGAGTTGAAGATGCCGCTGATAGCGAGTCGTGTTGCGGATCTCGATACTGCGTGTCAGACAGCTGTAGCTTTAGAGCTGGAGATGGCGAGACCGGGTGGATATCCCCAAGCAGGGTCAGTGCAGCCGGTAGCTCAGGTTCAGCAGACTTACCGACAGCTCGTGCCTGGTGTTCCTTCGGTCCAGTCAGAGGTTTCCAGTGCTTCCTCTCCTTCTAAGCCCAAGTTTAAAAGGTTCAAGAAGAAGAAGAAGTTTTTTCAGCAGCCGTCTGGTACAGATTCTGTTCAGCAGCCGACAACGCCTTCTTCTCAGACTCGGCAGAGCTCAGCTGCTAGTCAGCCGTGGACGTGTCGGAGATGTGGTGGTCATCACAAGGGCCAGCCGTGTTCTCTTCCCATTGTTTGCTTTAGGTGTGACCAGCCAGGTCATGTGGTTCGGGATTGCCCGCTGAGGCCGACTCAATTGCAAGCTCCTCAGTTGTCTCAACCTCAGCCGCAGTTTAGACCTCCTGCACCTCAAGCTCCACAACAATTTTTCTCTCACGCGTCGGCGTCTTCTCAGCAATCTTCAGCTGGTTCCAAGAAGCAGAAAGGTAAGGTTTCTCATTTGACAAGAGCTGATGCTGCTGCGTCCCATCTTGTGGAAGGTACGGTTATGCTTTATGGACATTCAGCTCATGTCTTATTTGATTCTGGTGCTTCTCATTCTTTTATTTCTGAGGATTTCATGGCTTGTATTGAGGAACCGACATCTGAGCTGTCTTGTGAGTTATTTGTGGAATTGCCTTCTGGAGATTTCATGGTTACTCCTCTGTGTTTGGATGAGTCTCCTGTGATGATTGATAATCACCAGTTGCCGGCGAGATTGTATGCGTTGCAGCTGGCAGATTATGATGTTATTCTGGGAATGGATTGGTTGGAGCATTATGGAGCTGTAGTTGACTGCAGATCGAAGAAAGTCTATTTTCAGCCCCAGGGAAAATCAGCCTTTTATTTTCAAGGTATTCGATCCCGATCTTCTTGTATGATTATTTCTGCTATTCGAGCTTATAGGTTGCTTAGCGCAGGTTGTCAGGGATTCCTTGCTTCAGTAGTGGCTGTTGAAAAACCACGACGGGATGTCTGTGATATTCCGGTTGTCTGTGAGTTCCCTGATGTGTTTCCTGACGAGTTGCCAGGCTTGCCCCCAGAGCGAGAGATTGAGATGGTGATTGAACTGATTCCAGGTATTGGCCCCTTAGCAAAGCCGCCGTACCGTATGGCTCCAGCTGAATTGAAAGTACTGCGTGCACAGCTACTAGAGTTACTGGAGAAAGGTTATATTCGTCCCAGTTTTTCTCCGTGGAGTGCCCCAGTGCTGTTTGTGAAAAAGAAAGATGGAAGCCTAAGGCTTTGTATTGATTACAGGCAGCTGAATCAGGCGACTATCAAGAATAAGTATCCGCTCCCCAGGATTGATGATTTGTTTGACCAGTTACAGTCTGCTACTGTCTTTTTGCGAATTGATCTCCGGTCTGGCTATTTTCAGTTACGGATCCGGGAATCTGATGTGGAGAAGACTGCTTTCAGTACTCGTTATGGTCACTTTGAATTTTTAGTCATGCCGTTTGGTTTGACTAATGTCCCAGCAGCTTTCATGGACCTAATGCAGCGTATCTTTCGTCCATTTCTGGACCAGTTTGTGGTGATCTTTGTTGATGATATCTTGATATATTCTGCCTCTGTTGACGATCATGTGCAGCATTTGAGGATCGTTCTGTAGACTCTAAGAGATCACGAGCTTTATGCGAAGCTCAGTAAATGTGAATTCTGGCTTCGGGAGATTCATTTTCTTGGCCATGTGATTTCTGGTGATGGAGTGGCCATTTTCTTGGCCGTGTGATTTCTTGGCCATGCGAAGCTCAGTATATATATATTGGACATAATTTTATAATCGGATATATATATATATATATATATATATATATATATATATATATATATATATATATATATATATATATAAAAACTAATATCGACATTTGTGTCAACACCAGCAAGTTTAGTCTCATACCCCGTAATAATCAGCATGTATTAACTTCAATCCAGGGTAATACTTAACCTGTTAGTTGATATACTCATCAATTAGCATACCTAATTAACTTGTTAGTCTACATAATCTATACACCAGATTTGGTATAGATAGAGTTATGCCTATCTAGAAACTATGTCTCCATTAAGTTTCCTGTAAAATGTAAACTAGTATGATACGAAATGTTACAAATTTGATATGTAAAGCATGAAACGAATGCATGTAAACCGCACAAATTTCCTTATCTGTCCATGTCCTCAATTTTACATAAATCAGCTTTAATTGAAGTGTGCCCATGACCCGGACACTATAACAATGACTATACAACAGACACTTGTTCTAAACATAAAATGGGCAAAAACTGCCACCCGTAAACCCTGATTATAATCATGAGTTTTTCACAAATTCTTGAATTCTATTCCCTACATGGTCAAACATTGAAACTCTTAAACTACCATTTGGGAGTGTAGGAACTAAGTGCCATGCAGGGCAAAGTGCTACGTTGTGGGAGCCACCTCTTGAGGCCGTACGGTGCAAAGTGCTACACGACGGGAGCCACCTCTTGTGCCTGTAGGGGCCACATCTAGAATCCTCCATAACTAAGTGACTAGTTAATCTCGTCTGTAATACTACGTTTCTAGATTCTTGAAATTCTATATTGGCTATAAATGAAAGTAGATGTCAAAGGTATTACATGAAATGCTGTGCATATAGGGCCCGGTCTGGTCCTGGGGGGAGCACCCGAAGGTACTTGTGCCCATGGGAGTTTATTGACCACGGTGTTTGGCATTGCACCGGAGTACTTGCTTGCTAGACTTTAGGCATTCCATTCATTCTCGTGATATTAGTTGATTGATTTGACTTGAGACCCGCAGAAGGGTAAAGTTTTACTTGAATGAAATTGATAAATAGTCAATTTCAGTTTTACATGCTTGAATTTATATTACTTTCTATTACTTGCTTGACATGAGTTCTTACTCTCTTGAAAAGATTTTATTAATTCCAGTCATTACTTGCTTGAATCTCCTGCTATTGCTGTATTGAAGTTGAAATCCTTATACTCTCACTCGTTATTCCTTCACTACTCTTGTCAATTTTTTTACAATCCTTGATATCTACTCATCTACATGTATAGCTTTAATGACATTAATAGAACTTGTAAACCACTTAAAGTATGTTAAATCTTGAGATGTAATTCCTACTGAGCTTTATGCTCATTCAGTGTCAATTAATATTTTTCAGGTTATCTCGAGGATAGCTAGCAAGCATGGGCAAGAGTGTTGGAGTGTACCAAGATATTATAGTAGACCCTGTTTCTCAGTATAGAATTGAGAGTTATTTTATTATAAGAGTATTCTTGTAATTTGCTTGAGAGTTAGTGTTGTCCTTGAAATTTTGGAAGAGTTGTAAAAGTTAAAATTTTATAGTGGAGATTTTTATATCAAGTGATGTAATTAGAATTTCTAGTCTTGATTGAGTGAGGGGTTTTCTCCCCTGTCGTGCCTCGATATTCCGCGTCGGGGCGTGACAGTTGTGGTATCAGTGCCTAGGTTAATTAGACCCTAGGTTTCTAAGTTTCCTTATTATTAAAAACTCATTTAGGTGTCTTAGGTTGGAGTTCTAGATCTAACATCTTGTAGTTGCCCGGTGAGATTGGGTAGAGCATTGGGTTATGTGCTAGAATAGTCATAGTTCTAGTAAATAAGATAAGTATTTATTATAATTTATTTTGAATTATGTTATAATTTTTATATTGTAAGTGTAGTAAAAGGAAGCTACTTGAAGATTGAAAAAGTACTTAAGAAGTATAATTGGAACTCATTCGCAGGTTAGTATTTTTAATAATCTTCTTTAATTTAATTATTTAAATATCATGTGAATTTGGGGACCAAATTCTTTTCAAGTGGGGGAGGGTGTAGCACCCCGTATAAAAAAAATGATTAAAAAAATTTATTAATAATATTTCCCAAATAAGAAAAAAAATATTAGATAAACTCTATAGGAAGCTTAGGTAAGAAGTTGGAACGCGGATCTATCATATGTAAAGATTATTCATTTAACAAGGTGACTTTCTAGTGTAGTTGGTTAAGTAACTTTCCTTTCAACCCAATGATCAGGGTTCAAATCTTAGCACCCACCATTTGCCCCCCCTTTTGCCAAATAATTTACTATTTCTATTAATATGTTTCATTAGATATAAAAATTTCTAGATGAGATAAATAAGGTAACATTGTTAAAATTATCATCTCACGTCGCCGTTATTATTCCCTAGACATGTCTTATCCCTAACAGCCTGTACATGCTGTCATCCCACTCAGATCGGATCTTGTCTCCCATCTTGTCGATCCTAATGTTATAAAATACTCCCTATACTGAGACTCCCTTCATTCTTCCGAAGACGTGAGATGCAGAGAAGGGGGAACCTCTAACGTTACAGAAGAAAGCTGCCCTTTCTCTTCCATCTATACCTAGCTGTGGTCTCGTCTCAGAGAGGTAGGTTTTCTCAATTTTTAGCTAAACCGTAGTTAATCTAAGTAATTATATAGCATGCTTAGTAGGTGTTCTCAATTTTTAACTAAACTAGTAGCTAATCTAGGATGATTAGTCTAGGCAGTTAGTCTTAGGCTCATCTCCATGCGATATTTCATTTTTATACAGCATGTGTTAGCCTCATAGTTAGCATGTATTAGCTTTAATCTAAGAAAAACATCATAGTTAGCATGTATTAGAAAAGTAGTAAAATTAGTAAAGTATTAGTTTCATTGACTAATCTATTAGCACACCTAATTAACCTGTTAATCTACCAAATCTATACCCTTGTGTCTATATATATAGTTAAGTGTCTACACAAGTGTCGACACTTCGTGTAACTACACTGTACAACAGAGACTAAAAAGGAACAGTAAATGTCGACACTTGGTGTCGACACATGCAGAAACATGTTGAAAAATCACAGAAGTAAAATGTGAGCAATTTATACCTTATATATATAACACCTACACTTCCATACCTAAATATATAACATCAATATATATAGATTTATAGTCAAATGTTCGACACCTGCATATGCAAGTGTCGACACCTGCATATGCAAGTGTCGACACTTACATATAATAGTGTCGACACTTATGTATACAAGTGTCAACACCTCCTAATGGAAGTGTCGACACTTCCATATATATAAATGTCTATATATGTATATAAATTCATATATATACTCCATTAATTGTATATACAAAACATATAGAGAACAGTATAATATAAAATGGAGTCCTTCATTCTTACAGAGTATATATATATATTTTTAGAATGAAATTATTTTTTTTATGTAAAAATCTAATTTTCACAACATTAGTTTATACATACTAAAAATTATCTCCAACATGTTAAAACTATTTCCATCATGTTAAAGTGACTTCTAGTATGATAGAATTATTTTATACATACTGAGATATAAAAATTATTTTCAGCATGTTAAAATCTATTTAAAGCTATTTTTGTGCATATAAAACTTACTTTCCTATTAAATAAATTAGTAAATTGATGCATGAAAATTACTTCCAGCATGATAATATTTCTTCCAGTATGGTAAAATTATTCCAGCATGTTATAATTATTTTTGGCATGTTATAATTATTTTCAGTGTATTAAAACTATTTTTCAGCATGATAATTCTATTTTCCTATCAAATAATTAGCAAATAAGTGTAGAAAAATAATTTTTAGCATGATAACATTTCTTCCAGCATGGTAAAATTATTCCAGCATGTTATAACTATTTTTGTCATGTTATAATTATTTTCAGTGTATTAAAACTATTTTTCAGCATGATAATTCTATTTTCCTATCGAATAGTTAGCAAATAAGTGTAGAAAAATAATTTTTAGCATGATAACATTTCTTCCAGCATGGTAAAATTATTCCAGCATGTTATAACTATTTTTGGCATGTTATACTTATTTTCAGTGTATTAAAACTATTTTTCAGCATGATAATTCTATTTCCCTATCAAATAATTAGCAAATAAATGTAGAAAAATAATTTTTAGCATGATAAAAATTATGTTGTTATCAGAACATTTCTGTAATCAGCATGGCAACCTTATCTTATCATCCTATCAGTAAGCTAATTATTTTAGCATGTTAAGCATTAATTTTAGCATGTTAATAATTAATTTTCAGCATGTAAAAATTAAATCCAGCATGAAAAATTTATTTTTATCATCTTACCAGTAAAGTAACATATGAAACTCATTCTCAGCATGTTAATATTATTTTTAGCAAATTAGAACTATTTTCAACATAAAAGTTTATTTTCATAATCAATTTCTGATTATGATAATAAATTACCATTTTGGCTAACTCATATATATATATATATATATATATATATATATCGGATAGAAGATATATATAGACATTTGTGTCAACACCAGCAAGTTTAGTCTCATACCCCGTAATAATCAGCATGTATTAACTTCAATCCAGGGTAATACTTAACCTGTTAGTTGATATACTCATCAATTAGCATACCTAATTAACTTGTTAGTCTACATAATCTATACACCAGATTTGGTATAGATAGAGTTATGCCTATCTAGAAACTATGTCTCCATTAAGTTTCCTGTAAAATGTAAACTAGTATGATACGAAATGTTACAAATTTGATATGTAAAGCATGAAACGAATGCATGTAAACCGCACAAATTTCCTTATCTGTCCATGTCCTCAATTTTACATAAATCAGCTTTAATTGAAGTGTGCCCATGACCCGAACACTATAACAATGACTATACAACAGACACTTGTTCTAAACATAAAATGGGCAAAAACTGCCACCCGTAAACCCTGATTATAATCATGAGTTTTTCACAAATTCTTGAATTCTATTCCCTACATGGTCAAACCTTGAAACTCTTAAACTACCATTTGGGAGTGTAGGAACTAAGTGCCATGCAGGGCAAAGTGCTACGTTGTGGGAGCCACCTCTTGAGGCCGTACGGCGCAAAGTGCTACACGACGGGAGCCACCTCTTGAGCCTGTAGGGGCCACCTCTAGAATCCTCCATAACCAAGTGACTAGTTAATCTCGTCTGTAATACTACGTTTCTAGATTCTTGAAATTCTATATTGGCTATAAATGAAAGTGGATGTCAAAGGTATTACATGAAATGCTGTGCATATAGGGCCCGGTCTGGTCCTGGGGGGAGCACCCGAAGGTACTTGTGCCCATGGGAGTTTATTGACCACGGTGTTTGGTATTGCACCGGAGTACTTGCTTGCTAGAGTTTAGGCATTCCATTCATTCTCGTGATATTACTTGATTGATTTGACTTGAGACCCGCAGAAGGGTAAAGTTTTGCTTGAATGAAATTGATAAATAGCCAATTTCAGTTTTACATGCTTGAATTTATATTACTTTCTATTACTTGCTTGACATGAGTTCTTACTCTCTTGGAAAGATTTTGTTAATTCCAGTCATTACTTGCTTGAATCTCCGGCTATTGCTGTATTGAAGTTGAAATCCTTATACTCTCACTCGTTATTCCTTCACTACTTTTGTCGATTTTTTTACAATCATTGATATCTACTCATCTACATGCATAGCTTTAATGACATTAATAGAACTTGTAAACAACTTAAAGCATGTTAAATCTTGAGATGTAATTCCTACTGAGCTTTATGCTCATTCAGTGTCAATTAATATTTTTCAGGTTGTCTCGAGGATAGCTAGCAAGCATGGGCAAGAGTGTTGGAGTGTACCAAGATGTCATAGTAGACCATGTTTCTCAGTATAGAATTGAGAGTTATTTTATTATAAGAGTATTCTTGTAATTTGCTTGAGAGTTAGTGTTGTCCTTGAAATTTTGGAAGAGTTGTAAAAGTTGAAATTTTATAGTGGAGATTTTTATATCAAGTGATGTAATTAGAATATCTAGTCTTGATTGAGTGAGGGGTTTTCTCCCCTGTCGTGCCTCGATATTCCACGTCGGGACGTGACAGGTAATCTTCCGCGCTCGGGGCGTGACAGTACCGTTGCGATCGGTGCGTCCTGAGGATCGAGAATATGTATTTTTCTATTTTTCGGTATTTTTGGCATTTTTCAGATTTTCTATTTATAGCCCTTTTCTTTTTCCTTTTTCTTCTCCTTTTCTCTGGCGACGGGTGGCGGACGATGGCGACGGCGCGGTGATGACGGCGGCGGCGAGAGGATCGCGGCGGTGCCCTCTTCGTTGCGCGTGGGTGGAGTTCGTGTTCGAGCTAGATTTGAAGATCAGCAACTTCCCGGCAGATTTCGAGCTTCATTGAGGTAGGGGGATGAATCCTTGCCCTCTTTACAGCATTCCCCGTGATTTCTAGGCCGTAAAGAGGCCGAGAGGGGCTAGATTCATGCCGGGAGGGTTATTTCCATGCTTGGGGTTTGAGCGCCGGATCCATTGATTTTTGGGGTTTTTGATCATTTTGGGGCTCCAGATGCATGCTAGGACGTCTGGGGGATGATTCCCCTTTGTTTTCCCTTCACCAGGGGGGGGGGGGTTAATGGGCGTGGTTTTCAGATTTTCGGACGTATTTCGCGAACCGGGCTCGGCCCGTTGTCGCGCTAGGTACCAGGGGCGCATTCTGTTTGAACGCGCTGTGTCGTCCGAGCGCGTTCGTCCGAGAAGATGAACAGTATGGCGGTTCATGTCACGCCTGGGGCAGGTAGCACGTTCTTGGAGAACACGCTAGCCTTTCCTAGCACGTTCTTGATGAACGCACTAGCTTTGGCTAGCGCCTTCTTGGAGAACGTGCTAACTTCTGCTAGCACGTTCTTCAGGGGTCGTGCTAGGGGACCATAGCGCGACAGTGTCGCGCCCTGGGTCCCTAGTGCGTTAATCCCCCTCCCTGAGCCGCGCTTCCTTTCGGTAATTGTACCTCCGGTGGAGCGAGTCTCGGATCCGATTGTGGCGTGTGGCCCGAGGGTTGCCGTGGGCACCCAGTGAGAGCCACATGGGCGCCTGGGGGTCCCCGGAGAATCAGTTACCTAGGTAGGGGTGCCGCGTGACTTGAGGGACGGTCGGACCTCGTGCGTGTCCCCGGCATCCGTACCTACCGTTTGGTTACCGAGAGTCTGTGTTAGTGTGTTAGTCGGTGGTTTCCGTGAGTCAAGTCTCACCTCCGGTGACACGTCCACTAGTCGTAGCCTTCTTACGGCACGCGGTGCTGACCCACCCGGGAGTGGTGGAGTGGCTGACCCGAGAGAGACGGTGAGTAGGCTGGTTACCGTAGGGCCCCCGCGTACAGCCGAGTCCGGGCTTAGGGGGAATTACCAGCTAGAGGACAGGCCTAGGGCGTATGGTCTGAGTGTGCACATGGGGCTGAGGGTTTCGGACCCGCTCTAACGAGCGTGACCTCAGCTAGTCCTTGTTTTGTGGTACTGGTTACTGTGTGTGTCTGAGTCTCGCGCCCGGGGCGTTGTAGCTAGACACTTGTGAGGCGGTGTAAGATGTCAGGGGACGCATCCGATCGTTCTTCTAGTGGGTGGTGCTCTTGTTTGCTGACAGGTATAGACTTGAGTTTTATCGGACCGAGGTTTTATGGTACGGTACTGTAGCGCAGGCGGCTCTTTCCGTTTATCGGCTTCAGCGTGTAGTTCTACCGTACTTCTACTAGGTGGTGTTACCTTCCGTGGTTGCTCGCGCCTTACATCCGTTTTTCTCGTTGTGCGGTGGGGGTCTGGAGGATCCCTACTGGGCCAATGAAATGAGGCTCACCCCTGCTTTTCAGGTGAGGCGGGGTCGTCGAGAGGTGCGGTCGAGTTTCAGCATGGTTCTTCTAGCCAGGGTTAGTAGCCAGTCTGCCAGAGCCGGGGGATGCCCGTGTAGTTGTACGCCGGGGGATGCCCCGTGTAGTTGTACTTTTTCTTTCTGTTGACTGTACTTTATTTGGATATGAGACTCTGTGGAACTTGTAGTAGTTTATTTTATTTATATTATGCTGTGCATTTTATTTTTGATCATTGTGCTATCTCTGCGATCGTTTCAGCTTCTCTTGTACTCTCACTCCATCCCTTTTTACCCTTCCGAGTCTTCGGGCTCGTGGGTTGGCGGGCTGAGATTCGAGACGTGCCGGTTCCTTTCCGGTACTCGGATCCCGGTCGTCACAGCTGGTGTCAGAGCGTAGGTTATGGAGGTACATCAGAACTTGAAACAATTGCAGCGGTCTAAAGGTCCATGAATGTCCTGTACAGTTGGCGACTGGCGTAGGGCTCCGCGTGTTTTTGTTAACGTCGTTGATTATTTTGTTAGCAGGTGTTATGGCGCCCAGGAGAGCGACTCGTTCCCAGCAGGGAGAGTCGGGTGGGGGCCAAGAAGGGCAGAGCAGAGCAGAGCTCCCAGTAGATGCAGCTGAGGGGGCGAGAGTCCCCAGACCAGAGGAGTTCTTCCGGGGCATGTACCAGTATGTTATTCAGCAGTAGCAGTATCAGCAGCCGCCGCAGTAGCAGCAGGGCGGTGATGCTGGTGAGGGCTCATCCTCTCAGGGTAACCGCGCACTGAGAGATTTCTTGCAGTATCAGCCGTCCACTTTCAGCGGGCAGCCAGATTCAGAGGTGGCCAGAGAGTGGTTAGATGACATGGAGCGAGTGTTCAGTTCGATGGATTGTCCTATGGAAGAAAAGGTGGTGTTGGCTACGTATTGATTGCAGGGGCCAGCCCGGACTTGGTGGACGTCAGAGTGGGGAGCAGTGTTCCAGTACCGTCCCCTTCGGCAGATCTTGTGGTAGGAGTTCGTCCTGGCTTTCGAGCGTACTTTTTGTCCGTCTTTTCGCAGGTCACAGAAGCTGCGTGAGTTTTTGGACCTGGTCCAGGGTGACCTGACCGTGGTGCAGTACAGGTCCAGGTTCGTTGAGTTGGGCCGTTATGCACCGCATATTGTGGCGGATGAGATGGTGCGGACCGATCAGTTTATTGGGGGTCTGAGGTTGGAGCTGAGGCATCCTTTGCTTGCGTCAGGGTTGACCAACGTGGATGCGGCTTGCAGAGCAGCATCGGCATTGGAGAGAGACATGCAGAAGGTTCGAGGTCAGGGTAGTACGGGCCAGATGCAGACGAGTTTTGGCCAGCCAGCGTCCGTGCAGCAGCAGAGTTCTGTCCAGATTTCAGCAGGTGGTTCAGGGACGTCCCCGTCCGGGGCGTCGGCAGCAGATTCGTCATCTCTGGGATCGAAGCTCAAGAAGTTGCTCAAGGAGGCTGGTTTTGGCAGGAGGCGCCATGGTCGCGGAGATCAGGCGCAGCAGTCAGTGGGTAGTGTTCAGCAGCCTACCCAGTTCCAGCGTCAGGGTTCAGTGAGTGGTTCTCAGGGCAGGTGTCCTCGGTGCGGCGATTCTCATCCAGGCAGGCAGTGCACGTCGCACGTGATTTGCTTTAGGTGTGACCAGCCAAGGCACATGGCGCGTGACTGTCTACAGAGACCGCGTCAGCCGCACGAGTTCCACCAGCAGCAGCAGTTTCAGCCCCAGCAGATGTCGTCGTAGTCGCAGCAGTACCAGCAGCAGGGTCAGTATCCTCAGTTGACTCGGTCAGCTACCACAGGGAGGCAGAGAGCCCGAGGTAGAGTTACCCACATTACCAGAGCAGAGGCTGAGGTGTCCCAGTTGGTGGAAGGTACTATTCTGATTCTTGGTTACGCGGCTCGAGTTTTGTTTGATTCCGGTACATCTCATTCGTTTATTTCGGAGGTGTTTGCTCAGAGTGCCGAGGAGTCGGCGACTGAGGTGTCCTGTGATCTGGAAGTGGAGTTGCCTACCGGTGACTTCATGCTCACCCCGTACTTCTTCGAGAAGGTGCCTGTGTGGGTGGATGGGCGGAACTTACCGGCCAGGCTTTATGCGTTGCCGCTTTAGGACTTTGATGTGATTTTGGGCATGGATTGGCTCGAGGCCTATCATGCCTTGGTGGATTGCGGCTCGAAGAGGGTCTACTTCCGACAGCTTCGTGGACCCACCTTTTATTTTCAAGGTATCCGGTCTTCCTCCTCCCGTTTTCTTATTTCGGCTATTAGGGCTCGTAGACTGCTTGACACGGGTTGTCAAGGTTTTCTCGCTTCTGTGGTTTTGGTAGATCGACAGTGTCCGGACGTGGAGGACATCCCGGTTGTGTGCGAGTTTTCTGATGTTTTTCCCGAGGAGTTGCCAGGGTTGCCACCGCAGCGAGAGATTGACTTCGTGATTGAGGTGGTACCTGGTATGGCGCCTATGTCGAAGGCCCCTTACCGTATGGCGCCAGCGGAGTTAAGAGAGCTGAGGGCGCAGTTGCAGGAGTTGCTGGCCAAGGGGTATATTCGTCCTAGCTTCTCCCCTTGGGGTGCGCCGGTGTTGTTTGTAAAGAAGAAGGATGGTAGTTTGAGGCTGTGCATCGACTACCAACAGTTGAACCAGGCGACTATTAAGAACAAGTATCCGTTGTCTCAGATTGATGACTTGTTTGATCAGCTTCAGTCGGCCCGGGTGTTTTCACGGATTGATTTGAGATCGGGTTATCACCAGCTCCGGATTCGAGAGTCTGATGTGGAGAAGACGGTGTTTCGCTCGAGGTATGGGCATTATGAGTTCTTGGTGATACCTTTTGGGCTCACCAATACCCCCGCGGCATTTATGGATTTGATGCATAGGGTGTTCCGTCCATATCTAGACCAATTCGTGGTCGTGTTTGTGGACGATATCCTTGTGTATTCACGGTCTGCCGGGGAGCATGTGCATCATTTGAGAGTGGTGTTGCAGACCCTTCGTGATCACCAGTTGTATGCCAAGCTCAGCAAGTGTGAGTTTTGGCTCCGTGAGGTGCACTTTTTGGGGCACGTGATTTCTGGTGATGGTGTTTCGTGAACCCGGCTAAGGTCGAGGCTGTAGTGCAGTGGCCGAGGCCGAGTTCTGTCACGGAGATTCGGAGCTTTTTGGGGCTCACAGGTTATTATTGGAGGTTCATCCAGCATTTTTCTCATATTGCGGCCCCGATGACGAGATTTACGTGGAAGGATGTGCCATTCGTCTGGACGGAGGAGTGTGAGCAGAGCTTCATGGAGCTGAAGAGATTGCTCACGACTGCTCCGGTGTTGGTGTTGCCTTCGGGATTGGGAGGCTTTGTGGTGTGTATAGACGCTTCCAGGGTAGGTTTGGGTGCTGTGCTAATGCTGCACGGTGGAGTTGTGGCGTATGCATCTCGGCAGTTGAAGCCACATGAGGAGAACTACCCTACTCATGATCTTGAGTTGGCGGCAGTGATTTTCGCTCTGAAGATCTGGAGGCACTATCTGTACGGTGAGAAGTTTAAGATGTTCACTGACCATCAGAGTTTGAGGTACGTGTTTACCCAGAAGGATCTTAACCTCAGGCAGAGGAGATGGATGGAGTACATGAAGGATTCTGATTTTACTCTGCCGTATCAGCCTGGCAGGATGAATGTCGTGGCTAATGCCTTGAGCAGGAAGGTGATGGTCAGTCAGATGTTGTTGAGGAAGTGGAGGTTATGGGAGCAGGTTCCGGCCATGACTTTTAGGCTCAAGATCCCTCGGGATCAGGGTTCGGCTGTTCTTGTGAGCTTGACTGTCACGCCAGCTATTCGTCGTCAGGTGACTAAGGCTCAGCATGCGGACCCCGAGCTACCCCGGATTTTGTCATTGGCCGAGGTGGAATTTGGTGAGGATGGAGCCGTGAGGTTCCGAGGTAGGTAGTACGTCCCAGCCGAGGAGCAGACGAGACGCGCGCTGTTGCGAGAGGCTCATGGGAGCCGGTATGCAGTGCACCCCCGATCGGCGAAGATGTACCAGAACCTGAAGAGGCAATTTTGGTGGTCTGGTATGAAGAGAGATGTTGCGGAGTTCGTGGCCAGGTGCCTGATCTGTCAGCAGGTGAAGGCTGAGCACCAGCGACCGGGGGGTACACTTTAGCCCTTGGATATTCCTGCGTGGAAGTGGGACCACGTGACCACTGATTTCGTGGTGGTGTTGCCAATGACATACAGTGGGCAGGATAGTATCTGGTGCTGGTGGATAGACTGACGAAGACGGCGCGGTTGCTGCCGGTCAAGGTCAGTTGGAGCGTGCATCGTTTGGCTCGTTTGTATGTGGAGCGGATCGTTCCGTTGCATGGAGTTCCCATCTCCATTGTGTCTGATCGTGATCCCCGCTTCACTTCTGGATTCTGGAAGAGCTTCCAGAAGGCTCTAGGCACTGATTTGGCATTTAGCTCGGCGTATCATCCTCAGTCGGATGGTCAGTCTGAGAGGACCATCCAGACTTTGGAGGACATGTTGAGGTCGTGTTGCCTAGAGTGGCAAGGGAGTTGGATCCACCACTTACCGTTAGTGGAGTTTGCCTACAACAATGGCTATCATTCGAGCATTGATATGGCACCGTGCGAGGCGTTGTACGGGCGACCTTGTCGGACTCCGCTTGATTGGTTCGAAGTGGGAGAGCGTGTCCTGACATGACCGGATTTGGTGCAGCAGTGCACTGAGGTGGTGCATCTGATCCGGCAGAAGATGTTGGCTGCGGTAAGCCGGCAGAAGAGCTATGTCGATCGGAGGAGGCGACCCCTCAGTTTTGCTGTAGGTGATCGGGTGTTTTTGCGAGTTTCTCCCATGAAGGGTGTGATGCGCTTCGGCAGGCGTGGGAAGCTGAGTCCCCGCTACATTGGTCCTTTCCTCATTGTCGAGCGTATCGGTGAGGTTGCCTATCGGTTGCAGTTACCCCCGGAGCTATCTTCTGTGCATGATGTGTTTCACGTGTCTATGCTTCGGAGGTATATGCCAGATGATTCCCATGTTCTGGAGGATGCCGTTTGGCCTGAGCTGACCCCAGACTTGTCCCTTCCAGAGTACCCTATCCGTATTGAGGATCGGCGTGAGCAGCGCCTGCGGAGCAAGGTTATTCCTCTGGTTAAGGTGGTCTGGCAGCGTCACTCTGGTGGTGAGGCGTTGTGGGAGCGTGAGGATGAGATGCGGCAGCTGTATCCTTATTTGTTCGGGTGAGTCATCTCCCATGTCCCTTTGCCTTGTCCTTAATTTCGAGGATGAAATTCATTTAAGGGGGGACGGCTGTTATGTCCTGAGTTTTTCGGATCCTTCTTTTTGGGTCCCGAATCTGGTTTCTCAGAGCGTCTGGCTCCGTTATGTCTGAAATTTTATTTTGGACATCTTTTATGTTCGGATCGGTGCGATCCGGAGTTATTTCGGAGGCCCGGAGTGCGTCTGCGGCTTTCCCGCGCGTGTTTTCCGATTGTCGGTGTGTGTTTCGGTAATTCCTTTGGAACCTCGTTGCGGGTGAACCGGGTCGTTCACCTAGGCGAGAGTGGTACCGTTGCGATCGGTGCGTCCTGAGGATCGAGAATATGTATTTTTCTATTTTTTGATATTTTTGGCATTTTTCAGATTTTCTATTTATAGCCCTTTTCTTTTTCCTTTTTCTTCTCCTTTTCTTCTTTCTTCTTTCCTCCCCGTGAGCACAACGGTCACCTCCTCCCCCTTCTTGCCCGTTGGACCTCGCGACACCCCTTCCTCCTCCGGCGGCGGGTGGCGGACGACGGCGACGGTGCGGTGACAACGGCGGCGGCGAGAGGATCGCGGCGGTGCCCTCTTCGTGGCGCATGGGTGGAGTTCGTGTTCGAGCTAGATTTGAAGATCAGTGACTTCCCGAAAGATTTCGAGCTTCATTGAGGTAGGGGGACGGATCCTTGCCCTCTTTACAGCGTTCCCTGTGATTTCTAGGCCGTGGAGAGGCCGAGAGGGGCTAGAATCATGCCGGGAGGGTTATTTCCATGCTTGGGGTTTGAGCGCCGGATCCATTGATTTTTGGGGTTTTTGATCGTTTTGGGGCTCTAGATGCATGCTAGGACGTCTGGGGGATGATTCCCCTTTGTTTTCCCTTCACCAGGGGGGGGGGGGTGAATGGGCGTGGTTTTCAGATTTTCGGACGTATTTCATGAACCGGGCTCGGCCCGTTGTCGCGCTAGGTACCAGGGGCGCGTTCTGTTTGAACGCGCTGTGTTGTCCAAGCGCATTCGTCTGAGAAGACGAACAGTATGGCGGTTCATGTCACGCCTGGGGTAGGTAGCACGTTCTTGGAGCGCTAGCCTTTCCTAGCGCGTTCTTGATGAACTCGCTAGCTTAGGCTAGCGCCTTCTTGGAGAACACGCTAGCTTCTGCTAGCGCGTTCTTCAGGGGTCACGCTAGGGGACCATAGCACGACAGTGTCGCGCCCTGGGTCCCTAGCGCGTTAATCCCCCTCCCCGAGCCGCGTTTCCTTTCGGTAATTGTACCTCCGGTGGAGTGAGTCTCGGATCCGGTTGTGGCGTGTGGCCCGAGGGTTGCCGTGGGCACCCAGTGAGAGCCACATGGGTGCTCGGGGGTCCCCGGAGAATCAGTTACCTAGGTAGGGGTGCCGCGTGACTTGAGGGACGGTCGGACCTCGTGCGTGTCCCCGGCATCCGTACCTACCGTTTGGTTACCGAGTGTCTGTGTTAGTGTGTTAGTCGGTGGTTTCCGTGAGTCGAGTCTCACCTCCGGTGACACGTCCACTAGTCGTAGCCTTCTTACGGCACGCGGTGCTGACCCACCCGGGAGTGGTGGAGCTGCTGACCCGAGAGAGACGGTGAGTAGGATGGTTACCATAGGGCCCCCGCGTACATCCGAGTCCGGGCTTAGGGGGAATTACCAGCTAGAGGACAGGCCTAGGGCGTATGGTCTGAGTGTGCACAAGGGGCTGAGGGTTTCGGACCCGCGCTGATGAGCGTGACCTCAGCTAGTCCTTGTTTTGTGGTACTGGTTACTGTGTGTGTTTGAGTGTCGTGCCCGAGGCCTTTTAGCTAGACACTTGTGACGCAGTGTAAGATGTCAGGGGACGCATCCGGTCGTTCTTCTAGTGGGTGGTGCTCTTGTTTGCTGACAGGTATAGACTCAAGTTTTGTCGGACTGAGGTTTTGTGGTACGGTACTGTAGCGCAGGCGGCTCTTTCCGTTTATCGGCTTCAGCGTGTAGTTCTACCGTACTTCTACTAGGTGGTGTTACCTTCCGTGGTTACTCGCGCCTTACAGCCGTTTTTCTCGTTGTACGGTGGGGGTCCAGAGGATCTCTACTGGGCCAATGAAATGAGGCTCACCCCTGCTTTTCAGGTGAGGCGGGGTCGTAGAGAGGTGCGGTCGAGTTTCAGCGTGGTTCTTCTAGCCAGGGTTAGTCGCCAGTCTGCCAGAGTTGGGGGATGCCCCGTGTAGTTGTACGCGTGGGGATGCCCCGTGTAGTTGTACTTTTTCTTTCTGTTGACTGTACTTTATTTGGATATGAGACTCTGTGGAACTTGTAGTAGTTTATTTTATTTATATTATGCTGTGCATTTTATTTTTGATCATTGTGCTATCTCTGCGATCGTTTCAGCTTCTCTTGTACTCTCACTCCATCCCTTTTTACCCTTCCGAGTCTTCGGGCTCGTGGGTTGGCGGGCTGAGATTCGAGACGTGCCGGTTCCTTTCCGGTACTCGGATCCCGGGTCGTCACAGGCGCGATCATTGGGCTTTCACTTTTGCCATCTCCACTCCATTCCTTGGCTTATCTGTCATGGAAAAGCATCAAGTATTTCAATCATATGAGAGTGGGAAACATCAATGACTTATAGTGTTTGGCAATAATCAAAACCATGAATGTCAAATGACCACAGGGGCACAACAAAAATTACATAATTGAATCTTGACTAGACTAGCTACGGCTTCTCTCAAACCTTCAATCGCTCTCGGATCCATCACTTGAATAGTCTTAATCCGACCCGCTAGAATGTCCTGAAAAGATTGGAAAAGTAGGTATGAGCACACTTGCCCAGTAGGTATCTTCATATCAACATGAAGGTATTGTTTAAGTAATTAGCATTTTGGCTCTAGAAAATAAGATAAAGGAAATATGGTAAAACATGCGGTATACACCAAAGTAACACAAGTAACAAGATATGATCAAGATGAGAGTTCATGTAGATTGGGAATATGACCAAGTAAGAATATAGCATGAATGTAAATATGGCCTTTCACGAACAAGAATGTAACGAGAATGCACTTTTCATAACCATAAACGCTATGCACTAGAAAGTCAGTTAACACGCAAGAATGTAATTTCACTAGATTGCCTCGTGGTTTTCACTCGTCTATAAAAAAAGTACTGCTAGCGCAATGTGACATCAGTGTTTCATCATACCCCATGGTTTATAGTATGTTTCCGACAATCAGCCGAGGGGGCTAGTGTCGAGCCCTTAGACACAATCAGTGCCCAATCTGCATCTTCACGTTATAAATCAAGCTACGTACACGAGAAATATCAATAAAGTTCGGCCAATAATGTAAAGTTCAAACAATAGTTCAATGATAACAAATATCAAGGTAAGAACGTTCCAAATTGAAATCATGAGATCAAGGATGATTTAATGACAAGGTCATACTATGGAAAGAATCCGGCATCATAACGGTACATTCTTTACTTTCCATAATTCATTAGATAGCTTTTTGAACAAAATTTGGGTTCTAGATAATCAATAGACCATTTAGGAACTTAGGAAAACCAACATGTGGGTCAAACCTTGGGTTAATCAATACTTAGACATAAAACGGTCATATCGGGGCCGTTTCTTGAAATAGCGGTCATGAAAGGACCGTTTCTATGAAGAGACGGTCATGCCAAGACTGTTTTTATGACAGAGTCGACGCCAGAAAGAATAGAGTCGACGCAGTGGTGAAATTTGGACAGACGCGGCCATTCTAGAACCGCTACTAGACAGTAGCGGTCGCCTGAGAACCACTATTAACCTGGCTGTAGAAAACACCGGTAAGCTTGAGTGCTCTCTTGTTCTATGGGCTTTGAGGGTACAACCAGCTCGACATCCTAGTGGGAATCCCAGGCTTGCGGAGACTTACGGAGGCTTTGAAACAAGATCACCTAGTCCGGTGGAAGGAATATCCAACAGAGAGGATCACAAGTCCAAGATTGTGTTCCTATCAAGTGCAAAGTGTAACTAATGGCTATGCACCGGAGTACGCACTATGTACTTATGAAAGACTCAAAGATGAGAGTGGATCGTGATAAAACAACGATCAAAACATCAATAAGACAAGTGCATGAACCATGTAGAATTAACTTTAATACAAACTATAAGAGTTTTGACATGAAAATAGCATAAGTTTAAAACACATTAAGGACATGGAATCTATCATGATGGATGAATAATATACCCAAGTTCATAAATGTAAAGTCATAACTAAGAATAAGACCTAATTACCTAGGCTTAACATATGTTTATAAGAGCCAATCTGCAATTTGCTTAGAGTGAACAGAGTGCAAAAAATAGAAATATAAAAGTGGTCTATCCAGAACTGCTACTATGCTAACGCGGTCGGTCGGGGACCGCTATTCGACAGTAGCGGTCTCGGTGAGACCGTCTTATGCCTGCTAGCCAGAAAGGTCACAATAGTGCAATTAAAGCCTATTCTAGGCAAGTTATGGATGGAAATTCTAATAGACATGAAGACAAGTCATGATAGAAGAAAAATAAGGCATGGAGTTGCATAGAATTACGTGAATTAATCCAAATTATCATCTTCTCATTAAAGGACATGATTCATGCATGATGTGATAACCCTATATGCGTAGTGATAATAAACCATGAAATTCTCCATGCACGATGCATGAAATTACAAGAAATCAGAGGACTTTTGTTCCTAACACGTTAATTGAGCCTTTTCATGAGATAACCTACCTTTGTAATGGGCTTTAGACTTCGAATTTTGGACTGAAAGGACGCCCTAGTTTTTGTACGTCATGTGCTAAACCAGCAACTTTTCGACCCTCGTTCTCCTTAACCACTTGACCTAAATCCATGAAATTTGGAGGGTAGGCAGAAGATATAAAGGGTAACAAATTGTTCTAATGGATGAACTTCTAAATACCTTGATTAGGGCTTCCAATCCCTAGATATTCCTTGGACCGGCACGCTAGTTCCTGAGCACCTTACAGAGGAACAACAACTTCGAGGGCTTCTAACTCTCTGGACGCTTGACCTCCTATCATGAAATTTGGAGGGATGTTAGTTAATACTAAAAAGAACATGATGTTCTAAATAACCAACATGAAATAATGTCTCCTTACCTTCGAACTAGGCGCTCCAAAATAAGGGTTCGCGCAGGTCGAACATGGGTCCTATTTATAGGGTTTTGCCTAGGAATGAGGATTAGATCGATCTAGGAGTCCTAAATTGGAGTAGGATCGATCCCCAAAAGTCTTAGACTAGGGTTCCATGCCAGGTAGCTTCGAATCATAGAGATTGGGGTGGGTAAAATCCAAGTTTTCCACGCTTCTTCTTCACCCGTCCACGGAACATAGTAGCGGTCATTGTGCGACCGCTATTGTGAGAAGGCGGTCTCGCGATAGACCACGTTCTGGCGGTAAAATCCAAAAATTTAAGATTTTCTAATTATCTCTCATTTATCCTTTTTATCAACCTATTTATCAATTTAATTCCGTAAATTACCCTAATTACGTCTCTAGAGGTGGGCTTGGGCCTACAGGTTTTGGAATTGGGTCTTTGGGTCTATTTGAGTTGGGCTTAATCCTTTGGTTAATATAGGGCCTTTAAATGGATTTAGTTAATCCTTAATTCTTTTTAATAGTCCATTAAGCCTTTTTAAATGCTTAATAATTATATTTAATCTCAAAAAATTCTTGAGTAATTTCTAAAAAAATTAGGGGTGTTATAGTTTAAACTTCCCAGAGTTAATCCCATCTTCTCATACTAGCAGCCGCTTTCCTTATTAGATTAAAACCCTAAGGCATGGTCGACCTAATCCCTTCGAACAGAGGATTTACGTAAAGGTTTAATGGACTTTTCTTCATTAATGATTTTGGGGCCTTTCACTAGTTGTTAGGTTTTAATGCCCAGTAGAAATGGTTTTAGAGTAATTAACGTAGGTTCAAGTAATGGGTTTTTGGTCCATTTGTGCGGTTTTTTCTTAATTAGGCTTTTTAGTGCAACCCACTATTAATTGGACCAAATATTTTATTTATTTAATTTGGGATGCTACATCCCGAATGTGAGATCGGGGTGTACTTTTGTTGCCGTTAGGAGTAGTTTAGAGAGCCGAGGTTCTATCGACTGCCGTGTTTCTGTTCTGTACGACTGTTCCTCTCTTTTATTATTTCTGTTGCTACTCCTGCTACTGTTGTTGTTGTTAGCATTGTTGTTTACCGTTGTTGTTTCGTGGTGGGGATCCGTGGGACCCCTACTGAGCCAATGAGATGAGACTCACCCCTTTATTTTCAGGTGTAGCGGTTCCTCCTCGTGGTTCGGAGGTGCAGTGCGGTGGTTCTTAGTGCCAACTTGCCAAACTAGGTAGCGTACCTGGTACTTTAGTACGTTTCCTTTTGCTGTACACTGTACTTTTGTTGGACTGAACTCTATAGTTGATTTATTTAATTAAAAAATAATTTTATTTATGTTAATTTAACAGTCCTGATCATAGTTGTTTCCTGCATTTATTTGAAATTTCAATGTACCCCCACACACCTTTCTAACCCTTCAGAGCTTTACAGCTCTTGGGTGGCATCTCAGGATCCAAGTGGTATCGGGTTCGCTCGGTATCCGGGTTCTGGGTCGTTACAAATGGTATCAGAGCAGTGTTGTGGAAGTGCATGGGAATTTGAGATAATCACAGTGATCAGAGTCCATAAGGTCTAGTACAGTCGACAGCTGGCTTAGGATTTTGTGCTTATTTACCGCTTTGCTTCTCACGTGAGATCTTGTATGCACGGTGTTGGCGCTGTGAAGGTGATTTTTCTTTCATCAGAATGTTGGCGCGGGGCCTGAGGAATGAGATAGAGAGTCACATTTCTTCGAGGTGGTGGTCCCGGTTGTGCTATGCTGGGCAGAGTTTGCCGGCAGGCGTGAGTCTGTGGTGCACCGTTTGAGATATCTATGGTGAGATCAGGCGACTGATGGGAATTATTGATGATGTAATGGCCGTGAGTATTCTCCAATGGAGATTATTGTTGTTTTGGCCATCTTAGCTTGAGGTTTAGTCAACCCCTGAGGTGCCAAGGTTGTGGTTTGAGGTGGCAGAATGGATGCCCTGATTGAGAGAGTGCTCGGGCGAGCTAAGGATTCCTTCTTGGTGAGCTGTTGTTAGCCGAGCTTGACATTCTCATCTTGTCTTGTGGCGTCATTTTGAGGTAAGCTTGGGAAGAGCTGTCTCAGTAAGTCCTTAGTCCTGCGCGTCTGCATGTGAGTGGGTTGTGTTAGTCCTGAACCTGATTTGATATTATTTGGCGATGGCTTGGTTTTGGATCCAGATTACGAAATTGGGGTCCATTATGCACCGTATTCGGTGTGCCGTGCGAGATGGCAGGTGAGATATGAGGTTCAGTGATAGATTTGGGATTTGAGGATAAGCTGAGGTAGGTGCTCTTTGTGGTTCGTGCTGTGGCTTTTGGCATGATGGTCTGTGCGGTAGCAACTTTGGAGATGGATATTCTGAGGGCCCAGGAATTGAGAATGGGTCTGTATCCTTTGAGCTTGGTGTCATTGATGATTTTGCTTCACTCCTTGATAAGTGTTGGCCTGTTACTGACTCTGGGATCAGAGACGGAGATAGGTAAGGGTCGTGTGGCAACGGCTAGCTCAAACGTTGTGGCAGTTATGATTGGCGATCGGCATGATCAGTGCTTGAGGCGTGGTGAATTACAATTTTATGAATTGCGATGGCGCCGAGAGATGTGCTGGAATGCAGATACCGAGTTATCTGTGATGCCTGCGTGCGTTGTGTTGAGTGCGTAGCGGAAGCGTGGTTGGTTTATCACCCACAGGTCAAGGATCAAAGGGTCGGAGGATTCTGACCAGTCGAGAGGATTGCCTTCTCGGTGTGAGATTGTCTCTAGCTGTGTAAGCCTTGATGATGTTGGTTGCCGTGCCATTGCTGGAGGCATTGTGATTTGTGGCACTGGAATGTTAGAGAGTTGGGGAAATATGACGACAAATGTGCCAGTTGAGTACCCTCATTAATTTGGAGAATCGTAGTCCTAGATATGTATTTCCAAGAGGCGTTTGTGGGTCCTTGTTGGTAAGCTGTGAGCGGCTAGTGCGATTAGCCAAGCGGTCAGCTGTGATGATATCTAGAAGTGACCCAGTTTGTGGTTGTGTCCCATGGTTCTGTGGTAAGAGCTGATGCTTGTATTGTCCGCCGAGTATGAGATTTCGTTGGTGGCAGTTTCGTGGCATGAGTCGTGTCTCCTTGCTATGTGAGATGGCAGCGATGGTGCCATGATTGGAGGTGCCAGACTTGTGTTCCTTTGTGTGCCATGCTCGCTCTGCGGATCGAGGTGTATTGAGATCTGGAGCATGATGATTTTGCTTGTGATCGTGGTCTGGCAATGTTCCTTGGAATTTTGTTGTTACGAGTTTGAGGTTTGGCTGAAGTTGAGCGTTGCCAACCGTGTGCGTTGTTCTTCCCTGTTGCCTGTTGGTTTTTTCAAATTTCGAGGATGAAATTTTATTGAAGGAGGGGAGAACTATAACACCCTGGATCTTTCGGATCGGAATCTGAGAGTTTTTAGAACACTTTTGTGGGTCCCGTGTGGAGTTTGCCCTTTTAATTGGATTTTTGGGCTGTTTTATCTTCGGATCCCCGTGGAGGGTGAACCGTTGAGATGTTGGACTCTGGGACGATACAGGCGCGTTGTGCTCTTGCCAAGGATCGCAGAGGTGATTTTTCCTCATTTTTTGGATTTTTCAAAATTTTGAGCCCAGAAATATTTTTCGAATATTAAATCCTTCTCATTTTTTCTTTTTAAACCCTAAACCCTCACCCCTCTCTCATCTCATGTTCTCACTCTCTCTGTAGCGACCCAAGATCCGGATACCAGGAAGGACCCGATACCATTCGAATCCTGGCTTGCCGCCCACGAGCCGGGAGGGCTCGGAAGGGCTAAAAAGGAGTGTGGAGGCACAATGAAATAGGAAATAAAGTAGGTGCTGACACCCATTTTTTGCCTATGAGTTGAGTCATTCCTCTTATCATCATTTGCTGATGTCTCGAGTTGTCCATTACTCATTGGACTATTTTCAGGCATACTTTTGGGCTTATTTTATGGGTACCTCCCTCCCTAGCTAAGTCTGACCTCAGATTCGGGCTTAATGGGCCTTGATTTCACTTGATTTTGGGGTAAATGGGCTCATTTATATCATTTTATTGATTTCAAACGTCTAGGATCCACGCGGTCTAGCGACTGGCCGATCAGTGATTGCGCGGCCATCTTGGAACCATTTACTGATTTATGGGATATTTATTTTGATTTTCTGAATTTCCACCGACAAGCCTTTGCACAGTCTGAAGATAGCCGTTTACTTTCATTGAACGACCTGTCATCAGACCGTTTAGCTCCCAGAGTCCTCAGCAGGTTGGTTTTTTAGATAATTATCTATTTATCCTATTTTTTCTAGATTTATCATCGACATGTGTACACGGCCTAGAATTGGACCGTTTCATTCGTTGAGTGGTCTATCATTAGACCGTTTTGTCCTGAAGAGTCCAGCATCGTGATGGCCGGTCAGTTCGGTGGATAATTGGATAATTTCTCATTTTTATTTATTTATCACCGACGGCATTGGATGACCCAGCAATAGACCATGTAATTGTCTAGGCGACCTATCGCGCGACCGTGTACTGGCTCGAAAATTGTGGATTGTTTGGGAGTTTCTCTCTCTATCCGTGGTTAATCCTCCACCTTACTCCGCCATTTTCTCCGCGATTGCTCAACCAAATGGGATGCCGTTTGATTTGGGTGGAAGATAAGAGGATTATCTACATATTTTATTTTGAAATATCAGATTATTATCCACTGGAAAATTCAATTTCGAGGTTGGACTTTCAAGGGTCTATAAATAGAAGCCTTAGTCCTCCAAGCTTGAAAAGGGGGGGAGATCAAACGTCGACGGCGAAGCTCTGCCGAATTCTCGAGCAAGTTGTAGCCAGGGAGGGAGGCTTTCTACATCCTTCTAAGCCTCCGGTTTAGAGAGTAGTCTTTTCTTTTGAGTCTTAGTCTTGGCGTTTAGTCTTTAGTTCACCCATTGCATGCTTCTTTTCATCATTTTCTTCCACGTTTTGCACTATTTCACATCATTTTCACACCACTCCTATCTTTTTCACGCCCTATAGGGGTTTAAAAACCACCCCCAGGTATTGCCCATTCCGCGCTATTATGTTAATTTTCCCTTTGTTCTATAGTTACTACACGTTCCAGGGCTAATCTAGGTTTTGTTTTCTTGTCCTCTACATTATTTTGTAGGTCAGCATCAGTAAAGCACGAGGCCCATCCCCTCTGGCCAACCGGAAGGGGTGGAGGATCAAGTCCTACATCTCGGAGTTTGGCAGAATCACACGGTCCTCCTTCGTCCGCTCGGAAGAGTACACGGCCCAGATCTGACCGTGCAACGCCTTCCTGCGGTCGTCTGTGAACCGTGCTGTCTCCAGACCCGTCTTCGTCCCGCTTCCTTCTTCAGCGCTGTGAGCGGTCTATCGAGCGGCCGTTCCATTCCTTGAGCGGTTCTTCCCAGACCATTTACCACCGCAGCGCTGCTGTCACGCCCCGTACTCTATACTATCGAGGTATTATCCGCTTTGGCCTAAGGGCCTCACGGCTTTGTCCCTTTCTAACAGTGATCGGCTCCAGAATGGGGGACTTCTCAAGAGGTCACCCATCCCAGTACTACTCCCCATTAAGCACGCTTAACTTCAGAGTTCTTTTCAAGAACTGAGCCGATACTTCAAAAGGCGTCTCGGTGATATAGAGTACAACTTAGCTATATTTGAGGGTGTTATAATCTACCCCTCTTATATAGGTGACGTCCTCGTCGCTGGGCACATATAGCACGCAATCAAACCCTCAGGTAGGTAGGACTCTAGAGGTGGCCTCTACAGGCTCAAGAGGTGGCTCCCACTATGTAGCACTTTGTCCCATTGCGGGTTCAAGAGGTGGCTCCCATAACGTAGCACTTTGCCCTGCATGGCACTTAGTTCCCACACTTCCGACTGGGGTATGGCTCTGATACCATTCTGTCACGCCCCGTACTCTATACCGTCGAGGTATTATCCGCTTTGGCCTAAGGGTCTCATGGTTTTGTCCCTTGCTAACAGTGATCGGCTCCAGAATGGGGGACTTCCCAAGAGGTCATCCCTCCCAGTACTACTCCCCATTAAGCACGCTTAACTTCGGAGTTCTTTTCAAGAACTGAGCCGATACTTCAAAAGGTGCCTCAGTGATATAGAGTACAACTTAGCTATATCTGATACCACAAAAACTATCACGCCCCGAGCGTGGAAGGAACCTGGAGAAACGTGACGAGTTTATATCAATCATGTCAATCAGAGCGTTAGTGTATTCGACACAAAGACAGAGTGCGCAAAGTAATAATAACCCAATCCTTTATTTCATCAAACCTTCAAAGTACTTTATTACAGCTTACTTAAAGAAAGTCCTACGACTCAAATAAAGGAAAAGTAACATAATGGACTCAAGAAATAGAAAAGACAAGACTAATCGACGCTTGGAGTGGCTCTATCTCCTCACTCATTGTCATCCCCATCCGTTTGGGCCTCGTTATCGGACTTACCTGAAAAATAAGGGAAAACACTAGGTGAGCGAACGCTCAGTAGGGATTATATCTCAAGAAGTAACTTGCTTTAAGTAATTTATAGGTTACATGAAATGCAATGAGCTATGCATGCTCGCAAGAAACGACAATAGAGAGATTGAATTACAAGAGAGTAGAAAATGTATATCAAGTGATAGCGAGTGAACTAGCAAGTCTTTCAAAAAAAAACTCATGTTAAGATAGCAAGATACTCAAGCACGTATAGTTATCAGGTCATGCGATCATGTCAAGAATTGGCCATCATGTTTCAAGCAAGCAAATAATACCCTTTCCGGGTCACGCAAGTCATGTCATGTCAAGTCAAATCAAGTCAAGTACGAGATTTGTGGAATGTCTATCAAGCTAGTCATGCACTTCGATATAATGCCATACCGTGATCATTACAACTCCTATGGACACTAGTACTTTCGGGTGCTCCTCCCAGGACCAGATCGGGCCCTATATGCGCAGGCATTGATCATGTATTTTCGACATCCACTGTAGTTATAGCCAATATAGAATTTCAAAGGATTCAAGCTTGTATGAACTTTAAGGTAGATTATGTGGAATAAAATTTTAAGGATTGAGCATGATGCGTAAGGACGTACCATGATAGTAACGGTATAACCACGATTCGTATGAAACTAGGTGGAATCAGCTCCCTAAATGGGGTGCCAAGACATTAAGAATAAGCGCTCCTATAACCATGGTCGCTCGTTCTTATACATGATAAGGTAGAAAAAATTAGTGTCCACAAGTATGACATATCATTCTTAAGGAGTATTAATGGTATGGTTTCCCATTCCATTATTTAAATAGTATTCTCATGACATCAAAACAGCATATCATGAGGGCCGGTATACCATATTTCTTTAGAGTGACACGGCAATCAAGTAGTGTCATGGGTTTTTAAGGGTACAACCTGCTCGACTACCTTGAGGGAATCCAAGGCTAGCGAAGTCTTACAGAGGTCTCTATGATAAAGTCACCGGTCCAAATGAACAAAATGTCCCATGGAGGGTTCATCTATCACCGAGAAATAGTGGGTAACCATGAAACGACGTGAAACATGGGACTATATTCACGGAATGGAATATAGTGCCAACACACATAACCCATTGTCAAAGGGTTACTGAAAAACACGAAAATCAAGAAAAAATCAGAACTATCAGTCAATTGACGCCTGAGCTTGAGTCCTCATTTTATGAATTGACGCCCTTGTCTGGGTCGTCAATTCAGTAAATGACGGTTGGTCACTCAGTCGTTTACCATTGATATTATCATCTGTAAAAATTTCCAATTTTAGATATTAAGTAATCGACGACTTGAATTAGGTCTTCATTTCATAAAAAAACGCCCTAGTCAGGGGCATCATATGTCAAATAAAAGGGCAGTGTATACGTCGTCAATTATCATGTCCAGGAATTTATGTACGTTTTCATTTCTATTATTTATCACGAATTTGACGCCTAGATGCAGGGACGTCCATTCTAATAACGACCAAATCAGGGTCGCTAATTCTTTGTCAACTGATTTGCACCGGGCAGGTACAATCACAGACACAAGGTTCATAAAATATGTCTGATCAGGAAACAAATGACATGAACATATAGAGAAAAATAACAGAAATTTATGGACACGGTCATGCATTAGTGTACATGTAGGAGTTCATAGTTATTAAATTTTAAACATTGTATAATTATTAACTATCTAGGAAAAAGATGACTGTTTACACGGTCGTTGATTTTAAATGACGCCCTATCTTGGGTCGTCAGTTTCATTCATGCAGTAAATGGAGAAAATTCATTCTGGAAACGAAATCTGTAACTCCTACAGACCTATATGCATGTATTCACTTAGTAATTATAGGATTTTGCTAAGTCTTGAGAAAACCTACCTTAGTTGAGTGATTTGGTTGAAGACCGATGAAGAACGTGAAGAAAATATGAAGAGAATAACCACGAACGATACTCTGTTTTCAACAGAGCAACTGGTTTAGAAGGAAGAAGATGCAGTAGCTTGCTCCTCTTGCTCCAGCGGCTGAAGGCAGCAACAGTAGTAGCAGCAACGGTGAAGAAAGGCAACGACCTTCAAGCCTCCGTGCAGCAAGGAAGAAGAAGGAAAGATGAAGAACAATCAATGTTCTTCACATAGCAGCAGCAGCCAGAGGAAGAAGCAACAACGGCAGGAGAAATCGTAGGCGGCAGCAGCAGCTGATCGTTTGTTTGAAGAATACGAACCAACAGGGATTCGATAGAAGAGTTGATATTTATAGGAGAAGGAATCCTAAAGGGTTCTAGGAGTTTGATTGGAACTAAAACTTACTAGGTAGAATTCTTACTAAGTTAAAATATCCACATATTGATCCTTTCCCTAAACATACTTACCCAGATAACATCCCTGTTCGAACCAAACACCACCGTTTGGAAATGACGCCTCATGTTGGGGCGTTATTTATATAATTGACGCCTGTATACACAGTCTTCAATTCTTTATATAATGCCTGTCATGGGGGCGTCAATTCTTTAATTAGCGCCTTCATGCCAGTCTTCATTTAAATAGCGCCTTGATCGGAGGCGTTATTCTCTTATGACCTACTTATCATATGTTCTAAGTATTTATATGAGTTAGGACTTTATCATTAGTTTAAATCTTTCTAGTAGATTTATCATTTTATACCTTTTTCATTTACCAGGGTTGCTACAGCTGCATTTTGTGGGTGAGTGCTTTCTCCCTTTCCAAGGTACGTAGTACTCTCCGGTACTCGTGTCTTGGTGGCGATCACGATCACACACACACCTCTTCATCTTTCTTCCCTTCACTTTGCTTGTCTTTACATTTTGATTTAGAAAAGGAAGGTAAGAGAAAGAAAGAGGGGGGGGGGGACATGTCAACATCCCATTTTTTGGCGATCACGGTGGGACTCCTAGTGCCCATCGTGCTATTGTTTTGCTGACTTGTGTTCTGTGCTCGGTTAAGGTTTTTTTAAGTGGTTTCAGGTTGCTATTTTGTCCACCCCAGCTTCTGTCCTCGGGTACGTGTGCGGTTCCCTTAGAGCCATTCAGTCATTACCGCGGTCGGCATATAGACCGCGCAGTCCCAGTCTCAGGTGCGCTGCTGTTTCCTTTCTGTCACGCTGTTATTGCTTGCGCGGTCTGATTCTGGCCGTTCCTCTATTTCCACGGTCGTCCTATAGACCGTCCCTTTTTATCTCACAAGTGTTTGCTTTGCTGTGAGCCTGTTAGCTTCAGCAGTCCTCGCCGGACCGTGCATCAGTTCCCACGGTCTGCCAATAGGCCGTGCTCGTCTGCTGGCTCAGGTATGTTATTCTCCTGGATACACTTGTGGTTCTACTGACTCTTTGCGGTCTGTTTAGGGCCGTTTCACATTTGGCACGGTCTGTCGATAGACCCTCCAGTCTCCTCAGGTATGCATTTATTTTAGTTCATCTCAGTTCTGTGTTTTTACTGCTATTTTACTACTCCCTGTTGTTGCACGGTCCTCCCCAGGACCGTTTATTTCCCCGAGCGGTCTCCCATCAGACCGTGTTTGTCTTCTACAGTGCACCTGGGATTTTCACTTTGATTGTTATTCTATATCATTTCATATTTGATTGGTGCTATTCTGATCTCCCCTGATTGTCACTTGATTTTGCATACTCATTGTCATATTTGTTTGATCGTTGCTTGTTAGATTTATGCTAGATTTTGCATGCACTCCGGTGCGCATAGGATTCATCCATATTTTCCATACTAGTTGCATTCCTACCTTGGTAGGGGATCCTCTCGTCTCCATATTCCTTGGAGCCGACTAGGTGGCCTTACCCGGGACCTCCGTAAGCCCCCATGAGCCATGGATTTCCACACGGACGCCGGGCAGGTTGTACCTTGCCACACAAGTCTAGGGTTGCATCCGTGAGAGAGAGTACCCATTAGAGTCAACCAAGTCTCCATTCCACCCCTGTTAGGCACCTTTGTGGTTGAAAGAATTGTCATCTTAATTAATCCACTAAGGTTCGAAAACAGAGAACTTATAAAGTTTTGCCGTGCATCATTTAAACTTGGTTGGGCAAATTGATTGCCTCTTCTCTCCTCTCTTTTGTGTGCATTTGATTGTAAGTTTGGTTGTTTAGAAGATCATTAGTGGAGAGGGGGATTTCTGTAGCCCATCTAAGAGCGGCCGAACTAGGTCCAACGAGACCAAACGAGGCCCAGCTCATCTAAGTGGCCGCCCTACAGGGCCCACTTAGCATAAAAGCCCAATAAGTTCACTCGGGATCAAGCACTTCCTAGGCGGCCATTAGGATCGGAAGGCCGAGCGTCGGTCCGGTCGGAGGAAGACCCACGCCCGACCTATCCCTCTCACCGGGATAAGGGCTAGCACCCAACGCCCACTCCGACCGAGCCTCACCCAAGCTATGCCTATCGCCCGGGACAGGGCTGGCACTCTTCACACTTGGGTCGACCGACGGTTGCTTATCTACGCTGCCATTGAGAGCCCTTTCCAAGCAGGAGTTTACGAGGATAAGGGGGCCCACGAATCCTCAAGGCTATAAAGAGCCCACGTCGAGAACGTAACCCCCGCCTGAAACTCTTCAACATACGGGACTCATAAGGCTGGCACACTATTTAAACCCGGGACTCCCTCTAGCGAAAGGTAAGGCCAACATACGCCTAAAACTCCTTGAGTTGGAACCACTTCACCACCTTGGTGGAGAGGGATCTCGTGCATCTCCTTCCTCCTCCCTTTATAGCTTCCACCACTGCTCTACTGACTTAGGCATCAAATGGTTTTCCCCAGATAACCATCCCTGGGCCCCCTGATCTATTTCCCTTCCTTGCAGTTCACTGATCGGTGATCATCTCCTCCAGCTCAGGACCAGCGCGAGATCGCCCCTCTTCATCTGGCGCCATCTGTGGGAAACGATCAAAGAGCCAGTATGGTTCGAAGGAGTACAGGGAGGAGGTCCACCGGTAACAGGGGAAAAGCCATGGTGGCGGGGGGAGAGGCCCCCTCTCAGGCCACAAAGAACCCCCCCTCCAACGCCAGCACCCCAGCTGGCGAACTGCCTCCGCCCGTGGCAGTTGAGCTACCACCCAACGAGGGCGCTGACGCTCTCCAAGCCCTCAATGCAAAACTGGACGTCCTCGTGGAACTCATGACGACCCAGGCGGCCAGGGAAGGAAGGTCACGCATCCCTCCGGAGAGCCCTCCCCGAAGAGACGCGTCCCAATACACTACCGGAGGCCGCTTCACCCTCCAAGGGCAATGACTTATTCGCAACAGGTCAGGAGGACCTTCACAAGCCCCCGCTCCGGAGCAAGAGGCCTCCTCCATGCCGAGAAGGGGAAAACCTGGGGCACGCCGTCCGCACCTCGGGACCGAAGTCCCTGGGGAACACCGGGACAGCCCGCCAGCATGCCCCCCTAGCCCTATGGCGCAACAACAGCCAGAGTTATCCCTCCGACTGCGAGAGTTCGAGAGGCGCTTCACAGAGCAGGAGCGCGCCTTACGCGCCTTACAGAAGACCTCCCCAGCGGAGGACGAGGAGAAATCCCCATTCTCCGACTCCATCTTGAAGGCAGAGATATCTCCCAGAATCTCCATTCTGACCTTCAAGTCTTACGATGGCCAGGGCGACCCGGCCGAGCACTTTGACAGCTTCGACGCCCTGATGACCCTTCACGGGGCGTCCGACGCCATCAAGTGTCGAGCCTTCGTG
The DNA here is from genome assembly GCA_022559845.1 of Amorphophallus konjac. Lineage (NCBI taxonomy): Eukaryota > Viridiplantae > Streptophyta > Magnoliopsida > Alismatales > Araceae > Amorphophallus > Amorphophallus konjac. Next base: position 77,131,283 of record CM040123.1, on the reverse strand, counting down.
ACCACTCTGGTCCAAGGCGCCCAAGCATGGTTTCGGGCCCTCGCCCCTGGATCCATCCGAGACTTCAAGAAATTTGGGCGCGTGTTCAAGGAGAGTTTCGCCGACAGCGGACCCCCAAGGTCGGTAGCGGGGCTATTGGCTCTCAAACAGGCGCAGGGGGAGAAACTCCAGACTTATATCAACCGAGTCAAGTCGAAAGTGCTGAGAATCCCCCGCCTGGATGTTGCCTTGGCCATAACCGCGCTGACCGGAGGCACCCGAGACGAGAACCTCCGCCGCAAACTTGTCCTCCACCCTCCCTCGACCCTTGCCAAGCTAGTGACTCTGGCTTTACGCCATGCTGAGTGCGAAGAAGTTCTCAGCGCATGCCGAGGCGCAACCGGTTCGGGTCGGGAGGGGGACAAGAAGCGAGCACCCGATGTTGTGCCCCTGTGGTTTTGATGATAGCAAACACTATAAGTCACCATATGCATGTGTGCATGAAAGACCTTGTTGATTCATTTAAGTGCATTCATATGTGTTCATGTATTTGTTAATGTGTGCTTGTGAATGACATTCCATTATATACACTGTGTGCACACATTATATCTGTCTGACATCTAGTTGATGCATTCATGTAACAGAGTCAGCACGATTGCATTGAGCATACAGTCAGTACACTGCATGCAGAGTCTGCACTACACACTGGTTTGATAGCTTGTTCGTGAATTCACAAGTCTATACATCATCTGTTCATCGTCACATGTGCATCACTTAGCAAGTCTATACATCAGTCAACATTGCCTCTTGCTCGTAGAGTCTATACATTGTCTGTGCTTCACGCTTTGTTCAAGTCTATACACTATGTTGCATCTTGGTCGTAAAGTCTATACATTGTGCACGCATGACCAAGTCTATACATTGTTCACTGCACACGCTAAGTCTACACATTGCCTTTGCATTGCACATACATTCAAGTCTATACAGTGTCCTGTAGCTGCTTTGAAGCTGCATCAAGTCTATACACTGTCCTGTAGCTTGCACGAAGTAAAGTCTATACATTGTCATCTTTACCTACGTCTCACACTTGCAAGTCTATACATTGCCTTTGGGCATCTAAGTCCATACATTGGCAGCGTGTCTGTGTTTCAAGCCATTCGACAAGTCTATACATTCCCAGTCTTTACCTACGTTCAAAACCCCAAGTCTATACATTGGTAAAGTCTGCACATTGTGCTTTGAAGCTGCACCATGTCTATACATTGTCTCGCCCACATCTTCAAAGTCTGTACATCCGATTGTCTCTTCTAGCGTCTCATGCTATCAAGTCTGTACAACGTTTGCGTACAGTGCATCGTCATCCAAAGTCTGTACAGCCAGCTCTGTCTCACCTTGCGTCTCTTCAAGTATGTACAGCCTTGGCATATGCTTTCATAAAGTCTATACATTGGTTTTCACTTCAAGTCTGTACATGGCCTTGGCATCTGCTTTGAAGTCTATACATTGGTTTTTCACTTCAAGTCTGTACATGGCCTTGGAATCTGCTTTGAAGTCTATACATTGGTTTTCACTTCAAGTCTGTACATGGCCTTGGCATCTGCTTTGAAGTCTACACATTGGTCTTCGCTTCAAGTCTGTACATTGGCCAAGTCTACACATCGCCGTGTTCACTTGTTTCAAGTCTGCACATTGGCTCAAGCTTTCCAAGTCTGTACATTGGCCAAGTGTCTTGTGCTTTGAAGCTTTATCAAGTCTATACATCGCATGCATTGCACACTGCAAGTCTGTACAGCCCAAGACTGTACATCCACCGTTTCATGCAGCGTCACTAAGGCAAAGTCTATACATGCATGCATTGTAGCAAGTCTGAACATTGCTTTCTCATGAACGAAATCAAAGCATGTACATGCCTCTGCATTGCATATGTGAAGTCTATACATGCTATAGCTTCGCATTCACAAAGTGTGTACACGCCACTGCATTGCATACATGAAGTCTGAACATTGCTTCAGCGTTGCCTTCAGCCAAGTCCATACATTGACTGGCAGCCTTCAGCAAAGTCTGAACATTGCATCATTGTGCATGCATTGCTTTCATTCAAGTCTACACACTGGTGTCGACACTGCATGATCAAGTCTATACAGACTTAGCGAAAGCTTAGCAAGTCTATACACTGGTGTCGTCTGCTGCAGGGACAACAAGTCTGTACATTGAGTTCTCATGCATGTAAACATCAAGTCTATACTGATGCGGGACGGGACCACGGACACGACAAGCTCGCGATCGTCCCTTAACGAGGGAAGCGTCGGATGTGCGCGGTTGAGAAACCGACTGGGAGCTAGGGTGGTCGGCTCTCACTTGTGCCCGGATCGGGTCACGGGACGGCTTCGCTCTCTCTCGCAGCAGTGATATTATAAATTGAAAGCGGGCTAGGTATCCCTACACATGCTCTCTAGCAGCGGCATATAAAGCATATAAAGAATTGAGCTAATGCCAAGTGTAAGGGTGAAGGCGATACCTCCACGCTCTCGGCGTGGCGAAGATGGGACCCGGCCGGAACTCGTACCCCCGGGAACTTAATACATTATGGTTACAGCAATGCAACTAAGCCCACTCCACGCAAGGACGTAAAGGGCGACACAAGCGGGCCCGGGAGGACCAGTTTCGGGTTGACGGGCGGTTCCGGGTGATGCTTCGGCTTCACGCGTACTCGTGTTAGTGGGGGCCCACATGCTGATCGGAGGGATCGTGTGGGGCCTGATGACTCCTCTGTTGTGGAGACACTTGGGAAGCGTTCCCCTGGGATGGCGAGCTGCTGGAACGACCACCGGACGCCGGGCGGCCCTCGGACGACGCTCGCGGGGAACTCGGCCACAAACCTGAACTTCTGTTTGCAGGCGCGCGACTCGGAGAAAACTGCTGCTGCGATCAGCCCCGTCGTCGGAATGCGACGAGATTAGCGCCGTTGGAAAGCTGACTCAGAATACTTCGACATAGGGGTCTTAAAAAAAATAATCAGATCTGTATTTCTGATCATGTATTTTACAAGCTTGCTGGAATCTGGCCAGAACTGCAGGGGTAGGTTCTGACTTCTCTGAAGATCGACGTTGACTGGGGAGAAGACCTCTGAATCTGGCAATGATTTTTTCAGCAAAGTTGAAGGTCTCTGAGAGAGGAATCCGGGACTATTTTTTTTTTTCTGATTGGAGACGAAATGGATTTTATGGGATTTCTTTACTAGACCTGGGTCGGATCTGGGAAACTGTGGGTAGACTATTCTTAGGAACTTGGACGAAATTTGAAAAATACCTAGAGACCTTATCAAAAATTAAGAAAATTCCTGGCGGTAGATATATGTTGACAGAACTCCCAATAAATTTGGGCGACCCAACAAAAATAAAAAGATGGTTCGAATGGGGTAAACTCAGAGTTGATGAACAGTAAACAGAACCAGGACAGATCTGGAACTTGGACTTGGACGAAAATCAAAAAATAGCTAAAGGATGCATTTTGACGTGATTTTTTTTGTGGGGATAAGGGTTCTAGAGGGGAACCAACCCTGAAATTTTGAGCTTCATAAGACGAAGGGAGTGACAGCAGGAATTCGGAGAAGAAGGGTCTGTCCTGGGTGGATAGAACACCGAAACCGTTGGCGACGACGCGTCGGCGGCGAGACGATGGCGGCGGCGATCACCGGAGTTGCTTCAGATGCTGGAGGGGATCAAGGGGGAGGGGATTACACTCTAGAAAGGGGGCTGGAGGTGGAGGAACCAGGGAGAGAGAGGGGAGGGGCACAAATCTCACTTGGGGGCAAATGCCTTTTTTTCCTTCATTAATTCATGCAATATGAAAAATACAAGTATATATATGCAAGGGGTCTAACCTATTCTAAGCCCTTGGATCAAGGGTTGATCAATGAAGGGTTGAGATGTGGTTTGACAACCACATTAAACCCCATTAAACAACTAGGTTCGCCCCCCCCTTTAAGAAGGCAATTAGCATTTGTCTTCTTTAATTAATTCTAGGTCCAAGTCCAAGGTTGGACCATGGACCAGCCACCTTGGACCCAGGAGTCCAGGTGGACCAATAAGGATGAGGGAGGGGGCCCCTGCAGGGCCTACATGCACATTTGCAAAGAAACCCAATGGCCTTTTGCAAATAAACCCACTAAGACCAACTATTGTGTACCCATATACCACAAGGGCGTACATACAAATACAAAAGGACGTAGATGCAAACACAAAGTGAGTGGGCTGACGTTGATGTCCCCATCATATACACTCCTCTGTTTCATGTCTACACATCCGGTTGTTAGCATACCTGCACGCATGAATGAAGTCTGTACATCGCTTAGTGCATTACATGCATTCATCAAAAGTCTGTACACTCGTGAATGTAATGTCTGTACATTCATTCTCATTGTACATACTTTCTCTTCTATTGCACATGCATCTTTCATACCAAGTCTGCACATCGCTGCATTCTAAGTCTACACATTCTCACATTGTACATACTTGCATAAATGCTGCATCTAAAGTCTGTACACGCTCATGCATTACTTCATTAAGTCTATACACTCTTTGCTGATCGACTGAAGTAACTCTGTCATTGTACAGGCTGATGAATGGGCACGTGATCCGAGGTTGGCATCTGGCACGTGATCGAGGTGTCCTCTGGATAAAGGGGGCACACGCCCTAGTTGCTGCTGATATATATATGAAGGTTCTTCATCCGCAGAAGATAGAAAGAAGAGGGCTGATCGAGAGAGTGATAGAAGAAAGTGAGAGCAGCAGAGAGGCAGTGAGCAGAAGAAGAAGAAGAAAAAGAGTAGAGAGGCAGAGTGTGAAAGCAGAAGAAGAAGAAGAGAAAGAGAGAGAGTTCGTGGAGAAGAAGAAAGAAGATTTTATTGAAGATCTGTCTACTGGACTTGGATCAGATCCAATCCAGTTTGCTCCTGCGAGAGCTACATTTTACATTGCGTTTTCAGCTTTCCGAGTGCTGTATTTTCATTTCTTATTTTCCTTTTATTTGATCACTGTGCTTTCCGATTCTCTGGTTAGAGATCGGTATTCCTCTTGTGGTCTCAAGAGAAGGGAGACTTGTCTCCGGTTTGCAAGTGACAGGTTGTCACTTGTGGGTTCCCCTCCGGTTTGGAGGAAGGGAGATTCTTCTCCGGTTCTGGTCTTGTGGGTTGCAAGTCCAGGTGTTCCCTCCAGTTTGGAGGAAGAGAGACTTGTGTCTCTGGTTGCCAGTGACTGGGTGTCACTGGTGGGTTCCCTCCTGGGTGGAGGAAGAGAGACCTCGGTCTCTGGTTTCTAGTGACTGGGCGTCACTAGGGTTGCCCTCCGGTTTGGAGGAAGAGGGGAGGTTGTTCCCCTAGTCAAGCTATTTGACAGCAAGTGTTCGCAGACTGAGTCTGCTGGTTCTAGCGTTAGCTAGTGAAGCCTCACTCCGGTTTGGAGTGAGGGGTGGATGTAGGTCTTGATGACCGAACCACCTAAAAATCTTCTGTGCAGTGTGGTTGGGCTTGTGCGCTTGTTCCATATCGTCTACCTCCTTCACAGGTTGCGTTGAGCATTCTTATTTCTATCCGTGTTGTAAGTTGATTGCATTCTTCTGCTTCCGCTAGTTGCTTGTTTAGGCACGCCTTATATATTTTCTCAGTGGTTTAAAAGAGAATTTAACTTGTACTTCAGATTGTCTATTTGCCTTGATAGTGTTCTAGTCTTTTATTGAGCGAAAAGTTTTTTTGAAGGGTGGGATTCATTCATCCCCCCTCTGAATCCATCGCACCGATCCTATCAATTGGTATCAGAGCGGTGTCTGCATAGTAGGTCCAGCGACCTGCAGATCCGACCCTGCTGTCTTTGGTGCATTTTTGTTAGATGTGGTTTATCGGTTTGAATCCACTGCTTTGAATTAGTTTTGATCTGCTTCAATGGCTCATCCACCCGTCTTTAGTGGTTCTGATTTCAACCAGTGGCACAGTGCTTTCCGTGCTCATGTTAAATCTGTTGATCCAGATCTGTAGAAAGTGATTTCACATGGTCCACATAGACTACCAAAAGATCAGTCCAAATGGACTAACAAGCATCGATCTATGTGTGCAAAAAATCAGAAAGCACTGGAGTTAATGAAGGCCACGACTAATCGAGCTCTTCATTCATGTTTCCTTGGTTGCAGATCTGCAAGGGATATATTGAAGATGATAAAGAGAGCCGAGAAAGGAAATCAACCGAGCTGCATGATGGCTCGAGGAAGTGGACAAAGCAGCAATCAAGAAGAAGATCAGAATGAAGATGATAATGATGAAGAGGTAAATCCCTTCGAGAACTTCTCTTTAGATGATTGGGAGAATGCATATGCTGAGTTGCTTGAGTCTCATGAACAGTTAAGAAAATAATACAAAAAATTGAAGAAGAGTAGTAGGTCAGACAGTTTGAATTCTGATTGTAAAAATTGTGCTGAACTGAAAAATGTTCATGATGCTTTTATGTCTGATATTCAAATGTTGAAAAAACAAATTTCGTTGCTGAAGACTGAGAATCAAAATCATGTAAAAGAAATCTCTGAACTTGAAAAGAAGCTTAGCCTAACTTGTCATAAGTCTGTTCAGAGTAAGGATTTGTTGAAAGATTTTGAATGTGTTAAATCTGATCTAAACAAGCTGAAAAGTGAGAATGACTCTCTTAGAAAATCTGCCAAAGAAAATGAAGAAAGATTTGGGAAACTTGAGCTAGAGAAGAACTTGTTTGCATAAAATCTGTAAATATAGAATTACAGAAAGATTTTGAAAAACAGCAAAAATAATTGAAGGAGTTTGAAGCTGGGAGAGAAAGCAAGGTTAACTCAGAAGATCAGACTCTAATAAATGAGTTAATTCAAAATGATAAGCTTAAGGAAGAAAATGAGAAGTTAAAACAGTTGAACTCCACTATGTCTGAGAGACTTCTAGCTTTAGAAAGAGGAAAGTCTGTTAACATAGAAGAGCCTGATAAACTGAGCAATCTGGAACAGGAAGTTGAGAAATATAAAACTGCTAACAAGGTGCTAAGTGAATGTGTGAATTGCAATGAGCAAGAGATTGCCAGTTACGAGTTACACCTTACCTCTCTCGAAAATGAAATTCAAGATTTGAAGAGTTCTCTGTCTAAGTTTGTGAGTGGGCAAGAAAATCTAGACAAGCTACTAGGTGTAAAAGTCAATGTCAAAAAGGAATGGTTGGGCTACAATAATCTAAATAAAAAGGCTTTTCAGAACAAAGTAATGACATCATTTGTAAATGCTTCAAATGTAGCCTCAACATCATAAGATAAACAGCCCATTGTTCAGAAAATGCTGGGAACAAAGGTTAATTGTAAGAAAGAGGGACTGGGTTACAATCCAGTCATGAGGAAGGTTGATGGAACCAACCTGAAAACTATTTTTGTTAAATCTTCTGAACAGGAAAAGCTTTCTACCTCATCTACACCTCAATACAAGGCTAAGAAAATAGAAAAACAGGATAAAAATCAGAAAAGGACTGGAAAATAGAAAATAAATAAAAAAGGTTCATCAGTGCATGTTGATCACAATCCTCACACACACTTACGCGCATCTAAGAAGAAAATGATCTATCATTACTATCATAGATTCGGTCATTTGATGCATGAGTGTAAATTGATGGAGAAGGATGATATGAATGCTAGGAAATTTCATGATAAAAATCCTTCATCTCAGAAAAAGAAAATTGAATGTTCTCACTGTGGCAAATTAGGACACACAATTACACAATACTGGTTTGCAAGTGATAAGAAAACATATCATTCATATCATGCTAAATTTCATGCAAACAGTCATGCTATTAACAAGAACAAGTTTGATTCAATAAACCAGCATATGACATGCTTTAATTATGGAAAATTGGGTCATAAGAGATTTGAATGCTGGTAGGAGAAATTCTAATTCATGCTTTCACTGTGGCAAGATGGGCCACATTGCAGCCCAATGTTGGCATGCTCAGGGAAGGAAGTCTAACTATAAATCTGGTAGATTCCTTGCAAATAGAAAGTTTTTTGATAAACCTGAATTTGCCTTTAACAGAAAGTCTGTTGCATGCTCTAACTGTTGGAAGCCAGGCCATCTGGCTAGAGAATGCTGGTCACCTATTAAGAGAAGCAATCACTCTTCTCACTTTGAATATGAAAAGTCTGGCTACAAGGCTATAAATTGCTGGCCGAATGATAACAAAGGACAGAACCTTCATGCAAACAGCAGAAACTTTAATTCTCATACACATAGATCTCATGATCATGCTAATGTGTACAATGAGAACAAAAATTCTGTTTCATGTCGTTATTGTGGTGGCTTTGGTCATTCAATGAATAATTGCTATTTGATGAAATCTGATGACCTTCATGCACAAACATTGTTGAGAAAACTTGCTAGGAATGTCACTTTTAATTCAGGACCCAAGACCTCTTGGGTACCTGTTTGTGTAAAATGAACATTGTTTTGCAGGTGTGCCTTGGGACTGAGAAAATAAACAGGGGTTAATAAACTAAGGCACTTAAGTATGAAAAACCCCAGGTCTACACTTTTCAGGTCAGTTACGTGAACTCTCTTTAAACCTTGTCATCTGAAATTTCTGGTTTAGATGTTTGCATAATCTGTTAAGCATACATAGTTGCATGTGCTATCTGCACTACTCTATTTGAATCTTCTTCTTGCATATTGAAATTCATTGCATATCTTGTTTGATGTGTTCATGCATATTTGTCATTTTTTTTGGACACTATGAGTATTCATGTCTCTCAATGCTCATATGAATTAGCTGTTTAGATATTGAAATGAGAATAAACTTGTAATTTCTGAAAATCTGAACTGCATATGAATGTAGTTTGATAATGGAATCTGTCTGTTGCATAGCTCACTGAAAATCTGGATTGCGTATAGGACTGCATGTTGAATTATCATGATTGACCATTATGGTATATCAAATAGTAAGCTACTAAAAGGCAGGGAAATCTGTTTGGAGGCTCTTACTGTGTGTGAGATGGTCTTTTAGACCAGGTTCTCCGCCTAGTACCATGGGTCATATTGCTTGATAGGGCAGTCTGAATGTGCATGAGTCTCAAAGACATATGTTCAGTTCTCATGGCAAACATTACATGTTTTCAGGGGTAGTTAATTGCATGTCTTTGCATAGCATTCAATGTTGAGTCTTTGCATGACTTTGCATACATATAGTTAATTGCATTTCATTACATTGAAATTGCCAAAAAGATTGACTGAATGCATATTGTCAGGGGGAGTCAATGCATTGCATGCAGATTGTCAAATGCATACACTTGTCAGAATTTATTGCATTTGTTGACAAACCTTGATCATATTTTGAGAACACTGGGCTTCAAAATATCTTCTATCATTTGGTATCTGAATTCTATCAGTCTTTCACGAAGATTTCAATGGGGCTATCTCGATCATAAATCTGAAAACACTTGAACTAGGAATCTTCTATTATACGATTTTATGAATGTCTGAAATAACTCAGGTGGTTTAAGTTTATTAAACATGATTCAGATATTTTTAAACTCAATGAATACATTAAACTTTAACCATCTGTTTCATGCTGTGTCTTGTAAAATCTTCTGAAATCTGCATTATTGAATACATGGCTTTATTTGGTTAAGTACATGAAATTATTATTGATTTGAAGCAAATGAATTTTTCTGAAATGTCTAAAGGGTAATTTCTGTCAGAGCAATGACTTTGGTCACTGAGAAACACATGTCCAAAGGACTGTGTCATGAGGTGCCATAGTTAACTCTGCTTAAGAATGAGTGTTAATCAGGCAGAGCACTGGCATGCACACTGAGAAATACATCTCACTCATCAAGAAATGAGTTGAGATATGTCATGAAGTGTAAATATTACCTCTGTTCATATAAAGCATGACTGTTAGTTACACTAAGTGCTTAGTGATATTGGCGTCTGATCAACGTATATCCTCTAGTCACAAGGTGTACACTGAACTAGAGTGCTCGTAAAATGTGTAGCATAAAAATTTGTTGAAAAAATTACAATATTTGATTATTGATGTAAAAATCAAATTGCTACAACCCTAGATAAAATCATATGACTTCATAATTGCTTGATCTCAATACTAGTGCATGTAATTCCGAAAGAAGTCAATAAATTTGATTGTGTAAGAGAAAGGGAGGTTAATCAAGATATATATATGAGGGCTTGGTTCATTGTTATTAAACCATGACTTTAGATATAAATACAGAATTTTATTGACAAACTTAGCATACGTCATGTTTAAACCCTGCTGATCAATAAAGTTCATTCATAAGCCCTTATAATGGAAGACTTTGAAAACTTATGTTTTGGATTTATGAGATTTATATCTCCTTGAAAATCTTGTTGAATCTCACTGTCCTTGATTCATTATGACCTGAACTTATCCTTGATTGCCCCTGTGGTTTCCTTCTCATTCATTTCATAAGGTTCCATTTATTGAGGGGGAGTTTCCTTGTCATATGAATCATGCTGCATAGAAATTCTTAAAGGGGGAGAATTATCTTGCATTCATACATTTAGGGGGAGTTCTTGCATTTCTTGTTGCATCTGCATCTCTGCATTCATACCTCTTCCATGATTTTTTTTAAAACAAAGGGGGAGAAATTAGAATGAGTCATATTGCTCTTTGGGGAAGAATGTGCTTTCATGTAGTTAAAGGGATAAATGTTATTTCAATCGTTTCATACCTGCTTAATTTTCCTCTCTCTAACTCATGTCTTTTTACTGAAGTCAAAGGGGGAGAATGTTTTTGACTTGAGTCAGTGTGACTCATAGTGTTGCCATCATCAAAAAGGGGGAGATTGTTGTTCCCCTGTGGTTTTGATGATAGCAAACACTATAAGTCACCATATGCATGTGTGCATGAAAGACCTTGTTGATTCATTTAAGTGCATTCATATGTGTTCATGTATTTGTGAATGTGTGCTTGTGAATGACATTCCATTATATACACTGTGTGCAAACATTATATCTATCTGACATCTGGTTGATGCATTCATGTAACAGAGTCAGCACGATTGCATTGAGCATACAGTCAGTACACTGCATGCAGAGTCTGCACTGCACACTGGTTTGATAGCTTGTTCGTGAATTCACAAGTCTATACATCGTCTGTTCATCGTCACATGTGCATCACTTAGCAAGTCTATACATCAGTCAACATTGCCTCTTGCTCGTAGAGTCTATACATTGTCTGTGCTTCACGCTTTGTTCAAGTCTATACACTATGTTGCATCTTGGTCGTAAAGTCTATACATTGTGCACGTATGACCAAGTCTATACATTGTTCACTGCACACGCTAAGTCTACACATTGCCTTTGCATTACACATACATTCAAGTCTATACAGTGTCCTGTAGCTGCTTTGAAGCTGCATCAAATCTATACACTGTCCTATAGCTTGCACGAAGTAAAGTCTATACATTGTCATCTTTACCTACGTCTCACACTTGCAAGTCTATACATTACCTTTGGGCATCTAAGTCCATACATTGGCAGCGTGTCTGTGTTTCAAGCCATTCGACAAGTCTATACATTCCCAGTCTTTACCTACGTTCAGAACCCCAAGTCTATACACTGGTAAAGTCTGCACATTGTGCTTTGAAGCTGCACCATGTCTATACATTGTCTCGCCCACATCTTCAAAGTCTATACATCCGATCGTCTCTTCCAGCGTCTCACGCTATCAAGTCTGTACAGCGTTTGCGTACAGTGCATCGTCATCCAAAGTCTGTACAGCCAGCTCTGTCTCACCTTGCGTCTCTTCAAGTATGTACAGCCTTGGCGTATGCTTTCATAAAGTCTATACATTGGTTTTCACTTCAAGTCTGTACATGGCCTTGGCATCTGCTTTGAAGTCTATACATTGGTTTTTCACTTCAAGTCTGTACATGGCCTTGGCATCTGCTTTGAAGTCTATACATTGGTTTTCACTTCAAGTCTGTACATGGCCTTGGCATCTGCTTTGAAGTCTACACATTGGTCTTTGCTTCAAGTCTGTACATTGGCCAAGTCTACACATCACCGTGTTCACTTGTTTCAAGTCTGCACATTGGCTCAAGCTTTCCAAGTCTGTACATTGGCCAAGTGTCTTGTGCTTTGAAGCTTTATCAAGTCTATACATCGCATGCATTGCACACTGCAAGTCTGTACAGCCCAAGACTGTACATCCACTGTTTCATGCAGCGTCACTAAGGCAAAGTCTATACATGCATGCATTGTAGCAAGTCTGAACATTGCTTTCTCATGAACGAAATCAAAGCATGTACATGCCTCTGCATTGCATATGTGAAGTCTATACATGCTATAGCTTCGCATTCACAAAGTGTGTACACGCCACTGCATTGCATACATGAAGTCTGAACATTGCTTCAGCGTTGCCTTCAGCCAAGTCCATACATTGACTGGCAGCCTTCAGCAAAGTCTGAACATTGCATCAATGTGCATGCATTGCTTTCATTCAAGTCTACACACTGGTGTCGACACTGCATGATCAAGTCTATACAGACTTATCGAAAGCTTAGCAAGTCTATACACTGGTGTCGTCTGCTGCAGGGACAACAAGTCTATACATTGAGTTCTCATGCATGTAAACATCAAGTCTATACACTCCTCTGTTTCATGTCTACACATCCGGTTGTTAGCATACCTGCACGCATGAATGAAGTCTGTACATCGCTTAGTGTATTACATGCATTCATCAAAAGTCTGTACACTCGTGAATGTAATGTTTGTACATTCATTCTCATTGTACACACTTTCTCTTCTATTGCACATGCATCTTTCATACCAAGTCTGCACATCGCTGCATTCTAAGTCTACACATTCTCACATTGTACATACTTGCATAAATGCTGCATCTAAAGTCTGTACACGCTCATGCATTACTTCATTAAGTCTATACACTCTTTGCTGATCGACTAAAGTAACTCTGTCATTGTACAGGTTGGCACCTGGCACGTGATCCAAGGTTGGCATCTGGCACGTGATCCGAGGTGTCCTCTGGATAAAGGGGGCACATGCCCTAGTTGCTGCTGATATATATATGAAGGTTCTTCATTCGCCGAAGACAGAAAGAAGAGGGCTGATCGAGAGAGTGATAGAAGAAAGTGAGAGCAGCAGAGAGGCAGTGAGCAGAAGAAGAAGAAGAAGAAAAAGAGCAGAGAGGCAGAGTGTGAAAGCAGAAGAAGAAGAAGAGAAAGAGAGAGAGTTCGTGGAGAAGAAGAAAGAAGATTTTATTGAAGATCTGTCTACTGGACTTGGATCAGATCCAATCCAGTTTGCTCCTGCGAGAGCTACATTTTACATTGCGTTTTCAGCTTTCCGAGTGCTGTATTTTCATTTCTTATTTTCCTTTTATTTGATCACTGTGCTTTCCCATTCTCTGGTTAGAGATCGATATTCCTCATGTGGTCTCAAGAGAAGGGAGACTTGTCTCCGGTTTGTAAGTGACAGGTTGTCACTTGTGGGTTCCCTTCCGATTTGAAGGAAGGGAGATTCTTCTCCGGTACTGGTCTTGTGGGTTGCAAGTCCAGGTGTTCCCTCCGGTTTGGAGGAAGAGAGACTTGTGTCTCTGGTTGCCAGTGACTGGGTGTCACTGGTGGGTTCCCTCCTGGGTGGAGGAAGAGAGACCTCGGTCTCTGGTTTCTAGTGACTGGGTGTCACTAGGGTTGCCCTCCGGTTTGGAGGAAGAGGGGAGGTTGTTCCCCTGGTCAAGCTGTTTGGCAGCAAGTGTTCGCAGACTGAGTCTGCTGGTTCTAGCGTTAGCTAGTGAAGCCTCACTCCGGTTTGGAGTGAGGGGTGGATGTAGGTCTTGATGACCGAACCACCTAAAAATCTTCTATGCAGTGTGGTTGGGCTTGTGCGCTTGTTCCATATCGTCTACCTCCTTCACAGGTTGCGTTGAGCATTCTTGTTTCTATCCGTGCTGTAAGTTGATTGCATTCTTCTGCTTCCGCTAGTTGCTTGTTTAGGCGCGCCTTATGTATTTGCTCAGTGGTTTAAAAGAGAATTTAACTTGTTCTTCAGATTGTCTATTTGCCTTGATAGTGTTCTAGTCTTTTATTGAGCGAAAAGTTTTTTTGAAGGGTGGGATTCATTCACCCCCCCTCTAAATCCATCGCACCGATCCTATCACATGAGCCAAGCTTGGGCCAAGGAAAAAGGCGGAACCAAGACGGGGAGCACAAGGAACCGTCCCGGAAGTACGAGCAGTACACTCCCTTAACTGCTCCGGTGTACGAGTTCTATGAAGACATTAAAGGCTCGGGCCTCCTCCGCCAACCCGAGCCAATGTGGTCGAAGAACCGCAATCGCAGTAAGCACTGCATGTTCCACAGCGACCACGAGCATCATACCGGCGATTGCCACCAACTCCAGGATGAGACCGAGCGCCTCGTCCGCCAGGGACACCTATCCCGGTTCGTGGCCGGACATAAGGAAGACCAAGGTGCCCCAGAGGAGATCGACAACCCCCCGCGGGGTCCACATCAATTTCATCGCTGGAGGAGCTGCATCAGGAGGAGATAGTAGCCGAGGAAGGAAGTGTCATGCTGAGCAGGCGAGCCGAGCCACCGAGCCTCCCAAGGCCCCGCCAAGTGAGCCATAGGTCTTAGTCTTCTCCGACCAAGACCTGGAAGGGCTGACCACCCCGCATGACGAGGCCCTAGTTGTATCAGCTATGATAAACCATTGTAACGTAGATAGGATTCTAGTTGACAATGGGAGCGCCCCTGATGTATTATCTTATGAGTGTTTTCTTAAGATGGGGGAGAATTCGTCTAAACTCCGCCCGATCCGAACCCCCCTTTGTGGGTTCAATGGCCAGGCCACTTATTCCGAGGGAGCCCTGAGCCTGCCGGTTACTCTCGGCACCCCACCCAAAACCGTTACGGTTAAGGTGGACTTCATAGTGATCAAGGGTATGATGGCATACAACGCAATCTTTCACTGGGGGATCCTTAGCCAAACGAAAGCGGTGCCCTCTACCTATCACCAAAAGATGAAGTTCCCCACTAAACATGGGGTGGGGGAAGTCCGGGGCAACCAGGCATTGGCCATAAGGTGCTACATTATCTCGGTCGAAGTCACAAGGTCGAACAGGAAGAACAAGGGCCCCCGGGAAGTCGAGGAAAAACCCACAACATCCGAGCCTGGAGGCGAGTTGTTAACGGTTTTCCTAAACGATGACCTGACCCTAGGAGTAAAGATTAGAGCCGACCTACCATCCGAGGCTCAGCAGTAATACAAAGAATTCCTTTCCGGGTACATCCGAGTCTTTGCATGGTCTGATGATCAACTCCCTGGGATACCGGGAGAGGCAATAGTGCATAAACTCAACCTTGACCCCACCGTGAAGCCCGTACAACAACGCAGAAGGAAGCACTCCCCACAAAAGTAGACAGTCATCAAGGAGCAAGTCACCAAGGGGCAGAGTACTGGTCTTTTTAGGTCGGTCCTGTACCCAATGTGGCTGGCTAACGTCGTCTTGGTGCCAAAAGCTTTGGGAAAGTAGCGAATGTGCGTGGACTTCACCGACTTGAACAAAGCCACACCAAAAGACTGCTATCCATTGCCGAGCATCGACCAACTGGTTGACTCAACCTCGGGCAACGAGAAACTCAGCTTCATGGATGCCTATTCAGGTTACCACCAGATCAGAACGGATCCAGAAGATATCGAGAAGACCGCCTTAATCATCGACTTCGGCGTACACTATTACACCTAGATGCCCTTCGGGTTGAGGAACGCTGGAGCTACGTACCAGAGGCTGGTCAACCATATGTTCGAGGGACACCTCGACCGGAACGTCGAGGCCTATATTGACGACATGCTCGTCAAGACCCCCAAGGCCGAGGACCACTTCGCCGACCTAGCTGAGACCTTCGACACTCTCTTGAGGTACAATATGAAGCTCAACCCCGCCAAGTGTGCCTTCGAAGTAAGGTCCGGGAAATTCCTGGGCTTCTTGGTGACCCAACGTGGGATCGAGGCAAACCCCGACAAGGTTTAGGCCATCCTGGACATGTGGCCACCCACCTACACAAAGGACGTTCAACGCCTTACCGAGCTCATCACTGCGCTCAACCGATTCCTTTCCCGTGCGGCCGAACGATGCCTACCCTTTTTCAAACTATTGAGGGGGCCCAAAATGGCATCTGATACGTTTGCATGGGACGAGGAATGCCAAAAGACATTCACTGAGCTTAAGGAGTTCCTGGCTTCGCCCCCGGTGCTATCCAAGCCCGTTCCAGGTGAAGCCTTACATCTCTACCTCTCGGCAACTCCATCCACAGTTAGCTCGGTCCTGGTCAGAAATGACTCGGGAGTCAAGGGACCGGTCTACTACACCAGCAAGGTGCTCAACGAGGCTGAATGAAGGTACCCCGCAACCGAGAGACTCATGCTAGCGTTGGGTACCTCGGCCAAGCGCCTTCGACCCTACTTCCAAGGGCACTCCATCATCGTGTTGAACGGCGAACCACTGAAGAGGATCCTCGCTCACCCAGAAGCCTCGGGACGCCTCGTCAAGTGGGCCATTATGCTCGGGGCCTACGATATATCGTACCGGCATCACTCGGCTATCAAAGGACAGGCGCTCATTGACTTCATTACCGAGAGCATCATCCCGACCGAAGAAAAATCTCCGTCCGCACCCAGGCCAACCTGGGAATTGTTCATCGACGGATCCTCCAACTTGGTCAGGAGTGGCGCCGGTATCCTCCTGAAGTCCCCCGAAGGAGCAGAGTTACAATACGCCCTGAAGTTCAACTTCCAGGCATCCAACAACGCCTCTGAGTATGAAGCCCTTATATCGAGAGCCCGCATGGCCCGGCGGTTGGGGGCTGAGCGAGTCAGAATTCACACTGACTCCCAACTGGTCGCTAGCCAGGTCAATGGTGATTACGAAGCTCAGGAAGCACCGATGGTCAAATACCTCCAGCTGGTCAAAACCGTGGCACAACAGTTCAAGAGTTTTGAGGTAGTCCGAATAGCTCGGGAGGAAAACTCCCGAGCAGACGTCCTCTCTCGGCTGGCCTCCTCTCTTGACCCCGAGGGTACTCGATCGGTCCTTCTCGAAGAGCTATAGCGACCGAGCATTGATTCGGAGCTCATGGCTGTTGACTCGGCCTCCCCAAGCGACTGGCGCACCCCCTATCTGTCGTGGCTCCAAAACTCTTAGGAGCCTCCTGACCTTCGGGAAGCCCGGAGATTGAAATACCAAGCTCGACGATTCGTCATTCTGGACGGCACTTTATATCGCATATCCTTCTCCGGTCCCCTACTGAAGTGCATCAGTACTGACGAAGCTAGCCGAGAGATTCAAGAGGTTCACTGTAACGACCCAATAATTCGATTACCGGGAAGGCCCGATAACCCGAGACTCGCACCGCCACCCACGAGTCCGAAGACTCGGAAGGGTTAAAAGGATGGTGTGGAGACTACACAAGTATCACAATTAATTGCAGAAATTAAATAGTTATATGATTAAGCAGGAAATAAATTAATAGTTTACATGATACATGGTCTACAAGATATAACAAAATAACAACAGTAGTAGTCCACAACTAGTACAGAGACAAGAAAGGAAAGTACAGCTACACGGGGCATAACCCGGCTCTGACCTCTGGCACTAACGCTGGGCACCTGAACCACGCTGAGCCTCAGACCCGCTCCCCTGAGGCCGCGACTCACCTGAAACATGGTGAAAACATGCAGGGAATGAGTCTCGGAACAAGACTTAGTAGGGGTCACTCGAACCCTACGTCGCGAACGGAGAAACCGCTACGCTAACAGTAAGCGAGTACCTCAGAAAGAGAAGCCCTGCAGTCTACAAAACACCGATCTCACGGCACGAAAGCAGACACACGTGCCACAGTAGAACGACCGGAGCACCACGGTCGACACGACAAAACCCGGAGGTCGAAGTCGCAAAGACTGACAGTCTGACACTCTCGACTCGACAGGAGTACCTCCCACTAGAAGCACAGTCGGTAGCGTCCCCTGACGTCTTACACCGCACCGCAGGTGAACTGCCTAACGTGGAAGCTCCTACCAGAGGCACGGACACCGAACGAGTAACCGCAAACAAGTGACTAGCTGGGGTCACGCCCGTCAGCGTGGGTCCAACCGCCCCCAACCACGTGTGCACACACAGACCGTACGTCCTAGGTCTGGCCTCTAACTAGTTTTCCCCTGGAGCCGGACTCTGGCTACCGACGAGGGGCCCGACGAAAACCAGTCTAAAATCGTCCTCAGGGTAGCCTTTCCACCACTCCCTGGTGGGTCCACTCGCGTGCAGGCAGACTACGACTAGTGGAGGGTCACTACGGAGTAGACTCTCAAGTCAACGGAAAACAACGTCCGCATCCGATGACGTATGGGGACCGTCCCACGTACCAGCACCGTCGCACGGTGACCACGGTCGGAAAGGAAATGGGGTTGCAAACCACCCGGGCAACCCTGAGCCTGACGGTCTACCCTAGACGCGTCACAGGCTCTGATAGTCTAAGGTTGGATCGTCACAGCCATCTGACGGCCAAACACAGTGGCGTCAGACACCCGGTGCAAAATAGGGTGTAACGCACCTTCCCTGGCGCGTTACAGTCTGTGACGCGCCTACACCGGTGCGTCACAAGATGAGTGGAAACATACTGTGACACATGCCACTCGGTGCGTCACAGGCCCTAATGCACTTAGCCTGGTGCGTTACAGTGTGGGGATGTGTCCACTCTAACGCTCCCACATAGGGGCGTCACAAGGCTGTGACGCGCCAAGACTGGTGCGTGACATGCCTTGACCCCCAACGGTCAAAAACCCAACGGTCAAAAGCCAACGGTCGAACGCCCCTGACGGTCCAACCTAGGTGCGTCACAGCACCTGTGGCGGTCTATTGTTGGACCTTCACAGCCCACAGACCCCAACGGGCTGAACACAGGGCTGTAACACACCCACCTGGGCACGTTACATAGCGTGACGGTCATTGGAAGGACCGTCACACCCGCCCGAGGGCGAAACTACGGGAAACGCCCAAAAAAATTGACCACGCCCCCGTGCCTCCACCGGAGAGGGGGAAATCAAAGGGGAAGACCCCTGGGGACCCCTAGCATGCTTCTAAGCCATCAAAATGCGAAATCATGGCCTAAAACCATAGATCAGGCGAACTCTCCCCAAAATCATGCTTTTCCCCAAACCCGTTCAAAGACACCCCTCTCGGCTCCCATTCGGCCTACAAAACGCGGGGGATGACGGGATGAGCATAGGGATTTGTCCCCCTACCTCAATGGAGGGAAAGCTCTACCGAATCGAGCTCAAATCATGAAGAACGCTTTTGGAAACCCCACTCCTTCATGCTTCCCACGAACACCGCACGCCCACGAGATCGCCTCGCCGCCGCCCAAGTCGCCCCGTCTTCGCCCGGCCGCCGTCTGCAGCCGGAGAGAGGCCCGCCATGATCGAATGGGAGAGAGAGAGAGAGGGAGAGGGGGAGAGGGGGTGGTTTCCACGGTGGGAGGAAGAAGAAGAAGAAGAAGGGTGGGGGAGAGAGAGAAAAGAGAGGGTATTTATAGGAAAATCCAGAAATTCCAAAAAATACCCAAAAATCAAAAAATACATTTCTGCGATCCTCGGAACGCACCGATCGCAACGGTACCACTCTCACCTTGGTGAACGACCCGTTTCACCCGCAACGAGGTTCCGCAAGAATTACCGAAACACACACCGGTAATCGGAAAACACACGCGGAAAATTCACGGAACGCTTCCGGTCCTCCGAAACAACTCCAGATCACGCCGATCCGAACACAAAAGATATCCGAAACAAAATTTTGTGCACAGCGGAGTCGGACACTCTGAGAAACCAGATCTGGGACCCACGAAGAAGGATCCGAAAGGTCCGAGATAATACATTCACGAAGGCCTGTGCAGAGCGCATCAAGGGGGAAGGTCGCTCGCCAGGATCTTGCTTCGACAGAGTTACTGGTGGCCCACTCTGCGGCGCGACTACTCGACCTACGTGCAATAGTGTGACCAATGCCAGTGATTTGATCACTTGGTCCATCAGCCGGCAACGGAGCTTGTCACCCTAGCCGAGCCTTATCCTTTCGCTCGGTGGGGGATCGACATCCTTGGGCCGTTCCCTACGGCCCAGGCCCAGAAGAAATTCATCATCGTCGCCATCGACTACTTCACCAAGTGGATCGAGGCCGAAGCTACAGCTAGGATCACCGAGACAGTAGTGTGGAGTTTCGTCTGGAAGTCGATCATCTGTCGTTACGGCATCCCCCGGGTGATAGTGAGCGATAATGGTCGGTAATTAGATTCTCGTTATTTCCGAGACAGATGTGCCGACCTAAACATTCGCTATCACTTCACTTCAATCGCCCACCCTCAGGCTAACGGGCTGGTCAAAAATGTCAATAAGACTATCTTAAAAGGCATCAAGACTAGGCTCGGCAAAGCCCAGGGGCAGCTGGCTTGAGGAATTGTCGAATGTACTTTGGTCGCACAGAACGACTCCCAGAACGGCAACCGGTGAGAGTCCCTTTCAGCTGGTGTACAGCACCGAGGCCGTGATCCCGTTAGAGATTGGCAATCCCTCCCTCTGAGTCATCCGCTTCTCGCCCGAGGTAAACGACCAGAAGCTGCTCGAAAACCTCGACCTAGCAGATGAAGTCTGAGAGATTGCTAGCGTCCGAGCAACGGAATATCAATGCCGCCTCACTCGATACTGCAATGTCAAAGTCCGAAACAGACACTTCCAGTCGGGAGACTTCGTCCTCAGAAAAGTTGAAGCCTCTCGACCACTTGAGGCGGCGGGCAAGCTATCCCCTAATTGGGAAGGCCCCTATTGAGTGGTCGAGATGCTCGGGAAGGGAGCGTACCGGCTAACTACTATGGAAGGAGAACCCATCCCTCGGACGTGAAACGCGACTACACTACGCAAGTTCTACTTCTGAACACTTCAGTCGTGTAAGCAATATGAGATAAAAAAAAAATTTCCTTCCTCTTTCATTCAAATAATTATTTGTACATCAAAAAGGCCGAAGCTAATACAATACATGTCAAAAAAGAAAAAATCCATCTGGCACCGCCGTACGAGCCCATCGCTCAGCTGACTCGGTTAACCTTGCTGCGTCCAGCCACTGACTCTGCCTCGTGCAGAAACTGGCTCGGATAAAGGATAGTCGACCCCGTTGGCTCGGGTAACTCAGAACAAAGGTGACAGAGGAAGGTTACCTTCCAAGTTGCACATGGAATATGAAGGGGAAGAGGAAGCCAACTAATCGCAGGGAATGCCGAGAGGCATCCTGCAAAGAGTGAAAGAAATGATAGAAGGGCAAAAGAGAGAGAAAGAGGCTGCGAGGAGAAGTGAGGAGAAGCAGGAAGTGGAGAGGAATCTTGAGAGAGATCCCCTCCAAAGAGTGAGCGGGAAGGGACGAGAGAAGGGGGTGCCTGATCCCCCCATCCGTCTGCCGTTACATCCCTCCCCGCAGGCGCCGTCGGAACTGATAAAAAGAAGGTGACGTGATTCCGCACGTCGAACCCCCTTCTAACACGCCCGCCGGCCGTCGAACTCCCTGCAGACCCGAAGCAGCAAAGACTCTCTGCCCTCCATCATCTGCAGCTTCATCTCCCAGAGCGTCTTCCATGCTTCAAATTTGACAGCACAACGCTTCGTGAAGAAGGAGGGAGGAAGGACTGTCAGAGAAAAACCCTAAGCGAAGGAGAGGAGGAGACGCCCTTCAGCCCTTTTATAGGTGAAGGGGGGTTACTTGCCTTAAATGATTCTCCCCTCGAAAACATGCCAAAGGGACCTCTCCCTACGAACGGTCACCTCAGACTCCTCGGTTCCATCCCAGCGGGACACACAAAGCGGCCGGGCATTCAAAGCATCAGAAAACGGAAAGACACCCTGTCAGGCGCCCGCCCAACCATCATGCGAGATCCACGCAAAAAGTATCGGCACTTTCCAACTACTGCGGATACGCTGGTCAAACCACGGCAATGTCGGTAAAAAATAGTTAAGTCTTTATCATAATGCTACTACCTTACGTTCTCGACCTTCCTTTACACAAAAAGAGAAGTTTTTCTTCAAAAAAGGAAAAACGTACAAGGAGAAAAAGAAAAATGGATACATCAGGCCCCTGGCCCATCCTGAGGCTCAGAAGTTGAAGGCTCAGACGGTCTGCCCCCAACACCCTCGGCGATGGCCGACCCTGGCACTGACCCCACCTGCGTGGGAACTGCCTCGGTTGCGCGCCCTCCCGAGGCATCCAGAGTTGGCGACCCCTCGGACGAAGACAAGTCCCCCTGGAGGCACAGGACGCGGAAAGCAGAAAGAAGAAGATAAGAGTTGGCCACCAGCTATATGGGAGCCAACAGGAAGAAATTGAGAAGGTTAAGAACAAAAGGGTCGAAGGGAAGACGGAATCCACCCTTCCACGATAGAAGGAAGGAGCAGAAATGGCCCCTACGAGAATCCAAACTTGTCTCGTTTGGGGTAGCCGCGGTGAAGTAGTCCTGCCAGGGCAGGCGAAACTGGTTCTCCAGCTGCTTCACCTCCGCCTCCCCCAACTCGCTGCAGTTCGAAGCTTGTGGTATCACCACCACCCTCGCCTCAGGCTCACCCTCCAGTTCCTCGACCTCCGAACGCTGGTCCGCCATGAAATCTAAGGAGAAATTTGAAGAGGAAGGCTCCCAAGACTCCCAAGACTCTGGAAGAAGGGGAAGCTGTCGGACTGCCTTCGCGGTTGTCTCCGCCAACTCTGCGAACGCCGCCGCAAGTCTCTGCCTTTCCGCTGTATCCCCACGGCGCATCAGAGAGCCCCGAAAGCAAGTACAAAAGAAGGTAAAACCCTAAAACGGAGGGAGTATGGAACGATAGCAAGCGTATAACGCTTATATCCCCTCGCGGAAGGCGGCGTGTCATTCCGACCTCCGAGAAAAGGGGGGCCCCCTCATTTCAAATCCGTTAGGATTATCATTATTACGGGCCTAGGTGACCACGACACATGGCTTCTTAACACCGCCAGATCTCCACCCACCCGAGCCACACTGGTCCAAAATCGCAACGGCTACTCTTACGAGCCTGCCAAGGCTCAAGAGTAGGAGGGGGACAAGTGGAGAGGGAGATTTCTGTAGCCCATCTAAGAGCAGTCGAACTAGGTCCAGCGAGACCAAACGAGGCCCAGCTCATCTAAGTGACCGCCTCGTAGGGCCCACTTAACATAAAAGCCCAATAAGTTCACTCGGGATCAAGCACTTCCTAGGTGGCCATTAGGCTCAGAAGGCCGAGCGTCGGTACGGTCAGAGGAAGACCCACGCCCGACCTATCCCCCTCGCCGGGATAAGGGCTAGCGCCCAGCGCCCACTCCGACCGAGCCTCACCCAAGCTATGCCTATCACCCGGGACAGGGCTAGCACTCTTCACGCTTGGGTCGACCGATGGTTGCTTATCCATGCTGCCGTTGAGAGCCCTTTCCAAGCAGGAGTTTATGAGGATAAGGGGGCCCACGAATCCTCAAGGCTATAAAGAGCCCACGATGAGGACGTAAAGAGCCCACGTCGAGAACGTAACCCCCGCTTGAAACTCCTCAGCTTACGGGACTCATAAGGCTGGCGCACTATTTAAACCTGGGACTCCCTCTAGCGAAAGGTAATGCCAACATATGCCTAAAACTCCCTGAGCAGGAACCACTTCACCACCTTGGTGGATAGGGATCTCATGCATCTCTTTCCTCCTCCCTTCATAGCTTCCACCACTGCTCTACTGGCTTAGGCATCAGAGGGTTTTCCCCAGGGAACCATCCCTGGGCCCCCTGATCTGTTTCCCTTCCTTGCAGTTCACTGATCAGTGATCATCTCCTCTAGCTCAGGACCAGCGTGAGATCGCCCCTCTTCAATTAGGTTTGTTCTTTTGTGTGAGTGAGCGTTGCATGTAAAGTTGCGTCACACCCTCAAGATCTTCTCCTAGGGGCAGCTCTCATTTCTTTTCCTACTTCAATCCTTTGTTTGATTCTTCACCCACCATGTCTTCTTACAATTTCTCCCACTCCCATGAGGACTCTCTCTCTCAGGGACTTCTGGAGGACCCACCTAGGGTCGCCCACGTGCAGGGGAGAGATGGGACCGCCCCTCCTCTCCCAACCGTTGTTGTTGAGGGTGCTCAACCCTCCCTTTCTGATGCCTTCTCTCAGAACTCGGCCAATCAAATCATTCACATGATGGCCCAGCTAGACCCAACTCTGCTCCACCTCATCCGTCAAGCTCTGCAGGGGCCGGATGCCCCCGTCTTCAGTTCCCTCTCATGGCATGTCTGCTACCGCCACTTCATCTCCTGTTGTTGGTTTAGGTGCTGCTTCTGCTGCGCCCATTGATCTCACTCCTGTCCATCCTCAGACCCTCTGGTTTCCTTGCATGGAGGTGGGCCAAGCCTCTACCTCGGCCCACCAACCTCTCGACAAGGGGAAGACCCAGATCCCCTTGAGTTCTTATTCTGATCCTTATACCTCTGTCTCACCAGCGCCGCAGGCCCTTGTGGCCCCGACTGATTATATTCGTCTTCAACCATGGGCCGCCCAGTTGGCTCATGCGGATATGGGCCCTTCCTTGGCCCATTATCCATCTTATGGGATTCCCCCTTCATTAGTTTACCCATCAGCTCCATATACTGGTTCTATTCTTCCTGCTTTGTCTCCTCCTTCCCAGGAACGGGAACTTCTCGATAAATGGGCTGCCATGCAACAGTAAATTGACCTCCTCCATAAGCGGGTCAGCCCGCAGTCTCTTGCGGATGTCCCCATTCCTAACTTCCGGGACATTCGTTTCCTCCCCAGTCGGAGCTCCCCACGTACCGTAAGTACGACGGGAACATCAACCCGTTTATTCACATAAGGGAGTTTCTATATGAATCGACGCAGTTCCAGCATGATGACCGCCTTATGGTGTATCTCTTCCACCGGTCATTGGACGGGGTGGCGCTAGAATGGTTCTACACTTTGCCGTTGGAGGAGGCAGAAAGCTTCAAGGTGGTCAAGGAGAAGTTCATACAAAGATTTCAAGACCGGGTAGGCCCGGAGTATTCTTTCACGGACCTAGTAGCAGAGAAGATGAAGACAGATGAAGATTTTGCCACTTATGTAGATAGATGGAGGCAGATGGCCTCCCGTGTGCCCGGGCAGATCACGGAAGAAGAAAAAGTGAAATTGTTAATTTCAAATGCTACCCCGACGTTCCGGAATATTCTGGCGATGAATGATATATCAAATATGCACTAGTTGTACAGTCGAGCCCGGTTTATACAAACCCAGTTCAAGGACTCCCCTATCCATTCCCTATTTGAGGCCCAGAAATCCAAAACCACGAGAAAATCCCAGGTCCCTATTATTGAGGGAGTTCAGACTAACGAGTAGGTGCAGGCTGTTCAATTCCCCAACCAGTTCGCTCCACCCCGTTTCCAGCAACCTCCACGCAATCCCCAGTTCTCCTCTCCGCCAGCTCCCCGACCTTCTTTTCCCGCTCCACAACAGCCACAACAACAACAACCACCACCACAACAGCCTCATCAACCACCCCAATACCACAACGTTCCTCCCCCTGCTGGCTATGCACCTGCCCGGCCGGGTCTGAAAAGAGCCCATTATCCTCCACTCCCCGAAACTTTGCCAGACATATTCTCAGCTTTAATGTACACTGGTGACATATAACTCCCCCCGGAACATCAGAACTGGAACCCGACCGCCGATCAATCAAGATATTGTATATATCATCGACAGCATGGGCACACTATAGATAGGTGCTTCCAATTCCATGATTTAGTGTATGATTTACACGAGGGGCAAAGGATTGACTGGGCCCAGATGCATAAGTTGATAGAAGACATCAAAGAGAAGAGAAGACAGGCAAGGCCGCAGCAGGCGGCGCCACATCAGCAGCAATTTCAGCAACCCCAACCTCAACCTCAGCAGCAGCAGCAACCACCTGAACTCGGGATTCACCAAAATCCTATGCCAGACCATCCGCCCGCTCCGCAACAGCAGCCACAGGCACCGGCACAAGTCAATGTTGTTCACCGCCCAGCCCCTAATGCTGGGTGGTCGTATGATGATGAGACTCTCGCTCATCTTCTGGCCTTCCACCACGCATACACCAACTCCCCCACACCTCCTATTCCTTCCATTCTCTGGCCCACCGCCTTGACCACTGCTCCACCCTCTATTCCCTCCAGGTCATCTATTACACCCACCGCTTTACCCACCATTCCACCAATCCTTGGACCATCACCTGCCATGCCCTCCATCGTTACCCCTCCACTCAACCCTTCACCGATCACCACTCCGCTAGGGCTCAGACCAGCCTCCGCCATCGTCACCCCCATTTCTATCCCTCCTACTCACCCCACTGGGCTAATCGGGAGTCCATCTGATGCCGTGTCGGCATGAAACTTCACCCTCCGGAGCAGGTGTTTATTTCATAGAAGCTATCCCTCTACTGGTGCACCTGCACCCAACCCCCCAATTCCTTCCTCAGCAGTTGAAGCAGAAGAAACTGACCCCTTGTCGGGCACCAGATATGATTTGTTACAGCACTTGGACCGGATGCCGGCCAAGATCTCAGTCCTGGAGTTAATCAAGAGGTCCACGCTACCCCAAGATGCCCTAAGGGCTTTTCTGCAGAAAGTCATGGTTAGCGAGGACGTGGAGGTAGATAGTTTGCCGTCTGTGATGGCTACTATTACAAAGGGGCCATCTATTTCTTTTTCTGAATCAGAGCTAGCACCCCCAGAGGCACGTCAGATGCCACTATGTATTACAATTTCATTGAACAAAGTGGCCATTGACTTAGCTCTAGTGGACACGGGAGCTTCTATTAATGTTTGTCCTTTGAGCACGTTGCGTGCCTGCAACATATCTGAAGACATGCTAAGGCCGACGCCGAAAACTATTGGGGCGTACGATAACTCCAGGAGAGCTTGCCACGGGATCGTGACAGTGCAGGCTGAGCTAGGGCCTTTGAAAATGGACGTGGAATTCTATGTGTTGGACATAGACCCGATGTTCAAGGCTATTCTGGGTCGTCCATGGATTGACAGCTTGAATGCAGTTCCCTCCACCGCCCACCAGTGCCTCAAATTCCCATTTCAGGGGCGGGTAGTCAAGGTGAACAGTGTTTCCACAGTCTAGACAGTGGATGCTATTGCTGACAAGATTCTGCCTACGCTATGGCCAAGCAACAAGCCAGTGTTATCAGTGATGAACTTGAACTTTCCATGGGCATATACGTCACGCAAGCCCGCCACTGCACCAGTAAATGTCAAAATTAAGTCCAAGATTAGAGATTCTAAGGGGTGGAACATGATCTTGAAACTAGGCTATCATCCAGGTATGGGCCTTGGCGCACAATTGCAGGGCCGGACCAATCCCGTCCCCAAGGGAAGAAAGATGAGCTGAAGAGGCCTTGGCTACCGAGAGTCCGCATTGTCAATACTGGGAGACTCCGGGCCACTGACGTGGGACTATCGCCAATATTTCGTAAAAGGCCGGTTGCAGCCAGGTACTTTAAAGAGGGCGCCGCCCTGTGTTGATGAGAAGAATGATGCTGCTTTTGCTATTGCTGGCGCACCACCGCCACTGAAGGGGCTGGTAGGCGACATGGAAGATTTTTGTAGTTGTTTTGAGAAGATGTTTCACGAGGAAGAAGTTTACCCGAAGAAAGTGGAGATGCAGCTAGTAAAGCACTCTCCGGTTGAGCCAGTTTACCGGAGGCCACGGGCGGAGGGGAGCTCCATCATTACCTTTTCTTGGCCTCCTTCCCGCTTTGCCCCCCTGCTTCGACGATTGGATTTATTCCCCGTTCACCGCCAATCATGGTCGACCCATTCTTTACGGAAAGGCCACTTGAAGTTTTATTTGTTCCATGTGCATGCGGGAAGTGCCCACCTATTGATTTGTCCACCATGTGGACCCCTACAACCAATCTTCATGAAATGTGGTTTTCTTCTTCTGACCCATTCTTCGATGTTCTCTTCCCGTCTCCATTTCCCATGCAACTTCCTCCTCCTCCTTCCTCCTCTGACCTCTCTTGTTGCATGATTTCCTCCGATCTCCAAAAAAAACGTCAATTTTAAAACGGAGGTTTCAATGGAGGATTACGCTATGTTCTGTCCGTCTTCCTGCCAGGGGCATGAGGCCCCTGCTTCTTTCCCTGTAAATTTCTTATCTTCTAGGTTAGATGTACAGTGTACAGAGTCCCCTAGGTTGGTAGAGTCAGTTGGGGTAGAGTCTAGCTCTAGTATTGTCAACCCATCCACGTCTGCGGCGCACCCGGTGATGCATTATTCTAAGTCCGTTCCAGATAGGTTTCTTCAGGATCTAGCCCAAAGATGTCATGCCCTCCTCAAATGTCTTGAGTTTGTAGAGACCGTAATCATCTTAGAGGATGATGAGGAAGTAGGTGGGGTGTGGAGCAATGACGGATTAGAAGTTTATGAAATCATAGATGAGAAGGACCCAACCGATGATGTGGAAAGCGATGTGGATGACGGTGCCGACCTGTATGCACAAGGTTTAAGAAGGTTTGATGAACCGTCGTCGACAGTGGATGAACCCACGAAAGAAATTGATCTTGGGACTGAAGAGGACCCTAGGCCCATAATCATTTCCGCTAATCTCCCTCCTCAGGCTGAAGAGAAGCTAATCAAGGTTTTGAGGGAGTATAACGATTCTTTTGCCTGGTCCTATGAGGACATGCCGGGTCTTGACCTTGCCCTGGTTGAACACAGACTTATCCTTAAACCAGGGGCAACGCCTGTCAAACAAAAATCAAGGAGATTCCACCCTCAAATGGCCTTAAGGATAAAGGAAGAGGTTGATAAATTACACAAGGCCAAGTTCATTAGAGGTGTGTTATATCTGCAATGGGTGGCAAATATAGTCCCGGTGATGAAAAAAGATGAAAAAATTCGGATTTGCATTGATTTCAGGGACTTAAATAAGGCATGTCCGAAAGATGATTTCCCGCTTCCTCACATTGATGTATTGGTGGACAACATGGCTGGGTATGAAGCCCTCTCGTTTATGGATGGATATTCTGGATACAACCAAATCCGTCTTGCTCCTAAAGATCAAGAGAAAACCTCGTTCACCACGCCCTGGGGCACATATTGCTATGTTGTCATGCCATTTGGATTGAAGAATGCAGGTGCCATGTATCAGCGCGCGATGATGGCTATCTTCCACAACATGATGCATGTGTATATGGAAGCCTACGTGGATGACATTTTGGTGAAATCGAGTTCCAAGGAAGGGCATCCCGCCATTTTAGCCAAGGTGTTGCAAAGGGCTAAGGCGTACAAGTTAAAAATGAATCCAAAGAAATGTGTGTTTGGAGTTACATCAGGGAAATTGCTAGGGTTCATAGTTAGCAAGCGGGGGATTCAGATCGATCCGAAAAAATCAAAGGCCATTATGGAAATGCCACCGCCTAAGAACATCACGGAGCTTAGAGGATTGATTGGGCATTTGCAATTTATCCGAAGATTTATATCTCAACATTCGCAAAGATGCCGCCCATTTTATGAATTGTTGAAGGCGGGGGCCAAATTTGAATGGAACGAACAATGTCGGAAGGCTTATGAGGATCTCAAGGTTTATTTATCTAATCCCCCGGTTCTGCAACCACCTGTCCCTGGGAAACCCTTGATCTTATACAATTCTGTTATTGATGACTCCCTAGGAGTTGTCCTGGCTCAAGTGGACAACGAAGGAAAGGAAAGGGAAGCATACTATCTCTCTAGGTTGTCTAATCCTACTGAATCTAGGTATACTACCATGGAGAAAACATGTGCAACATTAGTATGGGTAGCTCAGAAGCTCAAGCACTATTTCCTCGCCCATGAGGTCAAGTTGATCTCTAGAATGGACCCGATTCGCTACCTCTTAGAAAAACCCATCCTTTCTAGCAGATTAGCTCACTGGCAGAGCTTTCTTTCTCAATTTGATATCACCTTCGTCGTTCAAAAAGTGATCAAGGGATACGTGATTGTTGAACATCTCGCTCACTCTCCTATCCCTCACACCGATTCGATCCAGGATGAGTTTCCCGATGAGCATCTGGCTGTACTTACTCATCTCCCCTTCTGGTCCTTGCACTTTGACGGTGCTTTTAACTCTCAGGGCGGTGGAATCGGCGCCATTCTCCTCACTCCGGAAGGAGTAACCATCCCCATCGCTTACCAGCTCTCTTTCCCTGCCACAAATAACATAGCCGAGTATGAGGCTCTCCTTGCCAGACTGAAGCATGCTTACATCATGGGCGTGCGATACCTAAACATCATAAGAGACTCTCAATTGGTGCTGCGCCAAGTTCTTTCAACTTACCGCACCCATGACCCTAGACTCAAGCCCTATCAAGATTTGGTCACGCTCTTGGCTAGGCAGTTCCGTAAACTCATCTACATTCATACTCCTCGTTCTCAGAACATTTTGGCTGATGCGTTAGCATCTCTTACTTCCTCCCTTGCCCGCCCTCTCAGTCGCGCCACTGAGACCATTGTGGTCCAGCGGTTAGACGCTCCTTCCCTTCAGGATCCCTGGTTTGACAACCTTAGGAAGACTGTTGTTGTGAATGTGATTTTGATGATTACAAAATGCCTTTGTTGCTTGGCCTTGTGCGTGAATGGTTTTTGATGATTACAAAATTTCTTTGTTGCTTGGCCTTGTGCGTGAATGGTTATTCATGTCTTCCTGTGTATGAAGTTTGAAATGGTTGTGGAAATGGCTGTGGAAATGATCATAAACTAAATGGTTGTGGAAATGCTCACAAACTACTTTTATTGGGATATCATGTCGATGCATTTGTGACTCTATAAGGCTCATATGTGCTTTGATGCTAGCACATTGCATTCTGGAAAACATGCTTGGATAAATGTCATATTGAGCCTCATGTCATGCATGGTAATGCTAAATGATTGATTGAGATGCAAATACCATTGCTAGCCCCCAAGGTAATGATGTGTGGATTGATGAGAGTTTGGATGATGATCAAATTGAATGTGACTCAATATCATTCTATGTGGCTTGGCTCCTTACTCTTTGAATTCCAAATTTATACTATCATGCAATGGTGAATGATATTTGGAATTTCATGACTCTGTGTATGAATGATTCAACCAATCAACAAGAAATGTTAACTCAGGCAAAACAATGAAGTAAGTGTTGCTATATGGAGTTAAATGGATATTTCGTTCCTCCTTCACTCTTGGAATATGTTCAATGATGTATTTTATTATGAACATGTTCATAGTGTTAATGCTTGATGTAAAGATCTTGATTTTTAACTAACCTCTTGCTTTATCATGTTTTTCAGGATGAAAAATCATGGTTGATCTTCATGGGATTATGGTAATATTTAATCAATTGTTTCCCATTGATTTGATGGAGGTTTTAGTTATTTTTCAGGCCCAAACAAGAAGGGGTTGACCCATGGGGTCGACCCTCTGAGGTTCTGTCCAAAACAGAACTTAATTTTGTGAAACCTGCCTGAAAGGGTCGACCCCTGTAACCCAGAACCAAAAGTGGTTCTGTTTGGGTTCTGGAAACACGAGGGTCGACCCTGGGGTCGACCCCTGCAACCTAGAACCAAATGTTGGTTCTGTTTGGCTTCTGTTTGCCCGAGGGTCGACCCTGGGGTCAACCCTTTCCGATTCGACCTCCAACCGTGATTTTTGACCGCCGTTTTCTTGCTCCTAAAGTCTTCTAATCCGAGTCCAACTTCCACAAATCACTCCATGACTTGTGGATCTTGTCCCAGGGCTATCTCTTGACCGTCCAAACACATATATACATCTCTTGGGTTGCAAACCCTAAGGAACAAGAAGCTAGATCTAAAATTTGGGTGTTTTCTAACCCTTGTGAGTGCAGGTTGAAGGTAGCAGCTCCATGGCTTCTCCCACATTCTTCTGAGCTTGTATGTGAAGGGAAGAAGGTGGATTCAAGTCTCCAATCGATCCCCTACTGGAAGCTGCGTGGGAAATCAAGTTACAACTTCGTTTTTGCAAGAATCGATCATCTTTTTTCAAGAACGTTCTTCATCCTGCAGAAGCAATCAAATACGTTTGAAGAAGAGAAAGG
Source organism: Amorphophallus konjac (assembly GCA_022559845.1). NCBI lineage: Eukaryota > Viridiplantae > Streptophyta > Magnoliopsida > Alismatales > Araceae > Amorphophallus > Amorphophallus konjac. The sequence continues at coordinate 77,099,113 of CM040123.1, read as the reverse complement.
GGGAGCTCTAATCACTATAAAATCTTCCTTATTCTGATCTTTGTTGATAGAGTTTGAAAATCTGCTTTAAGGCATATTAGGAGGGCTTCATATGTCCTCTCTCTTGCATATATATATGAGCTACGATTTTTGTGATACAACAATTCTAATGCTTATATATTCGTCTTTCGTATAGGTGAAGAAAAGGGAGAAAACGAAGTGAAGCTCCTACCATCGTGAGGATCTGGAGCTCATGGAAGAAAGAAAAGAGGAGCGGCACGAGGAGAAGAAGAAGATGATGTTAAAACCATGATCATCCGTCAATGAGCCTAGAAGAATCAGATTTTGTTGAAGAAGGGGGATTCTTACTCTTGATGCATCTTTCTAGTTTTCATATGTAGAATTTGGCTGGGGGGTCATAGCATATAATTGTCCTTGTTTCATATACATCTCAAAGAATACTTTGTGTGGGTGTTCGGAGAAAGGGTTCTCCGAGTGTTTGTGTTGTCGTGTATGCGTCGTTTTGTGCGGAGTATATCCGCGTGTATGCTTGGACGTAACTTGGGGTGTGTTCCCCATGTGTGGTTGGGAGTTTACTCCCGTGTGGTTGTGTAGGCAGTGCCTACGTGTGTGTGGATGGAGTTGTGTCTCCGTGTGAAGTATTCAGTTCGGGGTGTGTTCCCCAACGGTGTGTGTGTGTGCGTGCTGCTGTGGCAGCAGCTTGAGGCAAGGCCTTGTGTGTAGTTTGCTGCGAAAGCAGCGTGTGTGTTGTTGGGGTTCGTCCCCGTGTTGCTACTTTTGTAGCGTGTAGTAAAGCCTCACCGGTTTGGTGAGGGGTGGACATAGGGAGCCCGTCGTGGTCCCGAACCACCTTAAAAATCTTCGTGTCTTGTGGTTTGATTCTTGTGATTGTGTGTTCACTATCCTATCTGTTTGTGCAATCGTGTGAGCTCAGTGAGATTGAGTGAATCAAGTTTAAACCTGTTTAGATTAAATTTCTCTATCTTGTAAATTCTACTGTGTGCTAGTCTGTGTTTTTAATTGGACATAGTTTTTAGTAGTAGGATCTATTCACCCCCCCTCTAGATCCGTATTCTTACACTATGGGACCCAACAATTGGTATCAGAGCAAGGCTCTGTTGTCCCTAGATCTTGCGATCTACAGAGTGATCCCAGTGCATTCTACAAGCATGAGTTTTTCTGTTGAACATGTCTCAATGAATTGTTTGCCAATCTTCACTGGTTTGGATTTTGATTCATGGCTAGGCAAACTCTGTATGGTGATCAATTCTATTAATCATAGTCTTTGGAAATTGATTTATCATGGTCCACACATATTACCTCTAGATGAGACCAAGTGGTCTAATCAAGATAAAATGATGCACCATGATAATGTTACTGCCTTGAGTTTATTGAAAGCTTCTGTAAGTACTAACAAGTATCCATTTGTATCTTCTTGTAGGACGGCGAAGGAGCTTATGGACCAGTTGATTAAAGCTCAAGAGAAGGACAGGTTGAAATGTCTCATGGCGGATGATGCTGATCAACAAAGTGACGAAAATGCAGAAGAGGTAGATTCTGATTATGAAGAATTTACTCTTGATGATCTTGTTGAAGCTTATGATGAGTTGGAAAAATAATATAAGAAAATCAAGTCAAAAATTGAAAAAGTAATCTGAAAACATGCTCCATGAAAATAGACCTTGTGATAAGTGTTCTGAGCTTAACAACTTGAATGAACTTTTAGAGCATGATGTTGAATGTCATAAAGAAACCATTGCTTGTTTAAGAAATGAAACTGTTGCCCTCAAGAACAAAATCGATCAATTGGAGAAAACTGAAAAACATCTTAGAAATAAAATGGAATCAAACTCAATTGATCAGGATATTTGCAATGAATTGATTATGAATGATAAACTTGCAAATGAAAATGAACAACTTAAAAAGGAAAACAGTGCTATATTGATTCAGATATCTCTGGTTGAAGATAGCATGAAGTCTTGTGAAAAAGAAAATGCTTTGTTAAAATCTGAAAATGAAAAATTGAAACATCTAAATACAACCTTGTCTAAAAAATTACTTATTTTTGAAAAAGGAAAAACTTTGGCTATTGATGATTGTGAAAAGATGCATGTGCTAGAACAAATGATGGAGAGCTACAAAGCCATCAATGCCCAATTGAATGAAAAAGTCATTTCTTGTGATAATTAGATCATTTCCTATGAATTGCATATTTCATCATTTGAAAAGGAAATTCTTGATCTGAATGCTTCTTTGTCTAAGTTTGTGAATGGGGAAGAAAATCTGAACAAGATATTGGGGGTTAATGTGAATTTCCAAAGAGAGGGGCTGTGCTATAATCCTGTGAACAAAAAGAATTTTGAAAACAAAGTCTATACATCCTTTGTCCATAGTTCAAATATAGCCAACACATCAAATGTGCCTCCAAATCAATCTGCTTCTCAAACAACGAAGAGATCAAATGAAAGTCTGAAAAAGAAACAAAACTTGCATCAAAATGCTAAAAATGTTATTGGTGTCACAATGAATGCCATGAAAAATCATGTTGCACACACACATGCATCCACAAAGAAAATCTCATATTTTTATTGTGGTGAACTTGGTCATATGCTGCATGATTGCTTTTTGATAAAATCTGAAGATCTAGAAGCATGTAAGAAAATGAATGGCCTCACAAAGCCAAGAAAATTTTTGAACACAAAAAGAACTTTTGATAACTCTTATGTTCATGCAAGAAGACCATTTGAAAGATTTGATCAATTGAACTGTTTTCATTGTGGAAGGTTCGGTCACAGGATGAACAATTGCTTTAGTTTGAAAAATGAGAACATCTCTTCAAACCCACAAATATTCCATGCTCATTCTTACAAGAAAAATCTGAAGTCTTTTGGTCATTGTCATTATTGTGGTGAGTTTGGGCATACCATGCATGATTGCTCCTTAATACATTTTGATGATATGCATGCCCAAAAACTGTGGAAGGCACCCACTAGAGGTGCAACTAACCATCCGGGACCCAAGAAGGTTTGGGTACCCAAAACAACCAAATGAGAACTTTGTTGCAAGATTACCTTGAGGCCAAGAGGAAGGCTTTAAGTCGACTTGGCCAGCTCTGGTGTGATGCCTTGGTTAACATGGGCTTGTCCTTGAATTGACACTGATTTATAAGTTGGTTGTTCATGTTTGTGCACATCGATTGTGTGAATTCGAAGTTCATGTTGCTGGAATTGAAGTCTCTAATATGCAGGTTTGAAGAGGCTGTCTTGTGTGTTTTATGTACATCAACCTTGTCTACACATGTGCTTAGACTTGGTTCTTCATGTGTTTAGTCTGGACTCTTTACACTGTTGGGCTAAACTTGTAATCTCTAAAGTGAACTTTGAACTCATGTCAGCTTGAGTGAATCACTTGTATTGAAAGCTGAAACTCATCATTCATTCTTGCAGCTCATAGGAGATTGTCTTGTTGAGAGAGAGAGAGAGTCATATGTGATGTAAAGCCTTGAAGTTAGTTTCTTCAATATGTATTGGCTTAATATTGACATGAATTGAGCTCTTTACAGTGCAGGTTTGATTATGACCATCAACCTTTGAAATCATGATAAGAATTCAAACGTTTGAATGTATTACCATGTGCCTAGATTGAGTTTAATTCATGTTTGGCATTTTTGGGCTCAGATTAACTGTCTTAGACAGTTTTGCTTGTTCCTCAGTTGGTGTCGAAATGCCCATCTTGAGGACCGATTGGTTTGAACTTTTACCCCATTACCCTTAGGGTTTCTCTTCTTATCCTAGAGGAGTTTTGAAAGGGTTTTGGCATGGGGTTCTTGGAGAGAAAGAAAGGAGCTCAAGAGGACTTCAATGCCAGATTTGATCTACTTCCATTTCTTCTGGCTAATATCATTCTATTTCTTGCAGGAGAGAAAGAAAGGAGCTTGTTGATGAAGATGACAACAAGTAAAATAAAGCGAAGAATTTGAGAATGTTAATAAAGGTAACTCAAGACAAAGGTGAGAAAATAAAGTGTTTGCTTAAAGCTCTTTGGTCTTGATGTTAATGCCATAACTTGGCAGACAGTGATTTTGAAGTTTTGAATACCCTTGGTTACTTTTGACAATGTGGATAATGAATGCTTGGCTAAATGGTAGTGAAACATCTGAGCAGTATATATGAGAGTGTAGCCATTGAATGCCTTTTGCTAAACCCCCGATGTCAAATGAGAATACATTTGTTTCTGATCATCATTTCAATGATTACATGGTATATAAAATAGTGACATGTGGAAGGGCAGGTTAAGCCTGTCTGAAAGCTATCACCATGCGTGAGAATATGCCTCCGCCCGGTACCATGAATCATCTATGCATATGGCATCCAACTTAAATGAATTTTTTAAAATCATGCATTGATTATGGGGGAGTTTTGCATGCTAAAAATTTCGAAAATGATGTTTTTTCATTCTCTCAGCATGATGATATTATTTTTTGTGGCTGAACATCTTGAGGACTGAAGTTGATCAATGTTCCATGGTCTTTACCAATGTGCCACTCATCTTTCTAGATAAAAGCACAACTGTTTTCAAGAAAAGTTCACATGTGATGATTTTGATGCTTTGAATGAATTTTCTGAATTCTCTCTTCAGAATAAAATTGTGTCCTCACATTTTAATAATTGGTAATGCGTGTCATGCATTAGTTGCATCAGGTGCATATAGAGTGTCATGTGAAATCTGAAATCTTACATCACATTGCATATTTGTATATCATTCTCTGCATATCATTAACATAGTGCTTTTGGAAGATGAAGCTCATCGTGTGTCTTGTTGCATAGTTGGCATTTTCAGCATACATATAATACATATTTTGAAATGAATCATTTTGAACATTTCATGTTGCATAAATGTCAAAATGAATACTTCTAACAATTGGTCTCATATGTTTGGGGCCAACAATTCAAAAACTGAAATTGCATATCTTTTCATTTTGCATTGCATATGCATATCTCCATTGTATGCTTGCATGTTATTATATGATATTCAACCCCTTCCTTTGAATCTTCTAAGACCAAACACTCCATTGTTAAATAATGTTGCATCTGAGTCTTAACAAGTGTGCTTCATATCAAACTCTCAGGGGGAGCATTTCATGCTTATTGCATTTACATAGGGGGAGCTACACTATCTTGTTCTAAGTTAAATTTTCTCCATACATGTTAAATCAAGTTCGTACACTTCATGCACTTTAATGTGAAATTGAGTGTTATTCATAAGGATATAGGAATTTCATTTCAACACTCTAAAATAATTCAACTTGCTGCATGGATGATAAGAGACAGTTAAGAAAAAAGCTGCCTGTCTCCACATACAAAAAAAATGATTGAAATGAAAGGCAGAGCAATGCTAAGTCTCACTGAGTAAACTGGGCACATGTCACCTGAGACGTGATGTGGTTCATTTCTGAAAAGTGTTGACTAAAGTATCTCTGTTCAAATGAGGTGACACGGTTCAGTATTCTGAGTAACCGGGGATTCTGGCATGAGCTCCATGTGTCTCCTCGCGTAAAAAGGAATTATTTGAACCTGATCCTTCTTAGAAAAATTCAGATTGTCAGTGTAAAAATTACTGATGATAATTTGATGAGGAAGAGCGAAGCCTCCAATACGCTGATCTCTAGATTGAAATGCAGTCTGTGCCGTTATTATTGTGTTTAATTGAAAATCTGGTTATCCATATGGCTAAACTCCATTATCATGTTACTCACTTGCACATGGTAATTTGATTTGATATGTATTTTAAATTTTTGATTAATTGATTGACCTGTTGTACGTCTTCTCCTATTTATCTGCACAATCCTCTAGGTGTAATCATGAGCATTCTGAACTTAATGACTCACTTGCACTTTTCCTACACCTATCCCCTCACTGTAAATCAATTGGTATCACTTCTTGTGAAGGAGTTATGTTGCATGTATCTATAGATATCTGCTTGATTACATTGTATGCATTTCATGTCTCATCATTTTCATACATCATGTTTCATGCATTTCACAAGAAAACTAAAAATTTAAAAATTTAAAAATCAAAGCCAATCATCTAATGTGTCAATATCTAAGGGGGAGCTTTGCATGTGATCTTATCTGCTTAACTCATCAGGACTTGCTTGAGTCAATACCTTTCTATGGGTGTTTGAGTGCTTGTTTGCTTGCTCATTATTGTCATGCCATATACCATTTCAAATTGCTGCAACTCGTGAGCATTTGCATATCGTTTTGTCATCTTGCATTCTACATGACCATATTGTCCACATTTACATTTCCAATTTCAACAATTGGTATCAAACAGTTTTGCAACTAGTTCATGCATATTGTGCATATTGGTTCTCTTCATAATCCTAGTGTCCATAGGTTCTTGCCATTCTGGATTCCCCATCCTGCTCCCCATTTCTGATTATGTCAAAGGGGGAGAGAGCATTATAGCATAATATTTTGTCATCATCAAAATGGGGGAGATTATTGTGAATGTGATTTTGATGATTACAAAATGCCTTTGTTGCTTGGCCTTGTGCGTGAATGGTTTTTGATGGTTACAACATGTCTTTGTGGCTTGGCCTTGTGCATGAATGGTTATTCATGTCTTCCTGTGTATGAAGTTTGAAATGGTTGTGGAAATGGCTGTGGAAATGATCACAAACTAAATGGTTGTTGAAATGCTCACAAACTACTTTTATTGGGATATCATGTCGATGCATTTGTGACTCTATAAGGCTCATATGTGCTTTGATGCTAGCACATTGCATTCTGGAAAACATACTTGGATAAATATCATATTGAGCCTCATGTCATGCATGGTAATGCTAAATGATTGATTGAGATGCAAATACCATTGCTAGCCCCCAAGGTAATGATGTGTGGATTGATGAGAGTTTGGATGATGATCAAATTGAATGTGACTCAATATCATTCTATGTGGCTTGGCTCCTTACTCTTTGAATTCTAAATTTATACTATCATGCAATGGTGAATGATATTTGGAATTTCATGGCTCTGTGTACGAATGATTCAACCAATCAACAAGAAATGTTAACTCAGGCAAAACAATGAAGTAAGTGTTGCTATATGGAGTTAAATGGATATTTCGTTCCTCCTTCACTCTTGGAATAGGTTCAATGATGTATTTTATTGTGAACATGTTCATAGTGTTAATGCTTGATGTAAAGATCTTGATTTTTAACTAACCTCTTGCTTTATCATATTTTTCAGGATGAAAAATCATGGTTGATCTTCATGAGATTATGGTAATATTTAATCAATTGTTTCTCATTGATTTGATGGAGGTTTTAGTTATTTTTTAGGCCCAAACAAGAAGGGGTCGACCCTCTGAGGTTCTATCCAAAACAGAACTTAATTTTGTGAAACCTGCCTGAAAGGGTCGACCCCTGTAACCCAGAACCAAAAGTGGTTCTGTTTGGGTTCTGGAAACACGAGGGTCGACCCTGGGGTCGACCCCTGCAACCCAGAACCAAATGTTGGTTCTGTTTGGCTTCTGTTTGAGTGGTTCTGTTTGCCCGATTCGACCTCCAGTCGTGATTTTTGACCGCCGTTTTCTTGCTCCTAAAGTCTTCTAATCCGAGTCCAACTTCCACAAATCACTCCATGACTTGTGGATCTTGTCCCAGGGCTGTCTCTTGACCATCCAAACACATATATACATCTCTTGGGTTGCAAACCCTAAGGAACAAGAAGCTAGAACTGAAATTTTGGTGTTTTCTAACCCTTGTGAGTGCAGGTCGAAGGTAGCAGCTCCATGGCTTCTCCCATGTTCTTCTGAGCTTGTATGTGAAGGGAAGAAGGTGGATTCAAGTCTCCAATCGATCCCCTACTGGAAGTTGGGTGGGAAATCAAGTTACAACTTCATTTTTGCAAGAATCGATCATCTTTCTTCAAGAACGTTCTTCATCCTGCAGAAGCAATCAAATACGTTTGAAGAAGAGAAAGGGGGAGCTCTAATCACTGCAAAATCTTCCTTATTCTGATCTTTGTTGATAGAGCTTGAAAATCTGCTTTAAGGCATATTAGGAGGGCTTCATATGTCCTCTCTCTTGCATATATATATGAGCTGCGATTTTTGTGATACAACAATTCTAATGCTTATATATTCATCTTTCGTATAGGTGAAGAAAAGGGAGAAAACGAAGTGAAGCTCCTACCATCGTGAGGATCTGGAGCTCATGGAAGAAAGAAAAGAGGAGCGGCACGAGGAGAAGAAGAAGATGATGTTAAAACCATGATCATCCATCAATGAGCCTAGAAGAATCAGATTTTGTTCAAGAAGGGGGATTCTTACTCTAGATGCATCTTTCTAGTTTTCATCTGTAGAATTTGGCTGGGGGGTCATAGCATATAATTGTCCTTGTTTCATATACATCTCAAAGAATAATTTGTGTGGGTGTTCGGAGAAAGGGTTCTCCAAGTGTTTGTGTTGTCGTGTGTGCGTCGTTTTGTGCGGAGTATATTCGCGTGTGTGCCTGGACGTAACTTGGGGTGTGTTCCCCGTGTGTGGTTGGGAGTTTACTTCCGTGTGGTTGTGTAGGCAGTGCCTACGTATGTGTGGACGGAGTTGTGTCTCCGTGTGAAGTATTCAGTTCGGGGTGTGTTCCCCAACGGTGTGTGTGTGTGTGTGTGCGTGCTACTGTGGCAGCAGCTTGAGGCAAGGCCTCGTGTGTAGTTTGCTGCGAAAGGAGCGTGTGTGTTGTTGGGGTTCATCCCCGTGTTGCTACTTTTGTAGCATGTAGTAAAGCCTCACCGATTTGGTGAGGGGTGGACGTAGAGAGCCCGTCGTGGTCCCGAACCACCTTAAAAATCCCCATGTCTTGTGGTTTGATTCTTGTGATTGTGTGTTCACTATCCTATCTGTTTGTGCAATCGTGTGAGCTCGGTGAGATTGAGTGAATCAAGTTTAAACATGTTTAGATTAAATTTCTCTATCTTGTAAATTCCGCTGTGTGCTAGTCTGTGTTTTTAATTGGACATAATTTTTAGTAGTAGGATCTATTCACCCCCCTCTAGATCCGTATTCTTGCACTACGGGACCCAACAACTGTAGAGAAGAAAGCTGAAAGGGAGAATTTAAAGGAAGTTTCTCTGACTGAGCTTGAGGAGATTATAGAAGAGGAGGAATTGCTGTGGTACCATGAAATAGAGCAGTATTGTAAGGATGGATCCTTCCTAGAGATGGCCAATGTCGAGCAGTGCAAGGCCATCAGAAGAGTCGCCTCTAGATACACGATTATCACCGGAGAATTGTATAGGCGGGCTCTCAACGGAGTTCTTATGAGATGTTTAGATGACGACAAGACTTGGAAGGTTGTTGAAGCAGCTCACGCAAGCAAGTGTGGTGGGCACGTCAATGGTCAGGCTTTTGCAAAGAAGATTCTTAGGCAGGGCTATTACTGGCCAATCCTAGAAGAAGATTGCTCCACCTATGTCTGTAGGTGCATCCAATGCCAACTTCATGCCGACAAAATCCCTGCTCCTGCTTCCTCTCTCCATCCTCTCTCTCCTCCTTGGCCATTCTCCATGTGGGCTTTTGATATTTTGGGCCCACCAGGTGATCCGAACTCCCAAGTTAAACAAAAATCTTTCATCTTAATTGCTACGGAGTACTTCAGCAAGTGGGCGGAAGCTGAAGCCTATGCAGAAATCAAAGCTACCACAATTTGCCGCTTCATCCTCAAGAATATCATTTCGCGGTTCGGGGTGCCGAGCGACATCGTCACCGACAATGGGCCTCAGTTCGTGTCACAAGAACTCCAGGACCTTTGCAAGAAATTCAACATTTCATTGCATCATTCATCACCATAATACCCCCAAGGCAACGGCCAAGCCGAGGCCACCAACAAAACCCTTCTTAAAATCATTAGGAAAACATGCGAGTCACATAAAATTTGCTGATTGGGCCGATAAATTGATAGAAGCTCTATGGGCTTATCGCACCTCCGTCCGTACTCCCACGGGGCAAACTCCTTTTGCTCTCACCTATGGGATGGAGGTGGTACTCCCGTACGAGATCTTTATCCATTACCTAAGAGTGCAGCTAGACAAAGAACTTAATATTCTCGACGAGCGTCGAGAGGCGTTATCAGTCCAACTCGAACTCTTGGATGAGAAGAGGCTTAACGCGGCCAATCACGTCTCTGTTTATCAAAAATGTTTCTCGTGACATTTTCAAATGAAGGTTATTGAACACAAATTTCAAGTAGGTAACATGGTTTTGAAACGCAAATTTATTAGATCAGCAGGTCCTAGGTCTAAGCTACGACCCAATTGGGAGGGGCCGTTTGTAGTTAAAGAGGTGTATCCTAGGAACGCGTATCGTCTTGTTAACGCAGAGGGTGAGGAATTAAGTAATCCGTGGAATGGGTTGTATCTTAAACGTTTTTATCCATAGAGTCGAGCTAGCAGCGGCACGGTGGCGGGGTGTTCCTCTACTTGATCATGAAGGGAGGTCCCCGGTTTAACACTCACACACCACATGACCCCCGTGGTTGGGTTTTCCTTTATTGCGCAACACCGTTTCTCCTCAGCCATGCTCAGGGGAAAGTGAAAATCCTTGTCTTTCTTCTCTTTCGACTGAAAATAGGGGCAAGTGGTAAATAAGGGGGCGAGAACTGATCTAGACACCCTGATAAAAAGAGAGGTCTCAAATAGGGGCAGTCCGTTATGACCTAATTCCACATGCATAAAAGCAAAAGAAAGAAAAGGAAATGAAAGAAAAGGGGCAAAATCAAAGGCAAAAGCTAAAAGCTCATTCAAAAGCTCGAAGCTCAAAAGTCTAAATGCTCCCAAAAGAATGAAACAAGGCATGACAAGAGTGGCAGTACAGTTTCCCCACGGGAAGTAATGAGCCCGGTCGTATGCGTGCCTAGAGCGGATGTAGGTTCGATGATGGACACAAAGCCCCGGCGCAACAGACCAAATTCTTTGAAAGGGGGTTTGTCGTGAGAGGAACTCAAGCCCTAAAAACCTCTATACCTATTGTCGGCTTCCCATCAAATTCTCTCTTTTATTTTGTAAGGACTGGATCATACCCCGGGTATGACCTCGGTAGAGGCACCGTTAAGTAGAATTGGACCCCGGCCTTGGGCGGTCACCCATAACGCACGTTGAACTCGGGAAACCCCTAATGAGATATGAGGGTATCTTGTCGCCGGGTTTGAGCTGGCTCCAAAATCTAAAAAAATCAAATATTTCAAAATCCAAAAAAAATTTAAATATTTTAAAATCTAAAAAAATCAAATATTTCAAAATCTAAAAAAGATCAAATATTTCAAAATCTAAAAAATCAAATATTTTAAAATCCAAAAAAATTAAATATTTCAAAATCCAAAAAAATCAAATATTTCAAAATCCAAAAAAATTAAATATTTCAAAAATCAAAAATCAAATATTCTAAAACCCAAAAAAATTGAATATTTCAAAAATTAAAATCAAATATTTTAAAAATCTAAAAAATTAAATATCCTCAAAACCATAAAAATATTTTTCTTGATTTACATTCATGGCATGCATTGCATTCATTTTTTTCCTTTGTGTTATTCGCCTATTTGATAAGGCTTACTTGATGGGGGCATCTCTCGCCCTTCACATTTTTTCACAGCTTTGATTGCTCACTAGCACTACTCCATTGTGTCCGTCACATTTTCTGAGTCTTGGCATGTAATTTTCTTATTTGATTTGAGTCATATCATTATAATTTTTCTTTTATTTGAGTCATGTACCAAGGTTAATGAGTCATCAACCTAAGTTAAGTGTCATAGGGTTGATTAGTTTAGTTATTGGGCCCAATTCATTGGGCTAGGCCTAGGGGCGCCCCCTTCCCCCTTGGTTATTTGTCATTAGTCCTAAAGTCAGGGACTTATTGTAAATTGTGGGATCCCAATTGTAGCACCCCTGGAAATTTTAAAAAGAATAAAATAGATTTTAAATCTATACATGCTATTATTGGTCATAAATTGAATAAAAATTCGATAAAGGGTAATAGCCTAAATTGATAAATGGGCCTTACACTTAAAAATAAATAAATAAATATATATATATATATATATATATATATATATAACAAATGGGTCAAAAATAAATAACGCCCCCTCCTAAGCCGCTAATTTAAATATTGACGCCTTTTCTAATGGTCGTCAATTTTATATTTTAAATAAGGCAATAGTAAAGGACGACCTTCATTAAGGTGCTAATTAATAAGAAGACGCCCTCACTTAAGGCGCTAATTCCTATCGAGAGAATTGGAAATAAAAGTGGCTAAATATAGCAAAGTAAACGACGCCCTTGTTTAAAGCGTTATTTAATGAAAACACGCCCTCTGGTAAAGCGCTATTTTGCCCGTTCGAGAGTGCAGTGGAAGCCTTAGGGTTTTTAATCCAAAGGAGGATAGCGGCTGTTATTACGGAAGTATGAAAACTTATCATGGCAAGTTTTATTCAAAACAAGGACTCCATGATCGTATTAGGACTCTTATAGCCGGAAAGGTTATAAATAAGCCTGCATGCGCAGCAAGGCTCCATTGCTGCTGCTGCTGTTCCGTTCGAAGGGAAGAGTCTTGTTCGTGGGTTCTTCATCCTGCTGAACGCTAAGCAAGAAGGAGAGCGTATCCGTCTTCTTCCTCTTCTTCATCTTGTTGGCAGAACGTGGGAGCTTTCATAATCTTCTCCCTCCATCTTCATCCTGCAAGCCGACGGATACTCTGTTCGAAACAGAGTATCGTTTCTTCATCCCGAACACCGTTTAATCTTCAAAAAAAGGTAGGTTTTCTCAAGAACGTAGCCCAAACTAGCTTAAGTTCATAATAATACCATCAGTCATGCATGCATATAGTTTTATTATGGTTTCAAAGGTTTTTTATGAAATTTTAAAAGAAGCGACCCTGACAAGGGCGCGTATTTGAAAATAACGCCCCTGACTAGGGCGCTAATTTGAGTTTTGACGCCCTGCCCAGGAGTCGTCAATTTCACCTAATTGTTAATTAACCGTGTTTAAAATTTAATATCTATGAAACTACGAATCTAATATGATGCATGATCATACCTGTTGAATCCTGCTATTTTTCTTGTCCTGACCCAGTACCTTGGTTCCTGAAATTTATTATTTGGAAAATTTACACTGTTCATGTTAATATCCCGAATTACGGAAGATAGTGAGTTAACGACCTACATGAGGTCGTCTCTTATAAAAGTGACGCCCTGAACCAGGGCGCGAATTTGAAAGTAACGCCCCTGTTTAAGGCGCGTTATATTAAAATTCCAGAATTTAGAAATTATGCAAAATAGAAGAAATATGATGGACGCCTGCTGTATAAGTCGTCAAATTGTAAATAAACGCCCCTGCGAAAGGCGTTAATTTGATAAGTAATGACTTAGCTTAAGTGGCTATTTTCCTGTGTTACTATTTTTCCCGTTTTTCTGTTAACCGAGGGTTCGATATATATATATATATACATATGTGCAATTATTTATATCGGCACTATATTTCCATTCCGTGAATATAGTCCCATGTTTTCCAATGGTTTATCGTTTACCCACTAACTCTCGGTGACATACAAGCTCTCCATTGGACATTCCGTTCCTTTGGACTAGCAAGTTAGTCATTGGGACCTCCGTAAGTCTCCTCGTAGCCTTGGATTCCCTCAAGGCCGATTGAGCGGGTTGTACCATAAAAACCTATTACACTATTTTGCCATGTCACTCTATAGAAACATGGTATACCGGCCCTCATGTTATGCTAAGTGGATATCATGAGACTATTCTTAATGGGATGAGAACATCATGTCATTAATATGCTGTTCTTGTGGACCTCAATTCTATATAAAAAGAGTGACCATCTACATATAGGCACTTATTTGTTATGGTACCCGGTTAGGGAACCAATTCCACCCAGTTTATCGACATGTCATGGTTTATATGCTTTGCGTGAATTTTATCGCCAGTATGTCCTTACTCAAGGGCCTTGCCCTTGAATTCCATAAAAATCATATCTTATCATCCTATTAAAGCTTGTTCTTGAAACTTCTTATTGGCTATAAATTATCGTGGATGTCTAGATCTATCTTTAATGCTGTGCATATAAGGGCCCGATCTGGTCCTGGGAGGAGCACCCAAAAGTACTAGTGCCCATGGGAGTTGTAATGATCACGGTGTCTAGCATTGCACCGAAGTACTTTTTCTCTTGAACTTTGACATTACACACACTCTCTCTCTCTTTCTTGCGTGTGTGACTCGACTTGCGTGACTTTACTAGCATGGCCTGACACGGGCAAAGTACTTGCGTGAAATAGCCAATAATCTATAAAGTCTCTCACGAATATCTCTTGTTTAAGACTCGCTTGGATGTTTTACACGACGTGTTATCTATTGATTAGTTATTTCTACATGCATAGCCATATTACATTTACATGTGATAAAGTGTAATTACTTAAACCCATTGCTAGTTCTTGAGATATAATTTCCTACTGAGCGTTCGCTCACTCAGTATTTCCCTACTTTTCAGGTAAGTCCGACGACGAGACTCAATCGGACAAGGAAGGTCAAGAGTGAAAGAGATTAGAGCTTCTCAAAGCATCAACTTGTCTTGTCTTTTCTATATTTTCTTGAGTTAATTTTGTACTTTTCTTTTTATTAAGTTTAGCATTTTCAAGGGATTGTAATAGAAATACTTTTGTGAAGGAATAAAAGGATTGGGTTATCTTTATTCTTGCGCATCTCTGATTTGGTGTCGAATACACTAATACTCTGATTGACATGATCGATGTAAACTCGTCACGCGTCTCCGGGTATCTTCCGCACTCGGGACGTGACAGTTTTTGTGGTATCAGAGCTATACCCCAGCCGGAAGTGTGAGAACTAAGTGCCATGCAGGGCAAAGTGCTACGCTATGGGAGCCACCTCTTGAGTCCGTAATGGAGCAAAGTGCTACATAGTGGGAGCCATCTCTTGAGCCTGTAGGGGCCACCTCTAGAGTCCTACCTGCCTGGGGGCTTGATTGCATGATTGCGTTCTATATGTGCCCAGCGACGAGGACGTCGCCTATATAAGAGGGGTAGATTGTAGCACCCTCAAATATAGCTAAGTTGTACTCTATATCACCGAGGCACCTTTTAAAGTATCAGCTTAGTTCTTGTAAAGAACTCCGAAGTTAAGCGTGCTTAATGGGGAGCAATATTGGGATGGGTGACCTCCCAGGAAGTCCTCCATTCTGGAGCCGATCACTGTTAGAAAGGGACAAAACCGTGAGGCCGGTAGGCCAAAGCGGACAATACCTCGACGGTATAGAGTACGGGACGTGACAGAATGGTATCAGAGCCAGGTTTCGATCCTGGGACCTGTGGGTTATGGAATGTCTTCTAGTCTAGCTATCTTAGCCTCCGTGGCAGTTACAAATGCTAAGAATGCCTCGCATCCTTTGTTGATAAGTTTATGGGCTCGAAGAGCAGAGATGACTGGTGATCTCTTCCGGGGAGTAACGTAAGTTAACTCCGGGAAATCCACAAAAGTTACCTTTCCATTTCGGCAATCTACAGTTGCCCGATGGGTGGATAGCCAATCGGCCCCTAAAATTACATCATACTCCTTCAAGTCTAAACATATTAAATCTGCAGGTAAGTTGTGACCTTTAACTATAACCTTGCAGTTTGGATAATGGAAAGTGACACCCCCTTGATGTTCCCAAGTGGAAATGGGAAGGAATTGGTATGGATTTCATCATGGGATCGCCTAAATCTAGAGGCGGACATGATGGTATTTGGGTAATCGTCGATCGACTAACCAAGTCGACGCATTTCTTGCCAATTAAAAGTCGATGGTTGGTTGATGTTTTAGCCGCATTATACATTAAGGAAATCATGAGATTGCATGGAGTCCCAACATCAATCGTGTCTGACCGAGACCCGCGCTTCACTTCTCATTTCTGGAAGGGTCTATAACACTCTTTGGGGATGAAGCTCAATTTCAGTACTGCTTTCCACCCCCAGACCGATGGTCAGACCGAGAGAACAAATCAAATAGTTGAAGACATGTTACGGGCTTGCATTATTGACATTGGCAGAGGTTGGCATGATCATTTGCCTCTAGCCGAGTTTGCATACAACAATAGCTATCAAGCTAGTATACAGATGGCTCCATTTGAAGTCTTGTACGGCAGGAGTTGCCAATCTCCTATATGCTGGGATGAGGTTGGCGAAAAGCAACTATTAGGGCCAGATATGGTTAGAAACACAACTGAGAAGGTTGAACTTATCCGCGAGAGACTCAAAGTGGCACAATCCAGACAGAAATCTTATGCAGATAATAGAAGAAGGGAATTAAAGTTCCTAGTTGGAGACCATGTTTACCTCAAGGTCTCACTCGGTCAAGGAATAAGGAGGTTCGGAATTAAAGGCAAGCTCACACCGAGATTCATTGGTCCATTCGAAATATTGGAAAGAGTTGGCGAGGTAGCTTATCGTCTTGCTTTGCCTCCACAACTGTCGGAAGTGCACAACGTGTTTCACGTTTCTATGCTAAAGAAATATGTGCACGACCCTTTCCACGTCATTAATCATAGCAACTTAGTGATTCAAAAGGACCTCACTTATGAACAAAAGCCAATGAAGATTCTTGATCGAGAGGTCCGAGTCTTAAGGAGCAAAACCATTCCCATGGTAAAAGTGCAGTGAAACAAATGCTTAGAGCAAGAAGCTACATGGGAAACTGAAGAATCTATGAGAAGGAGATATCCGGAATTGTTCTAAACTGTAAGTACTCCATACCCTCCATGTCTCCATTCACGCAATTGAATTTGGGGACCAAATTCTTTTAAGTGGGGGAGGGTGTAGCACCCCTGGAAATTTTAAAAAGAATAAAATAGATTTCAAATCTATACATGCTATTATTGGTCATAAATTGAATAAAAATTCGATAAAGGGTAATAGCCTAAATTGATAAATGGGCCTTACACTTAAAAATAAATAAATATATATATATATATATATAACAAATGGGTCAAAAATAAATAACGCCCCCTCCTAAGCCGCTAATTTAAATATTGACGCCTTTTCTAATGGTCGTCAATTTTATATTTTAAATAAGGCAATAGTAAAGGACGACCTTCATTAAGGCGCTAATTAATAAGAAGACGCCCTCACTTAAGGCGCTAATTCCTATCGAGAGAATTGGAAATAAAAGTGGCTAAATATAGCAAAGTAAACGACGCCCTTGTTTAAGGCGTTATTTAATGAAAACACGCCCTCTAGTAAGGCGCTATTTTGCCCGTTCGAGAGTGCAGTGGAAGCCTTAGGGTTTTTAATCCAAAGGAGGATAGCGGCTGTTATTACGGAAGTATGAAAACTTATCATGGCAAGTTTTATTCAAAACAAGGACTCCATGATCGTATTAGGACTCTTATAGCCGGAAAGGTTATAAATAAGCCTGCATGCACAACAAGGCTCCATTGCTGCTGCTGCTGTTCCGTTCGAAGGGAAGAGTCTTGTTCGTTTTCACATTACCCCACGACAGTCACTCTAAGTCATGGACTTGAGGACCGGGCGCTCCCTCACAAATTCAGCGGCGCATGAAGCAAATATTGAAAGAGCAACACTATTGAGCAAGGATGAGACACTTACTCGACCGGTTTGAAGAAACCGGTCCCGGTCGGAGACGAGGGCGAGCGGGGAGGCGGTGGTTCCCCACACGCCGCGGCGGTGTCGCTTGACCTTCCCAAATAGGTACAACACTACACCTCACGCAGGAGGGGGATCTTGGGGTAGGGGTTAAGGTATTACATTCAAAACTACCACCACGCAGGGTGGGGCCTTCAGCCGGCCAAGCGGGGAGGGGATGACGGACCGAAACAAAAAGAAAGGGAAACTAGGGAAATTACAGCTGCAGTCTGGAATTCTGGACAGGAAACCGCTGTGATGGCTGTCCCGGGCTCGTCCAGACTTCAAATTGAGTGAAACCACCTCCTAAAGCTTCCTGACTTGAAGGGCTTGACTCCAGAATTTTTGGGGATGCTCAGTGGGTCGGAGGTGGCAGCACCAGCAACTGGAAGGAGACCTCTCTGTCTGGCCGCAGGCTCTGTCTAGACTGGAACATCAGGTTGCAGAGATCACCGTGCGCCCTCCCGAGCTCCGAACAGCACGAAACTGATGGCGACGTCTTCGTGGTCGAAGTAGCTTTCAGCAGGAGGCGACGGGGCTACAATCAGAGGTCGGGAGCGGTCGGTGTACCCTGAAGAGTGGGTACTGGTCGGAGCAGACTGCAGAAGGTAGGACTGGAGAGCTTGGAGGAGAAAATTTGTAACTCCATCCTCCGGCAGCCGAATGAGGTTCCGTTTCTTGATCAGGAATGAAGACTGGAGGAGGAATATATTTGTAGAAGAGTTTCAAGGCTGAATCTGTCGAGGGTCGCCGTGGTGGAGCCTCCAAGCGGGTTCTGGTCCTCTGCAGAGACAGCACTGCGCGACTGTGGGAAATTGGCTCCCCGGGACAGCTCCGACCTCGGATAGGGTTGCTTACACCTCGCCTGCAAAGTAGACTGGAAGGCCTTTCCAGAAATGTAGGCCATGCCTTCAGGAACACCAGGATGAAGTCGTGGGAAACACTGCAACTTGGGACTGATCTGTAGGTCTGCACAGCTCCGACCTGCAATAGAGATGAGGGGAAGGGGGGGTTTCTTTGGTAGAGGGGTGTGATGGGGGCGACCAATGGAGAGTGGGAGCTCTTGTGGAGTGGTGGAGAAGACTAATGGTGAAGGGGAATGAGGAGGAAGAGGATTGGGGGGGCAAAGGACAGCAAGTGGTGGAGGGAGGTGAGAGTGTGAGAGAGGTTATGGGGTAGTGAATGGGGCGAACTTGACCAAAGGGGGGGGGAGGATGAAGGGGGCGGCCTATGCAGGTGGAGGGAAGGGAATTTCAAATTTGAATTGGCCTAGGAAGGTGGGGGATTGTGTGGGAACTAGTGGGATTGCATTGGGAGGGAGGAGATTGTGTTGGAAGTGGAGAAGATGCCACCTAGGGACAATGGGAGTGGAGTAATGGCAACTTGGGAAAGTGGAGGGGTATTGTATGAGGTGGGTGGTGGTTGGGAGTTGAAGGGGGGAGGGAGGAGAGAGAGAAGGGGGCGAACCCCTTAGTGGGAGGAGAGAGAAGAGAGAGTGGAGGGGGGGGTGTGGGAATCACTCCTTAGGGTATCTCACCCTAACTTAGTGGAATCTCTCCAAATTGAACAAAATTGTAGGCTTAACTCAAAAGGATTCATTCATTCATTAACTTCAAATGAGGGGGAGTGGGCTCCTATTTATAGGCAACCCACTCTTTACAATAAGTCCCTGACAAAATAAGCAACTACAAATAACCAAGGGGGGGTGGGGGCGCCAATGGGCCTAGTCCAACGAATTGGGCCCAATAGCCTCATTAGACAGCATGATGATACAAAAATATAGTAAAATAAGTGCTAGACCTAGGGAAATGACTCCAATAAAATGAAAATACATCAAAATGACACAAAGGAAAGCTACAAAATGGATAATGGGCCTTAATAGAGTGAGGCCCAAACTCAACCAGCTCCTGAATGTGAAGATGTGGACCCGAGCCAAAGAGAATCGTGGGTGATGCCTCCATCAATCCGTCTTCTTCCTCTTCTTCATCTTGTTGGCAGAACGTGGGAGCTTTCATAATCTTCTCCCTCCATCTTCATCCTGCAAGCCGACGGATACTCTATTCGAAACAGAGTATCGTTTCTTCATCCTGAACACCGTTTAATCTTCAAAAAAAGGTATGTTTTCTCAAGAACATAGCCCAAACTAGCTTAAGTTCATAATAATACCATCAGTCATGCATCCATATAGTTTTATTGTGGTTTCAAAGGTTTTTTGTGAAATTTTAAAAGAAGCGACCCTGACAAGGGCGCGTATTTGAAAATAACGCCCCTGGCTAGGGCGCTAATTTGAGTTTTGACGCCCTGCCCAGGAGTCGTCAATTTCACCTAATTGTTAATTAACCGTGTTTAAAATTTAATATCTATGAAACTACGAATCTAATATGATGCATGATCATACCTGTTGAATCCTGCTATTTTTCTTGTCCTGACCCTGTACCTTGGTTCCTGAAATTTATTATTTGGAAAATTTACACTGTTCATGTTAATATCCCGAATTACGGAAGATAGTGAGTTAACGACCTGCATGAGGTCGTCTCTTATAAAAGTGACGCCCTGAACCAGGGCGCGAATTTGAAAGTAACGCCCCTGTTTAAGGCACGTTCTACTAAAATTCCAGAATTTAGAAATTATGCAAAATAGAAGAAATATGATGGACGCC
This sequence comes from Amorphophallus konjac, assembly GCA_022559845.1. Taxonomy (NCBI): domain Eukaryota; kingdom Viridiplantae; phylum Streptophyta; class Magnoliopsida; order Alismatales; family Araceae; genus Amorphophallus; species Amorphophallus konjac. Next base: position 77,078,764 of record CM040123.1, on the reverse strand, counting down.
TGCTGTATAAGTCGTCAAATTGTAAATAAACGCTCCTGCGAAAGGCGTTAATTTGATAAGTAATGACTTAGCTTAAGTGGCTATTTTCCTGTGTTACTATTTTTCCCGTTTTTCTGTTAACCGAGGGTTCGATATATATATATATATATATATATATATATATATATATATATATATATATATATATATATATATATATATATATATATATATATATATATATATATATATATATATATATATATATATGTGTGTGTGTGTGTGTGTGTGTGTGTGTAATTATTTATATCGGCACTATATTTCCATTCCGTGAATATAGTCCCATGTTTTCCAATGGTTTATCGTTTACCCACTAACTCTCGGTGACATACAAGCTCTCTATTGGACATTCCGTTCCTTTGGACTAGCAAGTTAGTCATTGGGACCTCCGTAAGTCTCCTCGTAGTCTTGGATTCCCTCAAGGCCGATTGAGTGGGTTGTACCAAAAACCTATTACACTATTTTGCCATGTCACTCTATAGAAACATGGTATACCGGCCCTCATGTTATGCTAAGTGGATATCATGAGAATATTCTTAATGGGATGAGGACATCATGCCATTAATATGCTGTTCTTGTGGACCTCAATTCTATATAAAAAGAGTGACCATCTACATATGGGCACTTATTTGTTATGGTACCTGGTTAGGGAACCAATTCCACCCAGTTTATCGACATGTCATGGTTTATATGCTTTGCATGAATTTTATCGCCAGTATGTCCTTACTCAAGGGCCTTGCCCTTGAATTCCATAAAAATCATATCTTATCATCCTATTAAAGCTTGTTCTTGAAACTCCTTATTGGCTATAAATTATCGTGGATGTCTAGATCTATCTTTAATGCTGTGCATATAAGGGCCCGATCTGGTCCTAGGAGGAGCACCCAAAAGTACTAGTGCCCATGGGAGTTGTAATGATCACGGTGTCTAGCATTGCACCGAAGTACTTTTTCTCTTGATCTTTGACATTACACACACACTCTCTCTCTTTCTTGCGTGCGTGACTCGACTTACGTGACTTTACTAGCATGGCCTGACACAGGCAAAGTACTTGCGTGAAATAGCCAATAATCTATAAAGTCTCTCATGAATATCTCTTGTTTAAGACTCGCTTGGATGTTTTACACGACGTGTTATCTATTGATTAGTTATTTCTACATGCATAGCCATATTACATTTACATGTGATAAAGTGTAATTACTTAAACCCATTGCTAGTTCTTGAGATATAATTTCCTACTGAGCGTTCGCTCACTCAGTGTTTCCCTACTTTTCAGGTAAGTCCGACGACGAGACTCAATCGGACAGGGAAGGTCAAGAGTGAAAGAGATTAGAGCTTCTCAAAGCGTCAACTAGTCTTATCTTCTCTATATTTTCTTGAGTTAATTTTGTACTTTTCTTTTTATTAAGTTTAGCATTTTCAACGGATTGTAATAGAAATACTTTTGTGAAGGAATAAAAGGATTGGGTTATCTTTATTCTTGTGCATCTCTGATTTGGTGTCGAATACACTAATACTCTGATTGACATGATTGATATAAACTCGTCACGCGTCTCCGGGTATCTTCCGCGCTCGGGACGTGACGCCTATAAATAGGACCCCACTCTCTCCATTTTTAGTTAATGAATGAAGATCTATTATTGTGAGTCCAGGAAATTAAGTTCATTTGGTGAGAAGCCATTAGAGAGGAGTGAGAAACTCCCCTTCCCTATCCCCTTTCTCTCCCCTCCCCCTCCCACCTACTTTCTCTGTCACGTCCCGAGCGCGGAAGATACTCGGTTGCGTGACGCGTCTATATAGATCGTGTCATTAGAGCGATAAAATTTTTACCATACATAATTACGGAGTGCGCAAAAGACTAATAAAATCTAATAATCCCAATAGTCCAAGTGACATTTATTTGATTAACTAAAGGAAATAAAGATAGTCTATGACAAATTCTAGATTTAAAAAGACAACACTAGGCTAAGTGCCTTAACAAGGTTCGGACAAGTAAACTGACATACTGGAATACAAAGTAGGACCCAAATAAAATTCAAGGACGCGACTAGCTAATGATAGGTGACTGGCGTTCTAGCACTCTTCACTCGGTCTCAACCCCATTCTTATCGCTATCCGAATCACCTGAAAATGTTAGGAAGCAACTGGATGAGCGAATCGCTCAGTAGGAATTACATCTCAAATATGAGCAATCTTTACGTGATTTACAATTTGCATGTATTATCAGTATGGGTATGCATGATGTACGTATAAGAAAAATCAGGTATATAGGTAAATTTAGGCATTATGAACAATAAGAGATCAAGAACTGTATAAAGAGAGTATATCAAGATTTCAAGTATTTGACAAGTAATATTTCAAGAATTTACAGATGTAAATGCCACTTTGGGGCAAGCAGGGATTCATGTACGATTACGAATTTAAGTGCGAGAATGAACTCATGTACAAGTATATCTCAGGTACGAGCAAGTAAAAATTCAATTCAAGCAAGTAAAGTGAAGCACGTATCAGTAGAATTGGCTATTTCAATCAAGCAAGTAATCGCCATCTCTAGGGCCACGAGTCAAGTATTGCCCGTTACGGGCCACGCAGTCAAATCAAACAGGTAAAAAGAGTAAGTGTGGAGTGTCTCAAGTCAAGCAAGTGCTCCGGTGCAATGCTAAACACCGTGGTCAATAAACTCCCATGGGCACAAGTACCTTCGGGTGCTCCTCCCAAGACCAGACCGGGCCCTATATGCACAGCATTTCATGTATTACCTTTGACATCCACTCTCATTTTTATCCAATGTGGAATTTCAAGAATTTAGAAACGTAACATACGAGATTAACTAGTCATTTGGTTATAGAGGACTCTAGAGGTGGCCCCTACAGGTTCAAGAGGTGGCTCCCGTCGTGTAGCACTTTGCGCCGTACGGTCTCAAGAGGTGGCTCCCACAGCGTAGCACTTTGCCCTGCATGGCACTTAGCTCCAACACTCCCAAATAGTAGTTTAAGAGGTTCAAGGTTTGACCATGTAGGGTATACACAAGTAGATTTTTCATGTAATGGAATTTCAAGAATTCATCATACGCAGGAGTATGGATTAGGGTTGTGTTTGCACAATTCACGAGATAGATCAGGATCAGAAGTTGTAATTACTGAGTTGACATCTGGGGGTTTGCTAATCCTTCAAATTTTCAATTTTTTTTAGAATTTTATATAGGGCTATATCAAATTGGCGCCCCCCAAGATGTCTTCATTTAATTGAAGACGTCCTGGCCGTCGCTATTTAAGTAATTGGCGCCCTAGCTTGGGGCGCCAATTACAGGGGCTATTTTTTTAATATATATATGTGTAGCAACAGGAAAATGGTTCCTAGACCACGCACCACCTTCTCTATTTATTTGTTGGGGAAATCATCTCGCGCCCGTGGATGCCTGCACACACCAAGGAACCAGAAGGGCATCAGAAGGAGTCCCGGGTGTTACCCCAGGGGACAACCCTTCGATACTTAAGTCAGCAAGGGATTAATGAGCAATAGAGAGGAGCAAAGTAAGAGAGATGTAGAGGCCGCAGTCGTCGATCCAGGAGACGTGTAGATCCTCTGTACGCATGCTCGCCGCTCCCAGTGGGCTCTCGGAGAGTGCTCGCTGGGTGGTAACGTCGCATAGGAGGAAGAAGCTCTCTGGATGTAGCGGACGTCCTTCTCGTCGTGGTTGCTAGTCGAGTTGCTCTCCTCCCAGTATGAAGCTTTGATAGCAGAAGTATCCTCTTGCGTAGTCGTGTGGGGTTTTTTAGTAGAAGAATCTACCGTACTTCTCTCTATCATCGATGTCCCTTTTATATAGGATTGTCCTGGTGCGAGGGCCTCATCTCTTGATAGGGAAGGGTCCGTTTAGTTGGAGTAACGTTCCCCGCTATGTCGGCGGGAGTTTCCCGTTGGAGGGCGATAGCCCCGGCGTCGGTCGGTCCCTGGGCGAGTCTTACGGCACTCATGGCGCGTGCTCGCCCGTTATGGGGTCAAGGCCGGCGTCGTGGGTGCAACAGTCGGTCGTCGAAGTGTCCTCCGGCGTGAACTATACTTGGGCCGGCCTCATCGGCGTCGTGGAATCTGATGCCTCATTGGGCCGGTCATCTTCTTATCGGGCCGAATATGTGTGTCCGTTCCTCGATTGGGCTTAGCGCACCCGAGCCTTAATGGGCTGCGTGCCCGTGGGCCGAATCTGGGTCAAGCAAGATTTACCCTCCTCACTTCCCCCCTACTCTTAGTGGCCAAGCACTTGCAGGGGACAGAGAGTAGCCCAAGAAAGGGTTCTTCTGGAAGGTGTGATCCGAAGGTGATTTCCTCGTATGGCGGGAGTTGGTAGCTTCGAGGCCCGCTTGGCGCGCGAGGCGCCTCTGACAGTGGTGGAGGCCACGCTGGCAATGATGGTGCCGGGTCTTGTCTTGTTTTAGGGATGTGGGCTCCGAACGGTCGTCTGGCCTTGGTAGCCGTACTGCCGTAGCGGCAGTCGTCCCTTCGCCTGACCCTCAGGGGGCAACCGTCGGATTGTAGTGGGCGGTTTATAAGGAGTGCTGTGAGGCTCTTCGAAAACCATACCCTCACCTCGCTGGTCACCGTGCTTCATCGTAGGCCTCTTCCTTTCTTTGCCTGGTGAGGATTTTTCCTTCTCGGTTCTATTTTTCTGTAGTAGCGATGTCTCCACGCAGGAGAGCTCTTATCGTCAAGTCTTCCTCCTTGGAGGAGTTGCCTCAGAGCCGAGGCGGTGTGCCGAGCACCTCAGGTGCGGGCACCAGTCGGTCTGACCCTCAGCCCTTAGTGGCCTATCGGGTATTTCGTGGTTTGTGGGAGACCTTCCAGATCCCCCCCGAGTACGACATCGTCTTCCCTGCTGTGGGAGATGACCTAACGAGTCACCCTCCAGGTGGGATTATGATCCCGGTGGCCTCCTTCCAGGCTGGTCTCCGTATTCCGATCCATCCTTTCATCTCGACCGTCCTCCGCCATTATGGGCGGAACCCTGGGGGCATAACCCTCAATTCTTATACCATCCTCTGCGGGTTTGTCTATGCCTGCCATAGAGCGTCGGTGAATCCGAGCGTCGACTTGTTCCGACAGTTTTTTCTCCTCCAGAGTTGCCCGTCCGATACTTATTTCACCTATTTCAAGGCTCGGTCCAATAACCAATTCATCTCTGTCTCCTGTACCCCATCCAACTGTAAGAGATGGGCGGAGCAGTATGTATACCTGATCAAGTCGAAGGACTTGGAGAGAGCTTCCGATGGTTGGATGCAGGGCGGCTTTCCTCGCCCTTGGCACGATACGAAGCATCCCCTCAACACCGAGGGCCGTCGAGATCTGAAGGCGGTCTCCCGGTATCCTCTGGTCGATGCAGACCATGTCTTGACCCCAGCGCTACTCCGAGAGCTGGGGTTATGTCCCCCCTTGCCTCAGGCTACTGGTCCTATCTCTTCGTAGGGATGTGGCAGTAGTGGCTAATGTCGGACTAACCTTGTCCTTGCATTTTCAGGGGCGGCTGAAGCGTTGGGTTGGACCCCTGAGACCGTCCGGCTGCCGCGGCTTGTTCCTCATTGCGTGGATCACGTTGCTCCGGGGACCGGACAGGTGTCGGTCGTCACCCCCCCAGCCCAGGTTGCTTTTGCCCCGGGGAGACTGCAGTATCCGGCTCCCGTTGGCATTCCTCTGGCACGTACGCCTGAGGTGTCGGTGGCCAATGGAAGGTCTTGTTCCAGGCGGAGTCTCTCCGAAGCTATTCCCAGCGTGCCTGGAGAAGAGTCTGCCATGGCTGGTGGTGGTCAGACCTATCTGACTGAGGACGAGTTGGCAGCGATCGACAGTAGCCGCCGGTCGAGGAAGAGGGGGAGGGATTCGACTCCAGCCAGGGGCCGGGACCCTCCCCCGTCTGGGGCGCCTCCCCCCGGTGTTCGCCTCCCGCCGTCACCGACAGCGTCGGCAACTGCTACTCCGGCACCCGCCTCCGATAACCGGGGGCGTGAAAGGGGCAAGGCCCCTACTGTTACCGAGGTTGATCCTCCTTCTCCATAGAGGGTTCCTCTACGCGGTCGATCTTCGCCTCCGCGTGATCAATCCTCGTGGCCTGAGGACTTATCGACGGGGGTGCCCGGGGTCCCGGGCGTCGTCGACCTCATGATGCGGAGCGCTCGCTGGCACGAGCACGTCGGGGAGCTGGGCCCTGGCATTGTGGATGAGCTGACGGCCGTCACGGCGAAGAGCATACGCCTGGTCACCAGCGCCTTCGGGTTGTGGAGGCACCATTTCCTGGATGCCGTGCGTGAGCTGGAGACCAGTCGGGCTCGTGAGGCAGGGGCCGAGGGATTGCTGGCGGAGTCCGAGACCGCGAACGCTGGACTTTGGGAGCAGTTGTCTTAGCTGGAGTCGGCCTTGACGGGCATGGAGCGTGACCGGGACTCCTTCATGGCGCGGGCTGACGCTGGTGAGAGAGCGACCAAGCTGGAGGCGGAGACCCAAGCCATGAAGGTCCGCTCCCAGGAGATCGAGGCAGAGCTCGCTACGGCGCGCATGTCCCTGTCCTCGGTGGGGGATGAGGTTGTGGAGGCCTTCCGCTGCTCCTCGACTTATCGGGCCGAGCTGACGGAGGCGGCCCTACAGTATTATGGGCCGGCCCATGACCGTGGCTTCCGGGAGGGTTAGAGTGCCGCTGTGAAGGCCACCTCGGGGTACTTTGACCTCGAGGCTCCCATCCTCACTCCTCCACCAGATCCTTATGGCTCGGGGGCAGAGGACGAAGAAGAGGGGCCCGATCCCCTGGGAGCGGGCGCCGAGCAGTCGGTGTCGAGCGCGGCCGAGCGGGCGCCCGTCAATGCTATCGTGGTGGACTTGAGTGATGAACCACCTCCTCCCAGTGCCGCTGGTGTGCGTGCGCCTGCTGAGCTCATGGCACGTGATGATGTAACCGGGGCAAGTCCTTGAGAGGATGCCCCTCGTTATCTTTTCCTTTCTTTTTCCTGCGCTTTCCGAGGTAGTAGCCTCTTTTTGTAATTTCTCCTTTTTTTTGGAAATGAAAGGCTTTCCTTCTTTTCTTCGCAAATCTTCGAGATTTCTCCTGTGTACTTCCTCCCTCTGAACCGTCGCGAGATCCTCTGGGGATACGAAACGATGCCCTTAATGAGAGCTTCTGAAGGAGCGTGACTTTCGGGATCCGTCACTTCGACTTCCACGGATTGGATTGAGGCGGTAGGAGTCCTCCTGCTTCTGGGGACTTAGATTCCCACTATAAATAGTGGTCTTATGCAGCGTCCCAGCGGTCGTCTTGCGCTAACAAATCGTAGTAGGTAGGCTCCACCGAGGATGTCCTCAGGAGAGTCTGGTACTTCCTCGGATGATGGATCTTTGGCGATTCACCGTCAACCTTTGGTCCTCCGGAGGAACCCCACGCTGGCACCCTGGCGGCCGTGGCCTGAGCCTGGAGAGGGTGGTCCGGCCTCTGAGTAGTATAGGCTCGGGTACCTGGACGGTTGGCGGGAGGCCTTGGAGAAGGTTAACCGCTTGTACGCCGGCCGGGGAGTCATGCTTCTTGAGTCGGATAGGTTCCGTCCTTGACGGGACGAGAAGAGTCAGGGTAGAGCTGTCTTCCAGACTTTAGCTATCTCGCTCATCTTCGGGGCGCATGACCGTTGTTTGCTTCTTGCAGGTGCTCGGTGAGATACTCCTCGTTGCTGGAACATCTTCCTACTTTCCGGTAGGAAGGATCATAAGGAAGGGTGGAATCTGTCTTCCATTCTTCCACTTGGTGGGCCTGGCCATGCGGCTTGGACGACGGCAATGGGCTCCTCAGTTTGCAGGCATGGCCAGTACGCGGAGGTGGCCCTCCTAATGAGTTGGCTTTGTAGTCCTGCGACCTCCCATCGGCTTGTGTGGGCCTGCTGGTTCCCTGTAATGGGTGGGCCTTGCTAGCCTTCTTCCGAGCGTGGGTGGCCGGAGCTACTGGCCAGGTTTTCCTCCTGCGGGCCTTCTACCAGTGAAGCCTTTTGTTGGGCCGGGGATCTTGTCCCTCTTCTCTGGCATAGGAGGCTTCTCCGTGGGTAACCTTCCACAGAAAAAAAACTGGGTACCTATGCTTGCTTGAAGATTTCGCATGATTGTTGACAGAGGATGGTGTTTGGGAAGCGAGTTGTTGGAGTCATTCGCTGCCATCGTCAAGCACTTTTGTTTCTCCATGTACTTATATCTGGCCCGTGTGAGGGTACTTTGCCAATTTTCTGGCAGCTTTTACTTTGACTAAAGAAATACAAATTCTTTTATTCTGAGCCGACATTGATGTGTACCTTTTACTGGAGTTCCTCCGCGTGCTTCTCTGGGCGATCCTCCGTACTCATCTTCCACGGTGTTTGTGTCCCTTGCATGGACCCTTAGGTCGCTATTTCGTTTTCAAGGGGGGTGGTGCTCGCCTCTAGGGAACCCGTAGGTCACCTCGTTGTTTTCAAGGGGAGCGGTGCTCGCCTCTAGGAAACCTGTAGGTTACCTCTTTGCTTTTCAAGGGGAGCGGTGCTCGCCTCTAGGAAACCCGTAGGTTACGTTGTCATTTTTTGTGGGTAACATACCCTGGTGGAGCACGGCTGGTGACGTTTTACTGGAAGTATTTCCTGAGGTTGACGGAGTTCCACGTCTTGGGTACCTCTCTCCCCCCAAGCGTCACTAGCCTATACGCTCCTTTGTCGAGTGCTCCTGCTACCCGGTATGGGCCCTCCGAGTTGGGTGCGAGTTTTTCCGCGGCTCCTCACGGATCGGCCATGCTCGCTCACCGTAGAACCAGGTCCCCGGGGAAGAAGTGTCGTTCCTTAACCAGGGCATTGTAATACTGCACCAGCTTCTACTGATATGCCGCGAGTTTTATTTGGGCGTTGGCTCTTCTTTCCTCGAGCAAGTCCGGGTTCTCTCGCATCGCCTGGTTATTTATGGCCTCATCAAAATGTCCCACTCGTAACGAGGGGTTGGATACTTCCACCGGGACTACTGCCTCAGCTCCATACGTGAGGTGGAAGGGTGTCTCCCCGGTGGCAGCTCTGGCGGTGGTCCGATGAGCCCATAGGATGCTGGGGATTGAATTAATCCATGCATCGCCTGCTTGGTCCAGGCGGGTCTTGATGCCATGGAGTAGTGTTCAGTTGGCGTTTTCCACCAACTCGTTGGCTTGGGGATGTCCCACCGAGGTGTAGTGGTTCCAAATCCCTAATTCTGAGCACTTTTCTTGAAAGGCAGTGCTCGCGAACTGTCTGCCGTTGTCGGTTGTGAGAACCCGTGGGATCCCAAATCGGCAAATGATGTTCCGTAGCACGAATTTCCAAGCTGCCTCGCTTGTTATCTTTCCCAATGGCTCGATTTCAATCCATTTGGTGAAGTAGTCTATGGCGACAATGAGGATTTTCTTCCTCCCTTGCGCATCAGGGAAAGGTCCTAGTATGTCGATCCCCCACCGAGCAAATGGGTGAGGCTCCGTCAAGGCATGTAGCTGCGTCGCGGGTTGGTGGTTCAGGTGGGAGTATTTTTGGCATTGGGGGCACTTTCGGACGTAGTTGAGGCAGTCCTGCTGCAAGGTGGGCCGCCAGTACCCTTGTCGGATTAGCGTCCTTACGAGTGCTCGCCCTCCCACATGACTTTCGTAGAGTCCTTCATGGACTTCTTGGATGCCCTGGCTGGCTTCCGTGGGGAAGAGACACTTGAGTAGAGGAGCTGAGAGGGACCGGCGATACAGCCGGCCGTCTACCACAGTGAAGTGGGCCGCTCTCGCCCGCATGCGCCGAGCTTTGGCGTGATTGTCGGGGAGCTGTTGCCGGAGGAGGAAATAGAGCAGGGAATCCATCCAGGAGGGTTCGTAGTCGATGGCGCTTACCTGGAGTGCTGGATCATCTATGCTCGGTGCTGATAATTCCTCTATCAGGATCGATCTCGAGCTAGAGACCATAGTGGCTGATGCCAAACGGGAGAGGGCATCCGCTTAGACATTTTCTTCGAGTGGGATGTGGACCACTTCGAAGTGGGCGAACTCGCCCGCCCCTGCCTTGGCCTTCTCCAGATACTTTGTCATAGAGGGGTCTCGGGCCTCAAACTCCCCTCTGACCTGGTTGGCGACGAGCATGGAGTCGTTGTACGCTCGTACGCTGGACGCCCCCAGGTGTTTCGCCATGTGCAAGCCGGAGAGGAGCGCCTCGTACTCGGCCACATTGTTCATGGTCGGGAAATTGAAGCGTAGGGTGTACTGTAACTCTATAACTTCTGGTGAGAGTAAAACCAGCCCCGCGCCGCTGCCGGCGGCGCAGGAGGATCCGTCGACGTATAGCTCCCTGGCGGGACCCGAGGTCTGTTCGGGTGAATCCTTGGCGGGTAGGGTGCATTCGGAAACGAAATCTGTGAGTGCCTGGGCCTTGATCGCTGTCCTCGGTCAGAACTTAATATCGAATTCTCCCAACTCAATGGCCCACTTAACCAGTCTCCCGGACGCATCTGGGTTCTGTAAGATTTGCCAGAGGGGTTGGTCGGTGAGGACGGCGATCGGGTGAGCCAGGAAGTATGGCCGTAGCTTGCAAGCAGCCGTAACCAACGCGAGGGCGAACTTTTCAGTCCGCGAGTATCAGAATTCTGACCCTTGCAACGCTCGGTTGACATAGTAGACGGGCTTCATGACTCCTGCTTCCTCCCGTGTGAGCACATCACTCATGGTGCTGGGAGTCACGGACAGGTATAGGAGCAGCAGTTCCCCCCTAGGTGTTTGGCGAGGACAGGAGTCGTTGTCAGATATCGCTTCAATTCTTCGAACGCTTGCTTGCACTCTTGGTCCCAGTTGATCCATCCTTTCTTCTCTGGCGCCAGGTTGGCTTGCTTGATCAGTAGGAAGAAGGGTAGACATCGTTCGGCGGCTCGGGATAAGAACCGGGCCAAAGCGGCGACGCGTCTAGTGAGGCACTGCACGTCTCTCACCCGTCGTGGTCGCTCCATCTCCAACACTGCTTTGATCTGGTCGGGGTTGGCTTCGATTCCTCGGTGGGTTACGAGATCGTACCCCGAATGCACATTTAGCAGGGTTGAGTTTCATACTGTACCTTCTGAGCATAGTGAAGCTCTCAGCCAAGTCGCGCAGGTGCTCGACTGCTCGGAGGCTTTTCACGAGCATATCGTCGATGTAGACCTCCATGTTGTGGCCGATCTGCGAGTCAAACATATGGTTGACTAGGCATTGATATGTAGCTTTGGCGTTCTTCAGCCCGAACGGCATGCGAGTGTAGCAGTAAAGGCCGTGGTCGGTGATGAACGCGGTCTTGTCTAGGTCGGGCTGGTGCATGCTGATCTGATGGTACCACGAATAGGCATCGAGGAAGCTCAGCATCTCGTGCTCGGCCGTGGCGTCGACCAGCTAGTCGATTCGCGGCATGGGGAAGCTGTCCTTGGGCGTGGCTTTGTTGATGTCGGTGTAGTCAACGCACATTCACTACTTCCCATTGCTCTTAGGAACCAAGACTACGTTAGCCACCCAGTCCGGGTACTGGGTAGGCCGGAGTAGTCCTGATCGCAATTTCTCACCCACTTGTTGCCTGATTACGGCCTATCGCTCGGGGTTGCATCATATTTGGCGTTTCTGCACCGGGCGGCAGTTGGGGTCCAACCTTAGTTGGTGTGTGATAACTTCCGGGGGGATTCCGGGGAGCTCGTCCTCGGACCAAGCGAACATGTCCTGATTGGCTGCGAGGAAGCTCATGTATGCTTATTTATCCTGCTCGGACAAGGTGGCGCCGATCTTCAGTGATCTGCTTGGGTCATCCCCGACTTGGATAAGGTATAGATCCTCAACTGGCGCAGTCGTGCTCAGACCTGGGTCTTCGGTCCTCGCCTTCTTCTCGCATGGCGCCTCCCGGGATGCCGGTCGTGGGTGGAGATGAGGTTAACACCTCCTCGATTCCCGTTGATCGCCCCAGACTTCCCCTACCCCATGAGGGGTGGGGAGCTTCAGCTTCTGGTGGTAGGAGGAAGGGAAGCCTCGAAGCGTACCGAGGATTCCTCGGCCGATGATGGCATTGCATCCTGTCATTACACAGACCACGGTAAATTCGGTGAGGAAAGCTGCCTCTTTCGGTGCTGTCCCGAACGTGATCAGAGCGTGATGCGCCCTTCTGGGTGAACAGTCGTGCCGGAGAATCCGTATAGCGGTGTGTGCAATGGCGCGAGTTGTGATACATCCACTCCCATGAGTACTAGACAGTCGTACGCAATAACATCGGGTCCACTTCCATTATCCACCAAAATGCGTCGCACAGTACATTGATTGATGGTGGCGGAAACCACCAGAGCATCAGAGTGGGGAGTCGTGACGCCTTCAAGGTCATCCTCAGAGAAGACTATGGGGACTCCCGGGTGGCCTGGGGGGGACAGTCCCCTTGGGGTCCCTTTGCCCTGGTCTGCCGCTTTGAGGGCCGTCTCGTACCGATGCCTCCTGCTCGCGCTATCTCCCCCGGCTGCGGGTCCCCCAGAGATCATCATGATCTCCTTTCCATTGGGTCGGTTGTCGACCGGGGGAGGCGTCTTCTATGGTCTCTCAGTGGCCTTGGCGAGGAACTTATCGAGGAGCCCTCTGCGTATGAGGTCCTCGATGGCATCCTTTAGGTTGATGCAGTCGACGGTGTCGTGGCCGTGATCCCGGTGGAACTGGCAGTACTTCTTCTTATTCCATGAATTGGGATCCGACTTCATCCGCGAGGGCCACTAGAAGAATTGCTCCTCGCGAATCTCCATCAAGATCTGATCGGGCGGGGCCGTCAGGGGCATGTAGTGGCGGTAGTCGCCCCTTTCCTTCTTGGAGCGGTCGCGGTGGTATCCATCATGCCGCTCTTGCTTGTTCCGGCCCTCACGCGGTGGGTCGACGGTTCTTTTGCGATCGGGCTGGTCGGTCCCGGCCGCGCGGCGTAGGGCCGCGGTGTTCTCCTCCCAATGCGCATGCTTCTGGGCTAGCGCGAGGAGATCTGGAAGGGTCGTTGGGGCTTCGACTTCGAGCGCTCATCGGAGGATGTGATCTCGCGTCCCCTGAGTGAGTGCCGTGGTGGCGATGCCGACATCGATGTGGGGGATCCGGAGAGCCTCTGCGTGGAAGCGAGAGACGAAGTCCCATAGCGCCTCCTCCTTCCCCTGCCTGAGGGCGAGCAGGGTTACTGTAGATTTGGCTACCTTTCGGTAGCCCACAAAGTTCTCCTTGAACAGCCTCTTGAGCTGTTGGAAGGAGAAGATTGTCCCGACCGGCAGAGACTCGAACCACGCCCGGGCATTCTCCCGAAGAGTGGTGAGGAATGCGAGGCATTTTACGGTGTCCGAGGCCCGGTGGAACACCAGGTGGGACTCGAAGCCATGCAGGTGGTCGGCCGGGTCGGTGGTGCCGTCGTAGTAGGTGAACGACAATAACTGAAGCTTCGGCGGGATGGGGGCTTCCATGATCTCCCTAGAAAAAGGAGCGTGGAAGTCTTGGTCATCGTCGATGAGGCCGTGATTCTTGGCGGCCAGGAGGACGTCGTCCAGGTACAGGGCCTTGTCCTCTATCTCGTCGAACCATTGGAGCCGGCGGTCCATCTCCGTATTGGAGTGGAGGGGGTTGCGTCCCCTAGACGCGGGTACGCTATGCGATCGTCGGCTTCTTGTGACAGAGGCACGGGATGCCTTTCGTGCCTGCTGGAAGTTCTCTCCGGCCCGACCTCCTTTGCCTTCCTATCGCTCGGGTGGGGCGTGCTGGGGTCTCTGGTCCCGGAGTTCTCGGCAAAATTCCGCCAGGACTCGAACTTCCTGGCGGAGTTCGTCTAGATCCCCTAGGGTGACCTCCTGTCGGCGGTGCGCGGAAGAAGCTTCTTGCGACCCCCGGTGGGAGTTGTGTCCCTGATGGGATCCCCGCCCCCAGTTGCTGGCGTTGCGAAGGCTTCCATGGGGCACCATAGCTTTTCGCTCGGATTCCCACAGACGTCGCCAAGAAGTGTAGCGGCAAGAAAATGGTTCCTAGGCCACGTACCACCTTCTCTATTTATTTGTTGGGGAAATCGTCTCGCGCCCGTGGATGCCTGCACACACCAAGGAACCTGAAGGGCGTCATAAGGAGTCCCGGGTGTTACCCCAGGGGACAACCCTTCGATGCTTAAGTCAGCAAGGGATTAATGAGCAATAGAGAGGAGAAAAGTAAGAGAGATGTAGAGGCCGTAGTCGTCGATCCAGGAGACGTGTAGATCCTCTGTACGCGTGCCCGCCGCTCCCAGTGGGCTCTCGGAGAGTGCTCGCTGGGTGGTAAGGCCGCACAGGAGGAAGAAGCTCTCTGGATGTAACGGACATCCCTCTCCTCGTGGTTGCTAGTCAAGTTACTCTCCTCCTAGTAGGAAGCTCTGATAGCAGAAGTATCCTCTTGCGTAGTCGTGTGGGATTTTTTAGTAGAAGAATCTACCGTACTTCTCTCTATCGTCGATGTCCCTTTTATATGGGGTTGTCCTGGTGCGAGGGCCTCATCCCTTGAAAGGGAAGGGTCCGTTTAGTTGGAGTAACGTTCCCCGCTATGTCGGCGGGAGTTTCCCCTTGGAGGGCGATAGCCCCGGCGTCGGCCGGTCCCTAGGTGAGTCTTTCGGCACTCATGGCGCGTGCTCGCCCGTTACGGGGTCAAGGCCGACGTTGTGGGGGCAACGGTCGGTCGTCGGAGTGTCCTCCGGCAAAAACTATGCTTGGGCCGGCCTCATCGGCGTCGCGGAATCCGATGCCTCGTTTGGTCGGTCATCTTCTTATCGGGTCGAACATGTGTGTCCGTTCCTCGATTGGGCTTAGCGCGCCCGAGCCTTAATGGGCCGCGCGCGCATGGGCCGAATCTGGGTGAAGCCAGATTTACCCTCCTCAATATGTATATAAGGAATTGGTGCCCCTATAAGCAGTCTTCAATTAATTGAAGACTTGCTGGCTGCCGTCATTTGAAGAATTGGCGCCTGGGGGTTGCCCAACCTTTCAAAATTTTGATTTTTCAAAAAACATATATACATATTGAAATTGGTGCCCCCTCATGCAGCCTTCAATTAATTGAAGACTTGAGGGACGTCGCTATTTGATGAATTGGCGCCCTGGCTTGCGGCGCCAATTACAGTGGGTGATTTTCACCCAACAGATACGTTTTGTGACTCAAAGAACTGTTCATTTCGAAAAAGTTTCTCAAAATTTGAAAGTAAACACATGAATATGTAGTATAGATCCTCGGGAGTCTAGAAACATGTTCAGATATAATTACTGAGTTTTGGTTTCAAAGGTATGAATTTTCTAATGTTATAACCTTAATTTCTCAAGAAATGGAATTGACGCCCCTGTGAGCAGTCTTCATTTAATTGAAGACTTCCAGGGTGTCTTCAATTTAAGTACAGGTTCAACTACCAATAAGTTGTGCTTCGCATCAGAACTGTAAGTTCTGTGACAAAAGTTACTATTCATTTCTCCAAAGTTTCTGTGAATCAGAATTCGAAGACATGGTCAGATGGAGAAAAATCTCAGGGTCACAGAAGTATATTCAGTCAAAATTTTCATAGTTTAGTTTATTAGTTATAGATTTTTGAATACGTTGATTTACTGATTTCTGAAAATTCTAGAAAATGGAATTGATGACATGGAACATGTCTTCAATTAATTGACGCCCCTTCGGGCAATCTTCAATTCTGTAATTGGCACCCTGGTCAGGGGCGCCACTTACAGAGAGTTGTCCACTATTCATCAGTGTGAAAAAGCTCCGAATCAGGAAGTAATGGTACGAGTATGTTGAGAAAAATGTCAGGATTCCAGAAACATGTTCTTGCAAAAAATTTCATGTTTTAGTTCAATAGTTATGGATTTTTGAATGTGTTGAATTATCAATTACTGAAAATTATAGAAATAGAATTGACGACACTGGGGGTGTCTTCATTTAAATGACGACTCTGTGCGGAGTCTTCAATTTGGTAATTGGCACCCTTGTCAGGGGCGCCATTTACCAGAGAGCTGGGAATAAAATGTGAACATATTACGTGTAACATAGGCCATATATTAAGGTTTAAAACATGGTTATTAAGACTGTAAAACTAGTGTGATAAAATACGTACAAAAGTTCATGAAATCATGCTAATAAACTAAGTTAAAACTCATAAAGATCATGGTAACATTATGTATAGAATCAGGTATAACAAGCTATTAACATATGTATAACATGGTATTATTCTTGATCATGGTAAAGCCAGGTAATATATATATAGCATGGTTGAGTAGTTAATCGAACTCTAAGCATGCATCATTTAACCTATTTAGCTACTAGTTAGGCAAGGATTTGAGAACACCTACCTTTTGACGTATGATTACGAGGAAAGATGACAGGATGAAGCCACGTGTTCCCTGTCGCCGCAGCAGGACGTAGACTTCACGCTTTTCGAGGAACGAAGGGAAACATTCCCTTCTACAAGCACTGGAAGATGGCAGTAGTCTCTGACAGTGCTTCGTAGGGGATTAGTTATAGGGATTTGCAAGCATTGGTTATTACCTTGCGGGTCCAGTTTGGGAACACGATCCTAGATTAGTGCTTAGCCAACGAAATGGGGTTGTTCGTGTCTCAATCTTCTAGAAACATAGGTTTAAATGATGCCCTTGTAAGGGGTCGTTCATTAAACTAGGTGGTACTATTCACGTAAAAGACGCCTTGCATGAGGGCGTCATTAGTCTAGGTGACATTATTCATGAGACCCCATTCACGTGTTAGCATCCAGGATGTTCATGTATATATTAATATTTAAATGGGATGGGGTCCTATTGAAAATGGCGCCTCATGTCATGTCTTTAATTTTGTAAATGGCGCCCAGGTGAGAGGTCTTCATTTTGGAAGTTTGGAAAAGTTGGAAAACACTTACGTACAATCCATGGCCCATATGTTAAAGTTTGTCTTCCACTTTTATACATTAACCCCTTCATGATTTGGCTATTTATACGTAAGCCTCTCATTATAAGATTCTTTAGGAGAAGTACACTATGTACTATGCATAAAGTGATGGTTGTACATTTATATGCTAGCCCCCATGAGGTTTGGCTCTTTACATAAAAGCCTTCATGTTTCTTTCTGGCATAAAGTGAGGTTGGCTTGTATATTTATGTTATAGTCCTCATGAGGTTGGGTTCTTTATGTAAGGCCTTCAAGTATGGTTTCTTTTAGGAAGAAGTTTTAAATTTACTCAAAGGTATTTATCAGGTGTATTACACCCTCCCCCACTTAAAAGAATTTGGTCCCCAAATTCAACTGCATTATACGGGAATAGGAAAGGTGCAGTGTACTTACAATTAGAATAACTCTAGAAATCTCCTCTTCATAGATTCTTCAGTTTCCCATGTAGCTTCTTGTTCTAAGCCAAATTTGAATCTCCCTCCCTTGCTGGCTGCCCCTCACCCCTCCCCAACACCCTATTCCTACCCTGGTCGCCCTCCCCATTTCCCCTTGCTTCCCTTGGCCATCCCACCCTCATACACACAACCCTGCACCTCCATCCTATTCCCAGCTCGCAGGCAGCAGAGTACCAATGACTTTCTGAGGCTGCCATGTCATCAGCAAGAAGCTTTAGAGGGCGTACCATATTCCGTTGGAAGCGTCTCCGAGTCCTCTTCGCAACGGTGGTGGTCTCATCCCAATCTGAGTTCGTGGCTGCCCAGGAGAGCCGACATCGTCGGACTGCGCATCATCCTCCTGACAGTCATCCAGAAGTAGATTGCAGAGGCTACCACGACCAGAGTTTTGAGCTTCTTGGAGCTGCGCTTGGCTGAAACGTTCTCCTCCAAGTCCCCTAGCATCGCCAAGAAGCGGAGCATCGTTTGAAGCCCGAAGCACAAAGTTCCAAATTTCCTACCATTAGTGCGCAGGTCAGTCTGACTAAGATAGATCCGACCCCCTCCCACTTCTCAGGCTCTCGCGGTCAGCTCCGACCTCCGACGGTGTCCCCGCAGGTTTCCGTTCGAAGAGGGTTCGACCATGAATCCAACGACTCTGGCCTCGCCTGAATCAGAGCTCTAGAACAACCGTGGTGTCCTCTCCTTCCTGCTGTAGTGACACAGAAGCTACCAGAATCAGAAGTCTACAACCCTGTTCACACCTCTGCCTCGACCGTCGTCGCCAGCAAGAAAATCCCCAAAACTTCTGACGACATCTTGGGTTAACCACGGAGGTTTTGCCACTAGTTTTGTTACAAACGGAGTTCGGGGCAGTCCACAGCGGCATCAACACCAACTGTCTATCCACTATTCCAGAGAGTGGACAGAACCGACGATCTTCTTCCGTTTACGCTTCTAGCGTAGTTTTCCCCACCCCGCCTGGCCGGCTGACCGCCCCTCCCTGCGTGGAGGTACGTTTTGGTTGTAAAACTAATCCCCACCCTAGTCCAACCCCCTTGCAAGGGGCGTAGTGCATGTTAATTAAAATTTCAGGTTAAAGCTTCATCGGCGCGACGTGCGGGTAAGCCCACGCTTCCTCGCTCACCCTCGTCTCGTACCGGGATCGGTGTCTTCACACCGATCAGGTGAGCTCCTGACCACACTCCTATGCTGGATTATTTGTGCTTGATTAGTATTGCTTCTAGTGTGCCATCGGTCGGTGAGGAGTGCTCGGCTCAAATTGCTACTATGTGAGTGTCCACCGCGGGTGAGTTGTGAGTGAGACCAATTTACCCACACCCTCGGCGTGCTGACCGCCCATGAATTTGGGCAACCCTAGGCCCTTAGGGGTCCTCCCCAAGCCAGCCATACCCTTGGAAACCTCCGGGTCCAACCTCGGACCCTCACCCCATCGTCGGTCCACCTACGGACCCGAGTATGCCAAATGCGAGTGAGTCTGCTTGTGTGACATTGCCGTGTCCATTGCATTGCTTGCAATATAGGTCTTAGGTTGTGTCACATCATTACCCCTTGACCAAATATCAAGAACTGGTCATTTCCTAACTTGCTACAGGCAAGGGGTTAAGCCTAAAATAGATTTAATTTGTTTTCTCGTTTATATGTGTGTGCAGGGGCAGGTTGAAGATGAGATTGAAGTATTTCCATCTCTGCACGGTCCCCTAGCGACCGTTTTACTCCCTCCAACGGTCAGACACCTGACTGTTCCATTCTTCACACGGCCTCGTTCAGACCGTTTCCCATTTCTAGCACCTTCAAGAATCCACGGTCTCTATTAGACCGTTTACAAATCGGAACGGTGCAGGTTTGACCGTTCGACTCTACCCACGGTCCATTGATAGACCATCCTGCTCTCCAAAGGTCCATGTTCTTAACCCTATGGTTGATCTGATACGCGGCCCAGGTCAAGCCGTTCAATTCCATGGAGCGGTTGTACTTCAACCGTTTATCTACCTGAGCGGTCTGATTATAGGCCGTGTTCATCCCGAGATCCTTTCTCAAACTCATTCAACCACATGCAAAAGGGCCAAATCAAGCCAATCATCAATTTTATTCATTAAATTGCAAAACATGTCCAAACATGGGTCTCTATATCAACATCATGAAAACTCAAAATCACTCAATCCTCAGACGGGCATCTCGGCGAGGCCTAATCTCTCTCAGCTCTCTCACATATGCCTGGTAAGCCTCCTGGAGCTCTGTCACCTCCGTCGGTAGGGTGAGCACCCTACTAACCTCCCATATGATCAGGGCGCTCCTGACCGCCTACTCGTCCTCTTCTGACCCGAACCTCCTCGCCTGTAGTGCGGGAAGATGGGGTAGTGCTGGAAGTGTAGTCCAGGGTAGTCCAATCTGAAGGAAGCACCGATGCGGGCTATGCATCACCAAAGCGGTGTCGCCCACGAGCCTCAAGTCCAAACCAGGCCTCCTACGAAGCCTAAGAGTAGTGCCGTGGAGGAAACGAGGGCGCATCACGAACCGGTCTCGAGGCAAGGTGTTGATGTAGAGGCGCCACTCGTCCCTAGTCTTCCTGTCTTCCGTCCTACACTCCACCTACTGTGAAAACCTGAAAGAACCGTCGATGAAGAACAATGGATGGCTCCCAAAAATTTGGCTAATTGAGGTGACATTTTCCCTAGGCACGAACTTCATTCTAACTCCCATCCAGCACTCTAGGAGAATCATAGAGCCGAATAGTGGACCCCCTAGGGCGACTGAGCTAAGACCCTCGTATAGGTAGGCAAGGATGGCCTGGGAGATGGAGAGACCCTTCCATAGACCACTAATGGTGCTAAGGATAGGAACATCTAAGACATGGTCGTCAGAGGGGAAGAGTATGGCCCCGCACAAGCAAATAGAAACGGCCTTAACTATGGCCTCGTACCACCCACACTTATTCTTACAGTGCGCTATCACCCACTGGCTGAGAGGTAGTAGATGGATCTGGTGTGGGCCCACTATGGTGCGGATGTCCTTGCTACTAGGTATGAACTCTCCTAAGATAAGGGCAGGATCCACGGGGGCAACGGTGTGACAGACTAGATCCTCCTCACCCACCTTAGACCTAGGGAAAGACAAGTAGGTCTCTACCTCCTCTAAAAGGATGGTAGCTTCAAAAGATGGGAACATGAAAGTGTGGGTCTGGGGGTGCCATATCTCTACCAAGGCTGAAATACTATGCCAATCTAAGGAAAGCTTGGGGTAGTTCTTGGCTAGCACCAGAAGGGAGTGGAGATGCCAGGACCTAAGGATAGATGTCACAGATATGGGTAGCTCGCGGATCATAGGAGCCATCCATTTCAAGGTGGAGTATCGTCTCGGGCCGGGGAGAAGCTGAAATAAAGAAAAGAAGAGGAGAAAGGAGAGGAAGGACATATAAGCTTTTTGAATGAAATTGAATTGAATAACATTAACTTACCTCTCTCATAGGGCTGGAGCTCAAATGCCCCGGGATCGTGGTCAGCCGTTGTAGCACGCCATGCTCCTTTCTAGCCGGCTTTGGACCTTGGTAAGCCACCTCACCCATTGAGGTCCCCTCCAAGGCCCTCTTCATGGTGATTTGAGGAAGATTGAGAAAGATTGCAAGGTTTGAAAGAGGGTTGATGTGTGAGGATGAATTTGGGAGTCCCCTCTTACTTATAGAGCTTGGTTAGATGCCTAAACCCACTAGGATTGAGGTAGGATAGGTCTAGATCGGGTTAAGATAGAGTTTGGGTTGGTTTGAAGCACCTATTCTCGGGTTGGGACTCTCCAAGAGAGTCCCGATCAGGCTCTCAGGGCGTCTTAGTAAGCGGTCTATCGATAGACTGCGTTGACCAATGAACGGTCTCACTGAGACCGTGCAGAAGCTTTCTACATACTTCGGATCCTGGTATTTGCGCGGTCGTGGAAAGGCCGTTCTGATAAGAACATGGTCAAAGAAGAACCGTTCATTTCCTTCCAGCGGATAATATGGGACTGTTTAATTGTATCTCTGAGCGGCTTTCAACGGTCTAAAGGTAGGTCGTGTAGGTCTTGGAGCGATCATTTGGACGATCGTTTAGAAAGCTAAAGCCTCTTTTTGTCCTCCTTGCACCAATGCCACTCACCTGTTGTCGTCTCTCTCTCTCTCACGCACTCATGTCATCTCTCTCTCTCACTCACTCGTGTCGTCTCTCTCTCTCGCGCACTCGTGTCATCTCTCTCTCTCTCGTGCACTCGTGTCGTCTCTCTCTCACGCACTCGTGTCGTCTCTCTATCTCACTCACTTGTGTCGTCTCTCTCTCTCACTCACTCGTGTCATCTCTCTCTCTCACTCAAACCGCGTCCGTCTCTCTCTCCCACTTACTCGTGGCGGATTAGGAGTCATTGTTAGTTAGTTAGCATCAAGCATTTGCATTCATTCACACATTCATTCATAAACAAAATCAAAATAAAAAACATATCATATCACTATCATATCCATATGTACAAAGTTCTATCAAGACACATCAAGCCTGTCCCTCTCCCGATCCCCCACCGTTGTCGCCCGAGCCCTCATGCCTTTTCGCTGGCGGGGGCATCGCTGAGCTCGCCTCCTCACAGTGTCATCGGCACCGCTCCTCCTCCTCGTTCCTCCGGCGACAGGAGGAACCTGTGAAGTAACTCTTGAAAGAGCCGTGGGTGTCGTAGGTGCTGCCACTCGGAGTCCCGCTGCGCTCCGACCGTCGGCTCATCTCCTTATATGCTCGCAGCTCCCCTCTCAGCTCCGACGCCTCTGTGCAAGCACGGTCCCGCTCCCCCGCAGCTCCAGCCTGAAGTCACTCGGGCTCTGTGTGAAGAAGCGTCATCTCGACCGCGTCGGCCTGGCGACTCCGCTCCATCTCCTGCCAGAGGCGGGCTACCTCCTCCCGCGCTGCCGTGTGGCTCTGCTGCAGCTCCTCTCTCAGCCAGGTACTCTCGCCCAGCGACGTGGTCAGCTCAGTCATCTGCATATGCATGCATCATGGTCAGTCAATTGCATTTCATAAACATAATGAACTGGGAAAGCGTAGTGGTTACTTACCCTCTTGGAGAGCGCCGCCTCGGCCGCCTCGACCCGCGTCACCATCCGTGCAAACTCTGCCTCCCGCTCAGCACGGTCCGTAGGAGTCTAGGAAGAGGAAGAAGGTGCGTCAGCCCCCTGACGCTGGACTCCCTCTGCTCGCTGCATTCAAAACTCCAGGTCAGTCATTTCATAGGCATAATCATAATCAAGTACATAAGAAAGGGTTTAGGGTTAGGGAAACTCACCAGAAGGGTCAGGGCCTGTAGAAGCTCATCTCGCTCCTAGATGGTCGAGTGGAGGAGTCCCTGCAACTCCGCGATCCTACCCTCGGGGTCAATCTGCATTTAGGAAGCCCAAACATCAGTGCATAATCATATAGAGCACATATAGAAAGCATATAGAAAGCATTTGAGTTTAGAAGTCGTACCGGTCGGCGGGCACCACGGAACACCTGGTCTCTATAGTGCTGGGCGTAGGCTGTGTAGTAGGCCTCCTCGCTCTCTGCTCGGGCAGACACCACCTGCCCGCGTGCTGTCCAGTCCGCGATCTGCTCCGTAGCCCACGTCGTCCAGTCCACCACTGTCGCTAGCCCTCGAGGGTGTCACCCGACTCACTCCTCTGACTTTTCTGGTGCCGGAAACTCAACCACTGGCTGATGGACGCCGATCATCCTCATCACTAGCTGGAAATGGAGTGGCTCCACCACGTTCATGCAGTGTAGCCACACGTCTTAGCCTGAGTAGGTAAGGGCCGCCACTACCCACGGCTGACCCTCGTGCCCCTCACTTTGGTACGGTGTCCACCGAACCTGTCAAATAGGAAAATTACATTAGCATCATAAGCATATAAGTTGCACTTAATGAAAAAGTTTGAGTTTAGAGTCGTACCGAGGTGAAGGGCAGTGTGTCTAGGTCATCCTGGATCTCCTGGACCTGTCTCCGGAGGGTCCCTATCTCTCGTGGAGCCGTCCACCGCCGGGCGATGGGCAGCTACTTCGGGTGAGTCTCCTCGCCTCTCCCTAGCCCACGTAGGTGCACGTAGGCCCACACCTGCATTGCATTTCACCAAATGTCAGCATATAGAATTTATAGAATTCATATAGCAAATTGCATAATCAGTTTAAGGGTTGAGTCATACCTGGAGTAAGGGAGAGAAGCCCCCTAGCATCGTCCGCCGGCTGGTGGAGCTGAGAGAATCGAACAAGAACGCGAGGACCGCCACGCCCCACGCGTTGTCCCCGACGTGCCCCAAGTCCTCGAGCAGTGGGAGGAACCAGCAGCTGATGACGTCAGCCCTCGTCGCAAACATCAAGCGCCCGAAGAATAGCATCAGGAACCTCCTCAGCACTAGGTCTGCCTCGGGTCCTGCCTCAGCTGCTACTCTGGGTCAAACGCAGTCCACTAGCCTCTGTAAGTGCTCCTCGGGTAGCTCCCCGGTCGCTATCCCCGCATCCCTCAGTCCGAGGCTCTCTTGCAACCTCGCCCTCGTCAGCGTCATCGACTGACGCTCTGGTTGGAGTAGCTCTAAGCCCAGTAGCTCCTGAGCCAGCTCTCGGTAGTCGGGATATGTCCTCCCGCTGATCGGTGACCCATGCACACGTAGACCCATGATGCGCGCAACGTCCTCAAGCGTGGGGACCATGTGGCCCCACGGGAAAAGGATCGTACGGCTCACTGGATCCCAGTGGTCATGCAGAGCGTAGAGGAGCGGTGTGTCAAACCGGCTGACCTCCACGCTCAGGAACTCAGCGAAGCCCATGGTCGTGAGCCTCTCCCGCTAAAAATCCGACAGTGCAAGATACACTGCTCGGACCTGCAGCCAGGAGATCCGAGTCCTGCGCTTTCCCTGCATACATTTAGAACAATTGCATTTTATAATAGGATCATGAATTTCATTAATTGAATAAATCACTCTACTGACTGAATGGTCTCCTAAGGGCCGTCTACCCATTCAACGGTTGGGTTCCAACCGTACCAATAAACCCCCTCAGAGGTCCACGGCCACCCATGGATTGTTCTGCTTGATGGACGGCCAGGTGAGGACCGTGCCTTCCTTCCCGTGTTCAACCCGTTAACGGCCTCTTTTTGGCCGTTCAGTGAGCCCACGGTCCCAATTTGACCGTTCTGTTCTCAAACCCTTCAAATTCTAAACGGACCAATTTGGGCCGTCCTAGGTGTCCACGGTCTGGTGGAGACCGTTCTGTTCTCAATCATTTCATATTCTAAACGGACCAATCTGGGCCATCCTAGGTGTCCACGGTTTTATTTAGACCGTGTTATTTCGTTGATTCAACTCCTTTGGAACGGCCACCCATGGGCCGCGTTATCTTTGAACGGTTCTATTGGAACCGTGTAGTTTTGGTGAGCGGTCACTATTGAACCGCGCTACGACCGCCGTGCCCAACGGCGATCGAGCTTCTTCCCCGCCTCCGTTGAGGGCCTAAATGGCTTTATATGGAATCCTAAGGGGATGTATGCCCCTTTTCTACCCTCTAGACCCACATGCATGCATTTAAAAGCTTGAAAAATGGGTGGTTTCTAAATGTCTACCTCGGTCGGGCGTGGCTCCTTGGCCGGCCTCGCCTCCAGCACCGCCACCTCCTCCGGCACCAGTCCTTCCTCCTCCGCGTCAGACCCGCCGATGACAATCGCCAGGGTCTCCTCGGCCGTGGGCAGCGGTGCTCCCACTTCCTCCGGCGAGTTTGGTGGCGCGGCGGTCTCTATGAACGTGTCACATAGACATTTTTAAAGAGAGAAATATAATGATGATTAAGGATGAATGATTATGCTAAAATAAGTGGGATAAGAAGGAAAAGGGGATGAGCATGAGATGCTCTAGGGAGAGTGATCGCCAGAGGAATTACCTCAAAAGAAGAAGGATGATCACATGTACCTTATATTGAGCGGGTGAGATTGGGGATTCTTCCTTCCTCCTTCTATCGGCCGGCCGACGAAGGGGGTTTATAGCTTGATTACCCTTGCAAGAAAATACACAAAATGTACAAAGATATGGATTAGCCAAAGTGTGTAATATCAATGCTCTAAAAATATGAAATCAATCAAATTAAGCATGAACACACCTTGTGTGTTTTGCTTTACCCTTAAGAGGAGTAACAAGGTTGGGAATAATGGATGCAGTGATATGATTATGCAAAGTAATTATACTAAAGAGTATCTCTAGCAGAGAACTAGAGAGAAAGGGTGCGTGTGTGATGAGATGAATATAACTAACAAACTAAAAGACTAAAAAAAAGGGGACGCCCTTCTGCTGTGTGTGCAGCAGTAAAGGGAGGAAAACGGCAGTGGATGAAGATTATGCTGGAGGAAGAACTGTCGCCCATGGGAGAAGAACGCCACCAGGAGGAAGAACCTGCAAGGAAATTAAAAGAACTCTCTTCTCTCTCTGTTCTCTGTTCAGTAAAAAAAAGCTTTCTGCCTGTTAATCTCTCTTGTTGTTCTTCTTCCTTTTTTTTTCTCTCTTCTGCGTTCTCTCTCGTGCGTGAGGGATTCAAGGGGTATTTATAGGGCCAAAATTCCTTGTATTAATAGGATTAAAATAAGGCAATGAATCCTCAATAAGGAACTGTGGAACGTGGATTTTATTATCCTATATTTTTTTATTGATTGATTTATTATTTATTGATTTATTGGCGCGCCAGTCACCGGAGTGACGATTTTATTGTGCGCTCGATCTAACTTGGTCAGTCGATTGTGGGTGATCGTGTCTGGACCAGAAGTCCGTCATACCATAAAGGCTATGACATTAATTACGCCCTTCCAAGGAAGGACAACCCTTGATTAAATGCTAAAGATAGGAGGATGACAGCGGTAAAGCCACATGCTCAAAAGAGACGGAATTCGTTCACTTGCAAGACGTTAAATGGATTAGACGAAGCAGGGGTTGGTTATTTCCGGGATAAAACTGACGGCATATTCCCACCATCTTGGACCATGCCAAGTAGGGAATAGGAAACCACCCATGCAGTGGCAGGGTGGGATCCGTAAAAGATCGGGCATAATTGACCCGGAATCCGAGTAGGTACTGGCGTAACATGACGCGCTCCGTGCAGACGCGATGTTGCATCTATATCCCCCTTCAAAGGGCCATCGGAGAGCATGCAAGGACATAACTCCACAGGCTGGTGGGGTTGAGATAGAAAGCATCACATTTACTTGGCAATGTATGTGTAAATTTCGGCAGCATGTCCCCTCAACTTGGATTATGCCAAGAGAAGATAGGTCATCATCCACAGAATGCCGGGATGACAACCGAACGCGGATGGGCACCGGGCCCCGGGACATCGCTTGCCTTTATACCATCGATTAATATCCCCTCGAAACCCCTCAGAACTCGTGCAATGACATGGCCCTTTGGGTTCATGAGGGTGAAATCCGGATCGAGAATGAAGACTGTAGGGGAGGTCTTCCCCAATAATGTGTCTTCTCAAGGCATCAATGACGGTCTCTGAACATCCCCGGGACATATGTGTGAAGAGATCAGAAGGCTGATAAATGGTATTGCAGAGATGGGCCTCTGACTGGACTTCATTTGGCCAAGAAGATGGGTCTCGGCGTGGCTTTAGTTGGCCTAAAGGAGGCTCTCGGCGTAGGGCTTACTGGCCAAAAAAGGGGGGTCTCGGCGGAGTTGGCTTGTAGGGGCTCTCAGTGTGGGACTTCTCGGCGCGCTCCTTGCCGCGCCGGGAGCTTGGCGCCGGGAGCCTGTGGGCTGGGAGGTTTAGGTGAAAAGGGGCTTGAATGGCAGGAGAACGTATGGTTTTTTTTTATCGTTTTGCTAAAAAGGGAAAAGAAGAAGAAGGCTTCTCGGCAAGGCAGCTCTCGGCGGGGAAATTTGTACGCCGAGAAGGTGGATTTACGGAAGGGTTTCAGGGATTGCAGAGCTCAAACGATACTCTGTTCCTGGGATTCCTAAGCTTTCTGGCTGCGATTGAAGCCGAATTTGAAGTGCGGGAAGGGGGATTTTATGGATGCTTCCGTTAGGAAGGGCCAAAGGGGATTTGGAAGGCAGAATCGGCGGGGAAACGAGACCATCATCTGGATTTCTGAAGACTTTATTTATTTCTGCCGCCGGCCGTCTGGGGATCAAGAGATGACTGTCTCTGATCCCCTGGACGAACCCAATAGCATCTAAAACCCGGTGGCTGAGGAACCTTTTGCATCGAAACTCCAGACCCTAGTCATCCAAGGGATTAGAATGGAGGGTCGAGAGATCGAGGTCGTCATTCGCTAGAATGCGAGGGATAGCAGTGGTCCGTAGAATCGACATGCCCTCGTATAGCCAGCGGTTCAGGGGACCAAGAGATTGATGTCTCTGGTCCCTGAACAGCACGAGGAGGGGTCCTCAAGGGCCTTGTAAAAAAAAGAGCTCGAACGGATACGGTGGATCCGCCATCGAGATAGGAGGGGAGGAGGTGACAGAGCCCAGTAACCCATCAGATAAGGGTAGGGGTCCTATTTTCATGCCTCTAAAGAGAAGATTCGTATGAACCATTAAATGTTTCACATAAACGATAAACATACAAGGATAAGCGGAGAGCAGACATTTCGATCAAAGGAGAGCAGACATCTTAATCAGTAGATCCCCAAATGGGTCACGTTGACATTTCATTGCATCGCATCGAAGCCTTACATCGACTGTGAAATAGAAATGCAAAGCAGAAAGATGGAGATTGAGACCGGAACTCGCCGGCTACGTTCGATAAATCAAGACAAAAGCTCACTAGATTACATCAGTAGAAAAGAAAAGACAGCATGGGGAGGGCGGAGCATTGACTCCTCTCCCTCCCCGAAGCAGCCCACCTGAAGCTTGTTTGCTTCTTCCTCTCTTCTACTTCTTATCTTCTCTCGGCCGAGGGGGCTCTCTCTTGGCAGGACTCCCTCTCTATTCTTTCTTCTATTCTTCTATCTTTTTCTTTTTTTCGATCCCTCTCTTTTTTTTCTCTCCTCTCCTCTCATCTGTTCGAAGGGAGGGGGTTTTTATAACCGTTTCCCCCCTTCTCGGCAGGTTTCATCGCGGCGCGCCCCATCTGAAGCTTCCCGGCGCACCTGCCTTCAGCTTCTCGGCGCCCTCTTTTGGGTTTGGCAAGTGATTCTCGGCGCCACCTTCACACAGGCCCATTTGGGTCTTTCAAGGATATCATCACCCAAAAGGGTCTTCCATTGGTGACACAGCTTGTATCGAGATCATTATTACGGTTTTCATCAGTCCGTAGACAGGGGTTTCATCAGTCCGTAGACAGGGGTTTCATCAGTATTGCCATCTGAACGGTGGCAAGACCGTGTATCATCTTATCGATATCGTCACTTGAATGGTGACGAGCTCGGACATCAGCTTTAGTCTGGGAAGACCTCAGCCGGGTATATAATCTGTGGAGACGATTCCTCTTTTGTTTTAACTTTGCAAAAGCCTTTACAATCTTCATCTGCCGGTACCGGCTTCATCTTTATCTCATATTACATCTGTCATTAAGCCGACATCTGACTTACCCTGACATATCATCCGTGGATTCTTGGACGAAGCAGTAATGCGGCTCTCATTAAAGTGTGCCAGGAGGTCTCATCAGTCGAGTGACTGCTGCTCTACCAGTGCTACCGTCTGAGTGACATCGGCACCGGGCATCAGCTTGGCCGACAAGGGCTTTAGCCGGGTGAATGGTTGACGAGCTTCATCAATGGTCTTTCACTGTTGGTCCGACCCTCTTTTCAATCATGCTTCGACCTTTGTTCATTTTCAAGGTGTCAACAAATGCCCCCCACCTGCGGGCGGCGTAAGCGCAGAATAAGCGGCAGGGGGCTTGCAGGTGTCTTTCGTCATTCGAGGGTATCTTCCTCAATTTGTCTTCAATCCGGTTCTCAGACCTAATCATCTCGTTGCAACAATATTCTGCGCACGGATCTTTCATTTTCATATTTTTCATCTTCATATTTTCTTTATTTTCAACATTTCGGAGCTTCTCGGCACGGGGCCATAGGCTTCTCGGCATGACCCTCTCGACGCAAGGCTTCTCGGCACGCAAGACCTTTCGGCGCGAAGCTTCTCGGCGTGAGGGGCCTCTCGGCGCGACCGAAGGAGGGCTCTCGGCCTGGGGGCTCTCGGCGCGCCCTTGGCCGAAGGGGGCTCTCGGCGCGCCCTTTTGGGTGACGGGGGCTCTCGTTGCTTCTCGGCGCGCCCTAGGCAGGGCTCTCGGCCTGGGCTTCTCGGCGCGCCCTTTGGCCGCAGGGGGCTCTCGGCGTGAGGGGATCTCGGCGCGCATTTGGCCGCGCCGAGAACCTATCTCCTTCGGCTTCTATTTAAGGCGCCGAAAGCCTCTTTCTTCTCATTCTCATCTTTTCTTTCTCTTTCTTCATTTCTATTTTTTTGTCTCGGTGGTGGCGAGTTCCTTGTCTCGGCCGTTCCCGTTTTCTTCCCGTTTAGTTGGGTTTCGCCCGGGTAGGACGTTATTTTGGGATTTAATCCCTTTTTCTTTCGGGATCACCCCCTCTTGGTTGGTGACTCGCTATTCTCCTTGGGCAGACCCCGAATAAGGGGAGATGCTGCCGAAATCTTCGTAGGGTCTCATGTTACAATCTTTATAAGACTGGCTTCTAATTCACACTTTTTCTCCGACTGCAGGCACTGCAATGGCTTCCAGTTCTGATGCTGCATCTTCCGGAGCTGTTGGTCCTAGCTCATCGGCCCAGCCCGACATATCACGGGCCAAAGTAAACTGGCTGAACGTGCACAGTCTGGATTTCGGATACGACAGGATTGCTTCAGTCGATGAATCGTCTGACTCTGAGACTGACACAGTGTCGATGGCCCGGGTATACTCCACGGTGACCGAGACATGCTTCAGGCGGGATGGTAGCTATCGGCCAGACCTCCCGAAGGACCGACATTTGATGCCGTTCATCTGGACTTTCACAGTGGGCGGAATGCGAGACTACCGGATAGCTCGCGTAGTTGAAGCTACCATCCTTGCTGAGCAAGATAGCCTGAAGGAATCAGTGTATCGCAACAAAGCCATCTATCTTCCTGGGGAAAAGCGCGACTGGGATGCAGTCCTCGGCATATCGGAGCTGGAACCAGAGAAGAAGATGCTGGCCCGGGCCTCGGAATTCACACCTGCCCGGTGGGATAATGCTAGCGGCCAAGTTCATAGGGAGAAGCCCGGCTATGGTATGTTCTTGGCACCATTAAAGTGGGGATATCGCGAAGAGCCCTTCGTGCTGAATTGTTCGGTCGTTCAGTTCAAGTACCATCTGGCCGCTGGTTGGTTCGGGGATACCAAAATCACTGACGCGCACTTATTCCGAGTAGGGGCAGTGGAGTTCACAGAGTTTGTTCTGAAGGAGTATGCCCCTCTGCTGATCAGAGCCGGGGTATATCACAGCATTTTCGCTTCTAGATTTCGGTATCCCATACCCAGAGGGTTGTGCTGCGGGATGTTCGAAGTGTTCTGCCCTTTATTCAACACTTTTTATACAGCGGAGGGTGAGACATCCCTGGACCTCTGGAGTTTATCACAGCTCTCCGGTCTGCCCATTGATGGCGAGCCGTATGAGGAAGTTTGCTTGACAGATTCTGAGAAGGATAGCTCTGATGGCGAGGGCAAGTATTCCATCGGCTTCTCATATCGGTATCTGATGAAGGTATACCGCTCCATCTGTCTGGCGTACAACAGAGGGTCCTCCAAAGGCTATCATCCTCGAGAGAAAGGCAGCAAACTGAGGGTCCGGATAGGGCAGTGGATCCAGTATTTCTTTGACGGTCCCCTGAAGTATGTAGACTTTCCTTCCCTGGGTCCAATTGCCAGCAAATAGATAAGGGCCCCTCGCTATAAGTCGGCGCTGCCATCCTCATTGCGTCATGCGGGCAAAGGTGGTCCCAATCCGGCAGGAGTAGATCCCATCACACATTGTGCGGCCTATTTCACCTTCTGGTTGTGTACTTTCGCTCTCCCACAATGGGACGAGACAGTCATTCGACCAGAGGCCATATATCCAGCTTGTCAGATGGCATGGGGGATGAAGCTGTCGCTTTGCCCAGTGGCCCTGTGTTTGATATATAAATCTTTGGGGGACCTGCACAAGCATCGGACTCCCCGTTCTTTGAGGACCGTGGGTCCTTTTCACTTCTTCAACGCCTGGGTCTGCAGTATATTCCCTGAGTTGGCTCCGAGAACCTTGCAGGCAGATACGGCGTTGCCTAGAATGGTCAAATTCGCCAGTGCTGAGTCTGGTCCCTTTTATGATCAGTTGTTTAAAATAAGGGGCCGACTGATAAGGGTATTGGAGAGGGGGATTTCCGCAGCCCACCACCAAGGCGGCCCAACAAGGCCTACAAGGTCCAACCGGGCGAGCCCCACCCAAGTGATAGCCCACAGGGCCCACTTTGGGAGACAAGCCCAATAAATAAAGACTCGAGGAACCAACTCTCCCCGGCGGCCTTCTAGGCTCGGAGGGCCCGAGACAACGGTCAGATCGGATGGAAGGTCCGGTCTAAAGCCCACTCTCCGACCGAGAGAAAGAGGCTCCAGCCGACCTATCCGACCCCACCTTCGCCGGGCCATGCCTATCGCTCGGACACGAGCTAGCATCCCCGTAGCTCGGTGAGACCGCTTGTTTACCTGCAGGTGCGGCCGTTCAGAGTCCTCCGGCAGCGGGAGAGTCATGGGAGCTGCCGAACTCAAAGGGGATAACGCCCCCACGATCCGGCCATGAAAGCCCCCGATGAAGACGTAACTCCCGCCGGGAAGCCCTCAGCTCACCGGACTCTTAAAAGGCGATGCACTATTTAAGTAAGGGAGACCCTCCGGAAGATGGTAAGATGAACTAGCCCTTCACATACCCTAAGCTCCTGGGCACGATTCGCTTCACCCTTGGTGGAGAGGATTCTCGCGCATCAGCTCTCTCCTCCCCTCATTATCGCTTCCACCATCGCTCTACTGACTTAGCCATCGGAGGGTTTTCCCCCAGGGAGATCCCCTGGGCCCTCTGATACGTTTCCCTTCTCTTGCAGATTCATCTTCTGGTGATCCACAGCCCGCTCAGGACTCAGCGCGAGATTACGCCTCTTCAGGTACCAGTGGACGCCCCTGGCAGCATTCATTTCTGGAGCTTGGCGGCAGGTTCAGCTCCTTTGATTGATCCTCAGAGAGAGTGCAAGCTGGAAGAGATAGAGACTTATGCTCATCCTGTCACATGGGCTGAAGTTGCTCGGCCTATCCTGGAGCCGGAGCTAGTCAGATGGGCCATGGCTATTCGGCCCAGTGTTTTAGTTTTCAGGAAGGGTGGCCTTCTTCTTTTGGAGCCATACTATCCGTTCCGATTTGGGCGGAACTTCGGCTACGACCAACACATCCCCACCTCAGCTGCTCAGTTTCCTTTGGATAGCCGGGCCAAGCACGGGTCCGTCATTGTTGGCGAGGGCCGGTTGTGGTGGGATTTCTATCATCGCCAGGACGATGTAGTTTTCAGGGTGCCCACTGTTTCTAACCGTGTTCCCCGGGTAACATCAGAATATATCAAATGGTGGAACATCCGGACCGATTTTTACAGGGACGGTAGGGGTGCCTTCTGGGATGTGGCAGAGCGCTCCTTCCTGAAACAGCAACCTGGGCCGGTGTTTGATATTCCTGAGGCCCACTTGAAAAAACTTTACTCACAGCACCCGAGGGAGGCGGAGAATTATCTGACTCAACGTCGGGCATTGAAGGAAAAGAGTTCCGAGCCGCTTGTCCCTGTCTTTGCTGCTATCAATGAAGACACTTTCATGAAGACCTTGAAGCATTTATGCCGTGTGGGAGGCGCTCGCTTGGAGGAGCAGCAGTACCCATTCCCTGTTGAAGAGCCGCTCCCGACAGTAGCTCCTTGGAAGGGTCCAATTGATAAATTTCATCCATATAGGACGTTTGTACGCCGAGAAGATAGAACTCAGACGTACTATAGGCAAACGTCCTGGCTGTTCATTCTGCTGAATTTGCATGGATTATCTGCAGAAAGCCCGATAGCTGGCATATTGAACAAGCCACTGTTTATATCATTTCATTATGTCGATGGTTGGGGCATGGACCATCTTGACTTATTTCGATGCCTTGACTTTCACGGCCATAATGATCTGGCAGCTTTAGTAGAGAAGTGCCAGATATTTGGTGATGTGTGCTGGCTCATCAAAGAGGCTGCTTCCCGCTCCAAGGAGGTAGCTTATCTGTACTGGCCACTTTCTGTATTCTACGACGGCCCGGCAGGTAAGATTTCTTCTTTTCTGATTGCAGTGTTTTCTGCTTAGCATCTGAATTTCGCACCCACTGATCCCATCACCCTTCTGCCATTTTCAACAGACCGGCCTGATATAAAATGACAGGGGCTCTATAGAAAGATTATTGCGCAGGCTGAGAAGCCTACTTATTTTGAAGTCCCGGCTGCAGCACCGACCACTACTCCCCTGCCTCCTGGCAAGAAGAGGAAGGCTTCCGCAGTCAAGGCTGCAGTTGGGAAGGCCAGGAAGGCCAAAAAGGCCCATGTTCAGCAGTCGACTTCGGTGGCGATGGACACTGGGACCCCTCTCCCCAACATTCCCTCATTCGATGAGTTTGAGTTGCAAAGGGAGGCTGGTCAGACACCGGTTCAGGGTAACATCATTAGCTTGCATTTGCATTCTTCATCATCTTTTGTAGATTTTCAAAGAAGTCTTCGACTCTGACCCCTTCCCTTTTTGCGCAGCTCAAGAGCCAATTGTGGCACCCTCCGAAGCGGAGACCAGGCTGCCTTCCCCCACGCCGGCTAGTGAGGCGGGGGGTAAGTGTGCTTTCTCATATGTTTCACACTTCTATTGCTTTTTCTACTATAACCCTCAGAGGTCCCTTTTCTGTTGAAGTGGCAGCCGAGGAGCAGACTGAGGTTGAAAGGATGACAGAAGAGCCGATTCAACCTCCGGAGGGTCACAAGACTCAGTCGAAGCGGGGTACTGTTCCGGCCAGGCGCATAATTATCCGGTCCACATCCCGACATGCTTTAGAGGCGACCCCCCAGCATGTAGCCAGGGTAGAAATATCATCGGGTAGCTCTACAACCGTCTCTGATGAGGAGGAAGTGGCTTTCAGCGGCAGTGAGGGGGATGCTCCTGAATCAGAAGCCCCGCTTGTACTTGCAAAAGGTGCTTTGTCTTTTCAGCCTGCTAAGCTGCTGGTGCCATCTTCTGAGGAGGAGTTGCAAGAGGAGTTTGCCGGGCTCGACACCGAGATCGACATATCTTCACTCTTTGTCACTTCAACTTCGGAGCTTCCTCCTCTTTCGCCCCACTTCGAGGATGCGAACCCTGCTTCAAAGGTGGGTCCCCTTTCAGGCTTGCTGCTTCATCTGCTTCTTCATTTAGTGCTGAAGGTTGTTTTGCTTTGGTCTCAGGGCCCTATCACTGCCAGCTCAGACACAACTGTAACTTTTATGGAGGTTTCTTCTACAAACTGGGCTATTGTCCCTTTTCTACCTTTATCCTGCATGGGAGCTCCTGAGGTCATTTGCCCTGTTCCAATGCGAATACAGTCTTCAACAGATTTAGCATCGTTGGACCTGGGGGCCTCAGGAAACAGATGCACTCCTATCAGGGCTTCAGATTTCAGAGCCGAAGCTGATCTAGCCAGAAGTTCTGCTTTCATACCGGCCGCAGTGATGACCATCGCTCCTGAGTCAACAATTCCCATAACATCAATCATGGAGGGTGAACCTTTGCCTCTTCAGACTGTGGCCTCCGCGGCCTCGACATTGAAGGAATTGGCCACCGAAGCGGAGATGGAAGAAGGAGAGGTAGCTACTGCAGAACTGGGAGTATTGCCTGTAACCGCCCCGGACTCTATCTCCATACTTTCAGAATCTGAGGAGGAGGTGCCTAAAGTTGCATCCGGGAGTATTCAGACGGCCGCTTCCGAGGAGATGGAAGTGGAAGATCTCTTGGCCACGCCAGAGGTTGCAGGGAGAGCTCAGTTGGTACCTTCGGTAGACCTCCCATCTTCTTCTTCGCAGCCGGATATCACCCTATGGGCGGACATTGATAGTGAAGTAACCTTTGAAGTAGCTCCTCTTCCTTTGCCTGGCTTTACTTCACCTGAGAGTTTTGTCTGGCAACATCTGGGCATGCTGCGCCAGCTAGTGGAGTCCCAGCCCGGACTAACCTATCCACAGTTGAAGGAGATAGCCGAGCGCTTCACCGCCGGCTTAAAGGCGATGGGATGTCCCACAGAAATATGGGCCCAGCGGGTTCTTTTATTATTAAAATTTGTTCATCACCGGGATTTCTTGACACATATCATGTCTGACAAACTGGCGGCTTTGAAGTTGCAAAGAATGGAATGCAAATCCGAGCTGGAGAAGATGAACTCTATTCTTCAGGAGCGACAGTGCCAAATGCAGTCTTTGGCGGAGCGGGAGCGGTTTGTGCGCGACCGGATAACTATCCTGGAAGCTGAACTGTCCGATCTCCGAGCTGAGCTGCCGCAGCTAACAACTTCTCGACCGCAGCTCGAGGAAGAAGCAGCTCTATTAGAGGGGCAGGTGGCATCCTTTCAAGACGAGTCCGTTCGACTGCAGGAGGAGGAGGCTCGTCTTCATGAACTGGGAGCCGCCCCTTATGTGGGTCTTCTGGCTTTCGAGGATATATTTAGGCAGCCATGAACCATCTTCTCTTTCTTTTTTTTTGTACTCTTTTGCGATACAACGTCCCCTCGGGGCCCTTTATGTACTCACTTATTAATGAAAAGAAATCTTTGGCTTCACGCGTATCCATTTTCTTCTGCATGTGGTTTTATCACTTTGAGAAGTGGGGTAGCGATTTTAGCAATTCCTCATGCGAATGGCTCGTACTTGGCAGGAGAGCGTCCACCCCCTCAGAGAAAGGATGGGGAACTCGCTCCACCGCGTGACGGCATCCGGGGAGGTGCTTAAACCGGATTCTGTTGGTAGCAGCAAACGTCCCTCTTGGCAATATGTGCTGCGAGGGAGACAATTTGCAGAAATGTGAAAGAAGGTTTCATCGGAATAGACGAAAGGTCTAGACTGGGTAGAGGTTATAGCAGGTGGGACATTGAAAAAGGGTATGGGGTTTTCATCAGAACGGACATAAAGTACGAACTGGACAGATTGTATCATTGGCCGGGCGATGTACCGATCAGCCAACGGTTGACTTCATCATCGATATTGAGCTTATATCGATGCAAGGGGGATTTCATATGTTTTATCAGAATAGACGTAAGGTCTAAACTAGATAGGGTTTCATCATTGATCGGGCAAGGTGCCAATCGATCAACAGTTGGTTTCATCATCGATATTGGGTTTATATCGACGCAAAGAAGAGTTTCATGAGTTTCATCAGCATAGACTAAAGGTCTAAACTGGGAGGGTTTCATCATTGATCGGGCAAGGTGCCGGTCGACCAATAACTGGTTTCATCATCGATATTGGGTTTATATCGACGCAAAGAAGAGTTTCATAAGTTTCATCAGCATAGACGAAAGGTCTAAACTAGCTAGGGTTTCATGATTGATCGGGCAGGGTGCCAATCGATCAACAGTTGGTTTCATCATCGATATTGGGTTTATATCGACGCAAAGAAGAGTTTCATAAGTTTCATCAGCATAGACGAAAGGTCTAAACTGGCTAGGGTTTCATCATTGATCGGGCAGGGTGCCAATCGATCAACAGTTGGTTTCATCATCGATATTGGGTTTATATCGATGCAAAGGGGTTTATAAGTTTCATCAGAATAGACGAAAGGTCTAAACTGGCAGGGTTTCATCATTGATCGGGCGAGGTGCCGATCGATCAACAGTGGGACGTAGGTAGAGGCGTAGGAATCGTCAGGATAGACGTAAGGTCTATTCCAGCAGGTTTTATCGCGGGTGGGACATTTGAAAGAGGGTGTGTAGATTTTATCAGGACGGACGTAAGGTCTTTCCTGGAGAGGTTTTATCGTCGGTGGGGCATGGAGCCAGATGACCAACAGATGGTTTTATCAGCGAAGGGGAAGTAAGGGCAGCGTGCCTGTTGGCACGGAACTTTGAATTACCACATTACTGACCCAAGTGCCCTTTCGGGTTTTCACCGGAGCCAGCCCCCTCTTTCTTTTGCCCACGCGCCCTTTCGGGTTTTCACGTGGCGGGGTACCCGATTTTGCCTGTAGTGCCCTTTCGGGTTTTCACCACAGCTGGGTTTTAGCCATTTTTGCCCTCGCTCAGAATGTCCGAACAAGTCTGGCGGGGTATCTCTATTTTTAACCCCATTTTTTATATATACATATATATATATATATATATATCTCTTGAATTGGGACTTCAGCACAGGTCAGGCGATGTGCTGCTTCATTGGCGGCTGCTCTTATCATCGGTATTAGGTATATACCGACGCAAGGATTTCATAGGTTTCATCAGGATAGACGTAAGGTCTAAACTGGATGGGTTTCATCATTGATCGGGCAATGTACCAATCGATCAACAGCAGGTTTCATCATCGGTATTGGGTTTATACCAATACAAGGATTTCATAGGTTTCATCAGGATAGACGAAAGGTCTGGCCTGGATAGGTTTCATCACCGATTGGGCAGTGTGCCGATCGACCAGCAGTAGGTTTCATCATCGGTATTGGGTTTATACCAATGCAAAGATGTCATAAGTTTCATCAGGATAGACGTAGGGTTTAAACTGGATGGGTTTCATCGTTGATTAGGCAGTGTGCCAATCGATCAACAGCAGGTTTCATCATCGGTATTGGGTTTATACCAATGCAAGGGTTTCATGGGTTTTATCGGCATAGACATAAGGTCTAAACCGGACAGGTTTCATTGCTGATCGGGCGAGTGTGCCCATTAATCAGCAGCAGGTTTCATCACGGTGGGACATAGCGAGACACGTAGCTCTAGTCGGAACAGATGTAAGGTCTAGACCGAACAGGTTTCTTCGCCGATCGGGCAGGGTGCCCTGTCGACCAAAGATGGGTTTCATCATCGGTATTGGGTTTATACCAATGCAAGGATATCATGGATTTCATCAGGATAGACGTAAAGTCTAAACTGGAGAGGGTTTTATCATTGATCGGTCGAGGTGCCGATCGACCAATGGTAGCTTTCATCGCGGTGGAACCTGGGACAAGGTATGAGGGCTTTTATCAGGATAGACGTAGGGCCTATACTGAGTGGGTCTAATCGTCGATCGGGCAAGGCGCCGGTCAATTGACAAGGAGTTTTACGGCGGGAGGTGAGGCTTTCTTTGGGATTACCATATTACTGACCCAAGTGCCCTTTCGGGTTTTCACCGGAGCCAGCCCCCTCTTGCTTTTGCCCACGCGCCCTTTCGGGTTTTCACGTGGCGGGGTACCCGATTTTGCCTGCAGTGCCCTTTCGGGTTTTCACCACAGCTGGGTTTTGGCCATTTTTGCCCTTGTTCAGAATGTCTGAACAAGACTGGCGGGGTATCACTACTTTTAACCCCATTTTTCTTTTCTTTTCTTCTTTTCTTTTATTTGGTATGCGAGCTGAGAGAGAGAGCAGCTTGGGCAGGGCGAGATGCCACTGGACCAAGGAGAGGGTAGCTCGATCAGGGCGGAGTGCCATTGACCAAGATGAAGTGGCCTGATTAGGGCGGGGTGCAGCTAACCGAGGAATGGGTAGCTCGGCTAGGGCGGAGTGCCGCTAAACCAAGAAATGAGGTAGCTCGGCTAGGGCGGAGTGCCGCTAAACCAGGAAATGGGGTAGCTCGGTTAGGGCGGAGTGCCTCTAGACCAAGAAAGAGGTAGCTTGGTTAGGGCGGAGTGCCACTAGACTAAGAAAGAAGGGTAGCTAGGTTAGGGCGGAGTGCCGCTAGACCAAGAAAGAGGTAGCTTGGTTAGGGCGGAGTGCCACTAGACTAAGAAAGAAGGGTAGCTCGGTTAGGGCGGAGTGCCGCTAGACCAAGGAAGAAGGGTAGCTCGGTTAGGGCGGAGTGCCGCTAGCCCAAGAAAGAAGGTAGCTCAGCTAGGGCGGAGTGCCGCTAGACCAAGGAAGAAGGGTAGCTTTTGGCCCGATTACTCGGAGAATGTTGGTTGTGCAGCATGATACAGCTTTAGGTGCCTACCGTTGAGTGGCGAGAATTGGATCTCCCCTCGATGGTTGACAACCATATAGGCCCCACCTTCGTAGACCCTTTGTATCACATAGGGACCTTCCCAATTAGCATTTAGCTTTCCTTTTGGGTTGGACGCCATGACTTCTCTGTTCTTGACCATAACGAGGTCACCTTTCTTGAACTCTCGTCCTTTTACGAGTTTGTTGAATGCAGTGGCCATGCGGGCTTGATACATTTGGATATTCTTCTGAGCTTGGAGGCGCCTCCCCTCCAATTCAGCCAGTTCTTCTAGTCTTCTTTCTGTATTAGTCTGTTCGCCAGGGGCTAGGTCATATTGGACCGCCACTCTGAGTGACGGGACTTCCAGCTCTAGCGGGACCACTGCCTCTGAGCCGTACACCAATGAGTATGGTGAGCACCCTGTAGGTGTTTTGAAGACGGTGCGGTATGCCCATAAAGCTTCATACATTTTCTCTTCCCAGTCCTTCTTGTCGGAACTGACGACTTTGGCCAGCAATGTACACAAGGTCTTATTAAAAGCTTCTGCCAATCCGTTTGCCTATGGATTGTAGGGAGTGGAGGTTCTCCATTCAATCTTATACTTCTCGGCAAGCCGATAGATTTTTTGATTTCTGAAATGACTTCCATTATCAGATATTATTCGGTTGGGGATCCCGAACCGGAAGATAATATTTTGCTTGATGAATCTGGAGACCAGCTCACCAGTCACTTCTCTTAATGCTATAGCTTCCGCCCATCGGGAGAAGTAATCTGTTATGGCCAGTATGTACTTATGTCCGGCCGAGGAAGTTGGCAATGGCCCGACTACATCAGTTCCCCATTGTGCAAACGGCCAGCTAGGGATTGTAGGGTGCAGAGTTGTGGGTGGCCTTCTAGGCACCGTAGCATGCTCTTGACACTTCTGGCATGATTTTGCAAATTTACAGCAGTCTTCAAACATGGTGGGCCAGTAGTAGCCCAGCTTCTTAATCTCTATCTTCATCTTGGGATCGGCCTGGTGGGCACCTGCTGTCCCAGCATGTGTTTCTTTCATCGCTTGCCAAGCTTCCTCAGTGGACAGGCAGCGGAGCAGAATCTTCTTACGTGCATCTGCCATTATTCGGAATAGAGTCCCATTTCTGAGTTCATAAGAATCTTTAATCCTCAGAAGCTTCATCTTTTCTTCTCTCTTTTGCGGCAGCTATTGGTGCAGAAACCACTGTAGCAAGTGCTGTCTCCAATCAAATGCATGTACTGTGCTGATAGTAGCAACTTCTTCTTCTTCGGGGCACCCTTCTAGCATGCTGGGGACCTGCCGCCGATTCATAACAACAATGTTCAGAGTCTCATTTGGCGGGACTGCTAGTGAACTGGCCAGCTTTGCCAATGCATCAGCCTGGGCGTTATGTCCACGGCCCACATGCTTGAGTTCGATATGATAGAATTTCGCCATAAGGCTCACAGCTTTTTGGTGATAGGGATTCAGCTCTGGCTTTCGCACCTCGAACTCCCCTTGAATTTGTTTTATTATCAACATTGAATCCCTGAATACTTGCAACATTCGGATACCCATGTTGAGGCTGACATGCAGTCCGATTATCAGAGCTTCATACTCGGCTTCATTGTTGGTGCAGGGCTTGTTTATAGAACAGGAAGTATGTACCACCTCCCTTTCTGGTGATTTCAGCACAATACCGGCTCCGGCCCGTATTCTGGTTTTTCCATCGGAATCTGTCTCCGTTCTGGATGCTCCATCAAAGAACAGTTGCCACATAACTGGCTGAGCTTGACAGGCCTCGAGTGTCTCATCATCGGGTAATTCGGTCCCCAACGTATCATTTTCCGGCACAGGATGCTCCGCGAAGAAATCAGCCACGGCCTGTCCTTTTATTGCCCCCTGGGATATATATGTAATATCGAATTCCATCAGAATCACTGCCCATTTGCCCAACCGGCCTTTGAGTACTGGCTGAGTCAGTATGTATTTGAGTGGATCTGCTGCAGATATCAATCTGACTTCATGTGACAACATATAGTGTCGGAGTTTCTTAACAACAAAGACGAGTGCCAAGCATGTCTTTTCTATATAGCTGTAACATTCTTCAGTCCTGATCAGCCTCCTACTCAAGTAGTACAAGGCTTGCTCTCTACCTTCTTCATCGATCTGCGCCAGCATTGCCCCCAGGGAAGAGTGTGTGGCTGCAATATATAGTATCAAGGGTCTGCCTTTACGTGGTGTCCCCAATACTGGAGGGGTCTTGAGATATTCTTTTAGCTTCTCAAAGGCCTCCTGACACCCATCGTCCCAGAGGAATGGTACATTTTTCATCATGAGCTTATGAAAGGGATGACATCTTCCCAACAGATTTGATATGAATCGTCGGACGTAGGCCAGACGCCCCTACAGAGATCTCAGCTCGTGCAGATTCCTTGGTGGAGGGAGCTCCTGGATAGCCTTGATCTTGGCGGGGTCAATTTCAATACCCCTGTGCCGGACGATAAATCCGAGGAATTTTCCACTGGACACGTCGAAGGCGCATTTCATAGGATTCATCTTGAGTTCATATTTGCGCAGCCTCTGGAATACTATCCTCAGGTCTTGCAGATGGTCTTCTTTTCTGCTGGTTTTCACTACCAGATCATTAATGTAGCACTCTACTTTCTTGAAGAGCAAATCATCAAAGATCTTTGTCATGGCTCTTTGGTAGGTAGCGCCGGCATTCTTAAGGCCGAACGGCATCCTTTTGTAATGGAATATCCCTTTTGGAGTGCGGAATGCAGTGTGCACCCTGTCTTCTTCAGCAATCCATATCTGGTTGTATCCGGATGACCCATCCATAAATGACAATGCTTCATGACCAGTAGTTGCATCAATCATGACTTCAGTGATCGGCACTAGGAAATCATCTTTCGGGCAAGCCTTATTAAGGTCCCGGAAGTCGACACATATTCTGATCTGCCCATTCTTCTTCTTCACGGGCACTATATTGGCTAGCCATGTGGTATACTGGTTTTCTTCGACAAACCCCACATCAATCAGCTTATCAACCTCTTTCTTAATCTGATTTATCAGTTCAGGACGCATTCTCCTGGAAGGCTGCTTTACAGGGTTAGCCTCTGGGTTTATTGCCAATCGGTGCTGTGCCACATCAGAGCTCAATCCCGGCATTTCATCATATGTCCATGCAAAATAGTCTCGGAATTCTTTCAAGAACTGTATATATTGCTCCCTGACATCTGGCTCCAGCAGTGCGCTGAGGAATGTCGGCCTTGGTTCATCAGCGGACACCAAATTTATCTCTATCAGCTCATCGACGGTGGCTTGGCCTCCGTCTTCGACTTCGGGCGGGGCTTCTTGCAAATCAATAAAGCCTCCCGGGATGTAATCTTCTTCAGTTTCATGCTCCTATGTTTCATCATATTGGTCATCA
Organism: Amorphophallus konjac; assembly: GCA_022559845.1. Lineage (NCBI taxonomy): Eukaryota > Viridiplantae > Streptophyta > Magnoliopsida > Alismatales > Araceae > Amorphophallus > Amorphophallus konjac. The sequence goes on along the minus strand of CM040123.1, from coordinate 77,035,784 downwards.
GCGGATGCTGGTGCATCATATAGGGCCAATATTACTGGATTCTGTTCAGTCTATCCCGAGGACGAGGCTAGTTCACCAGGAAATTCAGAAGTAGACTCTTCCATTCTTAGAGGCTCTTCTGATGTGGGCTCCCTTGACAGGTCATCATTCTGCAGAGCCCGGAATTCTTCTAGAATGCGTTCAAACTCTAGACATTCTCTCAGCTCTTTGGCTACTTGGTCTTCATCCGGGGTTCCCGTGTCAAATTGTGCTTCGGCCTGGAACAGATCCTCTTTGCAAGATGGATTCTCCCAGCACCAACCCTTCTTAGTCTCATCAGGTGTTTCTATTTCTGATAGACTGCCTGGGGCCTCATTGTTTATTATGGATTGATAAATGATTTCTTCATCTTCTGAGGGGTATTTGTCATATCCCACCTCGGGAGGGTCTTCATGCTGGTAGGAGACAGATATGACGTCTACCTCAGCCTCATAGTATTCCTGGAGGGTATAACCCAATCCTGGGTGTTGAGTGATCTTCCTCATTTCTTTACTATCTCGAGGCGGATCCCACAGTTCCTTGAATGCCTTCTTCTGAGCAGCAGGCTGCATTAATGGCATTTGCATCTTGGAGAACATTTGTGAAACCCGTTGGGTAGTATAATCCAAGCCTATTATCGGTACCATCAGGTTTGCAGCTTCTTCAGGGGCCATACAGTCTTGATCATCTTCTTCGACTGGCTCCCCGGTGTAGAATATAATAGGAGGTTCGCAGAAGCGAGGGATTTCCATAGTCTTCAGTGGTAGCACCGTTTGGTACTCAAGGCTGACGATGGGTTTAAATAAACCCTGCGGCACCTCCACCTGAGTGTATTTTTGTTTCATTTCTTCATCAGTGTCATCCGGGCGGATGCTAGGAGGAGTTATCCGAGCAAAGTCTCCAACATAGGAGATGTGGGATACCTCATGCTTTTTAATGTAGCCCTTGGGTCGCGGCGGAGACCAACTTTTTGTCTTTGTCACCGGCCTCTTTTGGCTGACCACAGCCTCTCTTTCTTCATCCTTCTCTGACACCTCGGTGTAATAGGATGCATCAAGCATATGGCACTCGAACACTTCGAAGGGATGTAGGTCTGCAAACACCCTTTCTTCTTTTCCTTCATAGCAGTATTTTATGCATTGGTGTAGCGTGGATGGCACTATCTGATATTTGTGCAGCCACGGTCTTCCCAGCAGGGCCTTATATGTGGTGTTGGAGTCGATTACATAGAATCGTACCACGGTAGTGAGGTCGCCCAGTGTGAGGTTGAAATCAGCCACCCCGAGAGGTGTTTCACATTTCTGGTTGAACCCCGCAATCTTCATATCTCTGACCTTGGTAAGCTGCAGGTCAAAGTAGTATTTCTGATAGATGCGGTATGGGAGAATATTCACAGCAGCCCCGGGATCTATCAATATCCTGCTCAATGGCTGACAGTTCAGGGAACCCCTCATATACAATGGTCTGTTATGACCGGAATTTGGGATCAACATATCATCTTCTGTGAACGTGATCGAGGGCCCAGAATTCACTTCTGTCAAGAGTGCTTCATATTGTGCCGACGACTGCAAGGCATCAATGATGGCTTGGCGGGCTTCTTCACTCAGAGAGAGGATCTCCCAGATGGAAAACCTGGTAGGGAGCTTCTTCAGCATTCTCATGATCCGGCTACCCACCCGGACATTGGATAGCCTCATCTCCTCCACCCAACGGGGTCTTGGAGGTTCATGTGGTGCCTGTGGCCTTTGATGCCTGGCGCCGGTTTCATCCTCTTGATCGGTTTCCCGGGATGCTTCTTCTGTAGCAACGGCCCTTGGCTTTGCTAAAGGGTTACTTCTTTCATTTTCTTCATGCTGCTTTTGCTTTCTATCTGCCGACTGCTGGCACTTGTTGTTTGTAGCTGGCATAACCTGCACCGACTGTTCGTTCTCCAAACTGGACAGAAATTCCAGGAATGAAGGGGCTTCATCTGCTTTTCTTCCCTCCTGGTATAAGCTGGCAGGGGGAGGAACCTGGATGCCTCGCATCTCTGGTTCCGGGATTTGATAGGGCTGCTCCCCTCTGAACATGATGTTATGGTTAGCTGGTGGTGGGCGTCCCCATCTTCTCCCAGAACGTGTTGCATGGGCTGAGGTAGAGGCCTCAGCATGGTTGGCTTCTAGCGGGGCATTTGATGCTTCATCCTCACCATTCTCCCCGGGCAAGGAAAAGAGTACCGACAGTGTATTGCACTGTACTGTCACGACTTTCTTCTCCTTTTTGGACTTGGGTCGTCTCTTCTTCTTATGGGAATTTGGCTTTGCTGGCTCCTGCCCCCAGAAGGGCTCAGTCTCATCTTTTCTTTGTTCTGCCTCTGGCTGCTCTTCAATTTTCAATTCCTCGAGCTGTTCCCAGAGTATACAGTCTTTCACCAACAGGTGCTTGGGCTCTTTTTGCTCATATTCGTCGAGCTCATTGATATACTATTGTAGACGCCTGGCTGCAGGACTTACTTCTTTATGTGCAGGGAGGGGAGTTTGTCTCCTCCGGTTGTGAGTAGGGATCCGGATGACTGGTCCGGTCTCAGTTGTACGCCATGCTGGCTTTATTGGAGGCGGCTCGGGCCTTGGGGTGACACCCCGGATAACTGCTCCGCTGGTACTGGCTGCGGGAGTCTTCTTTCTGCTTTTTATGGGTATCATCTGCCATCCCTCCTGATCTTTCTGTGGGGTGAGGAAGCAAGCTTCATAGGTATGCCTGGTGCATTCTTCAGCGGCTTCCTTGGGCAGCTGTTGGTAGACTGAGATCATATTGGCAGCCATTCTCCAAGGTGGAGGCTCATGTGGACGAGGCGGCTTCACCTGGTAATCTCCCAGCTGCAGCTCACCCTTCTTAACCATTCCTTCCATGATATATTTGAAGACATAACAGTCCTCAATCGCGTGCCCCAGCGCACGGTGAAATAGACAGAACAACGGATCATCTTTCTTTTCCGCATCTTCGGGTCTCTTCGGTTCAGGCAATGTTATTACCTTATTGAACTTATATACCCAGTTAAATAGTGTTGCCGTCTTATCCTTGGGAAAAGAGTAAGCCTTTTTCATCTTGTCTCTCAGAGAGACCTTGTCTTTTCTTTCCGCTGTGTCTGTCATCGGGAGAGCTTCATCTACCCCTTTCTTCCCTTTTTGTTGTTCGAAGGTCCTGAAATCGACGGTGTTGGCCTCAGAGCGTGATGGCCGTCGATCATTGGATTTTCCCTTCAGCATAGTGGGAGCATTGGCGGTCGGACGCTTGGACAAGAACGTCTCGACCTCGGCCACTATATTGTTCAATCGATCAAATGTTCTGACATCTGCACCGATCATCTTTTCTAGCACTTCTCTTCTGAGGCTCTGTTTACATATCTGCACTGCATCTTCTTGATGAGGAGGTCTTCTGCATCTCATAGCCAAGTTCCTCCACCTTTTGATGTAATCTAGTGCTGTCTCATCCTGTTTCTGCTTGGTTGCATATAGTTCTGCTATAGTGATCTCTCTTTCTGTGACATGAAATCTGTCACGGAACTTTCTCTGCATATCAGGCCAGTCAACCACCGACCCAGCTGGCAGGCTTGAATACCATTCAAAGGCTAACCCAGTGAGGGATGAGCCAAAGAATTTGAGCAGATAAGCTTCGTCGGCTGCCAAATCACCCATAATTGTGGTGTAGTAAGCTATGTGCTCCCTGGGGGAGCCCTGGCCGTTGAATTTCTCAAATTTCGGCGGCTTACTGACGCCTGGGGGTAGTCTTTTAACAGCATACTGGGGAGGATACGGTACTTTGTACACGTCATAGGTACTTACACCATCACCGGTCTTCTCAGACAGCTTCATCTCCATAATTCTTTTTATCATCAGTTTGTGGGCTATAGCTGGATCTACCTCTTCTGGGAAGAAATGAGCTTGTTGTTGGCTGTGAGGAGTCGTCATCACAGTTGCGCGCAAGATGGGCGCGGCAGGCTGCGTCTGAGATATAGAGGGCTGAGCCACTGTCTGCTGTGGAGTAGGTTGGCTCGGTGTTTTGCCCTTATCAGCCAGGAGAGGATTAGCAGGGGCAGCCGTTTCTATAGAGCTGGAGGTTTGCCCCACAGGCTCGGCTTGTTTGGAGACCGGCGTAGCTTCATGTCTCTCATTGAGCTGTCTTCTGAGAGCACTGATCTCCTACTGATATCTTCTAAACATCATCTGGATCATGGGATCCAGGGTTGATGGGATCTGTATATCTTCTGAAGTCCCTTCAGCATCATCAATGAAGGTATTATCCCCTTCTTCCGCTGTCACCACGTTGACTGTCATAGTGGTAACTCTGCGGGCTGCATCATCAGCTTTCATCTTATCTTTGGCTGCCTGGCTTCTTCTTGTGACGGGACCAGGTCCGGTTGCCAGCCTGAGCAACTCATCCGGCTGAGTTGGTAACATGCCTTGCCCCCTGGCAATTCCAGCCATGTTACAGGTGAAGATTTCCATTCTTCCTTTCTGCCTGTAAACTTTTCTTTTTGCCTGGTCGGGGTATTCGAGTCGGTCAAAGACCGATACTCTTTCTTTGACTTCCTCCCTGTAGAGGTCTTCTTCGTCATATCCGGCCCTGAAGCCTTCTTCATAATCATTTGAATCGGAGGAGGAGACTCCGATTATCATTTCTTGCAGAGTTTCTTCTTCTTCTTCATCCATGGTGCCCAAAGCACGGGACAATCTTTGTTGACCTAGGGCAGAGTTCCCTAGGTAATGGAAGTAGTCTTGGACCACTTGCTTCATCTCCTCTGGGCTATGCCTTTGTGGCTCAGGTTGGAGTATCAATCTGTCCTGGCTCTTTTGCTGGTAAGCCAGTCTTGCCACCTGAGCATTCAAATGCTCGGTTTTGGAGTATCTGAAGATATCAGCCTGTCTGGCACAGGCTCTTGGTCTTCTTGCAGCAATCACAGTGACTGGTTCACTTCTTCTCACATCGCCAACTTGGCAGTAGTTGGCAGTAGCATCATGGTTCTTTCTTTGCCATCTTCTGCCCCCGGCCCTGGAACGGGTGGCAGTAAAGTCCTCCTTCTTTTCATATCTTCTACCCTTCATCATGGGGCAAGCAGCAGTCATATTCCTTCCTTGATCCTCAGTCTCATCTCTCCTCCCCCGGGTCCTGGGACAGACAGCAGTAGCATTTCTTTCATCTTTTCTCTCTTTCCCTCTGCCCCCTGCTCTGAGGCGGGCAACAGTGACATCAGTAAGATTCTCTCTGTCTCGAGCCGGGACCCAGCTCTGTATCTTCTTCGGCCGCCAGACCTGTTTGTATCCCGCTGGCTTGGGTGCCAGCGTCTTCCTTTCATCAGCTTCCCGGTTGGCCCTCCTGGTGGCCAGAACTTGGAACTTGTTGTTGGTTGGGATGGTCGGGATAATCCTGTCCGGACGGACTTCCCTGGGGCGGCCGTCAAGGTTCGCCCTAATATCACCCATCATCGTCGTCTTCCCGGAATTGGAAAGACGACGGTTAGCAGCGGCATACTGGCTTCTCCGGTTGGTTATTTTCCCCTTCCGGGCAGCAGCGGGGACCATGTCCTTCTGGAGAGGGGGATTTCCGCAGCCCACCACCAAGGCGGCCCAACAAGGCCTACAAGGTCCAACCGGGCGAGCCCCACCCAAGTGATAGACCACAGGGCCCACTTTGGGAGAAAAGCCCAATAAATAAAGACTCGAGGAACCAACTCTCCCCGGCGGCCTTCTAGGCTCGGAGGGCCCAAGACAGCGGTCAGATCGGATGGAAGGTCCGGTCTAAAGCCCACTCTCCGACCGAGAGAAAGAGGCTCCAGCCGACCTATCCGACCCCACCTTCGCCGGGCCATGCCTATTGCTCGGACACGAGCTAGCATCCCCGTAGCTCGGTGAGACCGCTTGTTTACCTGCAGGTGCGGCCGTTCAGAGTCCTCCGGTAGCGGGAGAGTCATGGGAGCTGCCGAACTCAAAGGGGATAACGCCCCCACGATCCGGCCATGAAAGCCCCCGATGAAGACGTAACTCCCGCCGGGAAGCCCTCAGCTCACCGGACTCTTAAAAGGCGATGCACTATTTAAGTAAGGGAGACCCTCCGGAAGATGGTAAGATGAACTAGCCCTTCACATACCCTAAGCTCCTGGGCACGATCCGCTTCACCCTTGGTGGAGAGGATTCTCACGCATCAGCTCTCTCCTCCCCTCATTATCGCTTCCACCATCGCTCTACTGACTTAGCCATCGGAGGGTTTTCCCCCAGGGAGATCCCCTGGGCCCTCTGATACGTTTCCCTTCTCTTGCAGATTCATCTTCTGGTGATCCACAGCCCGCTCAGGACTCAGCGCGAGATTCTGCCTCTTCCTTTGGACATGAAGGACATAGCAGGAGACATCGGTGGAAGCTGTCTTCCTCAGTAAGCTAGCTTTCTCATCACTGGTCTGCGTCGGGGCACTTGCGGCAGTGCCTTGCTCATCGTTGTCGACCTGCAGAAGGTCGGTGAAGACGAGGCCCAGGCAGTTGGGTAGCCCGACAGCAGGCGGCATTGATTCGAATGTAAGAGGTATCGCCAGGTAGCCCTCTCGCACATGCATGTCAATCGGTTGCTGGTCGAAGCAGACAGACATGATCCCAGCCGTCATTGTAGATTCCTGAAAATGAGGAAAGTGGACGGAATCAGAGGTTTGAGGGGGGCCCGCTGGGCCTCCTACTTTAGCGTAAAGATGAAGGGAGACTAGGTCCCACCGAGCGTGCCAGACTTGTGGAACGCGGATTTTATTATCCTATATTTTTTTACTGATTGGTTTATTATTTATTGATTTATTGGCGTCCCAGTCACCGGAGTGACGATTTTATTGTGCGCTTGATCTAACATGGTCAGTCGATTGTGGGTGATCGTGTCTGGACCAAAAGTCCGTCATACCATAAAGGCTATGACGTTAATTATGCCCTTCCAAGGAAGGACAACCCTTGATTAAACGCTAAAGATAGGAGGATGACAGTGGTAAAGCCACATGCTCAAAAGAGACGGAATTCGTTCACTTGCAAGACGTTAAATGGATTAAACGAAGCAGGGGTTGGTTATTTCCGAGATAAAACCGACGGCATATTCCCACCATCTTGGACCATGCCAAGTAGGGAATAGGAAACCACCCATACAGTGGCAGGGTGGGATCCGTAAAAGATCGGGCATAATTGACCCGGAATCCGAGTAGGTACTGGCGTAACATGACGCGCTCCGTGCAGACGCGATGTTGCATCTATATCCCCCTTCAAAGGGACATCGGAGAGCATGCAAGGACATAACTCCACAGGCTGGTGGGGTTGAGATAGAAAGCATCACATTTACTTGGCAAGGTATGTGTAAATTTCGGCAGCATGTCCCCTCAACTTGGATTATGCCAAGAGAAGATAGGTCATCATCCACAGAATGCCGGGATGACAACCGAACGCGGATGGGCACCGGGCCCCGAGACATCGCTTGCCTTTATACCATCGATTAATATCCCCTCGAAACCCCTCAGAACTCATGCAATGACATGGCCCTTTGGGTTCATGAGGGTGAAATCCGGATCGAGAATGAAGACTGTAGGGGAGGTCTTCCCCAATAATGTGTCTTCTCAAGGCATCAATGACGGTCTCTGAACATCCCCGGGACATATGTGTGAAGAGATCAGAAGGCTGATAAACGGTATTGCAGAGATGGGCCTCTGACTGGACTTCATTTGGCCAAGAAGATGGGTCTCGGCGTGGCTTTAGTTGGCCTAAAGGAGGCTCTCGGCGTAGGGCTTACTGGCCAAAAAAGGGGGGTCTCGGCGGAGTTGGCTTGTAGGGGCTCTCGGCGTGGGACTTCCCGGCGCGCTCCTTGCCGCGCTTGGAGCTTGGCGCCGGGAGCCTGTGGGCTGGGAGGTTTAGGTGAAAAGGGGCTTGAATGGCAAGAGAACGTATGGTTTTTTTTGTCGTTTTGCTAAAAAGGGAAAAGAAGAAGAAGGCTTCTCGGCGAGGCAGCTCTCGGCGGGGAAATTTGTACGCCGAGAAGGTGGATTTACGGAAGGGTTTCAGGGATTGCAGAGCTCAAACGATACTCTATTCCTGGGATTCCTAAGCTTTCTGGCTGCGATTGAAGCCGAATTTGAAGTGCGGGAAGGGGGATTTTATGGATGCTTCCGTTAGGAAGGGCCAAAGGGGATTTGGAAGGCAGAATCGGCGGGGAAACGAGACCATCATCTGGATTTCTGAAGACTTTATTTATTTATGCCGTCGGCCGTCTGGGGATCAAGAGATGACTGTCTCTGATCCCCTGGACGAACCCAATAGCATCTAAAATCCGGTGGCTGAGGAACCTTTAGCATCGAAACTCCAGACCCTAGTCATCCAAGGGATTAGAATGGAGGGTCGAGAGATCGAGGTCGTCATTCGCTAGAATCTGAGGGATAGCAGTGGTCCGTAGAATCGACATGCCCTCGTATAGCCAGCGGTTCAGGGGACCAAGAGATTGATGTCTCTGGTCCGTGAACAGCACGAGGAGGGGTCCTCAAGGGCCTTGTAAAAAAAAGAGCTCGAACGGATATGGTGGATCCGCCATCGAGATAGGAGGGGAGGAGGTGACAGAGCCCAGTAACCCATCAGATAAGGGTAGGGGTCCTGTTTTCATGCCTCTAAAGAAAAGATTCGTATGAACCATTAAATGTTTCGCATAAACGATAAACATACAAGGATAAGCGGAGAGCAGACATTTCGATCAAAGGAGAGCAGACATCTTAATCAGTAGATCCCCAAATGGGTCACGTTGACATTTCATTGCATCGCATCGAAGCCTTACATCGACTGTGAAATAGAAATGCAAAGCAGAAAGATGGAGATTGAGACCGGAACTCGCCGGCTACGTTCGATAAATCAAGACAAAAGCTCACTAGATTACATCAGTAGAAAAGAAAAGACAGCATGGGGAGGGCGGAGCATTGACTCCTCTCCCTCCCCGAAGCAGCCCACCTGAAGCTTGTTTGCTTCTTCCTCTCTTCTGCTTCTTCTCTTCTCTCGGCCGAGGGGGCTCTCTCTTGGCAGGACTCCCTCTCTATTCTTTCTTCTATCTTTTTCTTTTTTTCGATCCCACTCTTTTTTTTCTCTCCTCTCCTCTCATCTGTTCGAAGGGAGGGGGGTTTTATAACCGTTTCCCCCCTTCTCGGCAGGTTTCATCACGGCGCGCCCCATCTGAAGCTTCCCGGCGCGCCTGCCTTCAGCTTCTCGACGCCCTCTTTTGGGTTTGGCAAGTGATTCTCGGCGCCACCTTCACACAGGCCCATTTGGGTCTTTCAAGGATATCATCACCCAAAAGGGTCTTCCATTGGTGACACAGCTTGTATCGAGATCATTATTACGGTTTTCATCAGTCCGTAGACAGGGGTTTCATCAGTATTGCCATCTGAACGGTGACAAGACCGGGTATCATCTTATCGATATCGTCACTTGAATGGTGACGAGCTCGGACATCAGCTTTAGTCTGGGAAGACCTCAGCCGGGTATATAATCTGTGGAGACGATTCCTCTTCTGTTTTGACTTTGCAAAAGCCTTTACAATCTTCATCTGTCGGTACCGGCTTCATCTTTATCTCATATTACATCTGTCATTAAGCCGACATCTGACTTACCCTGACATATCATCCGTGGATTCTTGGACGAAGCAGTAATGCGGCTCTCATTAAAGTGTGCCAGGAGGTCTCATCAGTCAAGTGACTGCTGCTCTACCAGTGCTGCCGTCTGAGTGACATCGGCACCGGGCATCAGCTTGGCCGACAAGGGCTTTAGCCGGGTGAATGGTTGACGAGCTTCATCAATGGTCTTTCACTGTTGGTCCGACCCTCTTTTCAATCATGCTTCGACCTTTGTTCATTTTCAAGGTGTCAACAGGAACCCTCTTCCCAATTGAACACAAGGTGTAAAATGGGGAAAGGATTACTACCGGAAAGAAGCAGGCGAAAGGGAGACGAAGTGAAAATGACGACCCAACTTGTCACGCCCCGAACCGATAGCAGCGGAACGTGTAGTTTGGAACGTGGCAGTGATACGATCGTGAATAATCAGAGCGAACATAAGACACGAAATTACAACTTGGACAATGTGGGCCAATTTAACATTTATTGATATTCCAATATTCGAATTACATACCTTGACTCAACTTACATAAGTGAAGAAAGGACTCACTACTACACTCTAATAAAGAGAAAGGACTCAAATAACAGGACGAAACTCAAAGAATGACACCGACACGATTCTCCATTTCGCTCATCACTCTTGCCCTTCCCCATCTGCTGGACTATCTTCAATGTCGTTACCTGAAAAACGTTGAAGATAGGTTGGTGAGCGAAACGCTCAGTAGGAATTACATCTCTCATCAAGCAGAATATAAGTGATTAGCCAATTAACATGTTCATGACGATGCAAGGCATGGAACAAGAAAATCATGATGATCAATCTAACGGGAAAGACGAATATTAAAGTCAAAGGCAGTTACGAGCTCAAGAGAAATAGGGATGATTTCCCATGCAGAGTCAAGGACAAGCTATCAGAATATAACAAGGACAGTTACTCGGATGAACATAACTTCAGAATTGGCCAGAATATAACAGAGTTTCAATAAATATAAGCAGAATTAAACAATCTAGCCGAATATCTAAATTATCAGAATAACCGAACAATAAAATATCAGAATAACAGAACTTCTAGAATTAACAGAATTTGTAGAATGACAGATATAACAGAATAGCAGAATATAACAGATGTACAGACTTTGGTGCAATGCCACACCCAGAATTCCCATGGTTTACAGAATTGGACTTCCGTCCTACCTGGCACTGAAAAGTCGCGGACCCACAGCCCTTAATGTTTCAGAATCAGATTTAACCAAATACAGAGTCAAAGGGTTATGTTCTCGAATTGATGACAAGAAGATTCTAAAAGGAGTAGAGTGTCAAGACTAACGGAAAACCAAAGTGACACGGATCGGATCACGAGGTTTTTAGGGTACAACCAGCTCGACTGCCTTGAGGGAATCTAAGGCAAGCGGAGACTTACGAAGGTCTCAATGACTAACTTGCTAGTCCGAAGGAACGGAATGTCCAACGGAGGACTCGTATGTCACCGAGAGTTGAGGTGCATAATGTGAACCAATCATGAAAAAGGGACTCCATCTACGGACGTGAGATGAGATTGCCAAAAGACCCGAGGTTTGGGTCAAAACCGGAAGAAAACGGTGAGAACATGAATGCGTTAATTATAGAATTCACGTCAATCCAATTCTATAATTAACTATAATTAAATAAACTTAATTTAATTGACGTCCGTGAGTAGTGTCATTTATTAATTGGCGTCCACTTGGAGGGACATTAATTCTATGATTTTTAACTTAATTTATTTAACAAGAATTCACCTCAATATCTATTTAATTGAATAATTTTAAAAATATATATTCAAAGACACATTTATTTATTTAAAATAATTTAGAGAAATAAAATATATGATAATTAGGAGAAAAATGTAAGGATTCCAAATATATAATTTTTATAATTTTTTGTTACATATTTTAATAGATATGAATTTTTAAAGATATAATTACAATATATATATATATATATTGATAATTTGACGACTCTGTATTATGTCGTCAAAAGGATTTGACGACAATAGACGTGTCGTCATTTCCTTAACAAATTGTGTCAACTCTTTAGTCCTCTTGTTTCCAGACGTAACCACGTCTGAATCGAGCCTATGATATACCGAAATGACGGGCTCAAAAAACTCAACCTAACCAGACGTTCAAAATAATTTTTCGTCGAGAGATGGGAGATCTTAAGATAGGAGGCACGGAAAATGGTGCAACCACTCTCACTACCTCGGTCTCCACCCCAATAACACGCCCATAAAATTTCATGACCAAAGGTCACTCCGACGTGCACGAACAGATCGACAAAGTAAAAATTCATAACTATCACACTATAGTAACTACCGTGATTTCGTCCGAGTATCTTGATAAAACATATTAAATTGTTTAACTAGTTAATGTTACTAGTTATTACACCACATAAAGGCATGAAAACGTTACAAAATTCATACATGAAAATTATTCTTACATAGAAACCATGTTAACTACATGCAATATTAACAGGTTTAGGCTTGAGAGAGATCACCTACATGTTAATTGATGGACTATGAACTCGAATACGAAATATAAGCATGCTTTTATGATCATAGGCGCATGTATTATTTTTGTTAATTGAGTTTAGCCGTCAGAGAGAACACCTACTTGCGTGTTGTTTTAATGGATGGAGGAGGTTGCAGGAAGGAGTAATACGCAGTAGTAGGGAAGTTGGCTCGTGCACAGGAGAACTAATCTTGCAGTGACAGCGACAGCAGCTATGCAGTTGGTGGAGAATAAACGGAAGCAGCTCGCTTCAGCCATCCGTGAAGGACGAAGTCGACGAAGTCTCTTCCAACAGAGAATATGGAGGAGCAATAATCACCTTCTTCCTCTCCACGCTTGCTTAACGGCAATAGTAAGAAGAAGCAGCAGAGGAGGCTACGAGGACGGGGTTTCTGGTTGCAGCATTAGCACTTTGGCTTGCCGATAGGGAGGTATTTATAGGGAGAAAGTCCCATGGGGCTTTCGATTCCCACTGGGAAACAAGCTCCCACGTAAACAATCCTAATAGGTATAAGCTTTCTCATGCAACTTCCTATTACTATATCTACAGCCACCCTCCTATTTGAAGTTTCAAAAACCCTAAATCAGGTATGTTCGAACGTGAGGGAATTTGGGTTTCACAGAATAATCTTTTATATATATATATGTGCATCCTTATATATATATCTTATACCATTTTCCCTCGTAGGTGGTTATAAGCGCTTGAGGCATTTGGGCTTTGATTTTCTAAAGCCCATTTAAGCTCATGAATACGTGAGACTCCTTTATATGGTCTTTAAGGTTACCTAGAAGAGCATTAGAAAAAATTAAATTCTAAAGCCCATTTCCTAAGAGAAGCCCATATGTTAAGGTTATTAAGGCCCATTTAGAAGTTTAAGGCTTTTAATACCCATGCACCTTTGTTCTTATGAAATGAGTTGTACTAAAGGCCCATGAAGGTTAAGGCTTTGATTTAACCACTTGGATTTTGATATTTGGACCCTTAAAATTGAATGGTATTTAAAGGACCATGGCTATAAGTATTTCTTTTGACTTTATTGGATACTTATTCAAGGATTTTATTTGTTTAGAGAAGTTTTTCACTATAATTTAATCCGGGGTGCTATATCCTTCCCTACTTAAAAGAATTTGGTCCCCAAATTCACATGAAATTCATTTCCAAAATATCAATGGGATATCTAGTTCTATTCTTTAAACATTAGAGAAGATCACGTAGGTATGCTAAAAAAGTGAACTTCAATGTAAGGAAGGAAACTAGGTTAAGTGTAATAATAGGATAGAACCTATAACTTAACCCATGGTTCGTTCTATTCTTTTTTTTCTTATAAATCGACTTTTAGCACTTAACCCATGGTTCTACCCAATCTCACCGGGCAATAATGGAGTTGAACCTAGAACTTATGACAACCTATGGTCAAGACCTAGGGTTTAATAGACCTAGGCTCTGATACCACAAACTGTCACGCCCCGAACCGATAGCAGCGGAACGTGTAGTTTGGAACGTGGCAGTGATACGATCGTGAATAATCAGAGCGAACATAAGACACGAAATTACAACTTGGACAATGTGGGCCAATTTAACATTTATTGATATTCCAATATTCGAATTACATACCTTGACTCAACTTACATAAGTGAAGAAAGGACTCACTACTACACTCTAATAAAGAGAAAGGACTCAAATAACAGGACAAGACTCAAAGAAAGACACCGACACGATTCTCCATTTCGCTCATCACTCTTGCCCTTCCCCATCTGCTGGACTATCTTCAATGTCGTTACCTGAAAAACGTTGAAGATAGGCTGGTGAGCGAAACGCTCAGTAGGAATTACATCTCTCATCAAGCAGAATATAAGTGATTAGCCAATTAACATGTTCATGGCGATGCAAGGCATGGAACTAGAAAATCGTGATGATCAATCTAACGGGAAAGACGAATATTAAAGTCAAAGGAAGTTACGAGCTCAAGAGAAATAGGGATGAATTCCCATGCAGAGTCAAGGACAAGCTATCAGAATATAATAAGGACAGTTACTCGGATGAACATAACTTCAGAATTGGCCAGAATATAACAGAGTTTCAATAAATATAAGCAGAATTAAACAATCTAGCAGAATATCTAAATTATCAGAATAACCGAACAACAAAATATCAGAATAACAGAACTTCTAGAATTAACAGAATTTGCAGAATGATAGATATAACAAAATAACAGAATATAACAGATGTACAGACTTTGGTGCAATGCCACACTCAGAATTTCCATGGTTTACAGAATTGGACTTCCGTCCTACCTGGCACTGAAAAGTCACGGACCCACAGCCCTTAATGTTTCAGAATCAGATTTGGCCAAATACAGAGTCAAAGGGTTATGTTCTCGAATTGATGCCAAGAAGATTCCAAAAGGAGTAGAGTGTCAAGACTAATGAAAAGCCAAAGTGACACGGATCAGATCCCAAGGTTTTTAGGGTACAACCAGCTCGACTGCCTTGAGGGAATCCAAGGCTAGCGGAGACTTACGGAGGTCTCAATGACTAACTTGCCAGTCCGAAGGAACGGAATGTCCAACGGAGGACTCGTATGTCACCGAGAGTTGAGGTGCATAACTTGAACCAATCATGAAAAAGGGACTCCATCTACGGACGTGAGATGAGAGTGCCAAAAGACCCGAGGTATGGGTCAAAACTGGAAGAAAACGGTGAGAACATGAATGCGTTAATTATAGAATTCACGTCAATCCAATTCTATAATTAACTATAATTAAATAAACCTATTTTAATTGACGTCCGTGAGTAGTGTCATTTATTAATTAGCGTCCACTTGGAGGGACGTTAATTCTATGATTTTTAACTTAATTGATTTAACAAGAATTCACCTCAATATCTATTTAATTGAATAATTTTAAAAATATACATTCAAAGACATATTTATTTATTTAAAATAATTTAGAGAAATAAAATATATGATAATTAGGAGAAAAATGTAAGGATTCCAAATATATAATTTTTATAATTTTTTGTTACATATTTTAATAGATATAAATTTTTAAAGATATAATTACAATATATATATATATATTGATAATTTGATGACTCTGTATTATGTCGTCAAAAGGATTTGACGACAATAGACGTGTCGTCATTTCCTTAACAAATTGTGTCAACCCTTTAGTCCTCTCGTTTCCCAACGTAACCACGTCGGAATCGAGCCTATGATATACCGAAATGACGGGCTCGAAAAACTCTACTTAACCGGACGTTCAAAATAATTTTTCGTCGAGAGATGGGGGATCTTGAGATAGGAGGCACGAAAAATGGTGCAACCACTCTCACTACCTCGGTCTCCACCCCAATAACACGCCCATACAATTTCATGACCAAAGGTCACTCCGACATGCACGAACAGATCGACAAAGTAAAAATCCATAACTATCACACTATAGTAACTACCGTGATTTCGTCCGAGTATCTTGATAAAACATATTAAATTATTTAACTAGTTAATGTTACTAGTTATTACACCACATAAAGGCATGAAAACGTTACAAAATTCATACATGAAAATTATTCTTACATAGAAACCATGTTATCTGCATGCAATATTAACAGGTTTAGGCTTGAGAGAGATCACCTACATGTTAATTGATGGACTATGAACTCGAACACGAAATATAAGCATGCTGTTATGATCATAGGCGCATGTATTATCTTTGTTAATTGAGTTTAGCCGTCAGAGAGAACACCTACTTGCGTGTTGTTTTAATGGATGGAGGAGGTTACAGGAAGGAGTAATACGCAGTAGCAGGGAAGTTGGCTCGTGCACAGAAGAACTAATCCTGCAGTGACAGTGGCAGCAGTAATGCAGTTGGTGGAGAAGAAACGGAAGCAGCTCGCTTCAGCCATCCGTGAAGGAAGAAGTCGACGAAGTCTCTTCCAACAGAGAATATGGAGGAGCAATAATCACCTTCTTCCTCTCCACGCTTGCTTAACGGCAATAGTAAGAAGAAGCAGCAGAGGAGGCTACGAGGACGGGGTTTCTGGTTGCAGCATTAGCACTTTGGCTTGCCGATAGGGAGGTATTTATAGGGAGAAAGTCCCATGGGGCTTTCGATTCCCACTGGGAAACAAGCTCCCACGTAAACAATCCTAATAGGTATAAGCTTTCTCATGCAACTTCCTATTACTATATCTACAGCCACCCTCCTATTTGAAGTTTCAAAAACCCTAAATCAGGTATGTTCGAACGTGAGGGAATTTGGGTTTCACAGAATAACCTTATATATATATATATATATATATATATATATGTGCATCCTTATATATATATCTTATACCATTTTCCCTCGTAGGTGGCTATAAGCGCTTGAGGCATTTGGGCTTTGATTTTCTAAAGCCCATTTAAGCTCATGAATACGTGAGACTCCTTTATATGGTCTTTAAGGTTACCTAGAAGAGCATTAGAAAAAATTAAATTCTAAAGCCCATTTCCTAAGAGAAGCCCATATGTTAAGGTTATTAAGGCCCATTTAGAAGTTTAAGGCTTTTAATACCCATGCACCTTTGTTCTTAGGAAATGAGTTGTACTAAAGGCCCATGATGGTTAAGGCTTTGATTTAACCACTTGGATTTTGATATTTGGGCCCTTAAATTGAATGGTATTTAAAGGACCATGGCTATAAGTATTTCTTTTGACTTTATTGGATACTTATTCAAGGATTTTATTTGTTTAGAGAAGTTTTTCACTATAATTTAATCTGGGGTGCTACACAACTAGGGGCGTCAATTGAAATGACGACATTCACACAGTCGTTATTTCCTGAATTTAATTATAGAAATAAAGAACTTTCCTTATTTAAAATTGTTAAATGACGCCTGTGTGAACGAGCGTTAAATAATCAACGCCCCTCATTAGGACGTCAATTGCTGAGTTTTATTTTCATTAGCATTTGTTAAATCGAGGAAATAACGACCGTTTGAACAGTCGTCTATTTAAGAAAAACGCCCCTCATTAGGTCGTCAATTAAATGGCGCCCTCCATTCAGGCGTTAATTTCAATTATTTAACCAAAAAACCCAAGAAATTATAATTAAATATGGAGAAATTAGAAAAACTTCATATTAAGCCGATATTGAAGTCCACTTTGGGGCGTCACATGGTGACATGAGATTTACTCAACATAGCATCGATTTTGGCGTGTCTACAGCTGCCCCGCCTTGGCGTCTGCTTTGCAAGGGAGTGAAATGAAATGAAGCGAAAGTGTAACGAGCGGAATGAAGTGAGAACAAACTGATAAGTAGATGTCAAGGTGTGATGTGACACGCCTCCGACACTAAACGTTGGAAATCTTTCCAGGATTCTAAATGAAACAACTTTGGATGATTACAAGAAAGCAATGATTAGCTGGATGAAGGGACTAATCTTAAAAAACCAAATGTGCGCAAGGGCACGGAAGGAAAGGCACCATTTGAGAGCGATTACCAGCCAATGTGGACGTGCTACAATCAAGGTGGATTTGCAGAATAAAAATGAATTGAGATAAAGAACCAGCAAATGAATACTTTTCAAGGAACCAGCCTGAGCGGCTTCAAGGAGAATATAGTACTTAATTTTGAATGGAATATCTCATGTCAACTCCATTAAGTGCGGGTGGCCTTCATTATTGGCGTAATATGAGGATTTTCATTCATTGGAGCTCAAAGTCCTACATGATGCATGCTGGGCTAAAAGAAAAATTAAAATAAATTAAAATAGAAAATAATCAAGGATAATATTGCTAAACCATCGAGATTTAGTCAGGAATCTAGATCTCTAAGCTGACACTAAGCCGAAACCCGTTTATCCACGTATCAACTCAGAAAGTGGAACCGTCGTCCCAAACCTTAGATGACTCAACGGCCTATCCGTGTAATCAAGACTCCCCTGGAATTATCACTATTTTTGATGGAGGGGAACTCAAATTCCTGGTTCATCAGAACTACAAGGTCCTTGATATGCTATAATAGCGTAGGTACCATATAGTAAAAATGCATACAGGAGAGAATACAAAGATGGAATGATGTTACCAGCGGAAGAAATCCCATCGTCTCAAGACCTGCATAACCTGCGCTTTTCTATGCTCCAAAATTATTAGCTCAGCTCAATAAAGCTCAAACTATGATCATAAGTGTGTGTCATAAATGATCTAATCAAGAAATAAAGCACTTAAGTTCATCAACAATCATCATGCTGTAAAGCCATTCAAAAGACATAAACCCAGGAAATGACGACCCTATGCAGCGACGTCAAAAGCATAAATGACGACGGTTATTGGGGCGTTAATTAAAATCACCATTAGACTTGGAATCGGACTGAAACTGACGCCCGCAAGAGAGGCGATGGATAAATGACGACACTAAGAATGTCGTTAATCAAATAAATGACGCCAATATATATGTCGTCAATTAACTATCTCACTGGCGCTCCGTTCCCTGCTCGGAATCAAACCTCCAGCGACTGATTCGAACTCGAACTCAAACTGTGATGTTCTAAACGGCTAGCCAAAGCTCTGAATCATTATAAAAGATGATGTGTCCTCTGCTACACTTCATCGACTGACAACAGAACTAAAGAATAGTAAACAGGGGAGCCGCAGGTATTTCTTCAAATCGAAAGAAGGGATGGACAAGATGATGGTGATGCAGAAGCCTTCTAAGAAGCCTAGGATGGGATTTCCTAGGATCTCTGAAGTTGCAAGTCACATTAGCGAGAGGATAGCCAAAGGCCAAGTAAATTTATTTTCTTAATTTAAGGCTTTTATTTCATTCTTCCTCTTCTCTTTTTTAAAAACTCCGATTGCATTCCCTTCTGTTCTTCTCTTCTTTTTATGCTTTTCAGGACTACCCAAATGTACCGGGACCAAGGAGGTTCTTAAGAATTAAGTTGCTCTCCTTACTCCTCTCTAAACTCTCTTTAGACATGAGATCTTTTCTTAGTAGATGGCACCTACTTGGCCTTATAACCCATGCTACCCACTATGATGATATCCACCTAGATTGGGCCTCCATAGGAGCACTAATAGAATTATGGCATCCACACACTCATACTTTCCTCTTTCCTACTTTTGAAGCCACCATTCTCTTAGAGGAAGTAGAGATGCTCCTTGGATTAAGAAAGATGAAGCAAGGAGAAGAGTCAAAGATGGCTAATATGACCAAACCAATAAATGCCCATGACATGCTTACTAGTCTCATACCAAACCCAAATCTAGTGAACCAAATCAAAGCCCACAAAGGAATCAATCTTTTGAAATTAGCTTCATGGGTATACAAAAATATGGACAAAGCCCAAGAGGAAGAAGACTTGTTGGAGAGAGTGATGAAAGGCTTTGTTGTATGCATGGTAGGAGCTCTCCTCTTCCCTTCAATAGAAGACCACCTAAAAGAATGCCACTTAAGCACCATAGCTAGCATATGGGAAGGCAAAAGAATAGGACCGGCGGTACTAGCCAACTTATATAATGGACTCACATCGGCTTCCTTGGGGCGGCCTCTCTATGGGTGAATGCTACTCCTTTCTTGTTGGGTGGACCTTCACCTAAAATTTGACCCATGCCAAGAAACTCAACCGGCCTCAAAAATCTTCTCTAAAAGACCTCTTCGGTATATGACGGATTCTCTAGGCCTATGTGAGAGGGTGACCAATCGGGTGCCAAAGCTCAAGAAAAGAAGTGAATGGAGGAACTACTTCAAGACAATGCCCAAGAGCGGCTTCACTTGCACACCGGGGTTTCTCAAGACCCAAGAACTTCGCTCAAGACTCTCTTCCGGCATAGAGCTTCGATTGATCGGCGGGAACGACTTCGTCCTCTACAATGCTCATCGGTGCCTCCCACAACTTGGATTACCTCGGCACACTTTTGAAGAACCTTCTCATCTTCCACCACTTAAGAGGAGGGAACTAGGCTCAAGTGGAGATCAAGAAGAAGTCAAAACAATTATGGCTCAATGGAAGGTTGGACTTCTCCATAGGTCCAAGACATACGTTGAAGAAGAAGAGAACCAATGCAAATCTTATGTAATAGCATTTAGGAAAATAAGGCCCACGGTGGCTCAGTGAATGTAACAATGATTTTCATCAAATAAAATAAAAGGATTTTTCCTTTAATTGAGCCAAAATAACATGTCATATGATCTTATCTTCCAATTCAGTGATTCTGTCGTACAAAACAAAGCCTCGGGTTCTCTGTTCTGAGACGCGCCTCCAATAATGGCGTCAATTACTCAACCCGCGCCTTACCACATGTCGTCCATTTCCTTTAATCAATTTTCTAAAAAATAGATAAAACCATAATTGACACTTATTCAAACAGGCGTCTATTAATTCGCTCCCCAAGGTAAAACGTTAATCGCTTTAAATTCTTTAAAATATTTTCAAAATAATTCCTTAATTTCATAGAAATAACACCTTTATTCATGACGTGCCTTAACAAACTGACACCTGCTCACAATGTCGTCAATTCTAAACAGTAATCATGACGATCGATCACATCAATCAATTTCCCATTAATGCGCCTAACGACGGTTACGAGTTCCCATGCAAATATAAATGACGCCTAGTCTCGGGTCATCAAATACTGAAACCACGCCTCAGCACAGGCGGTCAATTAATATAACGACGATAGCCCTCAGGGCGTCAATTCGTTTCGACCGTTAAACCCTATTTCCCTCCTTCTTCTCCTTCCTTCATCTCCTTTATTTCCTTTCCCCCATTTCTCAAGCCCTAACCGAGCCCCCCCATCTCCGTCTCTCCCATCTCTCTCTCTATTCTCTCTCTTCTTTCTCTGCTCTAGACCGATGGCAGGCGGTGCATTGAAACGGCAGAGGGTCAGCGCCCATGAGGTGGTGGACTTGGGCGACGATGGACACGCCGAGGAGGAAGCTCCCGCGGCGGCCGAAGACGCACCGCCGGCCGAAGAAGCTCCGGCGGTGGAGCAAGGCGGCGCAACCGAGGAAGAAGGAGGAGATGATGTAGAAGAAGAAGAAGACGACGATGGCGAGGATGAAGAAGATGACGAGGAAGACGACGATGGTGAAGAAGAAGAAGAAGAAGAAGAAGAAGAAGAAGAAGAAGAAGAAGAAGAAGAAGAAGAAGAAGAAGAAGAAGAGATGGAGACGAGCAACCGGTGGTGGCGGTGGCGCCCCCTCACCAACCACGGCGGCCACGTCAACCCCGGCAACCACTCCGGGGAGGGCTTCTAACGCCCGAACGAAGCAAGGTAGGTGCCCTACCCTCCAAGCCCTCATTTTATTTAATTTTGATTTTATTTTTATTTCCATCAATTTCCATAGCCCTCGGTGAAAGGAAGAAACGGTGACACGGTCAAATGACGCCCCAGTGGGTGCCGTCAATTGAAACAACGACCCTCCCTGGGTCGTCAATTAAAATTGTTTTTATTTTATGAAAATGAGTAATTCATGAAACCACGCCATGCAGCATGTCGTCATTTAAAAATTATCATGCTTAATCACCATGCTATTAATTTCCATGCCATTTCTTTTATTTTTTATATATGTCTCTGTTTTATTTCTAGTTCGTGCACTGTTATATATTTTTTAAACACCCTGAAAAACAACGCCCCCTACCGGGGCGTTAATTCATTAAATAACGACCAAGGGGTGGTCGTCAATTAAAAAAATCAGAATTATTTTTCTTTTAGTGTAGAAAATTACCTTCAAAACAGCGCCCCCCCATAGGGGCGTCACTTAAACAAATAACGACCCATGGGTGGTCGTCAATTCAAATTATGCATAAAATGACCAAAAACACATTCTGAAACAACGCCTCCCTCAGGGGCGTCAATTGAATAAGTCACGACCTAGGATAGGTCGTCAATTCAAACAGAAGGTAAATTGAAACAGCTGATGAATATTCACATGATAAACTTATATAAAACTTAAGCGAAAATGTTCTTGTGTTTGTAGGGATTGATGAGGACTCAGATTTCATGGGTCCAAGTTCGAGCAGCTTACTACGGGCTTCCAGACTTACAGAGGGATAGGGTAGATGCCATGGGGTTCGGACCCTTCCTTAGCATAGAGCCTATGAGACATGACCTACCCCTGAACCAGGTGCTTAGGGATAGATGGGATGGGACTAGTCGGGCATTCCTGATGCCATGGGGTCACATGGTTCCTAGCCTAGAGGATGTTGCTAGGATCACCGGGCTGAGGGTGGATGGCGAGGCTGTGAGTGGGATCACCCTACCTGACTATAGCGAGTTGACACATAGGCTACTAGGGTTAGAGACAGTCTACGAGAGGTCGGGTGAGTGTAGGACCATCTACCGCACCGATCTTACCATTGCTATGGGGTTGGGTGATTCTAGGTAGAGGTCGAGGGAGTCTCTAGAGCAGTTCTCACAGAGGTTGATTGATGGGGCTAGGGCTACCTATTGCCAGGATCCAACAGAGAGAGAGAGAGAGCAGATTGTGATTTGAGGAGGTTTCTATTCCTGATGCTCGGGAGGTTATTACTTGGCACGAAGGGCGACATAATCAACTGTCGATTCTTAGGGATTCTTGAGGACTTAGAGGGCGTCGGCAGATACGCCTGGGGAGTAGCGTTGCTGGAGCACTTGATGGCCGACTTGTCCACAGGGACAGGTTGAGAGACGACTGTTAGCGGCTTCTCACCTTTTCTTCTGGTATGCATTTTTCTTTCTTTTTCTTTTAAATGTATGTGAATGATTTACTAATGCAATGCATGGATGCAGATATGGAGCCACCTATACATGCCGATGGGGCGTGTCGACCCTCGACCTGGAGATGAGGGATCCTTCCCTCTAGCACGGCGTTGGCTGACTGTCGTGACAGGAGCGCCACTCGCCTACGAGTTGCGAGTTTTACGGAGGGAGTTCCGCGACTACCCTACCTCACTGGTATGCATGCTAAATATGATGCATTTTTTTTTGTTTTATGAAATATGTATGAAATGATGATGAGATATGATGATGCATGTTTGTGAATGTAGGTGGTGTGGAGACCCTATGAGGGGATGATCGATGAGGGCCAGCCCTGGGTCGTAGCGGGCCGACCTCGCTTTGGGCATGAGCTTTGGGTTCATTGCCTGAACGAGATTGACCCGTTACGGCTTAGGCTGGTGATGAGGACCCTCGGCCTACACCAGGAGTGGGTCGAGGTAGGAGAGCCCCGTGGGGTGGGTAAGAATACACGCGGTCGCACGAAGGCGATCGACTGGAGAGTCCGGTATCTTGACCAGTATGCCGACTGGCAGCGTGGCGGGACCCGAGTTACTTCACAGGCGACAGACAGCTCCGAGTACCTCCGACGCTACTGGGAGGTTTACGCCGGCTGACCCCAGATGAGGGTCTTAGGGGTATGTATGAATGCACTCTCTTTCTAATTAATTGTAAATGTTATAAATCTATTGTGTGACTGATATGTATGATGAATGCAGGATGTACGGGACATAGCGGTGATGGACATGCAAGCCCATCTCCACAGCTTAGAGGCCCAGCTGGCTATCACACGGGCAGACCTACAGACCCTGGTGAGTGTTTAAACTGTCTATATGCAAATGATTTCCTGAATTATTGATGATTAGCCACTGACAATCTCAATGAATGCATCGTGCTCAATAGGGAGCGGCGATGAGAGAGATGGGAGGAGCCTCCAGCTCGAGGGGGCCTAGTGCAGAGACGACTGCACTAGCGGAGCAGTTGGCTGGAGCGATGGCACGGGCCGAGGCAGCAGAGCGCGACCTCGCCACATGGGTAAACTTAAACTCAAACTTTAGCTTTGCATTTGATTACATGTTATTATGTGTTGATGAAAATTTGTGTTTTACAGACTGATGAGCTCCGAGTCTCGCTTACCTGCATCGAGGCAGGACAGCGCGCGATGGCTACCCGGGTGAGTTAACAAGGATTTTATTTCAGTTGCTTATTTCATGAATTATTGAATTAAATGTGTAACTGATGATTTGTTTAATTGGTTGCAGACTTCTGAGTTACAGGCGGCACTTACCCAGGCTGCACTAGCTGGGACGGAGCTGACCATCCGTGAGTAGCGAGTCACGGAGCTCGAGAGGGCCTTGAGGCGGCGAGAGGAGCTACCTCAGGACGTGGCAGAGCTGAGAGTCACCCTCGAGATGGAGCGCAGGGAGCATGCCCGGGAGCGAGAGGAGTGCCGTGAGCAGGAGGCAGCACGCGAGCGGGAGCTTGCAGACTTGAGGATCCAGCTAGCCATCACTCAGGAGCGGCTACGGTCGACTGAGGAGCGGTTACAGTGAGGCCGAGACCGAGCTGTTGTGTCCCTATGGTCATTTGAGTCATCCTGTGGTCACTTGAGTCATTCGATATCATCCTATGGTCATATGAGTTCTGTGGTATTCTTGGTTTTGATAATGGCTAAACACTATTAGTCATTGATATTTTCCACTCTCATGTGACTGACACACGTGATGTTTTATTCATGATAGATACGCCATTAAATGGACAAGGAATTCAGTGGAAATGGCAAAGGTGAAAGCTCAATGGTTGCACCCTCACATGCGGATCGACCTGCGCGGGGGTCAAGGGGGCAGCGCCCCTTGCGGGGGTTTCCGGGGGCGGAGCCCCCGGAACAAAATTCTGATTATTGGAGCGATATAATCAACAGAAATCTTCAAGACTGTCAAGGGTGATGCCACAGACATGAACGGACTGCTAAAGGAGTCAAGCGATGGAGCTAAAGCAGTTAACGGACCGACTCGGGAAAGCCCGGGGTATGCCCAGCTGGCGGTCGACCGCCAGCACATGGGCGGTCGACCGCCCCATCCAGCAGCTCCCAGTCTGCACGAGTTTCAGTAGTGGTCGATCGCCAGCCAGTAGCGGTCGACCGGAATTCCCAGGGATCATCCGTTTGCAGGTGTTTCAGTAGTGGTCGACCGCCAAAAGCTGCAGGTCGACCACTAGCCCCGATGCAGCCGTGTTTGACTTTGTTTTCCACTTCAAGGCCAGCCCCTTTCCTTGTATTTGTTTAACCCCAAAGTCACCCAATCTTCCATAGATTGTGGATCTGGTCTTGGGGATGTCTAAGGACCATTCAAAGGTTATAAAACACATGCAAGAGGGTTAGAAACCCTAGTTGATCATTTGTGAATCCAAGGAAGATCAAAGGAGGCTACAAGGGTGAGAGGAGTTCGAGTACTGTAGTTGTGAACAGTACTCCGGGAAGAAGTTCTTCATCCATTCAAGGGATTCAAGCCTAGATCTGAAGCCATCTCAACCTCCAAGGAAGCAAGAAGCAATCAAGGCTCTCAAGGGTGATCTAAACTGCATCAAACTCTTCATCAACTCAAGGAGATCAAAAGGAAGATCAAAGCTACATCCATAGTCTTCTTCATCAACTCAAGGAAGATCATCTCTCAAGGAAGAAGACACCATTGAAGCATCCAACTCAAGCTCTAGCAATCTCAGACAAGATTTTTCTTCTTGAGCACATTCTCTATCTTGTTTGATGATTGAGTGTTTTCATATTTGTTCTTTTTCATTTCATACAAATGATTGAAACTGAAGATCGTCCCTACCGGTGGTTAGTAGGAAGGCAATCGGAAGTTGTCCGATCTGCGGTGTTGACGTCCCTACCGGTGGTCAGTAGGAAGGCAATCGGCGATCTTTCGATTTACGGTTCAGTGCGAGGCACTAGTGGAGACTCACCGGATTTGGTGAGGGGTGGACGTAGGATTGGGGATTCAGTCTGAACCACCTTAAAATCCTTTGTGTTGTGATTTGATTGTGCGATTGATTTGTGATAGATGCATGCTTAGGTTCAACCTCCTTATTGCGAAATCATATTTCTAAGAAAATCATTTTATACGTTACTAAGCTAGTTATATTCCACTGCGATTTGTTCTATCTAGCTATATAGAGGGTTGCATTACGAAAAGAGGGGCAGATCTATTCACCCCTCCCCTCTAGATCCGCTGTCCACTACACAACACGAGCGAGAGCTGCGGGGTACGCGTTTACTAGTTCTACCTTTGTAGCGGGTTCCTCTCTTCGGTAGAGGAGTGATGCAGAGGAGCAGGCTCGAGCTCCAGCTACTTCCCGGGGGTCCATGCCCCCTCCACGAGCGCCTCGTCGGGACGACGATAGTGAGGTAGAGAGTAGGAGAGAGGAGGGTGGAGGCGAGAGTTGAGAGAGACTTACTTGTACCCCTCCACCCTCCCACCTGTACTTAGATATACATTGATATATATATATATATGAAATTGAAATTTTGGTTACTTGAGTTACTTTGAGCACTTGTGTACTTGTGTACTTGCCTTCTGCTTTCACTTTCCTTTTCGTTCTCGCCCGTTCTTGCCCGTTCTTGCCCTGCGCCTGTAGTTCATACTTAAACAAATAGATTAATCCATCTATCCGGCTTGGCCCCTTGCTCAATAAGCAAGGGGTTGTCTCTTCTTTGACCTTGTTGACGGGTCAAGGGGCCAAGCCTCTAATTAATAAAGGCGGATAATAAACATATATAAGGAAATGCAGCATGCAGGTAAGCAAATGTTTACTTGAAATAAAAGATGTCCACACAAAGATGCAATCAAACATATGGGATGAGCAGTAGAAGGCTTGATTTTTGTTGTTATTCTTTTTTTTTATAGTTTAAAAATGACGCCCCCGTAAACGGGCGCTGATTGTGAAGTTGACGTCGATGTGAAAGGCGTTTATTTAGAAAATCATTTTTTATCTTTATCATGAAAAATGACAACATCGACAAAGTCGTGAATTTATTAAATGATGCCCCCATAAAGGGCGTGAATCAAAAAATCAATTTCATTTATGTTTATTTTTTTTTTGGAAATGACGACCCTAGAGGAGTCGTGGCTCATGAAAATGACGCCTGCCCAGAGGGCGTTATTTTTAAACAATTTTTTTTGCTTCTTTTGATGGGACTGGGCACACTATAAGGGCCTTAAACCTTACACAATCACCATCTTTAATTCATTAATCTTTCTTAAAAGATTTAACAAAGGGTCAACGTGCTTAAGTACTTGCTTTTACTCATGTTCTCTCACGGCCCATCCTTCTTAGTCGGTCTTCGCCATGCTTTGAGCTTGTAACCTACCATGGAGGGAGAAGGGAAGAATAAGTTAAGGAAGCTCACGGGAGGTTTCTGGGAACGGGGAAACTTTCCTCCCCTGCCCTAATGCCTGTTGAGATTCGGTCTTCGGCTTAGGAAATTTTGTTGCTCTTTTTGCCCTTATTCATACATGCTTACGACCAGGGTTTTCCCTGCGGAGACTTTGCCCTCTTGTCATGCTTTTTTGTAACTTTCTTTTCCTTTTCTCTTTTCTTTTTTTTCTTTAACAGATAGAAACCTAATTGTACTTGGGCTTTAAGCATTTGTTCCCTTTTGGGCCCTGACTTCCACCTATTAGGGCGGAAGACAGGTTTGGTTAGTATTCCCTGACTCGTACCTCCTCTCGTGAGCCGAAGAGGAGAGAATAGGTAAAGTTCGTACACTCTTAGTTTGGGTCTGACTTTCCTCGAATTCTGGGCCGCTCGAGTTTAAAAGCAAAGCGTGTAGTGTGTGCGGGAGTTGACCCCAAAGTTAAACCACCAAGACTGAAGAATGAATTAAGGATTTTGATTTTTCGGGCTCGCGGCCTATGTACCGTACTAGCCTGCAAATTTTTGATATTTTTTCTTTTCTTTTCTTTTGTTTTTTGATTTTCTTTGATTTTGATTTTTTTTCTTTTTTTTTCTCTCTTTTTTTAGGGGTAGTATTTCTTCAAATAAAGACCATTCCAGGGGTGAGCCAGCTCTTCACCTTCAGCATTAATTAATTTGTAAGCGTTGCCAGGATAAACATCTTTTATGACGAAGGGCCCTTCCCAGTTAGGTTGAAGTTTTGAACGAGGCCCTCCGGGTTTTACGAAGATTCTTTTAATTACCATTTCACCGATTTTGAATCTTCTCTCAATTACTTTCTTTTGGTAAAAATGTGAAAGCCTGTTTTGATAAATACGCGCATGCTCGGCGGCGGCCAAACGCTTCTCGTCTAGGAGTTCC
The DNA here is from genome assembly GCA_022559845.1 of Amorphophallus konjac. Taxonomy (NCBI): domain Eukaryota; kingdom Viridiplantae; phylum Streptophyta; class Magnoliopsida; order Alismatales; family Araceae; genus Amorphophallus; species Amorphophallus konjac. The sequence goes on along the minus strand of CM040123.1, from coordinate 77,007,533 downwards.
AACTGAGCAAGGAGAGATTCGCGATGCTCATCAATGGGGAGCTCCTTGTCCAATTGTACTCGTAGAGAAGGGATAAGAATCTCGTAAGGGACTACCGTCTCCATTCCATAAGTAAGGGCGAAAGGGGTCTGCCCAGTAGGGGTACGAATAGAAGTGCGATAGGCCCAAAGAGCTTCAACTAGCTTTTCTGGCCAATCCGCAAATTTATTAGCCTCACATGTTTTCTTAATAATCTTGATCAAAGTTTTGTTAGTTGCCTCTGCTTGCCCATTTCCCTACGGATAATAAGGAGATGAATGATGTAATGCAATGTTATACCTGTTGCAGAGGTCTTGAAGCTCCTGAGAGATGAATTGTGGCCCATTGTCGGTGATGATGGTACTCGGGATGCCGAACCTTGCGATGATGTTCTTCATTATAAATGTGCTGATGGTTGACGCTTTTATCTCCACGTAAGCTTCCGCTTCCGCCCACTTGGTGAAGTACTCCGTGGCCGTGAGTATAAATGACTTTGGTTTTGTGAGGAGGTTCGGATCACCAAGAGGTCCAATGATATCGAAAGCCCACATGGAGAAAGGCCATTGGGAGGACATAGGATGGAGTGAAGAAGCAGGAGAGTGAATTTTATCGGCGTGCAGTTGGCACTTAACACACCTTCGAACATAGATGGAACAATCCTCTTCTAGAGTGGGCCAATAGAAGCCTAGCCTAAGAATCTTCTTAGCAAGCATCTGGCTATTGACATGACCACCACATACTGCTGAATGCGCCTCTTTCATGACTTTCCAAGATTCATCATCATCTAGGCACCTTAATAAAACTCCAGTGAGACCTCTTCTGTAGAGCACACCTCCAATCAGGGTGTATCGCTGAGCAACTCTTCGAATGGCTTTCTTTTCTTCAGCCATGGCCTCCTCAAGATAGGATTGATCCTGGCAATACTTAGCAATCTCGTAATACCATGGATTTTCTTCATCGTCCAATTCTTCTTCTAAATCCAATAGCACGACCTCCTTATTCTCAATGATTCCACCTTGCTTAACCTTCCTAAGCACCTCCTCCTTAACACTAAGGAAAGATGGATCCTTAATAGCTGGAGTGAGCCGCTTGTGAACAATGATAGAATGGGAATCCTTTTCGGGAAGGAAAACCAAAGAAGATGCAAGAGAAGCGAGAGCATCAGCTAAAATGTTGTGTTCATGAGGAATGTGGACAAAGATTAATTTGGTGAAAAGCTTGGTATAAGCAGAAGTCAATTCGTGATAGGGTTTGAGTTTAGGATTGAGCGTACGGCACTTGGTGAGCACTTGGCGAAGAATAAGTTGACTATCACCTACAATCCGCAATTGGGCAACACCAAATTGATGAGCGGCCTCCAGTCCGGCCAGAAGAGCCTCATACTCAGCTATATTATTTGTAACTGGAAATACAAGCTGAGAAGCAAGCGGAATAGTGATACCCTCTGGTGATAGAAGAACAATGCCAATCCCTTTTCCTTTTGAATTCAAAGCTCCATCAAAATGTAACGTCCACATCGAATCGGATTGATTGACGGACATTAGTTCCTCATCTAGAAACTCTGAGCGAACAGGGTCAAATCTAGGGAGAGGGTGATGAGCAAGATGTTCTGCTATGGCATAGCCTTTAATCGCCTTTTGCTGAATGTAGATAATATCGAATTGAGAAAGGAAGCTTTGCCATCGTGCTAATCGGTCGGTGAGAACGGATTTTTCAAGAAGAAACTTGATTGGATTCATACGGGCAATGAGGTGAACTTCGTGAGCTAAGAAATAATGTTTGAGTTTCTGAACTACCCAGACTAAAGCAGCACAAGTCTTCTCTATGGCTGAGTACCTCTGCTCACAGGGGTTGAGAAGCTTTGACAAGTAGTAGGCTGCCCTTTCTTTTCCTTCTTCGTCAACTTGGGCTAGGACAGCGCCTACAGAGTCATCCAGGACGGAAATGTAGAGAACAAGCGGTTTGCCTGGAACTGGCGGCCTCAAGACAAGAGGATTTGAGAGATAATCCTTCAATCCATCAAAAGTTGCCTAACATTTGTCATCCCAATTAAACTTGACTCCCGGCTTAGTAAGCTCATAGAACGGACTACATCTTTGTGAATGCTGGGAAATAAATCGGTGAATAAATTGCAACCTCCCGTTCAATCCTTGAAGTTCTTTCAAATTCCTAGGAGGAGGCATTTCCGTTATGGCCTTCGCCTTGTTGGGATCAATCTCGATACCCCTCTTACATACGATGAACCCAAGCAACTTCCCTGATGAAACACCAAACACGCACTTCTTGGGATTCATTTTTAGCTGATACTCCCGCACTCTTTGCAAGACTTTTGTTAGAACCCCGGGATGCTCAATCCTTGTTCTTGATTTTACTACCAGGTCGTCAACATACACCTCTATATAAATGTGGATCATATCATGAAAAATCGCCATCATAGCCCTTTGATAGGTGGCTCCAGCATTCTTAAGTCCAAAGGGCATGACCACATAGCAATAAGTTCCCCATGGTGTAGTGAATGATGTTTTCTCTTGATCTTCCTTAGCCAGGTGAATCTGATTGTAACCTGAAAAGCCATCCATAAAGGAGTGAGTCTCATATCCTGCCGTATTGGCGATTAAAACATCAATATGAGGGAGGGGGAAGTCGTCTTTAGGACACGCGCGGTTGAGGTCCCGAAAGTCTATACAAATCCGCACCTTTCCATCTTTCTTCATGACTGGGACGATGTTAGTCACCCAATTGGGATAGAGGACAACTCTAACGAATCTAGCCTTATGAAGCTTATCGACCTCTTCTTTCATTTTTAATGCCATATTAGGGTGGAAACGTCTCAACCGCTGTTTAACCGGAATGGACCCTGGCTTAAGCGTAAGTTGATGTTCAACGAGTGCAGGGTCTAGTTCAGGCATATCTTCATAACTCCATGCGAACGTGTCCTTATATTCTTGAAGAACCAAAATAAGCGTCTCCTCTTCGGAGGGTGGCAAGTTCTTACTAATGAGGACAATCCTAGGGTCTTCTTCAGTACCTAGATTTATTTCTTTAGTAGGCTCTTCTACTGAGGCTGATGGCTCATCAAATCTTCTCATGCCACTGGCAAAAGCATCAGCCTCGTCCTCATATTCTTCGTAACCTTCATCCCCCTCTTCAATTGGGTCTTCATCATTCATGATCTCATAAACACCAAAACCCTCATTAACAACACAAGTATCTTCATATTCAGTTTCTGGCAGGATAATCGGATTCTCTACAAACTCGGGAATGGCTAGACAAGCTTGGCATCTGATGGCTAACTCTAACAAGAATCTACGGGGAATTTGCTTACCCTTGGATCTCTTATGCGAAGCTACCCCATGAGTCTTAAAACTAGAAGAGTAAGAGCAACTAGCCTGATCACTAGAATTCGACAAAGATGAGGGAGGTGAGGAAAAGATGGGTACAGAAGGAGATACAGAAGAAGACCCCTCATCGGAGGGGTAGAGAAGGTCCCCTAATGAATCCTGGAAGAGTGGTCCCTGGGTCGGGACACACTCAGGAAGAAGATAGGAGGTCTCCTCAATGGAGATGAAAGATTGGAAAGTTTGAATTTTGGCATTTTTTTTCGTTTTCATTTTCAAGAAGAAGGCAATGAGAGGGAGGAATAGGGGGTGGTGTTGAAGTTGACAGATTAACGAAATATTGAGTAAATTATGACCCGCGCGGGGTGTGATGGAGAGTTTAGAGAATTGCTCGAGGAGCAAGGGAGGAATCGGAGGAGAAACTTGAAGTGAATTTGGAGAAAATGTTATCAAGACCGCGGGCGGTCTAGGGACATCTGAGCAAAATATTTGATTAAACAAATGGTCAACAATCGTTGGATGAATGGATTTAATAGAGAAGAGGCCGGCCCATAGCCTATCTATGTTGAAGCCTTCTTCGAACGGCACATCAGGCTCCCCGTTATCTGTGTAATTACTTAGAAGCTGCCTCTTGTCCGTGATCGCTGCTGGCTTTTCAATTAATTCATGAATCAATGGCGGCCATTCCGGATTAGTTGGCATAAACAGTCAGCTCAGAGCAATAGTGATATCATTCATGTCGAACCATCTATACCTGTCACATTCGGGGTCATCCATCTTTCTTCTTTTATCTGGCCGTAAGGACTCCAGAGCTTTATATGTAACCAACGGGGCTATGTGGCGAGCAAACTGTCGTGCATGTACATCTTGACAATCCATCATGGAAGTGACTAGCGTGGTTTGCTCATCATTATGAGTGCCTCCTTTCATAAAGTGTGTTTGTAGGGTCCATGTAAGGGGCTGTCGATCTGTTTTGAGAGTGGAAGTCATGACGGCCCATGGCTCATCTTTGTCTTGACTTGGCCCTTTGTACCCTAGTCCACCTCGGGGAATCATCTTTTGATGCCTGACGGGCTTGACTCTCCCCTGAAGATTAACACCCAGGCCTTTACCAGTTCTATACCCTATTTTCATCAGAATGTTCCATCCTGGTGTGTTCATCAAACCCTTTTTCTTCTTGCCTTTGGATGATTGTGGTGACATTTGGGTGGTAGGAGGGGTTGAAGAAGACGGCCTTACCAAGTCTTGCCACAGATCGGCAACATCCAAAATTGAGAGCAAAGGCCTATTGGAAGGCCACATAGAAGGCACTGATGTTGCGGAATGTATATCTTCTGTCGGCAAAATGGGCATACTAGTGACTTTCATAATGCGCCCTTTGTGCGGAAATTTTATGAATTGATGATTCGTGGAAGGCACAACATCAAGCTCTTGAATGTAAGGGTGACCCAAAATGCCATTGAATGTCGGGTCCATGTCCAGAATATGGAAATCTGCTGTGACTGAGACTGGACCCAAACCAACTTTTGAAGTGATCATCCCTAAAGACGGCTTCTTGGTGTTATCATAGGCTGTGACAGTGATTGTAGATGGCCGGATTTGACTCTCCGGAATGCCACACATTTTCAAGGTACTTGGTAGCAAAACATTAATGGATGCCCCAGTATCTACCAAACATTGTTTTACTGCCACTTTGTTAATGTCAATAGTAATGCACAGTGCATATTTTCTGGCCGGCTGCGGAGCCAATTCATGTTCATAAAAAATGATGGCCGGTTGATTGCTGGCTGGACTTAAAACTGTAGTGACCTGTTCAACTGGGATGTCTTCGTTTACCATTACTTTCTGCAGATATTGCCTCAAAGCCAGCTGGTGTGTAGTAGATCTTTTGATCAATTCCAGAATAGAAATTCAGGCCGGCGTTCTATCCAAATGCTTCAATAAGTCATACTCCGTGCCCGGTGCAGACTCTTGTTCCTGTTCTCCTTGTTCTTGTATCGGCTCCTGCTCCCGCTGGGGAAACACTCGATGGAACATCCGTCCACTACGGAGCACCATTGTTTTCGGAGCCTCTGTCGGGCCTAGAGTGGGTGAAGGGGTAGTGGAGGTAGAGGGAATGGTGTAGGGTGTGCTGGGTGCTGGTGCAGGATTGGCAGGGGGAGGGGTTCTTATAAGAGGCCTTGCCGGCTGGGGATTATCGAAACACGGTGATGGGGGTCGAGTGACAAGGAGGGGCCTTGGAAGCATGATGGTGGTAGATGGGGTAGATTGTGGCGAAACAAGAGGGGTGACGGTTGCCGTCGAGGGGCGGATAAGGAGAGGTCTATTTGGTTGAGGGTTTTGGGGTGAAGGAGAATTCGTGGGTTGGCGTAAAAGAAGAGGCCGTGAAGGAGTAGGGTTAGGGTTGAATGGTCTTGGAGTGATAGAACGTATAAGGGGACGTGGCAGTTGAGAAAGGGGTACAGGTTGAAACCTTCTTAGCAGTTGTGGCAGTTGTGGTTGACTGGAGTTTTGATTAATGGCCACGACAGAGACGCTTTCCTTATGCCAGTCTTGCCCTCTCTCCACTTCATGGATTGAGGTGACAAGGTTTACTTGTTGATTTTGAACCAGGTGCTCCGGTAACGGATTATTGACAATACCCATATTTGGCTGGGGTGCAGGAGCCTGCTGTTGCTGGGGAACTTGTTGCTGCTGACCTTGCTGCGGGGGCTGTTGAGCCCGTGGTTGCTGAGGAGGCCTTCGAGCTTTTAAGGTAGCAATAACCCTCCTCATCTCATCCCAATCAATATCACCTTGATCATTCATATCATGTATGTAATCATTGAAGTGAAAACAATGGTCGATGTTGTGCCTCGGCTGCCGATGGAAGATGCAATACCGGGAGGTGTCTACATGTTGCGGCCATATCGTTCTTTCTTTAGGCAAGGTGAGTACGTTGGCGGCCATGAGGGCATTGAAAATATCTGATAGACTTTCGGGTAAGGGAGGGTATTGTGCTCTTCGGGGACCAATGGTCTTCTTGGTTGTTGCAGTTGTTGTGGTGCATAATTGGCTGGCGGGGGCACTTGGTGGTACTGTGCGGGTTGATTCTGTGGAGCAAAGTGGGGTTGTTGTTGAGGAGGTGGAAGAGGCCGTAAGGTGTGAGGAGGGTTATTATTTGGATGGTGGACTTGGTTTTGGAAGGTGGGCTACTGTGGTGGCGGCATTTGGTTTGGAGGATGGCGGAAGGGTGTGGAATTGCCAAACGTCCTCACCTGTTCATTAGTAACAGTGCCTTCAGTGGTTGCACCAGTATTACCGACATTAACATTCTTCTTCATTACCTTTGGCCTTGGTTCAAACATGCCCATAATGGGTGAATCTTTCATCTATGTTTGTATGTATCTAGCTCTTTCATAGAGCTCTTCCATAGTGCTCAACTTGTTCATGGCTAAAATATGACAGAACTGCGGAGTGGAGTTTGATATAATCATCTTCACTTGTTCCGTTTCTGAAAGTGTGTCCTTTAATTTTTCGGCCATAGCTCTCCACCTATCAGCAAATAAAACGAAGTCCTCCTCGGGCTTCATCTTTTTGGCAACCAGATCAGTAACAGACAAAGAGGGACCCACACGGTCCTTGTACTTCTGTAGAAACTTCCGTTGAACAGCATCAAAGTCACCGGCATCGGCCGGCTCCAAGGAGTAAAACCATTCTAATGCCGGGCCATCTAAAGACCGCCTAAAGAGATAAGCCAGAGAAGTCTTGTTATCTTGCCAGAATGATGCCTCATATAAGAAGTCTTTTAAGTGGATGTACGGATTACCCGTTCCGTTGTATCGTCAGAAATTCGGCATTTCAGATGGGGGTAGGTGAAAAACTGGCAGAGTGGGAAGCATAACTTCGGGAGAGGCCTTGGATGCAGTGACCTTCTTGAGCTGCTCCTCCATACTAGCCATCCTTTGGAGGAGTATAGTGTGGTTATCAGACTCGGCTGGGGCCGGACGAAAAGAGTATTGGTTCAGTGTAGGCCTTCTCAAGAATTGAGGAACAGAAGGTTGTTGAGGCTTAGCAATAGAGTGACTTGCCGGTTGGGCCGGCGTAGTCATAACAGGAGTTGGTGGGCGCGAGGGCACCCTAGGTGCGACCGTCTGGTCATTGGGAGAACTAGCGGAGTGGCCACCCATGGCCTGGGGAGGATTAGAAGATGACGGGACAGACTTTCCCTTTAAAGCGGCTTGGGCCGCCTGGCGCTGGGAGTCATCCAGCTGAGCAAGAACTTTGAGAACATCGTTAAAGTTGAAAGAAGGGGAAGCGTCCCCTGAAGTATTTTGAATGGTAGGTTGAGCTTGGGAAGAAGGCTCAACCTCCAGAGAAGTGGTGTCCACCATGTGGACCTGAGTGGGTGAAGGAATGTAGTTTCCCTCGTAGTAGACAGAATCCTGAGAGGGAACCTCATAAAACGGGTCAGAGTGACCCTCCTCATAACCATCATAAGTATACCCATAGTTGGCCATATTGATAATTTTACCTGAACGAAGTTTCATGCTTAAGAAGGAAGAAATAGGTTTCCAACAAGCAAGTATACCTAAGAGATATCACCTTATCAAAATAATAAACACTCAAGTTGTAAAGAGGCCAAAGTTTTAAGATTTTCTTTGAAGATCAAGGTGAATTTTATAATAAGCTCTCTCCTTTGAATGTGGGTCCCGGTTGAAAGTTTGGATATAATCTCCGGGTATCTAGGTTCTTTCTCTCTCCTCACCAACATATGGGTCAACTAACTCCGGGTGCTTCAATGGTACAACCTGCCCAGCGTCCGTGAGGGAATCCATGGGTGCGGGGACTTACGGAGGCTTGGTTTAGGAATTTCTGGTCCAATGAGACATAATGCTCAAAGGAGAGTCCTTCCTTCACCAAGAGAGGGTATGACTCCTAAAAGTGTGGGGAGAGGAGGTCTCCCAAGCCGAATGCCCTAAATGCAACATAATGCAGGCAATATCAAGCAGATGATATCAAAATCGATCAAATGAATGAACAGCAGTAAATACGGGTTCTGTGGGCATAGAACAAAAAATGACGACCTGGATAAGGTTGCTATATCGACAAGAAGCGACTGAGTGTCAGTCGCTAATCACTGTGAACAGTGCGAACAGATAGCAACCAAAATAAAATAGCGCCTTAACGTGAGGCGTTGACTGTAGGAATGACGCCTGTGTACAGGGGCGTCAGATAGCAGTAATCAAACTTGATATGATGAATAAAGGCAATGATAATCCAAAAAATGCCTTTTAGGAAGGCGCTGTACCAGTGAAAGACGCCTCTGAAAGGGGTGTCAAAATGCAGTAATCAGAAATCTGACGCCTTGGTGTGAGGCATTATATTGGGAAATGATGCCTCTGTGAGGGGCGTTACTTATAAAATGATGAAAATGCTCACAATAAAAATGGAAACATCGTCTGTTCGAACGGTCGCTGTATGTGGAAATGACGGCGGTATGAAGGGCATTATTCAGTTCCAGAGAACCGTTAACCCTGATGACAGACAGAAATCAATTTCTTCTCTAATAAAGATGATATAGATACTACACAAATTGGCTAATCTAGTGGGAGGTGTGCACGTGGTGCACAAAAGGAGTGTGCTACGTGGAGCACGAAGGAGGGGCATGCGGGGTGCCAAAGGAGGGGCACGCGAGGGCGCCAAAGGGAGGGGTAATCATACTAAAACTAAAAGGGTCCCACCATGATCGCCAATTTGTGAACGTGTCACATAGACATTTTTAAAGAGAGAAATATAATGATGATTAAGGATGAATGATTATGCTAAAATAAGTGGGACAAGAAGGAAAAGGGGATGAGCATGAGATGCTCTAGGGAGAGTGATCGCCAGAGGAATTACCTCAAAAGAAGAAGGATGATCGCATGTACCTTATATTGAGTGGATGAGATTGGGGATTCTTCCTTCCTCCTTCTATCGGCCGGCCGACGAAGGGGGTTTATAGCTTGACTACCCTTGCAAGAAAACACACAAAATGAACAAAGATATGGATTAGCCAAAGTGTGTAATATCAATGCTCTAAAAATATGAAATCAATCAAATTAAGCATGAACACACCTTGTGTGTTTTTGTTTAAAACCCCTTAGAGGAGTAACAAGGTTGGGAATAATGGATGTAGTGATATGATTATGCAAAGCAATTATACTAAAGAGTATCTCTAGCAGAGAACTAGAGAGAAAGGGTGCGTGTGTGATAAGATGAATATAACTAACAAACTAAAAGACTAAAAAAAAGGGGACGCCCTTCTGCTGTGTGTGCAACAGTAAAGGGTGGAAAATAAAAAGCTTCGGCTGCGGCAGTGGATGAAGATTATACTGGAGGAAGAACTATCGCCCGTGGGATAAGAAAGCCACTAGGAGGAAGAACCTGCAAGGAAATTAAAAGAACTCTCTTCTCTCTCTATTCTATGTTCAGTAAAAAAAAGAGCTTTCTGCCTGTTAAATTCTCTTGTTGTTCTTCTTCCTTTTTTTTCTCTCTTCTGCGTTCTCTCTCGCGCGTGAGGGATTCAAGGGGTATTTATAGGGCCAAAATTCCTTGTATTAATAGGATTTAAACAAGGCAATGAATCCTCAATAAGGAACCCTCTTACCAATTGAACACAAGGTGTAAAATGGGGAAAGGATTACTACCGGAGAGAAGCAGGCGAAAGGGAGACGGAAGTGAAAATGACGACCCAACTAGGGGCGTCAATTGAAATGACGACATTCACACAGTCGTTAATTCCTGAATTTAATTATAGAAATAAAGAACTTTCCTTATTTAAAATTGTTAAATGACGCCTGTGTGAACGGGCGTTAAATAATCAACGCCCCTCATTAGGACGTCAATTACCTTGAGTTTTATTTTTATTATCATTTGTTAAATCTAGGAAATAACGACCGTTTGAACAGTCATCTATTTAAGAAAAACGTCCCTCATTAGGTCGTCAATTAAATGGCGCCCTCCATTCAGGCGTTAATTTCAATTATTTAACCAAAAAACCCAAGAAATTACAATTAAATATGGAGAAATTAGAAAAACTTCATATTAAGCCGATATTGAAGTCCACTTTGGGGCGTCACATGGTAACATGAGATTTACTCAACATAGCATCGATTTTGACGTGTCTACAGTCTCCTCTGCGGCGGTCGCCGGCGGCGGCGTGCGGGCTTCCTCTCCGGCCATTTGACGAACGTGGTAGGCTAGTGCTTGACGTTTGAATGGCATAGAAGAGGGGGAGACGAGGGAGAGTAGAGAATGAGAAATTGAGAATGAGGGTGGGGGAGATGGAGAGCGGGGTTGGTGGCGTTTGTGTTCCTCCTCCGTCGGTTACGGTGGGAGGGAGAAGGAGGAAGAGGAAGTGTTTTATTTTTTTTTGAAACCGACAGTGATTACATGGTCTATAGATAGACAGTGTAACTACTAGACGGTCTCTAATGTGACCATTTAATCTCTAACGGTGCGCTTCCTTGAATGGCCATGGGATGGCCGTACGGTTCATTGAACGGCCTCACAATGGGCCGTGTAGCTTCACGATCATATTCAAATTGGCAGTGCATGAGCGGCCCAAATTGGACCATTTACATTATGCAGCGGTCTATGCTAGACCGTTCATATGCTGAAATAATTGTGAAGACTGTTCTTTGCTGCATTTTGTGATTAAGTAACTAATCGTTTTTGGCTTGAATGATTATTTCATGATGTAATATTGCAAAACTCTGTTCATGAAATCTTTGCAGCACCACTTCAACTTGCCGTTTCGCCTACACAGGTAAGTTAGGTATGGTATTATGATCCCTATATCCCTTATTGCATTACTATATGGTATTATGCTATATTTACTCAAGAACCAGTTGGTTATATACGTGTTCCAAGATCTGACGTTCCCCTATAACAAAAATAATGATGATCCAAGTGCATGTGTTTAATCATCGGAAAGGCCGTTAGGTCAGGAAAATTAGGGGACGATGGTTCTATCTTGCACGCCGTCATAACCATAAAAAATGGGATTTCAGACGGCCGGTATCCGTCTCAGATCCGTCTAAAAATCCGTCACAAAACATGTTTGTAACGGATTTCCGACGAATTTCAGACGGAAATAGATCGTTTGATATTCTTAGTCACAAATTTGTGACAGTTCCATTTTCCGTCTGAAATTCCTTCTAAAAATAAAATTTCAGACAGATTTAATTCAGTCACATATTCTGTCTGAATATCATACGAGATATTTTCCGTCTGAAATACCGTTTGTCCTTTAATCCGTCTGAATTTAAAATGGTCAAAAAGCCGTCCAAAAAGTGGTGAGAAATCTGTCTGAAATTTAGACAGATATTACGACGGATTCGTCTGAAATTACAGACGGATAAATTTCGTCTCAAATGCCGTCTGAATTTCAGACGGATTATACGACGGTTCGTTCAGCTGGTCGTCTGAAAGTTCAGACGGATATATTTCGTCTCAAATACCGTCTGAATTTCAGATGGATTATATGACGGTTAGCTCAACCGTTCGTCTGAAACATCAGACGGATATTCTTCGTCTCAAATACCGTCTGCAAATCCGTCTGAAATGTAAATTTTTTTTTAAAAAAAAATCTTAAATTATTCTAAAAAACATGTTGGATCACAAATAAACATCAAGAAATATCCTGCTGAAAAAAAAATTGCGAACCTGATGATCAAATAAACACCACCGAAAAAAAAACTCAACACCAACACCATGCTGATCAAATAAACACCACCGAAAAAAAAATCAACACCAATACCATGCTGATCAAATAAACACCACCGAAAAAAAAAACTCAACACCATGCTGATCAAATAAACACCACCGAAAAAAAAAACTCAACACCATGCTGATCAAATAAATACCACAAAAAAAAACACATCAACCCTGCTGATCCGTCTGAATATCATCAAACATCAAGAAATATCCGGTACATCGTCCATATCCTCCCTGCCCTGCTCATCTCCTCTGTCGCCGCCCGCAGAAGTGTCCCCCTACATTAAAAAAATAATAACATTCATTCATAGATAAAAAAATTAGTGCGAAGAAATTAGCATAAATTGAAATCAAACATATCAAATTGATAACTGCAGATTTTATAGATCAACTACTAGCTTGAAACAGTATTTAAATTAATTACATTTGGAGAATGCACTTTTGAGCGCCGAGCTCAAACCAGGCATCCGATTTGGATTCCGTCAGTTCTGACAAGTCACTTTCATCTCCCAGGTCATGTTGGAACGATCGGCACGGCCATCCGATCGGTATTTCAAGTTTTAGACCCCCGGACCCGACTTGGCAGTTCATTTAAACTAAGTGTATTTGGAGAATGCACTTTTGAGCGCCGAGCCCAAACCGGGCATCCGATCTGGATTCCGTCAGTTCTGACAAGTCGCTTTCATCTCTCAGGTCATGTTGGAATGATCGGCATGGCCATCCGACCGGTATTTCAAGTTTTAGACCCCCGGACCCGACCTGGCAGTTCATTTAAACTAAGTGTATTTTGAAAATGAACTTTGAGCGCCGAGCTCAAATCGGGTATCCGATTTGGATTCCGTCAGTTCTGACAAGTCACTTTCATCTCCCAGGTCATGTTGGAACGATCGGCATGGCCATCCGACCGGTATTTCAAGCTTTAGACCCCCGGACCCGACCTGGCAGTTCATTTAAACTAAGTGTATTTTGAAAATGAACGTTTGAGCGCCGAGCTCAAACCGGGCATCCGATTTGGATTCCGTCAGTTCTGACAAGTCACTTTTATCTCCCATGTCATGTTGGATTGATCGGCACAGCCATCCGACAGGTATTTCAGGTTTTAGACTCCCGGACCTGACTTGGCAGTTCATTTAAACTAAGTGTATTTTGAAAATGAATGTTTTAGCGCCGAGCGCAAACCGGGCATCCGATTTAGATTCCGTCAGTTCTAATAAGTCACTTTCATCTCCCAGGTCGTGTTGGAACGATCGGCATAGCCATCCGACCTGTATTTCAGGTTTTAGACCCCCGGACCCGACCTGGCAGTTCATTTAAACTAAGTGTATTTTGAAAATGCACTTTTGAGCACCGAGCTCAAATCGGACATCCGATTTGAATTCCGTCAGTTCTGACAAGTCACTATCATCTCCCAGGTCGTGTTGGAATGATCGGCATGGCCATCCAACCGGTATTTCAAGTTTTAGACCCCCGGACCCGACCTGGCAGTTCATTTAAACTAAGTGTATTTTGAAAATGAACTTTGAGCGCCGAGCTCGAACCGGGCATCGGATTTGGATTCCGTTAGTTCTGACAAGTCACTTTCATCTCCCAAGTTGTGTTGGAATGATCAGCATGGCCATCCGATCAGTATTTCAAGTTTTAGACCCCTGGACCCGACCTGGCAGTTCATTTAAACTAAGTGTATTTTGAAAATGAACGTTTGAGCGCCGAGCTCAAACCGGGCATCCGATTTGGATTCTGTCAGTTCTGAAAAGTCACCTTCATCTCCCTGGTCGTGTTGGAACAATCGGCATGGCCATCCGATCGATATTTCAGGTTTTAGACCCCCGGACCCGACGTGGCAGTTCATTTAAACTAAGTGTATTTTGAAAATGAACGTTTGAGCGCCGAGCCCAAACCGGGCATCCGATTTGGATCCCGTCAGTTCTGACAAGTCACTTTTATCTCCCAGGTCGTGTTGGAATGATCGGTATGGCCATCCGACTGGTATTTCAGGTTTTAGACCCCCGGACCCGACCTGGCAGTTCATTTAAACTAAGTGTATTTTGAAAATGAACGTTGAGCGCCGAGCTCAAACCGGGCATGCGATATGGATTTTGTCAGTTCTGACAAGTCACTTTCATCCCCAGGTCGTGTTGGAACGATCGGCACGACCATCCGACCGGTATTTTAAGTTTTAGACCCCCGGACCCGACCGGGCAGTTCATTTAAACTAAGTGTATTTTGAAACTGAACTTTGAGCGCCGAGCTCAAACCGGGCATCTGATTTAGATTCCGTCAGTTCTGACAAGTCACTTTCATCTCTCAGGTCGTATTGGAACGATCGGAACAGCCATCCGACCGGTATTTCAGGTTTTAGATCCCCGGACCCGACCTGGCAGTTCTTCTAAACTAAGTGTATTTTGAAAATGAACTTTGAGCGTCGAGCTCAAACCGGGCATCCGATTTGGATTCTGTCAGTTCTGACAAGTCACTTTCATCTCCCAGGTCATGTTGGAACGATCGGCACGGCCATCCGACCTATATTTCAGGTTTTAGACCCCCGAACCCGACCTGGCAGTTCATTTAAACTAAGTGTATTTTGAAAATGAACGTTGAGCGCCGAGCTCAAACCGGGCATCCGATTTAGATTTCGTCAGTTCTGACAAGTCACTTTCATCTCCCAGGTCATGTTGGAATGATCGGCATGGCCATCCGACCGCTCTTTCAAGTTTTAGACCCCCGGACCCGACCTGGCAGTTCATTTAAACTAAGTGTATTTTGAAAATGAACGTTGATCGCCGAGCTCAAACTGGGCATCCGATTTGAATTTCGTCAGTTCTAACAAGTCACCTTTATCTTCCAGGTCGTGTTGGAACAATCGGCACTGCTATCCGATCGGTATTTCAGGTTTTAGAACCCCTGACCCGACCTGGCAGTTCATTTAAACTTAGTGTATTTTGAAAATGAACGTTTGAGCGCCGAGCTCAAACCGGGCATCCGATTTGGATTCCGTCAGTTATGAAAAGTCACTTTCATCTCCCAGGTCGTGTTGGGACAATCGGCACCGCCATCCGACTGGTATTTCAGGTTTTAGACCCCCGGACCTGACCTCACAGTTCATTTAAACTAAGTGTATTTTGAAAATGAACGTTTGAGCGCCGAGCTCAAACCGGGCATCCGATTTAGATTCCGTCAGTTCTGACAAGTCACTTTCATCTCCCAAGTCGTGTTGGAATGTTCGGCATGTCCATCCCGCCGTTATTTCTGGTTTTAGACCCCCGGACCCGACCTGGCAGTTCATTTAAACTAAGTGTATTTTGAAAATGAACGTTGATTGATTCCGTCAGGTCTGACAAGTCACTTTCATCTCCCAGGTCATGTTGGAATGATCGGCATGGCCATCCGACCTGTATTTCAGGTTTTAGACCCCCGGACCCGACTTGGCAGTTCATTTAAACTAAGTGTATTTTGAAAATGAACTTTGAGCGCCGAGCTCAAACCGGGCATCCGATTTGGATTCCGTCAATTCTGACAAGTCACTTTCCTCTCCTAGGTCGTGTTGGAATAATCGGCACGGCCATCCGACCTGTATTTCAGGTTTTAGACCCCCGGACCCGACCTGGCAGTTCATTTAAACTAAGTGTATTTTGAAAATGAACTTTGAGCGCAGAGCTCAAACCGGGCATCCGATTTGGATTCCGTCAGTTCTGACAAGTCACTTTCATCTCCCAGGTCGTGTTGGAATGATCGGCACATCCATCTGACTGGTATTTCAGGTTTTAGACCCCCAGACCCGACCAGGCTGTTCATTTAAACTAAGTGTATTTTGAAAATGAACGTTGAGCGCCTAGCTCAAATCGGGTATCCGATTTGGATTCCGTCAGCTCTGACAGGTCACTTTCATCACCCAGGTCGTGTTGGAATGATTGGCATGGCCATCCGACCGGTATTTCAAGTTTTAGACTCCCGGACCCGACCTGGAAGTTCATTTAAACTAAGTGTATTTTGAAAATGCATTTTTGAGCGCCGAGCTCAAACCGGGCATCCGATTTGAATTCCGTCAGTTCTGACAAGTCACTATCATCTCCCAGGTCGTGTTGGAATGGTCGGCATGGCCATCCGACATGTATTTCAAGTTTTAGACCCCCGGACCCGACCTGGCAGTTCATTTAAACTAAGTGTATTTTGAAAATGAACGTTTGAGCGCCGAGCTCAAACCGGGCATCCGATTTGGATTCCGTCAGTTCTGACAAGTCACTTTCATCTCCCAGGTCATGTTGGAATGATCGGCATGGCCATCCGACCGGTATTTCAGGTTTTAGACCCCCGGACTTGACTTGGTAGTTCATTTAAACTAAGTGTATTTTGAAAATGAATGTTTGAGCGCCGAGCTCAAACCGGGCATCCGATTTGGATTCCGTCTGTTCTAACAAGTCACTTTCATCTCCTAGGTCGTGTTGGAATGATCGGCATGGCCATCCGACCGGTATTTCAGGTTTTAGACTCCCGGACCCGACCTGGCAGTTCATTTAAACTTAGTGTGTTTTGAAAATGCACTTTTGAGCGCCGAGCTCAAACCGGGCATCCGATTTGAATTCCGTCAGTTCTGACAAGTCACTATCATCTTTCAGGTCGTGTTGGAATGATCAGCACGGCCATCGACCGGTATTTCAGGTTTTAGACCCCCGGACCCGACCTGGCAGTCCATTTAAACTAAGTGTATTTTGAAAATGAACGTTTGAGCGCCGAGCTTAAACCGAGCATCCGATTTGGATTCCGTTAGTTCTGACAAGTCACCTTCATCTCCTAGGTCATGTTGGAACTATCGGCATGGCCATCCGATCAGTATTTCAGGTTTTAGACCCCCGGACTCGACCTGGCAGTTCATTTAAACTAAGTGTATTTTGAAAATGCACTTTTGAGCGCCGAGCTCAAACCGGGCATCCGATTTGAATTCCGTCAGTTCTGACAAGTCACTATCATCTCCCAGGTCGTGTTGGAATGATCGGCATGGCCATTCGACCGGTATTTCAATTTTTAGACCCCCGGACCCGACCTGGCAGTTCATTTAAACTAAGTGTATTTTGAAAATCAACTTTGAGCGCCGAGCTCGAACCGGGCATCGGATTTGGATTCTGTCAGTTCTGACATGTCACATTCATCTCCCAGGTCATGTTGGAATGATCGGCATGGCCATCCGATTGGTATTTCAAGTTTTAGACCCCTAGACCCGACCTGGCAGTTCATTTAAACTAAGTGTATTTTGAAAATGAACGTTTGAGCGCCGAGCTCAAACCGAGCATCCGATTTGGATTCCGTCAGTTCTGACAAGTCACCTTCATCTCCCAGGTCGTGTTGGAACGATCGGCATGGCCATCCGACCAGTATTTCAGGTTTTAGACCCCCGGACCCGACCTCGCAGTTCATTTAAACTAAGTGTATTTTGAAAATGAACGTTGAGCGCCGTGCTCAAACCGGGCATCCGATTTGGATTTTGTCAGTTCTGACAAGTCACTTTCATCCCCAGGTCGTGTTGGAAGGATCGGCACGACCATCCGATCGGTATTACAAGTTTTAGACCCCCGGACCCGACCTGGCAATTCATTTAAACTAAGTGTATTTTGAAAATGAACTTTGAGCGCCGAGCTCAAACCGGGCATCCGATTTGGATTCCGTCTGTTCTGACAAATCACTTTCATCTCTCAGGTCGTGTTGGAATGATCGGCACAGCCATCCGACCGTTATTTCAGGTTTTAGATCCCCGGACCCGACCTGGCAGTTCTTTTAAACTAAGTGTATTTTGAAAATGAACTTTGAGCGTCGAGCTCAAACCAGGCATCCGATTTAAATTCCGTCAGTTCTGACAAGTCACTTTCATCTCCCAGGTCGTGTTGGAATGATCGGCACTACCATCCGACTGATATTTCAGGTTTTAGACCCCCGGACGCGACCTGGTAGTTCATTTAAACTAAGTGTATTTTGAAAATGAACTTTGAGCACCGAGCTCAAATCGGGCATCCGATTTGGATTCCGTCAGTTCTGACAAGTCACTTTCATCTTCCAGGTCGTGTTGGAATGATCGGCACGGCCATCCGACCGATATTTCAGGTTTTAGACCCCCGAACCCGACCTGGCAGTTCATTTAAACTAAGTGTATTTTGAAAATGAACGTTGAGCGCCGAGCTCAAACCGGGCATCTGATTTGGATTCCGTCAGTTCTGACAAGTCACTTTCATCTCCCAGGTCGTGTTGGAATGATCGGCATGGCCATCCGACCGCTCTTTCAAGTTTTAGACCCCCGGACCCGACCTGGCAGTTCATTTAAACTAAGTGTATTTTGTAAATGAACGTTGATCGCCGAGCTCAAATCGGGCATCCGATTTGAATTTCGTCAGTTCTAACAAGTCACTTTCGTCTCCCAGGTCGTGTTGGAACAATCAGCACGGCCATCCGATCGGTATTTCAGGTTTTAGACCCCCTGACCCGACCTGGCAGTTCATTTAAACTTAGTGTATTTTAAAAATGAACGTTTGAGCACCGAGCTCAAACCGGGCATCCGATTTGGATTCCGTCAGTTATGAAAAGTCACTTTCATCTCCCAGGTCGTGTTGGGACAATCGACACCGCCATCCGACCGGTATTTCAGGCTTTAGACCCCCGGACCTGACCTCACAGTTCATTTAAACTAAGTGTATTTTGAAAATGAACGTTTGAGCGCCGAGCTCAAACAGGGCATCCG
Organism: Amorphophallus konjac; assembly: GCA_022559845.1. Lineage (NCBI taxonomy): Eukaryota > Viridiplantae > Streptophyta > Magnoliopsida > Alismatales > Araceae > Amorphophallus > Amorphophallus konjac. The sequence continues at coordinate 76,988,717 of CM040123.1, read as the reverse complement.
ATTTGGATTCCGTCAGTTCTGACAAGTCACTTTCATCTCCCAGGTCGTGTTGGAATGTTCGGCATGTCCATCCGGCCGTTATTTCAAGTTTTAGACCCCCGGACCCGACCTGGTAGTTCATTTAAACCAAGTGTATTTTGAAAATGAACGTTGAGCGCCGAGCTCAAACCGGGCATCCGATTTGGATTCCGTCAGATCTGACAAGTCACTTTCATCTCCCAGGTCATGTTGGAATGATCGGCATGGCCATCCGACCTGTATTTCTGGTTTTAGACCCCCGGACCTGACTTGGCAGTTCATTTAAACTAAGTGTATTTTGAAAATGAACTTTGAGCGCCGAGCTCAAACCGGGCATCCGATTTGGATTCCGTCAGTTCTGACAAGTCACTTTCCTCTCCTAGGTCGTGTTGGAATGATCGGCATGGCCATCCGACCTGTATTTCAGGTTTTAGACCCCCGGACCCGACCTGGCAGTTCATTTAAACTAAGTGTATTTTGAAAATGAACTTTGAGCGCAGAGCTCAAACCGGGCATCCGATTTAGATTCCGTCAGTTCTGACAAGTCACTTTCATCTCCCAGGTCGTGTTGGAATGATCGACACATCCATCTGACTGGTATTTCAGGTTTTAGACCCACGGACCCGACCTGGCCGTTCATTTAAACTAAGTGTATTTTGAAAATGAACGTTGAGCGTCGAGCTCAAACCGGGCATCCGATTTGAATTCCGTCAGTTCTGACAAGTCACTATCATCTCCCAGGTCGTGTTGGAATGATCGGCATGGCCATCCGACCTGTATTTCAAGTTTTAGACCCCCGGACCCGACCTGGCAGTTCATTTAAACTAAGTGTATTTTGAAAATGAACGTTTGAGCGCCGAGCTCAAACCGGGCATCCGATTTGGATTCCGTCAGTTCTGACAAGTCACTTTCATCTCCCAGGTCGTGTTGGAATGATCGGCATGGCCATCCGACGGTATTTCAGGTTTTAGACCCCCGACCTGACCTGGCAGTTCATTTAAACTAAGTGTATTTTGAAAATGAACGTTTGAGCGCCGAGCTCAAACCGGGCATCCGATTTGGATTCCGTCAGTTCTGACAAGTCACTTTCATCTCCCAGGTCGTGTTGGAATGATCGGCATGGCCATCCGACCGGTATTTCAGGTTTTAGACCCCCGGACCCGACCTGGCAGTTCATTTAAACTAAGTGTATTTTGAAAATGAACGTTTGAGCGCCGAGCTCAAACCGGGCATCCGATTTGGATTCCGTCAGTTCTGACAAGTCACTTTCATCTCCCAGGTCGTGTTGGAATGATCGGCACGGCCATCCGACCAGTATTTCAGGTTTTAGACCCCCGGACCTGACCTGGCAGTTCATTTAAACTAAGTGTATTTTGAAAATGAACTTTGAGCGCCGAGCTCAAACCGGGCATCCGATTTGGATTCCGTCAGTTCTGACAAGTCACTTTCATCTCCCAAGGTCGTGTTGGAATGATCGGCAAGGCCATCCGACCGGTATTTCAGGTTTTAGACCCCCGGACCCGACCTGGCAGTTCATTTAAACTAAGTGTATTTTGAAAATGAACTTTGAGCGCCGAGCTCAAACCGGGCATCCGATTTGGATTCCGTCAGTTCTGATAAGTCACTTTCATCTCCCAGGTCGTGTTGGAATGATAGGCATGGCCATCCGATCGGTATTTCAGGTTTTAGACCCCCGGACCCGACCTGGCAGTTCATTTAAACTAAGTGTATTTTGAAAATGAACGTTTGAGCGCCGAGCTCAAACCGGGCATCCGATTTGGATTCCGTCAGTTCTGACAAGTCACTTTCATCTCCCAGGTCGTGTTGGAATGATCGGCATGGCCATCCGACCTGTATTTCAGGTTTTAGACCCCCGGACCCGACCTGGCAGTTCATTTAAACTAAGTGTATTTTGAAAATGAACGTTGAGCGCCGAGCTCAAACCGGGCATCCGATTTGGATTCCGTCAGTTCTGACAAGTCACTTTCATCTCCCAGGTCGTGTTGGAACGATCGGCATGGCCATCCGACCGGTATTTCAGGTTTTAGACCCCCGGACCCGACCTGGCAGTTCATTTAAACTAAGTGTATTTTGAAAATGAACTTTGAGCGCCGAGCTCAAACCGGGCATCCGATTTGGATTCCGTCAGTTCTGACAAGTCACTTTCATCTCCCAGGTCGTGTTGGAATGATCGGCATGGCCATCCGACCGTATTTCAGGTTTTAGACCCCCGACCCGACCTGGCAGTTCATTTAAACTAAGTGTATTTTTAAAATGAACGTTGAGCGCCGAGCTCAAACCGGGCATCCGATTTGGATTCCGTCAGTTCTGACAAGTCACTTTCATCTCCCAGGTCGTGTTGGAATGATCGGCATGGCCATCCGACCGCTCTTTCAAGTTTTAGACCCCCGGACCCGACCTGGCAGTTCATTTAAACTAAGTGTATTTTGAAAATGAACGTTGATCGCCGAGCTCAAATCGGGCATCCGATTTGAATTTCGTCAGTTCTAACAAGTCACTTTCATCTCCCAGGTTGTGTTGGAACAATCGGCACGGCCATCCGATCGGTATTTCAGGTTTTAGACCCCCTGACCCGACCTGGCAGTTCATTTAAACTTAGTGTATTTTAAAAATGAACGTTTGAGCGCCGAGCTCAAACAGGGCATCCGATTTGGATTCCGTCAGTTATGAAAAGTCACTTTCATCTCCCAGGTCGTGTTGGGACAATCGGCACCGCCATCCGACCGGTATTTCAGGTTTTAGACCCCCGGACTTGACCTCACAGTTCATTTAAACTAAGTGTATTTTGAAAATGAACGTTTGAGCGCCGAGCTCAAACCGGGCATCCGATTTGGATTCCGTCAGTTCTGACAAGTCACTTTCATCTCCCAGGTCCTGTTGGAATGTTTGGCAAGTCCATCCGGCCGTTATTTCAGGTTTTAGACCCCAGGACCCGACCTGGCAGTTCATTTAAACTAAGTGTATTTTGAAAATGAACGTTGAGCGCCGAGCTCAAACCGGGCATCCGATTTGGATTCCGTCAGATCTGACAAGTCACTTTCATCTCCCAGGTCATGTTGGAATGATCGGCATGGCCATCCGACCTGTATTTCAGGTTTTAGACCCCCGGACCCGACTTGGCAGTTCATTTAAACTAAGTGTATTTTGAAATTGAACTTTGAGCGCCGAGCTCAAACCGGGCATCCGATTTGGATTCCGTCAGTTCTGACAAGTCACTTTCCTCTCCTAGGTCGTGTTGGAATGATTGGCGTGGCCATCTGACCTGTATTTTAGGTTTTAGACCCCCGGACCCGACCTGGCAGTTCATTTAAACTAAGTGTATTTTGAAAATGAACTTTGAGCGCAGAGCTCAAACCGGGCATCCGATTTAGATTCCGTCAGTTCTGACAAGTCACTTTCATCTCCCAGGTCGTGTTGGAACGATCGACACATCCACCTGACTGGTATTTCAGGTTTTAGACCCCCAGACCCGACCTGGCTGTTCATTTAAACTAAGTGTATTTTGAAAATGAACGTTGAGCGTCGAGCTCAAATCGGGCATCCGATTTGAATTCCATCAGTTCTGACAAGTCACTATCATCTCCCAGGTCGTGTTGGAATGATCGGCATTGCCATCTGACCTATATTTCAAATTTTAGACCCCCGGACCCGACCTGGCAGTTCATTTAAACTAAGTGTATTTTGAAAATGAACGTTTGAGCGCCGAGCTCAAACCGGGCATCCGATTTGGATTCCATCAGTTCTGACAAGTCACTTTCATCTCCCAGGTCATGTTGGAATGATCGGCATGGCCATCCGACCGGTATTTCAGGTTTTAGACCCCCGGACTTGACTTGGCAGTTCATTTAAACTAAGTGTATTTTGAAAATGAATGTTTGAGCGCCGGGCATCCGATTTGGATTCCGTCTGTTCTAACAAGTCACTTTCATCTCCTAGGTCGTGTTGGAATGATCGGCATAGCCATCCGACCGGTATTCCAGGTTTTAGACCCCCGGACCCGACCTGGCAGTTCATTTAAACTAAGTGTATTTTGAAAATGCACTTTTGAGCGTCGAGCTCAAACCGGGCATCCGATTTGAATTCCGTCAGTTCTGACAAGTCACTATCATCTCCCAGGTCGTGTTGGAATGATCAGCACGGCCATCCGACCGGTATTTCAGGTTTTAGACCCCCGGACCCGACCTGGCAGTTCATTTAAACTAAGTGTATTTTGAAAATGAACTTTGAGCGCCGAGCTCGAACCGGGCATCGGATTTGGATTCTGTCAGTTCTGACATGTCACCTTCATCTCCCAGATCGTGTTGGAATGATCGGCATGGATCTCGATCGGTATTTCAAGTTTTAGACCTCCAGACCCGACCTGGCAGTTCATTTAAACTAAGTGTATTTTGAAAATGAACGTTTGAGCGCCGAGCTCAAACCGAACATCCGATTTGGATTCCGTCAGTTCTGACAAGTCACCTTCATCTCCCAGGTCATGTTGGAACAATCGGCACCGCCATCCGACCGGTATTTCAGGTTTTAGACCCCCGGACCCGACCTGGCAGTTCATTTAAACTAAGTGTATTTTGAAAATGAACGTTTGAGCGCCGAGCTCAAACCGGGCATCCGATTTGGATCCCGTCAGTTCTGAAAAGTCACTTTCATCTCCCAGGTCGTGTTGGAATGATCGGCATGGCCATCCGACTGGTATTTCAGGTTTTAAACCCCCGGACCCGACCTGGCAGTTCATTTAAACTAAGTGTATTTTGAAAATGAGCGTTGAGCGCCGAGCTCAAACCGGGCATCCGATTTGGATTTCGGCAGTTCTGACAAGTCACTTTCATCCCCAGGTCGTGTTGGAATGATCGGCACAGCCATCCGACTGGTATTTCAAGTTTTAGACCCCCGGACCCGACCTGGCAGTTCATTTAAACTAAGTGTATTTTGAAAATGAACGTTTGAGCGCCGAGCTCAAACCGGGCATCCGATTTGGATTCCGTCAGTTCTGTCAAGTCACTTTCATCTCCCAGGTCGTGTTGGAAAGATCGGCATGTCCATCCGACAGTATTTCAGGTTTTAGACCCCCGGACCCGACCTGGCAGTTCATTTAAACTAAGTGTATTTTGAAAATGAACGTTGAGCGCCGAGCTCAAATAGGGCATCCGATTTGGATTCCGTCAGATCTAACAAGGCACTTTCATCTCCCAGGTCATGTTGGAACGATCAGCATGGCCATCCGACCTGTATTTCAGGTTTTAGACCCCCGGACCTGACTTGGCAGTTCATTTAACTAAGTGTATTTTGAAAATGAACTTTGAGCGCCGAGCTCAAACCGGGCATCTGATTTGGATTCCGTCAGTTCTGACAAGTCACTTTCATCTCCTAGGTCGTGTTGGAATGATCGACATGGCCATCCGACCGGTATTTCAGGTTTTAGACCCCCGGACCCGACCTGGCAGTTCATTTAAACTAAGTGTATTTTGAAAATGAACTTTGAGCGCCGAGCTCAAACCGGGCATCCGATTTGGATTCCGTCAGTTCTGACAAGTCACTTTCATCTCCAGGTCGTGTTGGAATGATCAGCACGGCCATCCGACTGGTATTTCAGGTTTTAGACCCCCGACCCGACCTGGCAGTTCATTTAAACTAAGTGTATTTTGAAAATGAACGTTGAGCGCCGAGCTCAAACCGGGCATCCGATTTGGATTCCGTCAGTTCTGACAAGTCACTTTCATCTCCCAGGTCGTGTTGGAATGATCGGCATGGCCATCCGACCGGTATTTCAAGTTTTAGACTCCCGGACCTGACCTGGCAGTTCATTTAAACTAAGTGTATTTTAAAATGAACTTTGAGCGCCGAGCTCAAACCGGGCATCCGATTTGATTCCGTCAGTTCTGACAAGTCACTTTCATCTCCCAGGTCGTGTTGGAATGATCGGCACGGCCATCCGATCGGTATTTCAAGTTTTAGACCCCCGGACCCGACCTGGCAGTTCATTTAAACTAAGTGTATTTTGAAAATGAACGTTTGAGCGCCGAGCTCAAACCGGGCATCCGATTTGGATTCCGTCAGTTCTGACAAGTCACTTTCATCTCCCAAGTCATGTTGGAATGATCGGCACGGCCATCCGACCGGTATTTCAGGTTTTAGACCCCCGGACCTGACCTGGCAGTTCATTTAAACTAAGTGTATTTTGAAAATGAACTGTTGAGCGCCGAGCTCAAACCGGGCATCCGAGTTAGATTCCGTCAGTTCTGACAAGTCACTTTCATCTCCCAGGTCTTGTTGGAATGATCGGCACGGCCATCCGATCGGTATTTCAGTTTTAGACCCCCGGACCCGACCTGGCAGTTCATTTAAACTAAGTGTATTTTGAAAATGAACTTTGAGCGCCGAGCTCAAACCGGCATCCGATTTGATTCCGTCAGTTCTGACAAGTCACTTTCATCTCCAGGTCGTGTTGGAATGATCGGCACGGCCATCCGACCGGTATTTCAGTTTTAGACCCCCGGACCCGACCTGGCAGTTCATTTAAACTAAGTGTATTTTAAAATGAACGTTTGAGCGCCGAGCTCAAACCGGGCATCCGATTTGGATTCCGTCAGTTCTGACAAGTCACTTTCATCTCCCAGGTCTTGTTGGAATGATCGGCATGGCCATCCGACCGTATTTCAGGTTTTAGACCCCCGGACCCGACCTGGCAGTTCATTTAAACTAAGTGTATTTTGAAAATGAACGTTTGAGCGCCGAGCTCAAACCGGGCATCCGATTTGGATTCCGTCAGTTCTGACAAGTCACTTTCATCTCCCAGGTCGTGTTGGAATGATCGGCATGGCCATCCGATCGGTATTTCATGTTTTAGACCCCGGACCCGACCTGGCAGTTCATTTAAACTAAGTGTATTTTGAAAATGAACGTTTGAGCGCCGAGCTCAAACCGGGCATCCGATTTGATTCCGTCAGTTCTGACAAGTCACTTTCATCTCCCAGGTCGTGTTGGAATGATCGGCATGGCCATCCGACCGGTATTTCAGGTTTTAGACCCCCGGACCCGACCTGGCAGTTCATTTAAACTAAGTGTATTTTGAAAATGAACTTTGAGCGCCGAGCTCAAACCGGGCATCCGATTTGATTCCGTCAGTTCTGACAAGTCACTTTCATCTCCCAGGTCGTGTTGGAATGATCGGCACTGCCATCCGACCGTATTTCAGTTTTAGACCCCCGGACCCGACCTGGCAGTTCATTTAAACTAAGTGTATTTTGAAAATGAACTTTGAGCGCCGAGCTCAAACCGGGCATCCGATTTGGATTCCGTCAGTTCTGACAAGTCACTTTCATCTCCCAGGTCGTGTTGGAATGATCGGCATGGCCATCCGATCGGTATTTCAGTTTTAGACCCCGGACCCGACCTGGCAGTTCATTTAAACTAAGTGTATTTTGAAAATGAACTTTGAGCGCCGAGCTCAAACCGTGCATCCGATTTGGATTCCGTCAGTTCTGACAAGTCACTTTCATCTCCAGGTCGTGTTGGAACGATCGGCACAGCCATCCGACGGTTTTCAGTTTTAGACCCCCGACCCGACCTGGCAGTTCATTTAAACTAAGTGTATTTTGAAAATGAACTTTGAGCGCCGAGCTCAAACCGGGCATCCGATTTGGATTCCGTCAGTTCTGACAAGTCACTTTCATCTCCCAGGTCGTGTTGGAACGATCGGCATGGCCATCCGACCAGTATTTCAGGTTTTAGACCCCCGGACCCGACCTGGCAGTTCATTTAAACTAAGTGTATTTTGAAAATGAACTTTGAGCGCCGAGCTCAAACCGGGCATCCGATTTGGATTCCGTCAGTTCTGACAAGTCACTTTCATCTCCCAGGTCGTGTTGGAATGATCGGCACGGCCATCCGACCGGTATTTCAGGTTTTAGACCCCCGACCCGACCTGGCAGTTCATTTAAACTAAGTGTATTTTGAAAATGAACGTTGAGCGCCGAGCTCAAACCGGGCATCCGATTTGGATTCCGTCAGTTCTGACAAGTCACTTTCATCTCCCAGGTCGTGTTGGAATGATCGGCATGGCCATCCGACCGTATTTCAAGTTTTAGACCCCCGGACCCGACCTGGCAGTTCATTTAAACTAAGTGTATTTTGAAAATGAACGTTGAGCGCCGAGCTCAAACCGGGCATCCGATTTGATTCCGTCAGTTCTGACAAGTCACTTTCATCTCCCAGGTCGTGTTGGAACGATCGGCATGGCCATCCGATCGGTATTTCAGGTTTTAGACCCCCTGACCCGACCTGGCAGTTCATTTAAACTAAGTGTATTTTGAAAATGAACGTTGAGCGCCGAGCTCAAACCGGGCATCCGATTTGGATTCCGTCAGTTCTGACAAGTCACTTTCATCTCCCAGGTCGTGTTGGAACGATCGGCACGGCCATCCGACTGGTATTTCAGGTTTTAGACCCCCGGACCCGACCTGGCAGTTCATTTAAACTAAGTGTATTTTGAAAATGAACTTTGAGCGCCGAGCTCAAACCGGGCATCCGATTTGGATTCCGTCAGTTCTGACAAGTCACTTTCATCTCCCAGGTCGTGTTGGAATAATCGGCACGGCCATCCGACCGTATTTCAGGTTTTAGACCCCCGACCCGACCTGGCAGTTCATTTAAACTAAGTGTATTTTGAAAATGAACGTTGAGCGCCGAGCTCAAACCGGGCATCCGATTTGGATTCCGTCAGTTCTGACAAGTCACTTTCATCTCCCAGGTCGTGTTGGAATGATCGGCATGGCCATCCGACCGTATTTCAAGTTTTAGACCCCCGGACCCGACCTGGCAGTTCATTTAAACTAAGTGTATTTTGAAAATGAACGTTGAGCGCCGAGCTCAAACCGGGCATCCGATTTGATTCCGTCAGTTCTGACAAGTCACTTTCATCTCCCAGGTCGTGTTGGAATGATCGGCATGGCCATCCGACCGGTATTTCAGGTTTTAGACCCCCGGACCCGACCTGGCAGTTCATTTAAACTAAGTGTATTTTGAAAATGAACGTTTGAGCGCCGAGCTCAAACCGGGCATCCGATTTGGATTCCGTCAGTTCTGACAAGTCACTTTCATCTCCCAGGTCGTGTTGGAATGATCGGCACGGCCATCCGACCGGTATTTCAGGTTTTAGACCCCCGGACCCGACCTGGCAGTTCATTTAAACTAAGTGTATTTTGAAAATGAACGTTTGAGCGCCGAGCTCAAACCGGGCATCCGATTTGGATTCCGTCAGTTCTGACAAGTCACTTTCATCTCCCAGGTCGTGTTGGAATGATCGGCATGGCCATCCGACCGGTATTTCAGGTTTTAGACCCCCGGACCCGACCTGGCAGTTCATTTAAACTAAGTGTATTTTGAAAATGAACGTTGAGCGCCGAGCTCAAACCGGGCATCCGATTTGGATTCCGTCAGTTCTGACAAGTCACTTTCATCTCCAAGTCATGTTGGAATGATCGACACGGCCATCCGACCGGTATTTCAGGTTTTAGACCCCCGGACCTGACCTGGCAGTTCATTTAAACTAAGTGTATTTTAAAATGAACTGTTGAGCGCCGAGCTCAAACCGGGCATCCGAGTTTGATTCCGTCAGTTCTGACAAGTCACTTTCATCTCCCAGGTCGTGTTGGAATGATCGGCACGGCCATCCGATCGGTATTTCAGTTTTAGACCCCCGGACCCGACCTGGCAGTTCATTTAAACTAAGTGTATTTTGAAAATGAACTTTGAGCGCCGAGCTCAAACCGGGCATCCGATTTGATTCCGTCAGTTCTGACAAGTCACTTTCATCTCTCAGGTCGTGTTGGAATGATCGGCACGGCCATCCGATCGGTATTTCAAGTTTTAGACCCCCGGACCCGACCTGGCAGTTCATTTAAACTAAGTGTATTTTAAAATGAACGTTTGAGCGCCGAGCTCAAACCGGGCATCCGATTTGGATTCCGTCAGTTCTGACAAGTCACTTTCATCTCCCAGGTCATGTTGGAATGATCGGCATGGCCATCCGACCGGTATTTCAGGTTTTAGACCCCCGGACCTGACCTGGCAGTTCATTTAAACTAAGTGTATTTTGAAAATGAACGTTTGAGCGCCGAGCTCAAACCGGGCATCCGATTTGGATTCCGTCAGTTCTGACAAGTCACTTTCATCTCCCAGGTCGTGTTGGAATGATCGGCATGGCCATCCGATCGGTATTTCAAGTTTTAGACCCCGGACCCGACTTGGCAGTTCATTTAAACTAAGTGTATTTTGAAAATGAACGTTTGAGCGCCGAGCTCAAACCGGGCATCCGATTTGATTCCGTCAGTTCTGACAAGTCACTTCATCTCCCAGGTCGTGTTGGAATGATCGGCATGGCCATCCGACTGTATTTCAGGTTTTAGACCCCCGGACCCGACCTGGCAGTTCATTTAAACTAAGTGTATTTTGAAAATGAACTTTTGAGCGCCGAGCTCAAACCGGGCATCCGATTTAGGTTCCGACAGTTCTGACAAGTCACTTTCATCTCCCAGATCGTGTTGGAACGATCAGCACAGCCATCCGACCGGTATTTCAGTTTTAGACCCCCGGACCCGACGTGGCAGTTCATTTAAACTAAGTGTATTTTGAAAATGAACTTTGAGCGCCGAGCTCAAACCGGGCATCCGATTTGGATTCGTCAGTTCTGACAAGTCACTTTCATCTCCCAGGTCGTGTTGGAATGATCGGCATGGCCATCCGATCGGTATTTCAGTTTTAGACCTCCGGACCCGACCTGGCAGTTCATTTAAACTAAGTGTATTTTGAAAATGAACTTTGAGCGCCGAGCTCAAACCGGGCATCCGATTTGGATTCCGTCAGTTCTGACAAGTCACTTTCATCTCTCAGGTCGTGTTGGAACGATCGGCACAGCCATCCGACGGTATTTCAGGTTTTAGACCCCGGACCCGACCTGGCAGTTCATTTAAACTAAGTGTATTTTGAAAATGAACTTTGAGCGCCGAGCTCAAACCGGGCATCCGATTTGGATTCCGTCAGTTCTGACAAGTCACTTTCATCTCCCAGGTCGTGTTGGAACGATCGGCACGGCCATCCGACCGGTATTTCAGGTTTTAGACCCCCGGACCCGACCTGGCAGTTCATTTAAACTAAGTGTATTTTGAAAATGAACTTTGAGCGCCGAGCTCAAACCGGGCATCCGATTTGGATTCCGTCAGTTCTGACAAGTCACTTTCATCTCCCAGGTCGTGTTGGAATGATCGGCACGGCCATCCGACCGTATTTCAGGTTTTAGACCCCCGACCCGACCTGGCAGTTCATTTAAACTAAGTGTATTTTGAAAATGAACGTTGAGCGCCGAGCTCAAACCGGGCATCCGATTTGGATTCCGTCAGTTCTGACAAGTCACTTTCATCTCCCAGGTCGTGTTGGAATGATCGGCATGGCCATCCGACCGTATTTCAGTTTTAGACCCCCGGACCCGACCTGGCAGTTCATTTAAACTAAGTGTATTTTGAAAATGAACGTTGAGCGCCGAGCTCAAACCGGGCATCCGATTTGATTCCGTCAGTTCTACAAGTCACTTTCATCTCCCAGGTCGTGTTGGAACGATCGGCACGGCCATCCGATCGGTATTTCAGGTTTTAGACCCCCTGACCCGACCTGGCAGTTCATTTAAACTAAGTGTATTTTAAAATGAACGTTTGAGCGCCGAGCTCAAACCGGGCATCCGATTTGGATTCCGTCAGTTCTGAAAAGTCACTTTCATCTCCCAGGTCGTGTTGGAAGATCGGCACGCCATCCGACCGGTATTTCAGGTTTTAGACCCCCGACCCTACCTGCAGTTCATTTAAACTAAGTGTATTTTGAAAATGAACGTTTGAGCGCCGAGCTCAAACCGGACATCCGATTTGGATTCCGTCAGTTCTGACAAGTCACTTTCATCTCCCAGGTCGTGTTGGAAAGTTCGGCATGTCCATCCGACCGTTATTTTAGGTTTTAGACCCCCGGACCCGACCTGGTAGTTCATTTAAACTAAGTGTATTTTGAAAATGAACGTTGAGCGCCGAGCTCAAACCGGGCATCCGATTTGGATTCCGTCAGTTCTGACAAGTCACTTTCATCTCCCAGGTCATGTTGGAATGATCGGCATGGCCATCCGACCTGTATTTCAGGTTTTAGACCCCCGGACCTGACTTGGCAGTTCATTTAAACTAAGTGTATTTTAAAATGAACTTTGAGCGCCGAGCTCAAACCGGGCATCCGATTTGGATCCGTCAGTTCTGACAAGTCACTTTCATCTCCCAGGTCGTGTTGGAATGATCGGCACGGCCATCCGACTAGTATTTCAGGTTTTAGACCCCCGGACCCGACCTGGCAGTTCATTTAAACTAAGTGTATTTTGAAAATTAGCGTTGAGCGCCGAGCTCAAACCGGGCATCCGATTTGGATTTCGGCAGTTCTGACAAGTCACTTTCATCCCCAGGTCGTGTTGGAATGATCGGCACAACCATCCGACTGGTATTTCAAGTTTTAGACCCTCGGACCCGACCTGGCAGTTGATTTAAACTAAGTGTATTTTGAAAATGAACGTTTGAGCGCCGAGCTCAAACCGGGCATCCGATTTGGATTCCGTCAGTTCTGACAAGTCACTTTCATCTCCCAGGTCGTGTTGGAACGATCGGCATGTCCATCCGGCCAGTATTTCAGGTTTATACCCCAGACCCGACCTGGTAGTTCATTTAAACTAAGTGTATTTTGAAAATGAACGTTGAGCGCCGAGCTCAAATCGGGCATCCGATTTGGATTCCGTCAGTTCTGACAAGTCACTTTCATCTCCCATGTGTAGACACGCCATTCCTGACGTCTCCTGAGTAAGTCTCATATTACACTATGATACCCCAAGGCGGCCTTCACATTTTTAATTACTCTGGTGATTTCCTATTTTTATGAATTTTTTTACATTTTTTTGAATTATTCCGTAAAAAATCATGGAAGTGTCCAGGCGCCTGGACACCTCCATCAATGACCAAAAAATAATAAAAAAAATCAAAATCATGGAAGCGTCCAGGCGCCTGGACGCCTCCATCAATGACCAAAAAAATAAACAAAATCAAAATCATGGAGGCGTCCACTTACCTGGACGCCTCCATCAATGCAAAAATAATAAAAATAATATCAATAATCATAAAAAATAAAACAAAAATTAAATAAAAATATCTATATTTATGGAGGCGTCCAGGCCGCTGGACGCCTCCATAAAAACAAATAAAAAATATAAAATGCCAGCCCTAGCATAAAAAGACAAATAAAAAAATAAAATAATATATTTTGGAGGCGTCCGGGCCCCTGGACGCCTCCATCAACTCCCTCACGGGCGCCGGCCACCGAACGACGGTTTGTCGTGTGTGAAAAAATCCAAAATATAGAGACGTCCAGTCAACTGGACGCGCCCATTTCTGAATCACGAGGCGCCGCTCACAAAACCACGCGTTGTGCCAAACCGCGTGCGGCCGTCGTCGGTTTTCGGTGGACCTATTTGAGGCGTCCGGGACCTTGGACGCCTCCACAAAAGTATTCCAAAAAAATATATAAAAATAGAATAAAATATTATTTCGGCCCTGATGGAGGTGTCCAGGGTCCTGGACGCCTCCACCCTCCGGAGCCCTATAAATAGAGGCCCACCCCCTCAGTTCTGGAGGAGCTAAGCAGTGATCCGATAGGCTGCCGGAGCCCAGAGGCTACGGAGTCATTCTTCTAACCCGTGGGGTCTTTTGTAGGTGGAGGTTCTGCCGGCTTCTCGGGTGCCCACGCTCGCGAGAGGAAGGTCGTCTTCATCCACCGCGCTTCTACGTCGTCCCCACGCTGCCGGAGCTCCGCCGAATTTCACCATCGGCACATCCAATAAGCCAACTCTTTCCTTTTCTTCGTAGTTCTTTGCATTCATCATCTCGCATCCATCATCTCATTTTCCTCCTACTCGAGTCCGAGAGGGGTTTAAAAGATAACACCAACCAGGTGTGTGTCTTCCCGTTATTTCGTCATTTTTATTGCAAGGATATGAATACTACACATTCATCTTTCTAAGCCACTTGTCATTTGTTTGTCGTTGTTTTGCAAGGGTAGCCGAGGAAAGCCCTCTCCGTCGGCCGGCCGGAAGGAGAGGAAGAAGCAACCCGCCATCTCCCGCTCTTGAGGTAGGCGCGATCACTTTCTTATTTTGGGGTCTTTCGGCCCCTGGCGATCACATCTTATTTTCGAGGCCGCGGTGAGTCACTTCCCCAATGGCCGTTTAAATTTCTGTTCTCATATTCTCTTTATATCCTGTTATATTTCGTTCATATTCTCGAGGCCGCGGCGAGTCACTTCCCCAATGGCCGTTTAAATTTCTGTTCTCATATTCTCTTTATATCCTGTTATATTCTGCTCATATCATCGAGGCCGCGGCGAGTCACTTCCCCAATGGCCGTTTAAATTTCCGTTCTTACATTCTCTCCATATTCTGTTATATTCTGCTCATATCATCGAGGCCGCAGCGAGTCACTTCCCCAATGGCCGTTTAAATTTCCGTTCTTATACTCTTTCTATATTCTATTATATTCTGCTCATATTCTCGAGGCCGCGGCGAGTCACTTCCCCAATGGCCGTTTAAATTTCCGTTCTTATACTCTCTCTATATTCTATTATATTCTGCTCATATTCTCGAGGCCGCGGCGAGTCACTTCCCCAATGGCCGTTTAAATCTCTGTTCTTATATTCTCTTTTATATTCTGCTATATTCTGCTCATATTCTCGAGGCCGCGGCGAGTCACTTCCCCAATGGCCGTTTCAATTTTTGTTATTTAATTTCTGCACCATTCCCGTCCCCCCGAGGTCGCGGCGAGTCACTTCCCGCTATGGCCGTTTGAACCCCATATCTTGCTATATTATACTTGTCCCGCTCGCCCCGCCGGAGCAATCTCCCGTGGTGGCCCCTTCTCTCTCTTCTCTCATCTCTGTGTTGCAGCAAACAGCAAAACAAACAAAAAAGAAGGAGCCCGCGCGCTCTCCGCATCCTCTTCCCCGCTCCATCGAACTTCGAACCACGTGACGTCGCTCACAGATTGGCGATCACGGTGGGACTTCTACTGCTTCCTTTCGGCTACCCTTGCAAGTTCGGCACCACCCGTGCCTCTCCACCTTGGCGCCCGCGCGCGCCCCCGTTGTGCTCACGGCAGCACCGTCAGTTCTAATTGGTTCTTTGTTTATTACATGTTTGTTATTTCTGTTGTTTTCCCACTCCATATATCTGTCAGCATTCCATTGCATACATCCATTCCTCTTTTCTATCTTTTTTTTATTTTTTGAGGATCACCCTTTCCCGGTGAAGGAAGGACTCTCCGTTTGGGAATTCCTCTCAACGGACTAGAATCTCCTACACTGGGACCTCCGTAAGTCCCCGACATCGAAGAATCTCCTCTTCGTTCACTGGGCTGGTTGTACCATTGAAGTTCCCCGAAGTTAGTCATTTCATTCGTGGTGAGACGAGAGACCCTAGCTGACACGGCGGTGAAACAAAAATAAACTAGGGTCCCTATCTTGTGTGAACTTTGGATCTCGCTAAAAACACAAAAAAAAATCATCAAAATCCAAAACAAAAAAAGGGCGTAAAGGCATCCACTTGTTTGATAATCTCTGCTACCTACTTGCTAGTGTATGTTTTTGCGTTCTGGGAGAACTGTGAGCATGTCTCACGAGTCTTCCGAGGAGAACCACCCTAGCCGTGGTTTGACAGCTGACCCGCGAGTCTATGCTATGGACTCGGGTCCTTCTCATGACCCCTCGCATGAGGTGCAGGTTATTGCCGGGGACACGTCCCCGCCACAGGATATCACTTCCTTACTGGGCGTCCTCGCCAACACGGAGCTTACCTCTGAACAGCTCCGGGCCTTCCAGGCCATTCTAAAGGGGAAATCTGTTTCCCCCACGCCCCAGGAGTCAACTCCGGCTATCGCACCTCTCCACGAGTCCGTGCAGGCCATTCCATCTCCTTCATTGGCGCAAGCCATCCAGTCTCCCTCGCTTCAAGGACAAGCGAGCCAACAACCTCCCTCATTCCAATTCCCGTCACAATCTCAAACTCCCGGTGTTCCTCACACACCGTTTCAGCCAGGGCCAACTGTCGGTGGTCCGACAGTTCCCTCTCATTCCGGGTTTCCCCCTCAAGTCTCCGGGAGACAGTTTCTCCCCCAATGGCAAGTGCCACCTTCACCCCCAGAGGAGCTCGCCCAATCGCTCCTCAATAGGTTCAATCGCATGGACGAGCAGTTTCAAAATCTGAGAAGAATGGTGGACGTGAAAGCCACCCCGGAGCTTGCTTTGCCAATCCTCCCCG
Organism: Amorphophallus konjac; assembly: GCA_022559845.1. Lineage (NCBI taxonomy): Eukaryota > Viridiplantae > Streptophyta > Magnoliopsida > Alismatales > Araceae > Amorphophallus > Amorphophallus konjac. Next base: position 76,972,306 of record CM040123.1, on the reverse strand, counting down.
TCATTCATCTTCCTCCCTCTGAAATGCCCACGTACCGCAGATACAATGGTACCGGCAACCCCTTCATTCACCTCAAGGACTTCATGTATGAGTCCTCCTATTGGCAAAATGATCAGAGGTCCCTGGCATACCTCTTTCGGAGATCATTGGATGGTCCCGCGCTTGAGTGGTTCTATTCTCTGGAGCCCCGCGAGGCCGAGAATTTTGAAATAGTGCAGAGAAGGTTCTTGCAGAAATATAGGGATAGGGTCGGTCCCTCACTCTCCATTACCGACCTAGTGGCCGAAAAGATGAAACCCGACGAGGATTTTGTCCGATATGCTGATAGATGGAGGTCTCTGGCGGAAAGAATAAGGGATACCCTCTCCGAGCCTGAACAAGTGAAAATGATTGTGTCTAATGCAACCCCGCAGTTCAGACACGTCCTCGCCATGAATAAACTTACTACAATGGAGGAACTCTATGAAAGGGCCCGATACATCCAAACCCAGCTAAAAGACTCCCCCATCATGAACATGTTTGAGTCGCCGAAGCCCAAAGTGGTCAGAAAGACAGGCGCTGGTGTCCCGGGCGGAGCCACAGAAGGGGTCGTGACAAATGAGCAAGTCAGTGCGGTCAACAATGCCAACTATGCAGTCAACCCAAGGCCTCCACAAATGCCCCGACTACCCCTTCAACCAGGTCCTTTCCCTCTCCGTCCTCCACCCCAAAATAATCCACCCCAGGATAATATGCCTCCATTACCACAACCTCAGCAACAACAACCACAACCTCAGCAACAACAACCACCGCTTCAGTACAACCAAGTTCCACCCCCGGGGAACTATGGTCCCCAACAGCAACAAAGGAGGCCGCTCGGTCCTAAGAGAGCCTACTATCCACCATTGCCAGAAACCTTAGCAGATATTTTTAATGCCCTCATGGCATCAAACCAACTCGCCCTACCCAGAGAAAGGCCCGCCTGGCCCCCCAATGTTGATACCTCCAAATACTGCGTCTACCATAGGCAGCCGGGACACACAGTGGATTACTGCTTCCATTTCAAAGATTACATCCATGATATGAATGATGAACATCAAATAGATTGGGATGAGATGAGACGGTACGTCGCGGCTCTCAAGGTTAGGAGACCTCCTCAGAGGCCACAGCAGCAGTTACAACAGCAGCAGCAGCAGCAACCACAACAACAACAACAGCCTCAGCAGGCCCCACAACAACAGCCCGACATGGGCATAATCCAGAATCCACTACCGGAGCACCAACAGCCCAATCATCAGGTTAACCCCATCTCCTCCTTCCCGGAAGTCGGGAGAGAGCAGGTGTGGCACCAGGAAAGTACCTCCATTCTTTATACCTCCAACCATATCGTCATGCAACCCCCTCACCTTGCCCCGGTAGCACCTCTCTCTCATCAACCCGCATCGGTATCGCCTTCACCATTTCCACTACCATTACGCCCTCTCATCCGCACCCCGACCTCCTATCAACCGACACTTTCTACTATGCCTTCACACCCTCTCACCTTCTCCCACTCCCCCACTTTACCATCCACCTCTACCACATTTACCCCTACGCCTTCTAAACCCCTTATCATCCGTCCACCATACATGACCCCGTCTTTCTCCACCACATCACCACTAATGCCTTCAAAACCACTCATCACCCACCATCCACCTCAAAACCTTTACCCGTTTCAAACCTTACCTCCACCTCCACCTTCCAAACCCCTTATCCTTCATAATCCGCGCGATATCCCCTCTACCTCCGCCATGCCTCCACCTAACAAACCCCTCATCAGAATCCCTGCTCCCGTCATCACCCCTGCTTCATCAACCATTCCTCCACTACTACCCCTCAAACCCCTGTTAAAACCCACTGCTACCCCCACAGAGGTACAAAAGCCGCAGGCAATGGTGCTCCGGAGTGGAAGGATTTTCCACAGGGTTTTCCCCCACAACAGTCAGAATCCCGAGCAATCTCAGCCAGAGAAGGATGATGCAGAACAACCAGAAAGAGCTATCCCTGGAACACAGTATGATCTACTGAAACACTTGGACAAGACGCCTGCCCGGATCTCCATCCTAGAGCTACTTCAAAGATCCACATCCCACCAGGCGGCCTTGATGGAATATCTTCAAAAGGTCATGGTTAATGAAGACCTCCCCGTGGAGAAGATTTCGACCGTCCTGACCCCAACAGACACACAACCGGCCATCATGTTCCACAACTACGAGCTCGCTCCCAAGGAAGCTCGGAAATATGCATTGTGCATTTCAATAAAAATTAATGGGGTATCCATAAACCCGTGTCTTGTCGACACGGGTGCGTCTATAAATGTGATCTCCATGAGCACTCTTCAGTTGTGTGGGGTTGACGAGGAACAAATAAGACCTTCCTCGATCACGGTCACGGCTTATGACAATAGCAAAAGGCCGCCGCAGGGGATGATTATTCTGAAGGCAGAACTAGGCCCCATGTCAATTCCCACGGAATTCCATGTCCTCGACATGGACCCCACATTCAAGGCTATACTGGGTCGCCCTTACATCGAAGCCATGGACGCTGTGCCTTCCACCAACCATCAGTGCATGAAGTTTCCTTACAATGGGAGAATTATTAAAGTGGTCAGTACACCGGTCCTTCACACAGTGGATGCTATCAACACCTCTCTGCCCACCGTTTGGCCATCTCATCGGCCCATATTATCACTGCTGGACGTGTATGATCCATCTCACATTCCACTAGCACCAAAGGAGCCGGTCAGGGCAACCGCAACATCATGTCTCCCTTTTCACTCCAAAGGTTGGGAGATTATGAGGAACATCGGCTATCAACAAGGAAAGGGTCTGGGCGCACAGTCACAGGGTATGCTCAAACCGCCAAAGAAATTAGGCCGAATCGCAGGTTTGGCCTAGGCTTCAAAGGACCGTTCAAGGCAGATTGGAAGCCCCTCACGTGGACTCTATCAAACCACTTCAACAGAGGACCCGTTGTTCAGATGGGAGATCACCCACGAGAAGCACATGGGGGATCACATGCTGTATATTTGGCTGAAAAATGTCCGAGGATCACCAAAAGAGGCAAGATCAAAGATCCGGAATGCGAGTGGGACAAATGGTTCGACATATGGGACATTTCCGTTGCACTGGAAAGGATGTTCTCATCTCCACAGCTTGAAGGACCACCATTGATCTCCGAAATACCAGAGAATATTACCACTCTTGCCAAGGTTCCAAACTATCCTCGTCCTCGCCAGAAGGACTCTGTCATCGACGGATCTTCATCCGTCCTCAACATTGCTGTCGACGGCTCATTAGCCGCCATCCTCTCCATCCACTCGTCTCAACCTTTGCTGATATCTTCTTCCTGGGCCAGACAATTGTCTGATGATCTTCCCAGGTCCCCTTCTTTGCTTACATACCTACGCGGGCTTTTCAACCCGCGCCAGGTCTTCAACCATGATCTGCTCTACGAGCCCCACAATCCTCTAGCCATAACCACTTTCCTCTCTCCTCCAATCTCTTTTCACTGCTTTGTCATTAAAAATGAAAACGAAAAAAAACGTCAATTTTCAAACTCTCCAACAACACATCTTCGTTGAGGAAACCTCCTACATCTCCCACGGGTGCATACCGCCTTGCGGACCACCCGTCCAAGGTCCGATGAGCGACCTTTTCTACCCCTCCTCTGAGGGGTCTTCTCCTGTACATTCTACACCATCCTCTTCGTCTTCCTCTTCTTCTGTAAATATTGTCAATCAATCTAGGAATGATAGGCCAAGGGTAGTACCTAGGAAGAAATCCAAGGGTAGGCAGATCCCTCGTCGATTCCTTCTGGATTTGGCCGCCAGGTGTCAGGCCCTTCTTGCCATCCCCCAGTTGTTAGAAAATCCCATCCAGCTACCCGAAATAGAATGCGAGGGCGACTGTGCATCTGATGAAGGGTATGGAGTCTACGAGATCACGAATGAAGAATGCCCCACTGAAGATGAGGGTGAAGAATATGAGGATGCGGCGGGCGCATACGCTAGCGGAATGAGGAGATTCGATGAGCCGTCAACCGCCGTAGAAGAATCCACCAAAGAAGTCAACTTGGGGACTGAGGAAGACCCTAGGATCATCCTCATAAGTGACAACCTACCACACTCTGAAGAAGAGGCATTAATTGAGGTCCTCAAGGAATATAAGGACACGTTTGCATGGAGCTACGAGGATATGCCGGGTTTGGATTCAACCTTGGTCGAACACCGTTTAACCCTAAAACCAGGGTCCATCTCGGTAAAACAAAGGTTAAGGCGTTTCCACCCTCAGATGGCTTTAAAAATGAAAGAAGAGGTCGATAAACTCCACAAAGCCAGGTTCATTAGAGTCGTTCTTTATCCTCAATGGGTGGCGAACATTGTCCCGGTCATGAAGAAAGATGAGAAAGTCAGGATTTGCATTGACTTCCGGGACCTTAACCGCGCGTGTCCAAAGGATGATTTTCCCTTACCTCACATTGATGTGTTGATTGATAACACGGCAGGTTATGAAACCCTCTCATTCATGGATGGATTTTCGGGATACAATCAAATCGTTTGGCAGAAGAGGATCAGGAAAAGACGTCATTCACTACCCCTTGGGGAACATATTGTTACGTTGTCATGCCGTTTGGGTTAAAGAATGCTGGAGCTACTTACCAAAGAGCGATGATGGCCATATTTCATGACATGATGCACATATATCTGGAAGTGTATGTGGATGACTTATTGGTGAAATCAAGGACCAGGATGGAACATCCAGAAGTTTTGGCTAAGGTCTTGCAAAGGTCAAGAGAATTCCAATTGAAAATGAACCCGAAAAAGTGTGTGTTTGGTGTGTCGTCAGGTAAATTGCTGGGGTTCATTGTGATTAAAAGAGGGATCGAGATAGATCCCGACAAAGCCAAGGCTATCAGGGATATGCCGCCTCCCAAGAATTTGAGGGAAGTCCGAGGTTTAATCGGCAGGCTGCAGTTTATTCGTCGGTTTGTGTCTCAACATTCACAAAGGTGTAGACCTCTCTACGAGTTGACCAAGCCAGGAGTAGAATTCCACTGGAATTCTAAATGTCAGAAAGCTTTTGAAGGGTTGAAGGAATATCTGGCTAGTCCACCCGTTCTCATTCCACATAAACCAGAAAAACCTCTGATCCTTTACATCTCAGTCTTGGATGACTCCGTGGGAGCCGTCCTCGCACAATCTGATGAAGAAGGCAAGGAACGGGCAACCTATTACTTGTCTAAACTTCTCAATCCCTGTGAGCAGAAGTACACCGTCATGGAGAAAACCTGTGCTACCCTCGTTTGGGTGGTGCAGAAATTGAAGCACTACTTCTTGGCTCACGAGGTCCACTTGATTGCTCGAATGAATCCTATCAAATTCCTTCTGGAGAAAGCCGTCCTTACGGATAGGCTAGCACGCTGGCAAAGTTTTCTCTCTCAGTTCGACATCACCTATATCCAGCAAAAGGCGATTAAAGGTTATGCCATAGCCGAGCATCTCGCTCACCATCCTCTTCCCAAGTTCGATCCCGTCCAATCAGAGTTTCCAGATGAGGAACTAATGTCCATCAACCAATCAGATGAGCCAATGTGGACGCTATATTTTGATGGAGCTCTGAATTCTCAAGGGAGAGGAATCAGCATCGCCCTCCTGTCGCCGGAAGGCCTCACATTCCCATTGGCATACCAGCTCAAATTTCCAGTCACCAACAATATAGCCGAATATGAAGCTCTTCTAGCTGGCCTAGGACTCGCTCATTCTTTTCGTATCACTGAGTTGCGAGTCGTAGGTGATAGTCAACTCATCCTTCGCCAGGTACTCACTAAGTATCGCACTCGCGATCCCAAACTCAAGCCATACCAAGAACTCACTGCTGCCTTTGCCAAACTGTTCACAAAACTGATCTTTGTTCATATCCCTCGTCATCAGAATATTCTCGCCGATGCCCTCGCCTCATTGGCATCATCCATAAGGTTCCCTCTAGGAAGATGGTTTAAGTCCATTTCCATCTACAAACTTCATGCTCCTGCAATCGATGATGCTTCCTACGTAAACATCAAAGACAGGATAGCAAGGAAGATCCTGCAGGAAGATATCCTTGAGAAGAGGGAGCTCATGTTGGCAGAGGCCGAAGAAGAACTGGCTGATGAAGAGAAACCATGGTTCTATGAAATTGTCAAATATTGCCAAGATCAGTCTTATCCTGAAGGGGCCACCACAGAGGACAAGAAAGCCATAAGAAGGGTGGCTCAGAAATACACATTGATTGGAGGTCTACTCTATAGGAGGAGCCTTACTGGTATTCTGTTAAGATGTCTCGGTGACGAAGAGGTTTGGAAATGTGTAGAAGAGACGCACTCGGGTGTGTGCGGTGGCCACGTGAATAGTCAGATGCTCGCCAAGAAGATCATTCGTCAAGGCTTTTATTGGCCCACCATGGAAGAAGATTGTGCTGTCTACGTCCGTAGGTGTGTCAAGTGTCAACTTCACGCCGATAAAATCCATTCACCATCTTCCTCACTTCATCCAATATCCTCCCCATGGCCTTTCTCCATGTGGGCATTCGACATCATTGGTCCCCTAGGTGATCCCAATTCCCTCACCAAGCAGAAATCCTTCATCCTTACTGCAACGGAATACTTCACCAAATGGGCCGAAGCCGAAGCTTACGCGGAAATCAAGGCATCAACAGTCTGCAAGTTCATCATGAAGAACATCCTCGCCAGATTCGGCGTCCCAAGCACGATCGTCACCGACAATGGGCCACAATTCATTTCTCAGGACCTACAGGACCTCTGCAAAAGGTACGCAATTGCATTGCATCATTCATCGCCTTATTACCCACAAGGTAACGGCCAAGCGGAGGCCACCAATAAAACATTGCTCAAAATCATCAAAAAAACCTGCGAGTCTAGTAAGTTTTCAGACTGGCCAGAAAAGCTTATCGAAGCCCTATGGGCCTATCGCACTTCAATCCGTACCCCCACCGGGCAGACTCCATTTGCCCTCACTTATGGTATGGAAGCGGTAGTCCCGTACGAGACTCTGATCCCTTCTCTCAGGGTACAATTGGATGAGGAATTTCCCCTCGACGATCGTCGTAATTCACTCCTCGCCCAGTTGGAACTCTTGGATGAGAAGCGGCTGGCCGCCGCCGAACACGCGCGTGTGTATCAAAATAGACTCGCTCGCTTTTACCAAAAGAAAGTCGTTGAGAGAAAATTCAAAGTCGGTGAGATGGTCGTAAAAAGAATTTTTGTCAAACCTGGAGGGCCGCGTTCTAAGCTCCAACCCAATTGGGAAGGACCATTTGTAATTCAAGCCGTGTACCCTGGCAACGCCTACAAGCTAATCAACGCCGAAGGGACCGAGTTATCCCACCCTTGGAATGGGCTTTATCTTAAGAAATACTACCCTTAGCACAAACAAAAAAAACGATGAAAAGATAAAAAACATCAAAAACAAAGAAATATTGAAAACCACTAAAAATATGGAAAATTCAAAATGCCGATGCCTGGCAGTCACCATATAGTTAAGTCCCTGCATCTAACCTTCATGTTAGGATAGGGCCCATTAAGGCTTGGTAGGCACCGGGTCTTGGTTTGCCAGAACCGTGGAGACCCCTGTCCGGCCACGTCGGCCTATGCTCGCTCGAAGGAAGCTAACATGTGTTCACTTATGTATTTTATTCAAAAAAAATCGGTAGCATCACCTACGGTGGGGCTCCACCCAGAAGATCTCCGGAAGCTGTAATCTTTATTCTTTTCTCTTCGACCAAATGAGACAGTCGGCGCCCTTAAAACGCTGAGCATGAGAAACCGAAACTCAAACCCCAAAGGCAAGAGTAGGACCCATTTCCTCGAGCATCGATCAGAGCACGAGAAGAGGGCAGTGTCCCCGCAGGCATACGAAGAGGGAGCCCACGAACGTCAAACGACTATATCTCCCTCACAGAAAGAAATACAAAATCAAAATCAAGAGAAAAGCCTGGTCGTGACCGTGCCTGGTGCGATAAACGAAACCCCTCAAAGCAAAAGTCTGAATCCACAAAGGGGGGCCGTGGAATGTAAATGCTCGAGATTTGGTCCGAAGTTGTCCGAAAGGAAAGAGTTAATGGGCCCTTATTCGCTCGCCGGGTTAACGGCTTTGCCGGTCCTCTCAGGAGGTTTATCCCCTACACTCTTCCTTCTCCCTCTAAAGATGAAGGTTCGATGGAGTTTCTGAAAGGTGAAAACTGCCCAGGGTCTGCGACCTTATTTTAATATACACATTTTGGTTGCCTACTTTGAAAAGCAAAAGCTATCGCTGCGAAGGAGTCTCCGTGTTTCTGGCTGGTCAAGACCCCTGTTTACCACCTTGATGTCTTCTTGTTTAACCTCGGGCTTAGGCCAATGCAAGCGCGTCACCTATGGGTGCGACGGCGTCTGATTCCGGGTCAGCGTCGCGCGGTTGGTCGTTAGGGTTCCAGGGTGTTCCATCTTATACCATCTAGAGTTGTGAGGAAACAGACCCGGGTCGGGCAAATCATTTACCTCAAACACCTTTTGGGTGAATCCCTGTGGTCGGAAGCAACTGGGAGCCTAAGCATGGCATGACGGTATTGTCATCAGGGTAAGTCTTAGCCGGCGGGATCGTCATTCGAGGGGTCTAGAGGCCCAAATCAACCTAGATGTGCACTTAGGATACCTGGGAGGTTAGTAAGAAACCCCTGTCTCACGTAGGTTAGGTGCCATTTGGGTGCTTGCCGGGCGTTAGCAATAAAAAAAATTGAAATGATAAAAGCAAAAAAAAATGGAAAAGAGAAATGTACATATTTGCAAACAAAAAAATCTTTTTATGATAAAACAAAAAAAATGTCAAATATAAAAAAGAAAACAAATCAATTTTGCATGATTGCATTTACGTGCATCATCTCATTTTTAATATCGCTTGCATTCGTGTGCTTGCCTGTCGCATTTATCATCACCGCATCTTTCCCTTGCCTTCGTTAAATAAAGGCTTGGCCCCTTGACCAGTTATCAAGGACAGTCACAGTGACCATTTGCTTATTGAGCAAGGGGCCAAGTCAGAACAGAAATTCTGATTTGTTTGTTTCAGTGATATGTGCAGGGATTCAGGTAACTGAAGCAAAGGTGAAAAACAAACAAACCAAACCTTGTGTTTTATTCCAAAAACCAAAAAAATTACATCAAGTTCCGCCCTCTCTCTCTGCATTACTCGTCCCACTACTCTCCGGGCAAAACACTCTCAAAGGTGCTACCCAACTACGAAAAGCGGTACTCCTGCCGCTCTGTACTCCTCTTCCTATTCCCACATCCCGGCGTTGATCCACGGAAGTAGCAGAGAAGCTACCAACACGAAAGCCACGCTCTCGTGCTTTTCGGTAGCGCTCCTCACCATCTCTCAGCCACTGTTCAGCAAGACCAAGGCCGATTCGGAGTTCGAATAGTTGGGCCTCCATGGCCCTTCGCTCCTCCCTTTCAGCCAAACTGTTGGCTCTTTCTCTCTCTGCGTCTCTTTCCTCTCTGCACGTTCTCTCTCACGGTCTTCCCTCTCCAACTGGAGAGTGATCCTCAGTTCCATAGCATCCCTGGATGAGTCGTCATCAGGATGACGCCGCAGTTCCCTCTCCAGTTCTGCTATCCTAGCCTCCTTCTGCGCAGCTTGGGCAAGCGCTTCTTCCGTCTCCTTTTCCTGCCGAGTGTACCATCTCAGATACGCGATAAGGCGTAAACAAAGAGAACTCAACGCTGAAACTTTTACCTGTATACGGAGCATCCCTTCTGCCTCCGCAGCACGCTGCGTGGCGTGAGCAAGTTGCTCATGAAGCGAGTCAAGTTCTGAGGTGGGAATCCACAAGCTGGAAGAGGCACCACCTACTCCCATCGCTGGGGAGGCCGCGCCAATCTGGGCATGCTACGACCATGTGAATTAACAGCCAACATCTGGAATCTGGGGATTTAATTAGGAATGTACTATACACCTACCAAGGCGCTCGTAGCTCCGCGGGCATCACCCAACTGTTGTTCCATCTCTGCCAAGCGAGTTCGTAAATTCGCTATCATGGCATCCCGGACATCCTGCAGCCTTACAAGTCAGCATTTTCACCAGAAAACCAAGAAAGGAGAAAGAAGAGAAGAGAAAAAGGGGGAAACCTACCTCCACAAGTCCCCGGGGTTGGAACCGTTCTGCGTACTTTGTCCTATATAGACGCAAGTAGTCCTCGCTGTCCCGCGCCTGTGATTCTACAATCGTGCCACCCCGTTGCCAGTCCTCATACTGTTCGGGAATCGCACGCGCCAGTCAATGCAGGTCGCCGGTCCCCGCGTCTTTCTCCCGACACGAGGTGGCGCAGCTGAATCCACCCATTCTTGAGCCAGTCCTAAAGTCCTCATAACTAATCGTAGCCGAAGCGGCTCGATTTCATTCAGGCAGTGCATCCATAGTTCCCGTCCGAACCGGGCACGACTTGCTAGAACCCACGGCTGGTTGGCATCGACCATGTCTGAGTAGGGTCTCCAGTTTACCATCGCTGCAGGGAACTCCTGTAGCTCTCGCCTTAACACCATCAGTTGGTAGGTTAGGGGTGCCGCACTCATGATGGGTTCCCACCGCCTGGCTAGCGGCACCATCACGGGTCGCCAATGTCGAGCTCTCCCCATGGGAGGTAATAATAGCTCCATAGCTGCTCGGCGCAGGTCATCAGCACCTTGCGAAAACAACAAAAAAAATACAAAACAAGCAAAACCAAAAAAATACCTGGATGAATGGTGTGAAACCACTCACAGTCATCTCACGATCTGTTTCTTGGAATAGGCCTGCAAACAAGTGCGCCAGCATAGCAGCTCCCCAGGCATAGTACCATACTCTTTCAAGGTCTGACAGCAGCTCTAGGAAGCAACATTGGATGCCGTCCCCTTTCGAGCTCAGTACCAATCTCCCCAAAAGGAAGAGGAGAAATCTCCTCAAATCTATGTTACATCTTTCCCAGTCGCCGAAATCTGTACAGTACACGGCACGGCATCCTATTTCCATCCTTTCCATGAACTCTTCTGAGGATTCATCGTCCCGCCGACGAGTATCGGTGAGCCCTAATGCATCCATCAGGGACGCCCTAGCTACCGACCTATTTTTCCGACCATCCAGGTCCAGACCCAGTAACTTCTGGGCACCTTCTCTGTAGTCCGCGTAAGTGACTCCGGTCACTGCCTCGCCCTCTACCTTCAGGCTTGTGATCCGGACCACATCCTCCAAGCTCGGCACCATGTGCCCCCAGGGCATCAGGAATGCCCGGCTCACTGGGTCCCATCTCTCACACAAGGCTTGGATCAGAATCAGGTCAGGCTTGATCGGCTCGATCCGAAGGAAGGTACCAAATCCCATCACGTCTAGCCTCGCCTTCTGAAAATCTGGGAGGCCCCTGTACGCTGCTACTACCAACTCCCATAAGATTTGTGATTTCATCACAACCTACGCATACAAGGAATGGGGGTGAGGTTTGGTCAGAAGAAAGGAAGAAAGAATGAGAAAAGGGCAAGAAAACTTGGCTTACGAGTTGTGATTGGGCCCTTTCGTTGAACTGCCCTTCAAGGTCTGAAAGCCTCCTGGAACTACTACCACTGGACCTGCTTCTCTTCGAGGAGTGGGAAGATTCGCCCTCCATCCAACTCTCGGAATTTTGAACTCCTCCTCTCCCGTGAGAACTTGTGCTCCTCGAGTGAGTCCTCGATATACCTGGGAAGATAAAAGGGACACGAATTTATAGAAATGGAAGGAGTGCAGGCCAAGATTGCCTCCATCACCTGTTAATGATAGCCATGCGGTCCCGTGTGTCACTTCACCGCACGCACAGGGTGATTGATTGGACGAAGAATATGACGACTAGCCCCCTATGTTGTCTAGGGATACCCTATCATGTTTTGGAGGACGTCCGCAAGATTTGACATAACATCCGGGAAAAGGAACTAGGGCCGTCAGTATTGATTTCGACGGCAGATTCCCGTGGAAAATGGTCACAACAAGACACGATTCTCCGCTTGGAGCGGAGTCTCGGCAGACCCATCACATGGGAACAGTGCAAAGGAGGAGAAGCGTAGGGAAGAAGGAACGCACAAGAGAACAAACAAGCAGCAGAAAATCAAATCACTCCATTCATAATTCTACACAAGCTATCATAAACACTACAATCATAGAGAGGTGGCGGGTCCACTAGCTCACCAACTCTTGACATTATTTTCATGCTCGTCCCTCTAGGCGTCCCTCTCCTCTCCCCTGAGGTGCGGGTCCCTCAGAAGCCTCTGGGATCCTCGTGCAGCAGCACCTGCCTCGCCTCTGGGCGCCTGCTCCGCAGCAGTGACTCGCTGCTCCTCCCCTGGCGTGGCGAAGAAGCCACTGGCGGTAAAGCGACCGGACTGGCGGAGTCGCTCCCCGAACTCTCGCGCTCTCTCGTAGCGCGTCTCCATCCCTCCTAGCCTCTGCACGACGGCCTGAAGGCCCAGCTGGAGCTCCCTCACTTGGGCCTCCAAGGCCCTCCTCTCGGTCAGATCCCGCTGTCGCTCGGACCTTCTCTCGGCTTTCTCTCTCTCTGCCTCTCTCCTCATCATCTGCAGAAGAACCCTTAACTCCAGGATGTCTGGAGAAGGTCTCTCCTCACCGCGATGCCGCAGCTCCGCTACAGTCGCCACCCAGGCATCACGCTCCTCTTCCGCCCGAGTCGCGCGGGCCACCGCACCGGCAAGTTGCTCCCGGAGGGAGGCAATCTCGAGAAAAGGGGCCGGGGAACTAGAAGATCTGCCAGCCACTCCTACCGTCGCTGTCTGCTGGGCACGCTGGAACGAAATAAACAACGGCTGTCAGTAAAACCCCAAAATCTGAAGATAAAAGTGCGGCACATAACTTACCAGGAGCGACAACTCATGTTGAGCGACGGCCAGCTGCCGCCTAGTCTCTGACAGTTGGGCGCGTGAACCACCAATGCCACGCGTGTCCCCAGCTTGGGGAAGCCCCGCGTAGCTCTCTCTCTGCCGCCGTAGGAAGTCGGCACTGTCCTGCACCAGTATACCCCCTTGCTGTCCAGGGAGACGTACGGGCCACTCCTCGAGCCTCGCCTTACCGCGACTCTCCCTCCTGACGCGGCTCGGCTCGTCCGCACTCGCCCACTCATCGGCCAGACCCAGGGTCCTTGCCATGTCCTGCACCAAGAAAGGGGTCCCATATCAGTCAAAAGGAACGCGTCCCCTGTCTAGGACGTGTCCATCATTTGAGTGCAACACTCGCCGAACCCTTTTCCCACTCGCGTGGCTCGCTTCAAAACTCAAAATGAATTAAAAGAGGAAGAGATCGAAGCACTCACCAAGCCGTGTTCGCCTCCTTCCGCGCCATCGGGCCCCTCGGGTCGCTCGGGGGCCCGGAGCGGCCCTTCCTCCTCCATGGACGCTGTTCCGTGCTCGGGCGCGTCCCTCCTTGGGCGAGGGGTCCCGCGTCCCTCTCCACCTTCACCGTGGTCAGGCCCACCGAACTCCATCGATCAAAAGAGGAGGAAGACGAAAAAGGGGACAAGCGAGTTTCGGCAGAAGGCGGGCTCGTTTGCGGGTAAGGCACGGGAGAAGAAAGACCACCCGTCGCTTTAAATTTGAAATCAAGGATTAAGACGCATCCTCGCGCCTGGACGCGCCCAAAAGGGGGAAAAGGAAACAAGATCCCTCCGTGCGAGGCGTAGTTCCCTGCTGTTTAGGGTAAGGTCTCGTGAAGCGTGCCTCGAAACAACTTGGTGCAAGAGAAGAAGTGTAGGAAGGGAAGATCGCTACAGGACAAAACGTGTCACATCAGTGGTCATTATCAAGATTTTGTCTGGATCTCCTTTGTACTGTGGTGCGATTCTGCTGTGATTCTGCTACTTTCTGATGTTGCTAACCTTTGCTAATCTGTGCAGGTTTTACTAACGGACGTCTTTGTCCTGTCTCCTGTCCCACCTTTCAATGGTTGGTCCCACCATGTCATGCATCATAGTATACGATACCTACGCTACTAGAACATGTCAAGGATCTTGCGACCCGAACAAATCTGGGATTTGAGTTCCCCTTCAACAAAAACAGTGATGATCCCGGAAGAATTTGGGTTGTACGGATTGGCCGTTAACTTGTGGTAGCATGGGGACGACGGTTCCATTCAGTGAGTTGGTGCGCGGATAAACGGGCCCCAGCCCAGTATCAGCTCACCGAGTCGGTATCCTGACCCGTTCTTCACAAGTTGACAATATTATCCTTGGCTATTTTCTATTTTAGTTTGTTTTAAATTTTTCTTTGAACCCAGCATGCATTCATATAGGACTTTGATTTATTACGGAAGATCATTCAAGTGATTCGATTGTGAAAGCCGTTGTGCTCCAATTCCCACAAATATGAGATATTCCACTCCGAATGAAATACTGAGTTTCCTTGAGACGGCCCCGGCGCTGCTCTTCCAAAGGAGACCCTTGTTTGGACAGACCCTCAGATATTCCTTTACCTTTTTTGACCCACCTTGGCCGCAGCACTTCCACATTGGCTGGTAACCGCTCCCCAAAGGTGAAACCTCCGGTTTATGACCCAGGTACTTCCACACCGAGAAGTTGGTCTCCTTTTGTTTCGTGCCTGAGCGCACATCTCACCCTCCCTTATTTGATCTCCGTCCAAGCAATCGTCAATATTTGAAAGACCTTCTTCAAGGTCGCCTCATTGAAACTCCAGGAAAGATTCCAAACAGTAACGTCAAAAGCGTGTCTCATCACACCTTGGCATTAACTTATCAGTCCACTCCCACTTCATTTCACTTCACTTCGATACCATTCCACTACGTGTCGCTCCCTTGCAAAGCAGATGCCAAGGCGGGGCAGCTGTAGACACGCCATTCCTGACGTCTCCTGAGTAAATCTCATATTACACTATGATACCCCAAGGCGGCCTTCACATTTTTAATTACTCTGGTGATTTCCTATTTTTATGAATTTTTTTACATTTTTTTGAATTATTCCGTAAAAAATCATGGAAGTGTCCAGGCGCCTGGACACCTCCATCAATGACCAAAAAATAATAAAAAAATCAAAATCATGGAAGCGTCCATGCGCCTGGACGCCTCCATCAATGACCAAAAAATAAAAAAAATCAAAATCATGGAGGCATCCACTTACCTGGACGCCTCCATCAATGCAAAAATAATAAAAATAATATCAATAATCATAAAAAATAAAACAAAAATCAAATAAAAATATATATATTTATGGAGGCGTCCAGGCCGCTGGACGCCTCCATAAAAACAAATAAAAAATATAAAATGCCAGCCCTAGCATAAAAAGACAAATAAAAAAATAAAATAATATATTTTGGAGGCGTCCAGACCCCTGGACGCCTCCATCAACTCCCTCACGGGCGCCGGCCACCGAACGACGGTTTGTCGTGTGTGAAAAAATCCAAAATATAGAGACGTCCAGTCAACTGGACGCGCCCATTTCTGAATCACGAGGCGCCGCTCACAAAACCACGCGTTGTGCCAAACCGCGTGCGGCCGTCGTCGGTTTTCGGTGGACCTATTTGAGGCGTCCGGGACCTTGGACGCCTCCACAAAAGTATTCCAAAAAAATATATAAAAATAGAATAAAATATTATTTCGACCCTGATGGAGGTGTCCAGGGTCCTGGACGCCTCCACCCTCCGGAGCCCTATAAATAGAGGCCCACCCCCTCAGTTCTGGAGGAGCTAAGCAGTGATCCGATAGGCTGCCGGAGCCCAGAGGCTACGGAGTCATTCTTCTAACCCGTGGGGTCTTTTGTAGGTGGAGGTTCTGCCGGCTTCTCGGGTGCCCACGCTCGCGAGAGGAAGGTCGTCTTCATCCACCGCGCTTCGACGTCGTCCCCACGCTGCCGGAGCTCCGCCGAATTTCACCATCGGCACATCCAATAAGCCAACTCTTTCCTTTTCTTCGTAGTTCTTTGCATTCATCATCTCGCATCCATCATCTCATTTTCCTCCTACTCGAGTCCGAGAGGGGTTTAAAAGATAACACCAACCAGGTGTGTGTCTTCCCGTTATTTCGTCATTTTTATTGCAAGGATATGAATACTACACATTCATCTTTCTAAGCCACTTGTCATTTGTTTGTCGTTGTTTTGCAAGGGTAGCCGAGGAAAGCCCTCTCCGTCGGCCGGCCGGAAGGAGAGGAAGAAGCAACCCGCCATCTCCCGCTCTTGAGGTAGGCGCGATCACTTTCTTATTTTGGGGTCTTTCGGCCCCTGGCGATCACATCTTATTTTCGAGGCCGCGGTGAGTCACTTCCCCAATGGCCGTTTAAATTTCTGTTCTCATATTCTCTTTATATCCTGTTATATTTCGTTCATATTCTCGAGGCCGCGGCGAGTCACTTCCCCAATGGCCGTTTAAATTTCTGTTCTCATATTCTCTTTATATCCTGTTATATTCTGCTCATATCATCGAGGCCGCGGCGAGTCACTTCCCCAATGGCCGTTTAAATTTCCGTTCTTACATTCTCTCCATATTCTGTTATATTCTGCTCATATCATCGAGGCCGCGGCGAGTCACTTCCCCAATGGCCGTTTAAATTTCCGTTCTTATACTCTCTCTATATTCTGTTATATTCTGCTCATATTCTCGAGGCCGCGGCGAGTCACTTCCCCAATGGCCGTTTAAATCTCTTTTCTTATATTCTCTTTTATATTCTGCTATATTCTGCTCATATTCTCGAGGCCGCGGCGAGTCACTTCCCCAATGGCCGTTTCAATTTTTGTTATTTAATTTCTGCACCATTCCCGTCCCCCCGAGGTCGCGGCGAGTCACTTCCCGCTATGGCCGTTTGAACCCCATATCTTGCTATATTATACTTGTCCCGCTCGCCCCGCCGGAGCAATCTCCCGTGGTGGCCCCTTCTCTCTCTTCTCTCATCTCTGTGTTGCAGCAAACAGCAAAACAAACAAAAAAGAAGGAGCCCGCGCGCTCTCCGCATCCTCTTCCCCGCTCCATCGAACTCCGAACCACGTGACGTCGCTCACACCAGGTCGTGTTGGAATGATCGGCATGGCCATCCGACCGCTCTTTCAAGTTTTAGACCCCCGGACCCGACCTGGCAGTTCATTTAAACTAAGTGTATTTTGAAAATGAACGTTGATCGCCGAGCTCAAATCGGGCATCTGATTTGAATTTCGTCAGTTCTAACAAGTCACTTTCATCTCCCAGGTCGTGTTGGAACAATCGGCACGGCCATCCGATCGGTATTTCAGGTTTTAGACCCCCTGACCCGACCTGGCAGTTCATTTAAACTTAGTGTATTTTAAAAATGAACGTTTGAGCGCCGAGCTCAAACCGGGCACCCGATTTGGATTCCGTCAGTTATGAAAAGTCACTTTCATCTCCCAGGTCGTGTTGGGACAATCGGCACCACCATCCGACCGGTATTTCAGGTTTTAGACCCCCGGACATGACCTCACAGTTCATTTAAACTAAGTGTATTTTGAAAATGAACGTTTGAGCGCCGAGCTCAAACCGGGCATCCGATTTGGATTCTGTCAGTTCCGATAAGTCACTTTCATCTCCCAGGTCCTGTTGGAATGTTCGGCATGTCCATCCGGCCGTTATTTCAGGTTTTAGACCCCAGGACCTGACCTGACAGTTCATTTAAACTAAGTGTATTTTAAAAATGAACGTTGAGCACCGAGCTCAAACCGGGCATCCGATTTGGATTCCGTTAGATCTGACAAGTCACTTTCATCTCCCAGGTCATGTTGGAATGATCGGCATGGCCATCCGACCTGTATTTCAGGTTTTAGACCCCCGGACCCGACTTGGCAGTTCATTTAAACTAAGTGTATTTTGAAATTGAACTTTGAGCGCCGAGCTCAAACCGGGCATCCGATTTGGATTCCGTCAATTCTGACAAGTCACTTTCCCTCCTAGGTCGTGTTGGAATGATCGGCATGGCCATCCGACCTGTATTTTATGTTTTAGACCCCCGGACCCGACCTGGCAGTTCATTTAAACTAAGTGTATTTTAAAAATGAACTTTGAGCGCAGAGCTCAAACCGGGCATCCGATTTGGATTCCGTCAGTTCTGACAAGTCACTTTCATCTCCCAGGTCGTGTTGGAATGATCGACACATCCATCTGACTGGTATTTCAGGTTTTAGACCCCCAGACCCGACCTGGCTGTTCATTTAAACTAAGTGTATTTTGAAAATAAACGTTGAGCGTCGAGGTCAAACCGGGCATCCGATTTGAATTCCGTCAGTTCTGATAAGTCACTATCATCTCCTAGGTCGTGTTAGAATGATCGGCATTGCCATCTGACCTGTATTTCAAGTTTTAGACCCCCGGACCCGACCTGGCAGTTCATTTAAACTAAGTGTATTTTGAAAATGAACATTTGAGCGCCGAGCTCAAACCGGGCATCCGATTTGGATTCCGTCTATTCTAACAAGTCACTTTCATCTCCCAGGTCATGTTGGAATGATCGGCACGGCCATCCGATCGGTATTTCAGGTTTTAGACCCCCGGACTTGACTTGGCAGTTCATTTAAACTAAGTGTATTTTGAAAATGAATGTTTGAGCGCCGAGCTCAAACCGGGCATCCGATTTGGATTCCGTCTGTTCTAACAAGTCACTTTCATCTCCTAGGTCGTGTTGGAATGATCGGCATAGCCATCCGACCGGTATTTCAGGTTTTAGACCCCCGGACCCGACCTGGCAGTTCATTTAAACTAAGTGTATTTTGAAAATGCACTTTTAAGCGTCGAGCTCAAACCGGGCATCCGATTTGAATTCCGTCAGTTCTGACAAGTCACTATCATCTCCCAGGTCGTGTTGGAATGATCAGCATGGCCATCCGACCGGTATTTCAAGTTTTAGACCGCCGGACCCGACCTGGCAGTTCATTTAAACTAAGTGTATTTTGAAAATGAACGTTTGAGCGCCGAGCTCAAACCGGGCATCGGATTTGGATTCTGTCAGTTCTGACATGTCACTTTCATCTCCCAGGTCCTGTTGGAATGATCGGCATGGACCTCCGATCGGTATTTCAAGTTTTAGACCTCCGGACCCGACCTGGCAGTTCATTTAAACTAAGTGTATTTTGAAAATGAACGTTTGAGCGCCGAGCTCAAACCGAGCATCCGATTTGGATTCCGTCAGTTCTGACAAGTCACCTTCATCTCCTAGGTCGTGTGGGAACGATCGGCATGGCCATGCGACCGGTATTTCAGGTTTTAGACCCCCGGACCCGACCTGGCAGTTCATTTAAACTAAGTGTATTTTGAAAATGAACGTTTGAGCGCCGAGCTCAAACCGGGCATCCGATTTGGATCCCGTCAGTTCTGACAAGTCACTTTCATCTCCCAGGTTGTGTTGGAACGATCGGCACGGCCATCCGACTGGTATTTCAGGTTTTAGACCCCCGGACCCGACCTGGCAGTTCATTTAAACTAAGTGTATTTTGAAAATGAGCGTTGAGCGCCGAGCTCAAACCGGGCATCCGATTTGGATTTCGGCAGTTCTGACAAGTCACTTTCATCCCTAGGTCGTGTTGGAATGATCGGCACAGCCATCCGACTGGTATTTCAAGTTTTAGACCCCCGGACCCGACCTGGCAGTTCATTTAAACTAAGTGTATTTTGAAAATGAACGTTTGAGCACCGAGCTCAAACCGGGCATCCGATTTGGATTCCGTCAGTTCTGACAAGTCACTTTCATCTCCCAGGTCGTGTTGGAACGATCGGCATGTCCATCCGGCCAGTATTTCAGGTTTTATACCCCCGGACCCGACCTGGTAGTTCATTTAAACTAAGTGTATTTTGAAAATGAACGTTGAGCGCCGAGCTCAAATCGGGCATCCGATTTGGATTCCGTCAGATCTGAAAAGTCACTTTCATATCCCAGGTCATGTTGGAATAATCAGCATGGCCATCCGACCTGTATTTCAGGTTTTAGACCCCCGGACCTGACTTGGCAGTTCATTAAAACTAAGTGTATTTTGAAAATGAACTTTGAGCGCCGAGCTCAAACCGGGCATCTGAATTGGATTCCGTCAGTTCTGACATGTCACTTTCCTCTCCTAGGTCATGTTGGAATGATCGACATGGCCATCCGACCGGTATTTCAGGTTTTAGACCCCCGGACCCGACCTGGCAGTTCATTTAAACTAAGAGTATTTTGAAAATGAACTTTGAGCGCAGAGCTCAAACCGGGCATCCGATATGGATTCCGTCAGTTCTGACAAGTCACTTTCATATCCCAGGTCGTGTTGGAATGATCAGCACGTCCATCTGACTGGTATTTCAGATTTTAGACCCCCAGACCCGACCTGGCAGTTCATTTAAACTAAGTGTATTTTGAAAATGAACGTTGGGCGCCGAGCTCAAACCGGGCATCCGATTTGGATTCCGTCAGTTCTGACAAGTCACTTTCATCTCCCAGGTCGTGTTAGAATGATTGGCATGGGCATCCGACCGGTATTTCAAGTTTTAGACTCCCGGACCTGACCTGGCAGTTCATTTACACTAAGTGTATTTTGAAAATGCATTTTTAGCGCGAGGCTCAAACCGGGCATCCGATTTGAATTCCGTCAGTTCTGACAAGTCACTATCATCTCCCAGGTCCTGTTGGAATGATCGGCATGGCCATCCGATCGGTATTTCAAGTTTTAGACCCCCGGACCTGACCTGGCAGTTCATTTAAACTACGTGTATTTTGAAAATGAACGTTTGAGCGCCGAGCTCAAACCGGGCATCCGATTTGGATTCCGTCAGTTCTGACAAGTCACTTTCATCTCCCAGGTCGTGTTGGAACGATCGGCATGTCCATCTGGCCAGTATTTCAGGTTTTATACCCCCGGACCCGACCTGGTAGTTCATTTAAACTAAGTGTATTTTGAAAATGAACGTTGAGCGCCGAGCTCAAATCGGGCATCCGATTTGGATTCCGTCAGTTCTGACAAGTCACTTTCATCTCCCAGGTCGTGTTGGAATGATCGGCATGGCCATCCGACCGCTCTTTCAAGTTTTAGACCCCCGGACCCGACCTGGCAGTTCATTTAAACTAAGTGTATTTTGAAAATGAACGTTGATCGCCGAGCTCAAATCGGGCATCTGATTTGAATTTCGTCAGTTCTAACAAGTCACTTTCATCTCCCAGGTCGTGTTGGAACAATCGGCACGGCCATCCGATCGGTATTTCAGGTTTTAGACCCCCTGACCCGACCTGGCAGTTCATTTAAACTTAGTGTATTTTAAAAATGAACGTTTGAGCGCCGAGCTCAAACCGAGCATCCGATTTGGATTCCGTCAGTTATGAAAAGTCACTTTCATCTCCCAGGTCGTGTTGGGACAATCGGCACCGCCATCCGACCGTATTTCAGGTTTTAGACCCCCGGACCTGACCTCACAGTTCATTTAAACTAAGTGTATTTTGAAAATGAACGTTTGAGCGCCGAGCTCAAATCAGGCATCCGATTTGGATTCCGTCAGTTCTGATAAGTCACTTTCATCTCCCAGGTCCTGTTGGAATGTTCGGCATGTCCATCCGGCCGTTATTTCAGGTTTTAGACCCCCGGACCCGACCTGGCAGTTCATTTAAACTAAGAGTATTTTGAAAATGAACTTTGAGCGCAGAGCTCAAACCGGGCATCCGATATGGATTCCGTCAGTTCTGACAAGTCACTTTCATCTCCCAGGTCGTGTTGGAATGATCAGCACGTCCATCTGACTGGTATTTCAGGTTTTAGACCCCCAGACCCGACCTGGCAGTTCATTTAAACTAAGTGTATTTTGAAAATGAACGTTGGGCGCCGAGCTCAAACCGGGCATCCGATTTGGATTCCGTCAGTTCTGACAAGTCACTTTCATCTCCCAGGTCGTGTTAGAATGATTGGCATGGGCATCCGACCGGTATTTCAAGTTTTAGACTCCCGGACCTGACCTGGCAGTTCATTTACACTAAGTGTATTTTGAAAATGCATTTTTTAGCGCGAGGCTCAAACCGGGCATCCGATTTGAATTCCGTCAGTTCTGACAAGTCACTATCATCTCCCAGGTCCTGTTGGAATGATCGGCATGGCCATCCGATCGGTATTTCAAGTTTTAGACCCCCGGACCTGACCTGGCAGTTCATTTAAACTAAGTGTATTTTGAAAATGAACGTTTGAGCGCCGAGCTCAAACCGGGCATCCGATTTGGATTCCGTCAGTTCTGACAAGTCACTTTCATCTCCCAGGTCGTGTTGGAACGATCGGCATGTCCATCTGGCCAGTATTTCAGGTTTTATACCCCCGGACCCGACCTGGTAGTTCATTTAAACTAAGTGTATTTTGAAAATGAACGTTGAGCGCCGAGCTCAAATCGGGCATCCGATTTGGATTCCGTCAGTTCTGACAAGTCACTTTCATCTCCCAGGTCGTGTTGGAATGATCGGCATGGCCATCCGACCGCTCTTTCAAGTTTTAGACCCCGGACCCGACCTGGCAGTTCATTTAAACTAAGTGTATTTTGAAAATGAACGTTGATCGCCGAGCTCAAATCGGGCATCTGATTTGAATTCGTCAGTTCTAACAAGTCACTTTCATCTCCCAGGTCGTGTTGGAATAATCGGCATGGCCATCCGATCGGTATTTCAGGTTTTAGACCCCCTGACCCGACCTGGCAGTTCATTTAAACTTAGTGTATTTTAAAAATGAACGTTTGAGCGCCGAGCTCAAACCGGGCATCCGATTTGGATTCCGTCAGTTATGAAAAGTCACTTTCATCTCCCAGGTCGTGTTGGACAATCGGCACCGCCATCCGACCAGTATTTCAGGTTTTAGACCCCCGGACCTGACCTCACAGTTCATTTAAACTAAGTGTATTTTGAAATGAACGTTTGAGCGCCGAGCTCAAATCAGGCATCCGATTTGGATTCCGTCAGTTCTGATAAGTCACTTTCATCTCCCAGGTCCTGTTGGAATATTCGGCATGTCCATCCGGCCGTTATTTCAGGTTTTAGACCCCAGGACCCGACCTGACAGTTCATTTAAACTAAGTGTATTTTAAAAATGAACGTTGAGCACCGAGCTCAAACCGGGCATCCGATTTGGATTCCGTCAGATCTGACAAGTCACTTTCATCTCCCAGGTCATGTTGGAATGATCGGCATGGCCATCCGACCTGTATTTCAGGTTTTAGACCCCCGGACCCGACTGGCAGTTCATTTAAACTAAGTGTATTTTGAAATGAACTTTGAGCGCCGAGCTCAAACCGGGCATCCGATTTGGATTCCGTCAGTTCTGACAAGTCACTTTCATCTCCTAGGTCGTGTTGGAATGATCGGCATGGCCATCCGACCTGTATTTCATGTTTTAGACCCCTGGACCCGACCTGGCAGTTCATTTAAACTAAGTGTATTTTAAAATGAACTTTGAGCGCCGAGCTCAAACCGGGCATCCGATTTGGATTCCGTCAGTTCTGACAAGTCACTTTCATCTCCCAGGTCGTGTTGGAATGATCGACACTGCCATCTGACAGGTATTTCAGGTTTTAGACCCCCAGACCCGACCTGGCAGTTCATTTAAACTAAGTGTATTTTGAAAATGAACGTTGAGCGCCGAGCTCAAACCGGGCATCCGATTTGATTCCGTCAGTTCTGACAAGTCACTATCATCTCCCAGGTCGTGTTGAATGGTCGGCATTGCCATCTGACCTGTATTTCAAGTTTTAGACCCCGGACCCGACCTGGCAGTTCATTTGAACTAAGTGTATTTTGAAAATGAACATTTGAGCGCCGAGCTCAAACCGGGCATCCGATTTGGATTCCGTCAGTTCTGACAAGTCACTTTCATCTCCCAGGTCATGTTGGAATGATCGACACGGCCATCCGATCGGTATTTCAGGTTTTAGACCCCCGGACTTGACTTGACAGTTCATTTAAACTAAGTGTATTTTCAAAATGAATGTTTGAGCGTCGAGCTCAAACCGGGCATCCGATTTGGATTCCGTCTGTTCTAACAAGTCACTTTCATCTCCTAGGTTGTGTTGGAATGATCGGCATAGCCATCCGACCGGTATTTCAGGTTTTAGACCCCCGGACCCGACCTGGCAGTTCATTTAAACTAAGTGTATTTTGAAAATGAGATTTTGAGCGCCGAGCTCAAACCGGGCATCCGATTTGATTCCGTCAGTTCTGACAAGTCACTTTCATCTCCCAGGTCGTGTTGGAATGATCAGCATGGCCATCCGACCGGTATTTCAAGTTTTAGACCCCCGGACCCGACCTGGCAGTTCATTTAAACTAAGTGTATTTTGAAAATGAACGTTTGAGCGCCGAGCTCAAACCGGGCATCGATTTGGATTCTGTCAGTTCTGACAAGTCACTTTCATCTCCCAGGTCGTGTTGGAATGATCGGCATGGCCATCCGATCGGTATTTCAAGTTTTAGACCCCGGACCCGACCTGGCAGTTCATTTAAACTAAGTGTATTTTGAAAATGAACGTTTGAGCGCCGAGCTCAAACCGGGCATCCGATTTGGATTCCGTCAGTTCTGACAAGTCACTTTCATCTCCCAGGTCGTGTTGGAACGATCGGCATGGCCATCCGACCGGTATTTCAGGTTTTAGACCCCCGGACCCGACCTGGCAGTTCATTTAAACTAAGTGTATTTTGAAAATGAACGTTGAGCGCCGAGCTCAAACCGGGCATCCGATTTGGATTCGTCAGTTCTGACAAGTCACTTTCATCTCCCAGGTCGTGTTGGAATGATCAGCATGGCCATCCGACCGGTATTTCAGGTTTTAGACCCCCGGACCCGACTGGCAGTTCATTTAAACTAAGTGTATTTTGAAAATGAACTTTGAGCGCCGAGCTCAAACCGGGCATCCGATTTGGATTCCGTCAGTTCTGACAAGTCACTTTCATCTCCAGGTCGTGTTGGAATGATCGGCATGGCCATCCGACCGGTATTTCAGGTTTTAGACCCCCGGACCCGACCTGGCAGTTCATTTAAACTAAGTGTATTTTGAAAATGAACTTTGAGCGCCGAGCTCAAACCGGGCATCCGATTTGGATTCCGTCAGTTCTGACAAGTCACTTTCATCTCCCAGGTCGTGTTGGAATGATCGCACGGCCATCCGACTGTATTTCAGGTTTTAGACCCCCGGACCCGACCTGGCAGTTCATTTAAACTAAGTGTATTTTGAAAATGAACTTTGAGCGCCGAGCTGAAACCGGGCATCCGATTTGGATTCCGTCAGTTCTGACAAGTCACTTTCATCTCCCAGGTCGTGTTAGCATGATTGGCATGGGCATCCGACCGGTATTTCAAGTTTTAGACTCCCGGACCTGACCTGGCAGTTCATTTAAACTAAGTGTATTTTGAAAATGAACTTTTGAGCGCGAGGCTCAAACCGGGCATCCGATTTGAATTCCGTCAGTTCTGACAAGTCACTATCATCTCCCAGGTCCTGTTGGAATGATCGGCACGGCCATCCGGTCGGTATTTCAAGTTTTAGACCCCCGGACCTGACCTGGCAGTTCATTTAAACTAAGTGTATTTTGAAAATGAACGTTTGAGCGCCGAGCTCAAACCGGGCATCCGATTTGGATTCCGTCAGTTCTGACAAGTCACTTTCATCTCCCAAGTCATGTTGGAACAATCGGCACGGCCATCCGACCGGTATTTCAGGTTTTAGACCCCCGGACCTGACTGGCAGTTCATTTAAACTAAGTGTATTTTGAAAATGAATGTTTGAGCGCCGAGCTCAAACCGGGCATCAGAGTTAGATTCCATCTGTTCTAACAAGTCACTTTAATCTCCCAGGTCGTGTTGGAATGATCGGCACGGCCATCCGATCGGTATTTCAGGTTTTAGACCCCCGGACCCGACCTGGCAGTTCATTTAAACTAAGTGTATTTTGAAAATGCACTTTTGAGCGTCGAGCTCAAACCGGGCATCCGATTTGAATTCCGTCAGTTCTGACAAGTCACTTTCATCTATCAGGTCGTGCTGGAATGATCGGCACGGCCATCCGACCGGTATTTCAGGTTTTAGACCCCCGGACCCGACCTGGCAGTTCATTTAAACTAAGTGTATTTTGAAAATGAACTTTGAGCGCCGAGCTCGAACCAGGCATCGGATTTGGATTCCGTCAGTTCTGACAAGTCACTTTCATCTCCCAGGTCGTGTTGGAATGATCAGCATGGCCATCCGATCGATATTTCAAGTTTTAGACCCCCGGACCCGACCTGGCAGTTCATTTAAACTAAGTGTATTTTGAAAATGAACGTTTGAGCGCCGAGCTCAAACCGGGCATCCGATTTGGATTCCGTCAGTTCTGACAAGTCACTTTCATCTCCCAGGTCATGTTGGAATGATCGGCATGGCCATCCGACCGGTATTTCAGGTTTTAGACCCCCGGACCCGACCTGGCAGTTCATTTAAACTAAGTGTATTTTGAAAATGAACGTTTGAGCGCCGAGCTCAAACCGGGCATCCGATTTGGATTCCGTCAGTTCTGACAAGTCACTTTCATCTCCAGGTCGTGTTGGAATGATCGGCACGGCCATCCGACTGGTATTTCAGGTTTTAGACCCCCGGACCCGACCTGGCAGTTCATTTAAACTAAGTGTATTTTAAAATGAACGTTGAGCGCCGAGCTCAAACCGGGCATCCGATTTGGATTCGTCAGTTCTGACAAGTCACTTTCATCTCCCAGGTCATGTTGGAATAATCGGCACGGCCATCCGACCAGTATTTAAGTTTTAGACCCCCGGACCCGACCTGGCAGTTCATTTAAACTAAGTGTATTTTGAAAATGAACTTTGAGCGCCGAGCTCAAACCGGGCATCCGATTTGGATTCCGTCAGTTCTGACAAGTCACTTTCATCTCTCAGGTCGTGTTGGAATGATCGGCACAGGCCATCCGATCGGTATTTCAGGTTTTAGACCCCCGGACCCGACCTGGCAGTTCATTTAAACTAAGTGTATTTTGAAATGAACTTTGAGCGCCGAGCTCAAACCGGGCATCCGATTTGATTCCGTCAGTTCTGACAAGTCACTTTCATCTCCCAGGTCATGTTGGAACAATCGGCACGGCCATCCGACCGGTATTTCAGGTTTTAGACCCCCGGACCCGACCTGGCAGTTCATTTAAACTAAGTGTATTTTGAAAATGAACTTTGAGCGCCGAGCTCAAACCGGGCATCCGATTTGGATTCCGTCAGTTCTGACAAGTCACTTTCATCTCCCAGGTCATGTTGGAATGATCGGCATGGCCATCCGACCGGTATTTCAGGTTTTAGACCCCCGGACCCGACCTGGCAGTTCATTTAAACTAAGTGTATTTTGAAAATGAACGTTGAGCGCCGAGCTCAAACCGGGCATCCGATTTGGATTCCGTCAGTTCTGACAAGTCACTTTCATCTCCAGGTCATGTTGGAACGATCGGCATGGCCATCCGACCGGTATTTCAAGTTTTAGACCCCCGGACCCGACCTGGCAGTTCATTTAAACTAAGTGTATTTTGAAAATGAACGTTGAGCGCCGAGCTCAAACCGGGCATCCGATTTGGATTCCGTCAGTTCTGACAAGTCACTTTCATCTCCCAGGTCGTGTTGGAATGATCGGCACGGCCATCCGACCGGTATTTCAGGTTTTAGACCCCCGGACCCGACCTGGCAGTTCATTTAAACTAAGTGTATTTTGAAAATGAACGTTTGAGCGCCGAGCTCAAACCGGGCATCCGATTTGATTCCGTCAGTTCTGACAAGTCACTTTCATCTCCCAGGTCGTGTTGGAACTGATCGGCACGGCCATCCGACCTGTATTTCAGGTTTTAGACCCCCAGACCTGACCTGGCAGTTCATTTAAACTAAGTGTATTTTGAAAATGAACGTTTGAGCGCCGAGCTCAAACCGGGCATCCGATTTGGATTCCGTCAGTTCTGACAAGTCACTTTCATCTCCCAGGTCATGTTGGAATGATCGGCATGGCCATCCGACGGTATTTCAGGTTTTAGACCCCGGACCCGACCTGGCAGTTCATTTAAACTAAGTGTATTTTGAAAATGAACGTTGAGCGCCGAGCTCAAACCGGGCATCCGATTTGGATTCCGTCAGTTCTGACAAGTCACTTTCATCTCCCAGGTCATGTTGGAACTATCGGCACGGCCATCCGACGGTATTTCAGTTTTAGACCCCCGGACCCGACCTGGCAGTTCATTTAAACTAAGTGTATTTTGAAAATGAACTTTGAGCGCCGAGCTCAAACCGGGCATCCGATTTGGATTCCGTCAGTTCTGACAAGTCACTTTCATCTCCCAGGTCGTGTTGGAATGATCAGCATGGCCATCCGACCGGTATTTCAGGTTTTAGACCCCCGGACCCGACCTGGCAGTTCATTTAAACTAAGTGTATTTTGAAAATGAACTTTGAGCGCCGAGCTCAAACGGGCATCCGATTTGGATTCCGTCAGTTCTGACAAGTCACTTTCATCTCCCAGGTCGTGTTGGAATGATGGGCACAGCCATCCGACCGGTATTTCAGGTTTTAGACCCCCGGACCCGACCTGGCAGTTCATTTAAACTAAGTGTATTTTGAAAATGAACGTTGAGCGCCGAGCTCAAACCGGGCATCCGATTTGGATTCCGTCAGTTCTGACAAGTCACTTTCATCTCCCAGGTTATGTTGGAATGATCGGCACGGCCATCCGACCGGTATTTCAGTTTTAGACCCCCGGACCCGACCTGGCAGTTCATTTAAACTAAGTGTATTTTGAAAATGAACTTTGAGCGCCGAGCTCAAACCGGGCATCCGATTTGGATTCCGTCAGTTCTGACAAGTCACTTTCATCTCCCAGGTCGTGTTGGAATGATCGGCACGGCCATCCGACCGGTATTTCAGGTTTTAGACCCCCGGACCCGACCTGGCAGTTCATTTAAACTAAGTGTATTTTGAAAATGAACGTTGAGCGCCGAGCTCAAACCGGGCATCCGATTTGGATTCCGTCAGTTCTGACAAGTCACTTTCATCTCCCAGGTCGTGTTGGAATGATCGGCACGGCCATCCGACCGGTATTTCAGGTTTTAGACCCCCGGACCCGACCTGGCAGTTCATTTAAACTAAGTGTATTTTGAAAATGAACTTTGAGCGCCGAGCTCAAACCGGGCATCCGATTTGGATTCCGTCAGTTCTGACAAGTCACTTTCATCTCCCAGGTCGTGTTGGAATGATCGGCACGGCCATCCGACCGGTATTTCAGGTTTTAGACCCCCGGACCCGACCTGGCAGTTCATTTAAACTAAGTGTATTTTGAAAATGAACTTTGAGCGCCGAGCTCAAACCGGGCATCCGATTTGGATTCCGTCAGTTCTGACAAGTCACTTTCATCTCCCAGGTCGTGTTGGAATGATCGGCATGGCCATCCGACGGTATTTCAGGTTTTAGACCCCCGGACCCGACCTGGCAGTTCATTTAAACTAAGTGTATTTTGAAAATGAACGTTGAGCGCCGAGCTCAAACCGGGCATCCGATTTGGATTCCGTCAGTTCTGACAAGTCACTTTCATCTCCCAGGTCGTGTTGGAATGATCGGCACGGCCATCCGACCGGTATTTCAGGTTTTAGACCCCCGGACCCGACCTGGCAGTTCATTTAAACTAAGTGTATTTTGAAAATGAACGTTGAGCGCCGAGCTCAAACCGGGCATCCGATTTGGATTCCGTCAGTTCTGACAAGTCACTTTCATCTCCCAGGTCGTGTTGGAATGATCGGCACGGCCATCCGACCGGTATTTCAGGTTTTAGACCCCCGGACCCGACCTGGCAGTTCATTTAAACTAAGTGTATTTTGAAAATGAACGTTTGAGCGCCGAGCTCAAACCGGGCATCCGATTTGGATTCCGTCAGTTCTGACAAGTCACTTTCATCTCCCAGGTCGTGTTGGAATGATCGGCACGGCCATCCGACCGGTATTTCAGGTTTTAGACCCCCGGACCCGACCTGGCAGTTCATTTAAACTAAGTGTATTTTGAAAATGAACGTTTGAGCGCCGAGCTCAAACCGGGCATCCGATTTGGATTCCGTCAGTTCTGACAAGTCACTTTCATCTCCCAGGTCGTGTTGGAATGATCGGCACGGCCATCCGACCGGTATTTCAGGTTTTAGACCCCCGGACCCGACCTGGCAGTTCATTTAAACTAAGTGTATTTTGAAAATGAACTTTGAGCGCCGAGCTCAAACCGGGCATCCGATTTGGATTCCGTCAGTTCTGACAAGTCACTTTCATCTCCCAGGTCGTGTTGGAATGATCGGCACGGCCATCCGACCGGTATTTCAGGTTTTAGACCCCCGGACCCGACCTGGCAGTTCATTTAAACTAAGTGTATTTTGAAAATGAACTTTGAGCGCCGAGCTCAAACCGGGCATCCGATTTGGATTCCGTCAGTTCTGACAAGTCACTTTCATCTCCCAGGTCGTGTTGGAATGATCGGCACGGCCATCCGACCGGTATTTCAGGTTTTAGACCCCCGGACCCGACCTGGCAGTTCATTTAAACTAAGTGTATTTTGAAAATGAACTTTGAGCGCCGAGCTCAAACCGGGCATCCGATTTGGATTCCGTCAGTTCTGACAAGTCACTTTCATCTCCCAGGTCGTGTTGGAATGATCGGCATGGCCATCCGACCGGTATTTCAGGTTTTAGACCCCCGGACCCGACCTGGCAGTTCATTTAAACTAAGTGTATTTTGAAAATGAACGTTGAGCGCCGAGCTCAAACCGGGCATCCGATTTGGATTCCGTCAGTTCTGACAAGTCACTTTCATCTCCCAGGTCGTGTTGGAATGATCGGCACGGCCATCCGACGGTATTTCAGGTTTTAGACCCCCGGACCCGACCTGGCAGTTCATTTAAACTAAGTGTATTTTGAAAATGAACGTTTGAGCGCCGAGCTCAAACCGGGCATCCGATTTGGATTCCGTCAGTTCTGACAAGTCACTTTCATCTCCCAGGTCGTGTTGGAATGATCGGCACGGCCATCCGACCGGTATTTCAGGTTTTAGACCCCCGGACCCGACCTGGCAGTTCATTTAAACTAAGTGTATTTTGAAAATGAACGTTTGAGCGCCGAGCTCAAACCGGGCATCCGATTTGGATTCCGTCAGTTCTGACAAGTCACTTTCATCTCCCAGGTCGTGTTGGAATGATCGGCACGGCCATCCGACCGGTATTTCAGGTTTTAGACCCCCGGACCCGACCTGGCAGTTCATTTAAACTAAGTGTATTTTGAAAATGAACTTTGAGCGCCGAGCTCAAACCGGGCATCCGATTTGGATTCCGTCAGTTCTGACAAGTCACTTTCATCTCCCAGGTCGTGTTGGAATGATCGGCACGGCCATCCGACCGGTATTTCAGGTTTTAGACCCCCGGACCCGACCTGGCAGTTCATTTAAACTAAGTGTATTTTGAAAATGAACTTTGAGCGCCGAGCTCAAACCGGGCATCCGATTTGGATTCCGTCAGTTCTGACAAGTCACTTTCATCTCCCAGGTCGTGTTGGAATGATCGGCATGGCCATCCGACCGGTATTTCAGGTTTTAGACCCCCGGACCCGACCTGGCAGTTCATTTAAACTAAGTGTATTTTGAAAATGAACGTTTGAGCGCCGAGCTCAAACCGGGCATCCGATTTGGATTCCGTCAGTTCTGACAAGTCACTTTCATCTCCCAGGTCGTGTTGGAATGATCGGCACGGCCATCCGACCGGTATTTCAGGTTTTAGACCCCCGGACCCGACCTGGCAGTTCATTTAAACTAAGTGTATTTTGAAAATGAACGTTTGAGCGCCGAGCTCAAACCGGGCATCCGATTTGGATTCCGTCAGTTCTGACAAGTCACTTTCATCTCCCAGGTCGTGTTGGAATGATCGGCACGGCCATCCGACCGGTATTTCAGGTTTTAGACCCCCGGACCCGACCTGGCAGTTCATTTAAACTAAGTGTATTTTGAAAATGAACGTTGAGCGCCGAGCTCAAACCGGGCATCCGATTTGGATTCCGTCAGTTCTGACAAGTCACTTTCATCTCCCAGGTCGTGTTGGAATGATCGGCACGGCCATCCGACCGGTATTTCAGGTTTTAGACCCCCGGACCCGACCTGGCAGTTCATTTAAACTAAGTGTATTTTGAAAATGAACTTTGAGCGCCGAGCTCAAACCGGGCATCCGATTTGGATTCCGTCAGTTCTGACAAGTCACTTTCATCTCCCAGGTCGTGTTGGAATGATCGGCACGGCCATCCGACCGGTATTTCAGGTTTTAGACCCCCGGACCCGACCTGGCAGTTCATTTAAACTAAGTGTATTTTGAAAATGAACTTTGAGCGCCGAGCTCAAACCGGGCATCCGATTTGGATTCCGTCAGTTCTGACAAGTCACTTTCATCTCCCAGGTCGTGTTGGAATGATCGGCACGGCCATCCGACCGGTATTTCAGGTTTTAGACCCCCGGACCCGACCTGGCAGTTCATTTAAACTAAGTGTATTTTGAAAATGAACGTTGAGCGCCGAGCTCAAACCGGGCATCCGATTTGGATTCCGTCAGTTCTGACAAGTCACTTTCATCTCCCAGGTCGTGTTGGAATGATCGGCATGGCCATCCGACCGGTATTTCAGGTTTTAGACCCCCGGACCCGACCTGGCAGTTCATTTAAACTAAGTGTATTTTGAAAATGAACTTTGAGCGCCGAGCTCAAACCGGGCATCCGATTTGGATTCCGTCAGTTCTGACAAGTCACTTTCATCTCCCAGGTCGTGTTGGAATGATCGGCACGGCCATCCGACCGGTATTTCAGGTTTTAGACCCCCGGACCCGACCTGGCAGTTCATTTAAACTAAGTGTATTTTGAAAATGAACGTTTGAGCGCCGAGCTCAAACCGGGCATCCGATTTGGATTCCGTCAGTTCTGACAAGTCACTTTCATCTCCCAGGTCGTGTTGGAATGATCGGCACGGCCATCCGACCGGTATTTCAGGTTTTAGACCCCCGGACCCGACCTGGCAGTTCATTTAAACTAAGTGTATTTTGAAAATGAACGTTGAGCGCCGAGCTCAAACCGGGCATCCGATTTGGATTCCGTCAGTTCTGACAAGTCACTTTCATCTCCCAGGTCGTGTTGGAATGATCGGCACGGCCATCCGACCGGTATTTCAGGTTTTAGACCCCCGGACCCGACCTGGCAGTTCATTTAAACTAAGTGTATTTTGAAAATGAACGTTGAGCGCCGAGCTCAAACCGGGCATCCGATTTGGATTCCGTCAGTTCTGACAAGTCACTTTCATCTCCCAGGTCGTGTTGGAATGATCGGCACGGCCATCCGACCGGTATTTCAGGTTTTAGACCCCCGGACCCGACCTGGCAGTTCATTTAAACTAAGTGTATTTTGAAAATGAACTTTGAGCGCCGAGCTCAAACCGGGCATCCGATTTGGATTCCGTCAGTTCTGACAAGTCACTTTCATCTCCCAGGTCGTGTTGGAATGATCGGCACGGCCATCCGACCGGTATTTCAGGTTTTAGACCCCCGGACCCGACCTGGCAGTTCATTTAAACTAAGTGTATTTTGAAAATGAACGTTTGAGCGCCGAGCTCAAACCGGGCATCCGATTTGGATTCCGTCAGTTCTGACAAGTCACTTTCATCTCCCAGGTCGTGTTGGAATGATCGGCACGGCCATCCGACCGGTATTTCAGGTTTTAGACCCCCGGACCCGACCTGGCAGTTCATTTAAACTAAGTGTATTTTGAAAATGAACGTTTGAGCGCCGAGCTCAAACCGGGCATCCGATTTGGATTCCGTCAGTTCTGACAAGTCACTTTCATCTCCCAGGTCGTGTTGGAATGATCGGCACGGCCATCCGACCGGTATTTCAGGTTTTAGACCCCCGGACCCGACCTGGCAGTTCATTTAAACTAAGTGTATTTTGAAAATGAACGTTGAGCGCCGAGCTCAAACCGGGCATCCGATTTGGATTCCGTCAGTTCTGACAAGTCACTTTCATCTCCCAGGTCGTGTTGGAATGATCGGCACGGCCATCCGACCGGTATTTCAGGTTTTAGACCCCCGGACCCGACCTGGCAGTTCATTTAAACTAAGTGTATTTTGAAAATGAACTTTGAGCGCCGAGCTCAAACCGGGCATCCGATTTGGATTCCGTCAGTTCTGACAAGTCACTTTCATCTCCCAGGTCGTGTTGGAATGATCGGCACGGCCATCCGACCGGTATTTCAGGTTTTAGACCCCCGGACCCGACCTGGCAGTTCATTTAAACTAAGTGTATTTTGAAAATGAACGTTTGAGCGCCGAGCTCAAACCGGGCATCCGATTTGGATTCCGTCAGTTCTGACAAGTCACTTTCATCTCCCAGGTCGTGTTGGAATGATCGGCACGGCCATCCGACCGGTATTTCAGGTTTTAGACCCCCGGACCCGACCTGGCAGTTCATTTAAACTAAGTGTATTTTGAAAATGAACTTTGAGCGCCGAGCTCAAACCGGGCATCCGATTTGGATTCCGTCAGTTCTGACAAGTCACTTTCATCTCCCAGGTCGTGTTGGAATGATCGGCACGGCCATCCGACGGTATTTCAGGTTTTAGACCCCCGGACCCGACCTGGCAGTTCATTTAAACTAAGTGTATTTTGAAAATGAACGTTTGAGCGCCGAGCTCAAACCGGGCATCCGATTTGGATTCCGTCAGTTCTGACAAGTCACTTTCATCTCCCAGGTCGTGTTGGAATGATCGGCACGGCCATCCGACCGGTATTTCAGGTTTTAGACCCCCGGACCCGACCTGGCAGTTCATTTAAACTAAGTGTATTTTGAAAATGAACTTTGAGCGCCGAGCTCAAACCGGGCATCCGATTTGGATTCCGTCAGTTCTGACAAGTCACTTTCATCTCCCAGGTCGTGTTGGAATGATCGGCACGGCCATCCGACCGGTATTTCAGGTTTTAGACCCCCGGACCCGACCTGGCAGTTCATTTAAACTAAGTGTATTTTGAAAATGAACTTTGAGCGCCGAGCTCAAACCGGGCATCCGATTTGGATTCCGTCAGTTCTGACAAGTCACTTTCATCTCCCAGGTCGTGTTGGAATGATCGGCACGGCCATCCGACCGGTATTTCAGGTTTTAGACCCCCGGACCCGACCTGGCAGTTCATTTAAACTAAGTGTATTTTGAAAATGAACGTTTGAGCGCCGAGCTCAAACCGGGCATCCGATTTGGATTCCGTCAGTTCTGACAAGTCACTTTCATCTCCCAGGTCGTGTTGGAATGATCGGCACGGCCATCCGACCGGTATTTCAGGTTTTAGACCCCCGGACCCGACCTGGCAGTTCATTTAAACTAAGTGTATTTTGAAAATGAACGTTGAGCGCCGAGCTCAAACCGGGCATCCGATTTGGATTCCGTCAGTTCTGACAAGTCACTTTCATCTCCCAGGTCGTGTTGGAATGATCGGCACGGCCATCCGACCGGTATTTCAGGTTTTAGACCCCCGGACCCGACCTGGCAGTTCATTTAAACTAAGTGTATTTTGAAAATGAACGTTTGAGCGCCGAGCTCAAACCGGGCATCCGATTTGGATTCCGTCAGTTCTGACAAGTCACTTTCATCTCCCAGGTCGTGTTGGAATGATCGGCACGGCCATCCGACCGGTATTTCAGGTTTTAGACCCCCGGACCCGACCTGGCAGTTCATTTAAACTAAGTGTATTTTGAAAATGAACGTTTGAGCGCCGAGCTCAAACCGGGCATCCGATTTGGATTCCGTCAGTTCTGACAAGTCACTTTCATCTCCCAGGTCGTGTTGGAATGATCGGCACGGCCATCCGACCGGTATTTCAGGTTTTAGACCCCCGGACCCGACCTGGCAGTTCATTTAAACTAAGTGTATTTTGAAAATGAACGTTTGAGCGCCGAGCTCAAACCGGGCATCCGATTTGGATTCCGTCAGTTCTGACAAGTCACTTTCATCTCCCAGGTCGTGTTGGAATGATCGGCACGGCCATCCGACCGGTATTTCAGGTTTTAGACCCCCGGACCCGACCTGGCAGTTCATTTAAACTAAGTGTATTTTGAAAATGAACTTTGAGCGCCGAGCTCAAACCGGGCATCCGATTTGGATTCCGTCAGTTCTGACAAGTCACTTTCATCTCCCAGGTCGTGTTGGAATGATCGGCACGGCCATCCGACCGGTATTTCAGGTTTTAGACCCCCGGACCCGACCTGGCAGTTCATTTAAACTAAGTGTATTTTGAAAATGAACGTTTGAGCGCCGAGCTCAAACCGGGCATCCGATTTGGATTCCGTCAGTTCTGACAAGTCACTTTCATCTCCCAGGTCGTGTTGGAATGATCGGCACGGCCATCCGACCGGTATTTCAGGTTTTAGACCCCCGGACCCGACCTGGCAGTTCATTTAAACTAAGTGTATTTTGAAAATGAACTTTGAGCGCCGAGCTCAAACCGGGCATCCGATTTGGATTCCGTCAGTTCTGACAAGTCACTTTCATCTCCCAGGTCGTGTTGGAATGATCGGCACGGCCATCCGACCGGTATTTCAGGTTTTAGACCCCCGGACCCGACCTGGCAGTTCATTTAAACTAAGTGTATTTTGAAAATGAACGTTTGAGCGCCGAGCTCAAACCGGGCATCCGATTTGGATTCCGTCAGTTCTGACAAGTCACTTTCATCTCCCAGGTCGTGTTGGAATGATCGGCACGGCCATCCGACCGGTATTTCAGGTTTTAGACCCCCGGACCCGACCTGGCAGTTCATTTAAACTAAGTGTATTTTGAAAATGAACTTTGAGCGCCGAGCTCAAACCGGGCATCCGATTTGGATTCCGTCAGTTCTGACAAGTCACTTTCATCTCCCAGGTCGTGTTGGAATGATCGGCACGGCCATCCGACCGGTATTTCAGGTTTTAGACCCCCGGACCCGACCTGGCAGTTCATTTAAACTAAGTGTATTTTGAAAATGAACGTTTGAGCGCCGAGCTCAAACCGGGCATCCGATTTGGATTCCGTCAGTTCTGACAAGTCACTTTCATCTCCCAGGTCGTGTTGGAATGATCGGCACGGCCATCCGACCGGTATATCAGGTTTTAGACCCCCGGACCCGACCTGGCAGTTCATTTAAACTAAGTGTATTTTGAAAATGAACTTTGAGCGCCGAGCTCAAACCGGGCATCCGATTTGGATTCCGTCAGTTCTGACAAGTCACTTTCATCTCCCAGGTCGTGTTGGAATGATCGGCACGGCCATCCGACCGGTATTTCAGGTTTTAGACCCCCGGACCCGACCTGGCAGTTCATTTAAACTAAGTGTATTTTGAAAATGAACTTTGAGCGCCGAGCTCAAACCGGGCATCCGATTTGGATTCCGTCAGTTCTGACAAGTCACTTTCATCTCCCAGGTCGTGTTGGAATGATCGGCATGGCCATCCGACCGGTATTTCAGGTTTTAGACCCCCGGACCCGACCTGGCAGTTCATTTAAACTAAGTGTATTTTGAAAATGAACGTTTGAGCGCCGAGCTCAAACCGGGCATCCGATTTGGATTCCGTCAGTTCTGACAAGTCACTTTCATCTCCCAGGTCGTGTTGGAATGATCGGCACGGCCATCCGACCGGTATTTCAGGTTTTAGACCCCCGGACCCGACCTGGCAGTTCATTTAAACTAAGTGTATTTTGAAAATGAACTTTGAGCGCCGAGCTCAAACCGGGCATCCGATTTGGATTCCGTCAGTTCTGACAAGTCACTTTCATCTCCCAGGTCGTGTTGGAATGATCGGCACGGCCATCCGACCGGTATTTCAGGTTTTAGACCCCCGGACCCGACCTGGCAGTTCATTTAAACTAAGTGTATTTTGAAAATGAACTTTGAGCGCCGAGCTCAAACCGGGCATCCGATTTGGATTCCGTCAGTTCTGACAAGTCACTTTCATCTCCCAGGTCGTGTTGGAATGATCGGCACGGCCATCCGACGGTATTTCAGGTTTTAGACCCCCGGACCCGACCTGGCAGTTCATTTAAACTAAGTGTATTTTGAAAATGAACTTTGAGCGCCGAGCTCAAACCGGGCATCCGATTTGGATTCCGTCAGTTCTGACAAGTCACTTTCATCTCCCAGGTCGTGTTGGAATGATCGGCACGGCCATCCGACCGGTATTTCAGGTTTTAGACCCCCGGACCCGACCTGGCAGTTCATTTAAACTAAGTGTATTTTGAAAATGAACGTTTGAGCGCCGAGCTCAAACCGGGCATCCGATTTGGATTCCGTCAGTTCTGACAAGTCACTTTCATCTCCCAGGTCGTGTTGGAATGATCGGCACGGCCATCCGACCGGTATTTCAGGTTTTAGACCCCCGGACCCGACCTGGCAGTTCATTTAAACTAAGTGTATTTTGAAAATGAACTTTGAGCGCCGAGCTCAAACCGGGCATCCGATTTGGATTCCGTCAGTTCTGACAAGTCACTTTCATCTCCCAGGTCGTGTTGGAATGATCGGCACGGCCATCCGACCGGTATTTCAGGTTTTAGACCCCCGGACCCGACCTGGCAGTTCATTTAAACTAAGTGTATTTTGAAAATGAACTTTGAGCGCCGAGCTCAAACCGGGCATCCGATTTGGATTCCGTCAGTTCTGACAAGTCACTTTCATCTCCCAGGTCGTGTTGGAATGATCGGCACGGCCATCCGACCGGTATTTCAGGTTTTAGACCCCCGGACCCGACCTGGCAGTTCATTTAAACTAAGTGTATTTTGAAAATGAACTTTGAGCGCCGAGCTCAAACCGGGCATCCGATTTGGATTCCGTCAGTTCTGACAAGTCACTTTCATCTCCCAGGTCGTGTTGGAATGATCGGCACGGCCATCCGACCGGTATTTCAGGTTTTAGACCCCCGGACCCGACCTGGCAGTTCATTTAAACTAAGTGTATTTTGAAAATGAACTTTGAGCGCCGAGCTCAAACCGGGCATCCGATTTGGATTCCGTCAGTTCTGACAAGTCACTTTCATCTCCCAGGTCGTGTTGGAATGATCGGCATGGCCATCCGACCGGTATTTCAGGTTTTAGACCCCCGGACCCGACCTGGCAGTTCATTTAAACTAAGTGTATTTTGAAAATGAACGTTTGAGCGCCGAGCTCAAACCGGGCATCCGATTTGGATTCCGTCAGTTCTGACAAGTCACTTTCATCTCCCAGGTCGTGTTGGAATGATCGGCACGGCCATCCGACCGGTATTTCAGGTTTTAGACCCCCGGACCCGACCTGGCAGTTCATTTAAACTAAGTGTATTTTGAAAATGAACTTTGAGCGCCGAGCTCAAACCGGGCATCCGATTTGGATTCCGTCAGTTCTGACAAGTCACTTTCATCTCCCAGGTCGTGTTGGAATGATCGGCACGGCCATCCGACCGGTATTTCAGGTTTTAGACCCCCGGACCCGACCTGGCAGTTCATTTAAACTAAGTGTATTTTGAAAATGAACGTTTGAGCGCCGAGCTCAAACCGGGCATCCGATTTGGATTCCGTCAGTTCTGACAAGTCACTTTCATCTCCCAGGTCGTGTTGGAATGATCGGCACGGCCATCCGACCGGTATTTCAGGTTTTAGACCCCCGGACCCGACCTGGCAGTTCATTTAAACTAAGTGTATTTTGAAAATGAACGTTTGAGCGCCGAGCTCAAACCGGGCATCCGATTTGGATTCCGTCAGTTCTGACAAGTCACTTTCATCTCCCAGGTCGTGTTGGAATGATCGGCACGGCCATCCGACCGGTATTTCAGGTTTTAGACCCCCGGACCCGACCTGGCAGTTCATTTAAACTAAGTGTATTTTGAAAATGAACTTTGAGCGCCGAGCTCAAACCGGGCATCCGATTTGGATTCCGTCAGTTCTGACAAGTCACTTTCATCTCCCAGGTCGTGTTGGAATGATCGGCACGGCCATCCGACCGGTATTTCAGGTTTTAGACCCCCGGACCCGACCTGGCAGTTCATTTAAACTAAGTGTATTTTGAAAATGAACTTTGAGCGCCGAGCTCAAACCGGGCATCCGATTTGGATTCCGTCAGTTCTGACAAGTCACTTTCATCTCCCAGGTCGTGTTGGAATGATCGGCACGGCCATCCGACCGGTATTTCAGGTTTTAGACCCCCGGACCCGACCTGGCAGTTCATTTAAACTAAGTGTATTTTGAAAATGAACTTTGAGCGCCGAGCTCAAACCGGGCATCCGATTTGGATTCCGTCAGTTCTGACAAGTCACTTTCATCTCCCAGGTCGTGTTGGAATGATCGGCACGGCCATCCGACCGGTATTTCAGGTTTTAGACCCCCGGACCCGACCTGGCAGTTCATTTAAACTAAGTGTATTTTGAAAATGAACGTTTGAGCGCCGAGCTCAAACCGGGCATCCGATTTGGATTCCGTCAGTTCTGACAAGTCACTTTCATCTCCCAGGTCGTGTTGGAATGATCGGCACGGCCATCCGACCGGTATTTCAGGTTTTAGACCCCCGGACCCGACCTGGCAGTTCATTTAAACTAAGTGTATTTTGAAAATGAACGTTTGAGCGCCGAGCTCAAACCGGGCATCCGATTTGGATTCCGTCAGTTCTGACAAGTCACTTTCATCTCCCAGGTCGTGTTGGAATGATCGGCACGGCCATCCGACCGGTATTTCAGGTTTTAGACCCCCGGACCCGACCTGGCAGTTCATTTAAACTAAGTGTATTTTGAAAATGAACTTTGAGCGCCGAGCTCAAACCGGGCATCCGATTTGGATTCCGTCAGTTCTGACAAGTCACTTTCATCTCCCAGGTCGTGTTGGAATGATCGGCACGGCCATCCGACCGGTATTTCAGGTTTTAGACCCCCGGACCCGACCTGGCAGTTCATTTAAACTAAGTGTATTTTGAAAATGAACTTTGAGCGCCGAGCTCAAACCGGGCATCCGATTTGGATTCCGTCAGTTCTGACAAGTCACTTTCATCTCCCAGGTCGTGTTGGAATGATCGGCACGGCCATCCGACCGGTATTTCAGGTTTTAGACCCCCGGACCCGACCTGGCAGTTCATTTAAACTAAGTGTATTTTGAAAATGAACTTTGAGCGCCGAGCTCAAACCGGGCATCCGATTTGGATTCCGTCAGTTCTGACAAGTCACTTTCATCTCCCAGGTCGTGTTGGAATGATCGGCACGGCCATCCGACCGGTATTTCAGGTTTTAGACCCCCGGACCCGACCTGGCAGTTCATTTAAACTAAGTGTATTTTGAAAATGAACGTTTGAGCGCCGAGCTCAAACCGGGCATCCGATTTGGATTCCGTCAGTTCTGACAAGTCACTTTCATCTCCCAGGTCGTGTTGGAATGATCGGCACGGCCATCCGACCGGTATTTCAGGTTTTAGACCCCCGGACCCGACCTGGCAGTTCATTTAAACTAAGTGTATTTTGAAAATGAACGTTTGAGCGCCGAGCTCAAACCGGGCATCCGATTTGGATTCCGTCAGTTCTGACAAGTCACTTTCATCTCCCAGGTCGTGTTGGAATGATCGGCACGGCCATCCGACCGGTATTTCAGGTTTTAGACCCCCGGACCCGACCTGGCAGTTCATTTAAACTAAGTGTATTTTGAAAATGAACGTTGAGCGCCGAGCTCAAACCGGGCATCCGATTTGGATTCCGTCAGTTCTGACAAGTCACTTTCATCTCCCAGGTCGTGTTGGAATGATCGGCACGGCCATCCGACCGGTATTTCAGGTTTTAGACCCCCGGACCCGACCTGGCAGTTCATTTAAACTAAGTGTATTTTGAAAATGAACTTTGAGCGCCGAGCTCAAACCGGGCATCCGATTTGGATTCCGTCAGTTCTGACAAGTCACTTTCATCTCCCAGGTCGTGTTGGAATGATCGGCACGGCCATCCGACCGGTATTTCAGGTTTTAGACCCCCGGACCCGACCTGGCAGTTCATTTAAACTAAGTGTATTTTGAAAATGAACTTTGAGCGCCGAGCTCAAACCGGGCATCCGATTTGGATTCCGTCAGTTCTGACAAGTCACTTTCATCTCCCAGGTCGTGTTGGAATGATCGGCACGGCCATCCGACCGGTATTTCAGGTTTTAGACCCCCGGACCCGACCTGGCAGTTCATTTAAACTAAGTGTATTTTGAAAATGAACTTTGAGCGCCGAGCTCAAACCGGGCATCCGATTTGGATTCCGTCAGTTCTGACAAGTCACTTTCATCTCCCAGGTCGTGTTGGAATGATCGGCACGGCCATCCGACCGGTATTTCAGGTTTTAGACCCCCGGACCCGACCTGGCAGTTCATTTAAACTAAGTGTATTTTGAAAATGAACGTTGAGCGCCGAGCTCAAACCGGGCATCCGATTTGGATTCCGTCAGTTCTGACAAGTCACTTTCATCTCCCAGGTCGTGTTGGAATGATCGGCACGGCCATCCGACCGGTATTTCAGGTTTTAGACCCCCGGACCCGACCTGGCAGTTCATTTAAACTAAGTGTATTTTGAAAATGAACGTTTGAGCGCCGAGCTCAAACCGGGCATCCGATTTGGATTCCGTCAGTTCTGACAAGTCACTTTCATCTCCCAGGTCGTGTTGGAATGATCGGCACGGCCATCCGACCGGTATTTCAGGTTTTAGACCCCCGGACCCGACCTGGCAGTTCATTTAAACTAAGTGTATTTTGAAAATGAACGTTGAGCGCCGAGCTCAAACCGGGCATCCGATTTGGATTCCGTCAGTTCTGACAAGTCACTTTCATCTCCCAGGTCGTGTTGGAATGATCGGCACGGCCATCCGACCGGTATTTCAGGTTTTAGACCCCCGGACCCGACCTGGCAGTTCATTTAAACTAAGTGTATTTTGAAAATGAACGTTTGAGCGCCGAGCTCAAACCGGGCATCCGATTTGGATTCCGTCAGTTCTGACAAGTCACTTTCATCTCCCAGGTCGTGTTGGAATGATCGGCACGGCCATCCGACCGGTATTTCAGGTTTTAGACCCCCGGACCCGACCTGGCAGTTCATTTAAACTAAGTGTATTTTGAAAATGAACGTTTGAGCGCCGAGCTCAAACCGGGCATCCGATTTGGATTCCGTCAGTTCTGACAAGTCACTTTCATCTCCCAGGTC
This sequence comes from Amorphophallus konjac, assembly GCA_022559845.1. NCBI lineage: Eukaryota > Viridiplantae > Streptophyta > Magnoliopsida > Alismatales > Araceae > Amorphophallus > Amorphophallus konjac. The sequence continues at coordinate 76,929,083 of CM040123.1, read as the reverse complement.
GTGTTGGAATGATCGGCACGGCCATCCGACCGGTATTTCAGGTTTTAGACCCCCGGACCCGACCTGGCAGTTCATTTAAACTAAGTGTATTTTGAAAATGAACTTTGAGCGCCGAGCTCAAACCGGGCATCCGATTTGGATTCCGTCAGTTCTGACAAGTCACTTTCATCTCCCAGGTCGTGTTGGAATGATCGGCACTGGCCATCCGACCGGTATTTCAGGTTTTAGACCCCCGGACCCGACCTGGCAGTTCATTTAAACTAAGTGTATTTTGAAAATGAACTTTGAGCGCCGAGCTCAAACCGGGCATCCGATTTGGATTCCGTCAGTTCTGACAAGTCACTTTCATCTCCCAGGTCGTGTTGGAATGATCGGCACGGCCATCCGACCGGTATTTCAGGTTTTAGACCCCCGGACCCGACCTGGCAGTTCATTTAAACTAAGTGTATTTTGAAAATGAACTTTGAGCGCCGAGCTCAAACCGGGCATCCGATTTGGATTCCGTCAGTTCTGACAAGTCACTTTCATCTCCCAGGTCGTGTTGGAATGATCGGCACGGCCATCCGACCGGTATTTCAGGTTTTAGACCCCCGGACCCGACCTGGCAGTTCATTTAAACTAAGTGTATTTTGAAAATGAACTTTGAGCGCCGAGCTCAAACCGGGCATCCGATTTGGATTCCGTCAGTTCTGACAAGTCACTTTCATCTCCCAGGTCGTGTTGGAATGATCGGCACGGCCATCCGACCGGTATTTCAGGTTTTAGACCCCCGGACCCGACCTGGCAGTTCATTTAAACTAAGTGTATTTTGAAAATGAACGTTTGAGCGCCGAGCTCAAACCGGGCATCCGATTTGGATTCCGTCAGTTCTGACAAGTCACTTTCATCTCCCAGGTCGTGTTGGAATGATCGGCACGGCCATCCGACCGGTATTTCAGGTTTTAGACCCCCGGACCCGACCTGGCAGTTCATTTAAACTAAGTGTATTTTGAAAATGAACTTTGAGCGCCGAGCTCAAACCGGGCATCCGATTTGGATTCCGTCAGTTCTGACAAGTCACTTTCATCTCCCAGGTCGTGTTGGAATGATCGGCACGGCCATCCGACCGGTATTTCAGGTTTTAGACCCCCGGACCCGACCTGGCAGTTCATTTAAACTAAGTGTATTTTGAAAATGAACGTTTGAGCGCCGAGCTCAAACCGGGCATCCGATTTGGATTCCGTCAGTTCTGACAAGTCACTTTCATCTCCCAGGTCGTGTTGGAATGATCGGCACGGCCATCCGACCGGTATTTCAGGTTTTAGACCCCCGGACCCGACCTGGCAGTTCATTTAAACTAAGTGTATTTTGAAAATGAACGTTTGAGCGCCGAGCTCAAACCGGGCATCCGATTTGGATTCCGTCAGTTCTGACAAGTCACTTTCATCTCCCAGGTCGTGTTGGAATGATCGGCACGGCCATCCGACCGGTATTTCAGGTTTTAGACCCCCGGACCCGACCTGGCAGTTCATTTAAACTAAGTGTATTTTGAAAATGAACTTTGAGCGCCGAGCTCAAACCGGGCATCCGATTTGGATTCCGTCAGTTCTGACAAGTCACTTTCATCTCCCAGGTCGTGTTGGAATGATCGGCACGGCCATCCGACCGGTATTTCAGGTTTTAGACCCCCGGACCCGACCTGGCAGTTCATTTAAACTAAGTGTATTTTGAAAATGAACTTTGAGCGCCGAGCTCAAACCGGGCATCCGATTTGGATTCCGTCAGTTCTGACAAGTCACTTTCATCTCCCAGGTCGTGTTGGAATGATCGGCACGGCCATCCGACCGGTATTTCAGGTTTTAGACCCCCGGACCCGACCTGGCAGTTCATTTAAACTAAGTGTATTTTGAAAATGAACTTTGAGCGCCGAGCTCAAACCGGGCATCCGATTTGGATTCCGTCAGTTCTGACAAGTCACTTTCATCTCCCAGGTCGTGTTGGAATGATCGGCACGGCCATCCGACCGGTATTTCAGGTTTTAGACCCCCGGACCCGACCTGGCAGTTCATTTAAACTAAGTGTATTTTGAAAATGAACTTTGAGCGCCGAGCTCAAACCGGGCATCCGATTTGGATTCCGTCAGTTCTGACAAGTCACTTTCATCTCCCAGGTCGTGTTGGAATGATCGGCACGGCCATCCGACCGGTATTTCAGGTTTTAGACCCCCGGACCCGACCTGGCAGTTCATTTAAACTAAGTGTATTTTGAAAATGAACTTTGAGCGCCGAGCTCAAACCGGGCATCCGATTTGGATTCCGTCAGTTCTGACAAGTCACTTTCATCTCCCAGGTCGTGTTGGAATGATCGGCACGGCCATCCGACCGGTATTTCAGGTTTTAGACCCCCGGACCCGACCTGGCAGTTCATTTAAACTAAGTGTATTTTGAAAATGAACTTTGAGCGCCGAGCTCAAACCGGGCATCCGATTTGGATTCCGTCAGTTCTGACAAGTCACTTTCATCTCCCAGGTCGTGTTGGAATGATCGGCACGGCCATCCGACCGGTATTTCAGGTTTTAGACCCCCGGACCCGACCTGGCAGTTCATTTAAACTAAGTGTATTTTGAAAATGAACTTTGAGCGCCGAGCTCAAACCGGGCATCCGATTTGGATTCCGTCAGTTCTGACAAGTCACTTTCATCTCCCAGGTCGTGTTGGAATGATCGGCACGGCCATCCGACCGGTATTTCAGGTTTTAGACCCCCGGACCCGACCTGGCAGTTCATTTAAACTAAGTGTATTTTGAAAATGAACGTTTGAGCGCCGAGCTCAAACCGGGCATCCGATTTGGATTCCGTCAGTTCTGACAAGTCACTTTCATCTCCCAGGTCGTGTTGGAATGATCGGCACGGCCATCCGACCGGTATTTCAGGTTTTAGACCCCCGGACCCGACCTGGCAGTTCATTTAAACTAAGTGTATTTTGAAAATGAACGTTTGAGCGCCGAGCTCAAACCGGGCATCCGATTTGGATTCCGTCAGTTCTGACAAGTCACTTTCATCTCCCAGGTCGTGTTGGAATGATCGGCACGGCCATCCGACCGGTATTTCAGGTTTTAGACCCCCGGACCCGACCTGGCAGTTCATTTAAACTAAGTGTATTTTGAAAATGAACTTTGAGCGCCGAGCTCAAACCGGGCATCCGATTTGGATTCCGTCAGTTCTGACAAGTCACTTTCATCTCCCAGGTCGTGTTGGAATGATCGGCACGGCCATCCGACCGGTATTTCAGGTTTTAGACCCCCGGACCCGACCTGGCAGTTCATTTAAACTAAGTGTATTTTGAAAATGAACTTTGAGCGCCGAGCTCAAACCGGGCATCCGATTTGGATTCCGTCAGTTCTGACAAGTCACTTTCATCTCCCAGGTCGTGTTGGAATGATCGGCACGGCCATCCGACCGGTATTTCAGGTTTTAGACCCCCGGACCCGACCTGGCAGTTCATTTAAACTAAGTGTATTTTGAAAATGAACGTTTGAGCGCCGAGCTCAAACCGGGCATCCGATTTGGATTCCGTCAGTTCTGACAAGTCACTTTCATCTCCCAGGTCGTGTTGGAATGATCGGCACGGCCATCCGACCGGTATTTCAGGTTTTAGACCCCCGGACCCGACCTGGCAGTTCATTTAAACTAAGTGTATTTTGAAAATGAACTTTGAGCGCCGAGCTCAAACCGGGCATCCGATTTGGATTCCGTCAGTTCTGACAAGTCACTTTCATCTCCCAGGTCGTGTTGGAATGATCGGCACGGCCATCCGACCGGTATTTCAGGTTTTAGACCCCCGGACCCGACCTGGCAGTTCATTTAAACTAAGTGTATTTTGAAAATGAACGTTGAGCGCCGAGCTCAAACCGGGCATCCGATTTGGATTCCGTCAGTTCTGACAAGTCACTTTCATCTCCCAGGTCGTGTTGGAATGATCGGCACGGCCATCCGACCGGTATTTCAGGTTTTAGACCCCCGGACCCGACCTGGCAGTTCATTTAAACTAAGTGTATTTTGAAAATGAACTTTGAGCGCCGAGCTCAAACCGGGCATCCGATTTGGATTCCGTCAGTTCTGACAAGTCACTTTCATCTCCCAGGTCGTGTTGGAATGATCGGCAAGGCCATCCGACCGGTATTTCAGGTTTTAGACCCCCGGACCCGACCTGGCAGTTCATTTAAACTAAGTGTATTTTGAAAATGAACTTTGAGCGCCGAGCTCAAACCGGGCATCCGATTTGGATTCCGTCAGTTCTGACAAGTCACTTTCATCTCCCAGGTCGTGTTGGAATGATCGGCACGGCCATCCGACCGGTATTTCAGGTTTTAGACCCCCGGACCCGACCTGGCAGTTCATTTAAACTAAGTGTATTTTGAAAATGAACTTTGAGCGCCGAGCTCAAACCGGGCATCCGATTTGGATTCCGTCAGTTCTGACAAGTCACTTTCATCTCCCAGGTCGTGTTGGAATGATCGGCACGGCCATCCGACCGGTATTTCAGGTTTTAGACCCCCGGACCCGACCTGGCAGTTCATTTAAACTAAGTGTATTTTGAAAATGAACTTTGAGCGCCGAGCTCAAACCGGGCATCCGATTTGGATTCCGTCAGTTCTGACAAGTCACTTTCATCTCCCAGGTCGTGTTGGAATGATCGGCACGGCCATCCGACCGGTATTTCAGGTTTTAGACCCCCGGACCCGACCTGGCAGTTCATTTAAACTAAGTGTATTTTGAAAATGAACTTTGAGCGCCGAGCTCAAACCGGGCATCCGATTTGGATTCCGTCAGTTCTGACAAGTCACTTTCATCTCCCAGGTCGTGTTGGAATGATCGGCACGGCCATCCGACCGGTATTTCAGGTTTTAGACCCCCGGACCCGACCTGGCAGTTCATTTAAACTAAGTGTATTTTGAAAATGAACTTTGAGCGCCGAGCTCAAACCGGGCATCCGATTTGGATTCCGTCAGTTCTGACAAGTCACTTTCATCTCCCAGGTCGTGTTGGAATGATCGGCACGGCCATCCGACCGGTATTTCAGGTTTTAGACCCCCGGACCCGACCTGGCAGTTCATTTAAACTAAGTGTATTTTGAAAATGAACTTTGAGCGCCGAGCTCAAACCGGGCATCCGATTTGGATTCCGTCAGTTCTGACAAGTCACTTTCATCTCCCAGGTCGTGTTGGAATGATCGGCACGGCCATCCGACCGGTATTTCAGGTTTTAGACCCCCGGACCCGACCTGGCAGTTCATTTAAACTAAGTGTATTTTGAAAATGAACTTTGAGCGCCGAGCTCAAACCGGGCATCCGATTTGGATTCCGTCAGTTCTGACAAGTCACTTTCATCTCCCAGGTCGTGTTGGAATGATCGGCACGGCCATCCGACCGGTATTTCAGGTTTTAGACCCCCGGACCCGACCTGGCAGTTCATTTAAACTAAGTGTATTTTGAAAATGAACGTTTGAGCGCCGAGCTCAAACCGGGCATCCGATTTGGATTCCGTCAGTTCTGACAAGTCACTTTCATCTCCCAGGTCGTGTTGGAATGATCGGCACGGCCATCCGACCGGTATTTCAGGTTTTAGACCCCCGGACCCGACCTGGCAGTTCATTTAAACTAAGTGTATTTTGAAAATGAACGTTGAGCGCCGAGCTCAAACCGGGCATCCGATTTGGATTCCGTCAGTTCTGACAAGTCACTTTCATCTCCCAGGTCGTGTTGGAATGATCGGCACGGCCATCCGACCGGTATTTCAGGTTTTAGACCCCCGGACCCGACCTGGCAGTTCATTTAAACTAAGTGTATTTTGAAAATGAACGTTTGAGCGCCGAGCTCAAACCGGGCATCCGATTTGGATTCCGTCAGTTCTGACAAGTCACTTTCATCTCCCAGGTCGTGTTGGAATGATCGGCACGGCCATCCGACCGGTATTTCAGGTTTTAGACCCCCGGACCCGACCTGGCAGTTCATTTAAACTAAGTGTATTTTGAAAATGAACTTTGAGCGCCGAGCTCAAACCGGGCATCCGATTTGGATTCCGTCAGTTCTGACAAGTCACTTTCATCTCCCAGGTCGTGTTGGAATGATCGGCACGGCCATCCGACGGTATTTCAGGTTTTAGACCCCCGGACCCGACCTGGCAGTTCATTTAAACTAAGTGTATTTTGAAAATGAACGTTTGAGCGCCGAGCTCAAACCGGGCATCCGATTTGGATTCCGTCAGTTCTGACAAGTCACTTTCATCTCCCAGGTCGTGTTGGAATGATCGGCATGGCCATCCGACCGGTATTTCAGGTTTTAGACCCCCGGACCCGACCTGGCAGTTCATTTAAACTAAGTGTATTTTGAAAATGAACTTTGAGCGCCGAGCTCAAACCGGGCATCCGATTTGGATTCCGTCAGTTCTGACAAGTCACTTTCATCTCCCAGGTCGTGTTGGAATGATCGGCACGGCCATCCGACCGGTATTTCAGGTTTTAGACCCCCGGACCCGACCTGGCAGTTCATTTAAACTAAGTGTATTTTGAAAATGAACGTTTGAGCGCCGAGCTCAAACCGGGCATCCGATTTGGATTCCGTCAGTTCTGACAAGTCACTTTCATCTCCCAGGTCGTGTTGGAATGATCGGCACGGCCATCCGACCGGTATTTCAGGTTTTAGACCCCCGGACCCGACCTGGCAGTTCATTTAAACTAAGTGTATTTTGAAAATGAACTTTGAGCGCCGAGCTCAAACCGGGCATCCGATTTGGATTCCGTCAGTTCTGACAAGTCACTTTCATCTCCCAGGTCGTGTTGGAATGATCGGCACGGCCATCCGACCGGTATTTCAGGTTTTAGACCCCCGGACCCGACCTGGCAGTTCATTTAAACTAAGTGTATTTTGAAAATGAACGTTTGAGCGCCGAGCTCAAACCGGGCATCCGATTTGGATTCCGTCAGTTCTGACAAGTCACTTTCATCTCCCAGGTCGTGTTGGAATGATCGGCACGGCCATCCGACCGGTATTTCAGGTTTTAGACCCCCGGACCCGACCTGGCAGTTCATTTAAACTAAGTGTATTTTGAAAATGAACGTTGAGCGCCGAGCTCAAACCGGGCATCCGATTTGGATTCCGTCAGTTCTGACAAGTCACTTTCATCTCCCAGGTCGTGTTGGAATGATCGGCACGGCCATCCGACCGGTATTTCAGGTTTTAGACCCCCGGACCCGACCTGGCAGTTCATTTAAACTAAGTGTATTTTGAAAATGAACTTTGAGCGCCGAGCTCAAACCGGGCATCCGATTTGGATTCCGTCAGTTCTGACAAGTCACTTTCATCTCCCAGGTCGTGTTGGAATGATCGGCACGGCCATCCGACCGGTATTTCAGGTTTTAGACCCCCGGACCCGACCTGGCAGTTCATTTAAACTAAGTGTATTTTGAAAATGAACTTTGAGCGCCGAGCTCAAACCGGGCATCCGATTTGGATTCCGTCAGTTCTGACAAGTCACTTTCATCTCCCAGGTCGTGTTGGAATGATCGGCACTGGCCATCCGACCGGTATTTCAGGTTTTAGACCCCCGGACCCGACCTGGCAGTTCATTTAAACTAAGTGTATTTTGAAAATGAACTTTGAGCGCCGAGCTCAAACCGGGCATCCGATTTGGATTCCGTCAGTTCTGACAAGTCACTTTCATCTCCCAGGTCGTGTTGGAATGATCGGCACGGCCATCCGACCGGTATTTCAGGTTTTAGACCCCCGGACCCGACCTGGCAGTTCATTTAAACTAAGTGTATTTTGAAAATGAACTTTGAGCGCCGAGCTCAAACCGGGCATCCGATTTGGATTCCGTCAGTTCTGACAAGTCACTTTCATCTCCCAGGTCGTGTTGGAATGATCGGCACGGCCATCCGACCGGTATTTCAGGTTTTAGACCCCCGGACCCGACCTGGCAGTTCATTTAAACTAAGTGTATTTTGAAAATGAACTTTGAGCGCCGAGCTCAAACCGGGCATCCGATTTGGATTCCGTCAGTTCTGACAAGTCACTTTCATCTCCCAGGTCGTGTTGGAATGATCGGCACGGCCATCCGACCGGTATTTCAGGTTTTAGACCCCCGGACCCGACCTGGCAGTTCATTTAAACTAAGTGTATTTTGAAAATGAACGTTTGAGCGCCGAGCTCAAACCGGGCATCCGATTTGGATTCCGTCAGTTCTGACAAGTCACTTTCATCTCCCAGGTCGTGTTGGAATGATCGGCACGGCCATCCGACCGGTATTTCAGGTTTTAGACCCCCGGACCCGACCTGGCAGTTCATTTAAACTAAGTGTATTTTGAAAATGAACTTTGAGCGCCGAGCTCAAACCGGGCATCCGATTTGGATTCCGTCAGTTCTGACAAGTCACTTTCATCTCCCAGGTCGTGTTGGAATGATCGGCACGGCCATCCGACCGGTATTTCAGTTTTAGACCCCCGGACCCGACCTGGCAGTTCATTTAAACTAAGTGTATTTTGAAAATGAACTTTGAGCGCCGAGCTCAAACCGGGCATCCGATTTGGATTCCGTCAGTTCTGACAAGTCACTTTCATCTCCCAGGTCGTGTTGGAATGATCGGCACGGCCATCCGACCGGTATTTCAGGTTTTAGACCCCCGGACCCGACCTGGCAGTTCATTTAAACTAAGTGTATTTTGAAAATGAACTTTGAGCGCCGAGCTCAAACCGGGCATCCGATTTGGATTCCGTCAGTTCTGACAAGTCACTTTCATCTCCCAGGTCGTGTTGGAATGATCGGCACGGCCATCCGACCGGTATTTCAGGTTTTAGACCCCCGGACCCGACCTGGCAGTTCATTTAAACTAAGTGTATTTTGAAAATGAACTTTGAGCGCCGAGCTCAAACCGGGCATCCGATTTGGATTCCGTCAGTTCTGACAAGTCACTTTCATCTCCCAGGTCGTGTTGGAATGATCGGCACGGCCATCCGACCGGTATTTCAGGTTTTAGACCCCCGGACCCGACCTGGCAGTTCATTTAAACTAAGTGTATTTTGAAAATGAACTTTGAGCGCCGAGCTCAAACCGGGCATCCGATTTGGATTCCGTCAGTTCTGACAAGTCACTTTCATCTCCCAGGTCGTGTTGGAATGATCGGCACGGCCATCCGACCGGTATTTCAGGTTTTAGACCCCCGGACCCGACCTGGCAGTTCATTTAAACTAAGTGTATTTTGAAAATGAACTTTGAGCGCCGAGCTCAAACCGGGCATCCGATTTGGATTCCGTCAGTTCTGACAAGTCACTTTCATCTCCCAGGTCGTGTTGGAATGATCGGCACGGCCATCCGACCGGTATTTCAGGTTTTAGACCCCCGGACCCGACCTGGCAGTTCATTTAAACTAAGTGTATTTTGAAAATGAACTTTGAGCGCCGAGCTCAAACCGGGCATCCGATTTGGATTCCGTCAGTTCTGACAAGTCACTTTCATCTCCCAGGTCGTGTTGGAATGATCGGCACGGCCATCCGACCGGTATTTCAGGTTTTAGACCCCCGGACCCGACCTGGCAGTTCATTTAAACTAAGTGTATTTTGAAAATGAACGTTTGAGCGCCGAGCTCAAACCGGGCATCCGATTTGGATTCCGTCAGTTCTGACAAGTCACTTTCATCTCCCAGGTCGTGTTGGAATGATCGGCACGGCCATCCGACCGGTATTTCAGGTTTTAGACCCCCGGACCCGACCTGGCAGTTCATTTAAACTAAGTGTATTTTGAAAATGAACTTTGAGCGCCGAGCTCAAACCGGGCATCCGATTTGGATTCCGTCAGTTCTGACAAGTCACTTTCATCTCCCAGGTCGTGTTGGAATGATCGGCACGGCCATCCGACCGGTATTTCAGGTTTTAGACCCCCGGACCCGACCTGGCAGTTCATTTAAACTAAGTGTATTTTGAAAATGAACTTTGAGCGCCGAGCTCAAACCGGGCATCCGATTTGGATTCCGTCAGTTCTGACAAGTCACTTTCATCTCCCAGGTCGTGTTGGAATGATCGGCACGGCCATCCGACCGGTATTTCAGGTTTTAGACCCCCGGACCCGACCTGGCAGTTCATTTAAACTAAGTGTATTTTGAAAATGAACTTTGAGCGCCGAGCTCAAACCGGGCATCCGATTTGGATTCCGTCAGTTCTGACAAGTCACTTTCATCTCCCAGGTCGTGTTGGAATGATCGGCACGGCCATCCGACCGGTATTTCAGGTTTTAGACCCCCGGACCCGACCTGGCAGTTCATTTAAACTAAGTGTATTTTGAAAATGAACTTTGAGCGCCGAGCTCAAACCGGGCATCCGATTTGGATTCCGTCAGTTCTGACAAGTCACTTTCATCTCCCAGGTCGTGTTGGAATGATCGGCACGGCCATCCGACCGGTATTTCAGGTTTTAGACCCCCGGACCCGACCTGGCAGTTCATTTAAACTAAGTGTATTTTGAAAATGAACTTTGAGCGCCGAGCTCAAACCGGGCATCCGATTTGGATTCCGTCAGTTCTGACAAGTCACTTTCATCTCCCAGGTCGTGTTGGAATGATCGGCACGGCCATCCGACCGGTATTTCAGGTTTTAGACCCCCGGACCCGACCTGGCAGTTCATTTAAACTAAGTGTATTTTGAAAATGAACGTTTGAGCGCCGAGCTCAAACCGGGCATCCGATTTGGATTCCGTCAGTTCTGACAAGTCACTTTCATCTCCCAGGTCGTGTTGGAATGATCGGCACGGCCATCCGACCGGTATTTCAGGTTTTAGACCCCCGGACCCGACCTGGCAGTTCATTTAAACTAAGTGTATTTTGAAAATGAACTTTGAGCGCCGAGCTCAAACCGGGCATCCGATTTGGATTCCGTCAGTTCTGACAAGTCACTTTCATCTCCCAGGTCGTGTTGGAATGATCGGCACGGCCATCCGACGGTATTTCAGGTTTTAGACCCCCGGACCCGACCTGGCAGTTCATTTAAACTAAGTGTATTTTGAAAATGAACTTTGAGCGCCGAGCTCAAACCGGGCATCCGATTTGGATTCCGTCAGTTCTGACAAGTCACTTTCATCTCCCAGGTCGTGTTGGAATGATCGGCACGGCCATCCGACCGGTATTTCAGGTTTTAGACCCCCGGACCCGACCTGGCAGTTCATTTAAACTAAGTGTATTTTGAAAATGAACTTTGAGCGCCGAGCTCAAACCGGGCATCCGATTTGGATTCCGTCAGTTCTGACAAGTCACTTTCATCTCCCAGGTCGTGTTGGAATGATCGGCACGGCCATCCGACCGGTATTTCAGGTTTTAGACCCCCGGACCCGACCTGGCAGTTCATTTAAACTAAGTGTATTTTGAAAATGAACTTTGAGCGCCGAGCTCAAACCGGGCATCCGATTTGGATTCCGTCAGTTCTGACAAGTCACTTTCATCTCCCAGGTCGTGTTGGAATGATCGGCACGGCCATCCGACCGGTATTTCAGGTTTTAGACCCCCGGACCCGACCTGGCAGTTCATTTAAACTAAGTGTATTTTGAAAATGAACTTTGAGCGCCGAGCTCAAACCGGGCATCCGATTTGGATTCCGTCAGTTCTGACAAGTCACTTTCATCTCCCAGGTCGTGTTGGAATGATCGGCAAGGCCATCCGACCGGTATTTCAGGTTTTAGACCCCCGGACCCGACCTGGCAGTTCATTTAAACTAAGTGTATTTTGAAAATGAACTTTGAGCGCCGAGCTCAAACCGGGCATCCGATTTGGATTCCGTCAGTTCTGACAAGTCACTTTCATCTCCCAGGTCGTGTTGGAATGATCGGCACGGCCATCCGACCGGTATTTCAGGTTTTAGACCCCCGGACCCGACCTGGCAGTTCATTTAAACTAAGTGTATTTTGAAAATGAACTTTGAGCGCCGAGCTCAAACCGGGCATCCGATTTGGATTCCGTCAGTTCTGACAAGTCACTTTCATCTCCCAGGTCGTGTTGGAATGATCGGCACGGCCATCCGACCGGTATTTCAGGTTTTAGACCCCCGGACCCGACCTGGCAGTTCATTTAAACTAAGTGTATTTTGAAAATGAACTTTGAGCGCCGAGCTCAAACCGGGCATCCGATTTGGATTCCAGTTCTGACAAGTCACTTTCATCTCCCAGGTCGTGTTGGAATGATCGGCACGGCCATCCGACCGGTATTTCAGGTTTTAGACCCCCGGACCCGACCTGGCAGTTCATTTAAACTAAGTGTATTTTGAAAATGAACTTTGAGCGCCGAGCTCAAACCGGGCATCCGATTTGGATTCCGTCAGTTCTGACAAGTCACTTTCATCTCCCAGGTCGTGTTGGAATGATCGGCACGGCCATCCGACCGGTATTTCAGGTTTTAGACCCCCGGACCCGACCTGGCAGTTCATTTAAACTAAGTGTATTTTGAAAATGAACTTTGAGCGCCGAGCTCAAACCGGGCATCCGATTTGGATTCCGTCAGTTCTGACAAGTCACTTTCATCTCCCAGGTCGTGTTGGAATGATCGGCACGGCCATCCGACCGGTATTTCAGGTTTTAGACCCCCGGACCCGACCTGGCAGTTCATTTAAACTAAGTGTATTTTGAAAATGAACTTTGAGCGCCGAGCTCAAACCGGGCATCCGATTTGGATTCCGTCAGTTCTGACAAGTCACTTTCATCTCCCAGGTCGTGTTGGAATGATCGGCACGGCCATCCGACCGGTATTTCAGGTTTTAGACCCCCGGACCCGACCTGGCAGTTCATTTAAACTAAGTGTATTTTGAAAATGAACTTTGAGCGCCGAGCTCAAACCGGGCATCCGATTTGGATTCCGTCAGTTCTGACAAGTCACTTTCATCTCCCAGGTCGTGTTGGAATGATCGGCACGGCCATCCGACCGGTATTTCAGGTTTTAGACCCCCGGACCCGACCTGGCAGTTCATTTAAACTAAGTGTATTTTGAAAATGAACTTTGAGCGCCGAGCTCAAACCGGGCATCCGATTTGGATTCCGTCAGTTCTGACAAGTCACTTTCATCTCCCAGGTCGTGTTGGAATGATCGGCACGGCCATCCGACCGGTATTTCAGGTTTTAGACCCCCGGACCCGACCTGGCAGTTCATTTAAACTAAGTGTATTTTGAAAATGAACTTTGAGCGCCGAGCTCAAACCGGGCATCCGATTTGGATTCCGTCAGTTCTGACAAGTCACTTTCATCTCCCAGGTCGTGTTGGAATGATCGGCACGGCCATCCGACCGGTATTTCAGGTTTTAGACCCCCGGACCCGACCTGGCAGTTCATTTAAACTAAGTGTATTTTGAAAATGAACTTTGAGCGCCGAGCTCAAACCGGGCATCCGATTTGGATTCCGTCAGTTCTGACAAGTCACTTTCATCTCCCAGGTCGTGTTGGAATGATCGGCACGGCCATCCGACCGGTATTTCAGGTTTTAGACCCCCGGACCCGACCTGGCAGTTCATTTAAACTAAGTGTATTTTGAAAATGAACGTTGAGCGCCGAGCTCAAACCGGGCATCCGATTTGGATTCCGTCAGTTCTGACAAGTCACTTTCATCTCCCAGGTCGTGTTGGAATGATCGGCACGGCCATCCGACCGGTATTTCAGGTTTTAGACCCCCGGACCCGACCTGGCAGTTCATTTAAACTAAGTGTATTTTGAAAATGAACTTTGAGCGCCGAGCTCAAACCGGGCATCCGATTTGGATTCCGTCAGTTCTGACAAGTCACTTTCATCTCCCAGGTCGTGTTGGAATGATCGGCACGGCCATCCGACCGGTATTTCAGGTTTTAGACCCCCGGACCCGACCTGGCAGTTCATTTAAACTAAGTGTATTTTGAAAATGAACTTTGAGCGCCGAGCTCAAACCGGGCATCCGATTTGGATTCCGTCAGTTCTGACAAGTCACTTTCATCTCCCAGGTCGTGTTGGAATGATCGGCACGGCCATCCGACCGGTATTTCAGGTTTTAGACCCCCGGACCCGACCTGGCAGTTCATTTAAACTAAGTGTATTTTGAAAATGAACTTTGAGCGCCGAGCTCAAACCGGGCATCCGATTTGGATTCCGTCAGTTCTGACAAGTCACTTTCATCTCCCAGGTCGTGTTGGAATGATCGGCACTGGCCATCCGACGGTATTTCAGGTTTTAGACCCCCGGACCCGACCTGGCAGTTCATTTAAACTAAGTGTATTTTGAAAATGAACTTTGAGCGCCGAGCTCAAACCGGGCATCCGATTTGGATTCCGTCAGTTCTGACAAGTCACTTTCATCTCCCAGGTCGTGTTGGAATGATCGGCACGGCCATCCGACGGTATTTCAGGTTTTAGACCCCCGGACCCGACCTGGCAGTTCATTTAAACTAAGTGTATTTTGAAAATGAACTTTGAGCGCCGAGCTCAAACCGGGCATCCGATTTGGATTCCGTCAGTTCTGACAAGTCACTTTCATCTCCCAGGTCGTGTTGGAATGATCGGCAAGGCCATCCGACGGTATTTCAGGTTTTAGACCCCCGGACCCGACCTGGCAGTTCATTTAAACTAAGTGTATTTTGAAAATGAACGTTTGAGCGCCGAGCTCAAACCGGGCATCCGATTTGGATTCCGTCAGTTCTGACAAGTCACTTTCATCTCCCAGGTCGTGTTGGAATGATCGGCACGGCCATCCGACCGGTATTTCAGGTTTTAGACCCCCGGACCCGACCTGGCAGTTCATTTAAACTAAGTGTATTTTGAAAATGAACGTTTGAGCGCCGAGCTCAAACCGGGCATCCGATTTGGATTCCATCAGTTCTGACAAGTCACTTTCATCTCCCAGGTCGTGTTGGAATGATCGGCACGGCCATCCGACCGGTATTTCAGGTTTTAGACCCCCGGACCCGACCTGGCAGTTCATTTAAACTAAGTGTATTTTGAAAATGAACTTTGAGCGCCGAGCTCAAACCGGGCATCCGATTTGGATTCCGTCAGTTCTGACAAGTCACTTTCATCTCCCAGGTCGTGTTGGAATGATCGGCACGGCCATCCGACCGGTATTTCAGGTTTTAGACCCCCGGACCCGACCTGGCAGTTCATTTAAACTAAGTGTATTTTGAAAATGAACGTTGAGCATTGAGCTCAAACCGGGCGTCCGATTTAGATTCCGTCAGTTCTGACAAGTCACTTTCATCTCCGAGGTCGTGTTGAAATGATCGGCATGGCCACCTGACCGGTATTTCAGGTTTTAGACCCCCGGACCCGACTTGGCAGTTCTTTTAAACTAAGTGTATTTTGAAAATGAACTTTGAGTGCCAAGCTCAAACCGGGCATCCGATTTGGATTCCGTCAGTTCTGACAAGTCACTTTCATCTCCCAGGTCGTGTTGGAACTATCGGCACGGCCATATGACTGGTATTTCATGTTTTATTCCCCCGGACCCGACCTGGCAGTTCATTTAAACTAAGTGTGTTTTGAAAATGAACGTTGAGTGCCGAGCTCAAACCGGGCATCCGATTTGGATTCTGTCAGTTCTAACTCGCAGGTCGTGTTGGAACGATCGGCACGGCCATCCGACCCTCGAACCCTGGATTTTCTCTATTCTTCTAAACTAACTGAGTTTTGAAAACTAGGGAGTTTTAAAATTTCAAATGAACATAATTGAGTAATTCCATCAAAATAAAAACATAGTAAACACTCACCTGTGCGGCCTGTGCTGTGGTGGTGGTGGATCACTGAGGGACCATTCCCCCCTGGGAGAGGAGGCCACTGATTGCCTGCACAATGATTGCCTACTGGCTAGAGATCTCCTGTTGGAACTGCTGCTGCTGCCGCTGCAAATCAGAAATCTGCGATCGGACCATGTCCATCATGTCACTGGCAGAAGCGCTGGAGGCAACGGAAGGTATAGTGAAGGCACTGCTACTGGTTTGGGTAGAGCTAGAACTCGCACACGATGATATCACCGCGCTAGCATCTAGGCTCTCCCCAAAATCATATAGTCGGCCTTTCTTCGGTACGCCAGCTGCTGCCACCCACTCCACCGGATCGAACTCCGACTGCTGCGTGTCTCCCTCCCCATACTTCTCTATCACTACTTTGCTATATGTTTCCTACAAATTGAATAAAATAACTAGTCAATTTCATATGAATTACATGCCGATTTAAATGAACGGTACAAGTTACATATGTAGATAAACTTACCGCTGTTGACTTAGTTGTCTCACTCACAAATTGATTAGTCCCCTTCTTTTTGTGTGTTCTGTCGAACACCTCGAGGAACGACGGAGGTCGATTAAGCTCCACAGCCTGTTATACAATTCATAGTAAAAAAAAGTCAAATATTGGGATAAATTGTAAGAAGATAAATTGTTATATTACTTACCAATTTTTGTTTATGAGCCGCATAAGAGATGGACCCACTCGTATGCAAATTTGAACCTGGTTTTGATGCCCTGTTTGCTTTGGCTTTTTCAGACTTTTCTATCCACTTGGGGTCGATAAAATGATCACAAGATATCTCCCAATCCTCCTGCCTCATCCATAGAGGGCGGTGCGCCTTCCACAATTGTCGGTCTTCACTCCCCCCACTCAATTTTTTAGCATGTGCTCGGGCCTCATGTATTTTCCTCTTGTAACTTGACTGCATAGTAGACTCCCAGGCACGACGACATCTCGCCGCGTCATGTCCACACGTGAATTGAAAAGACCGCTGTAAATCAATTACTTTTCACACTTAGTATACTGTTGTAAATTGAGTTTGGGAAATACTTGAATTAAATGACGTAATTACTTACTAAGAACATGTTGTACAATGAATCGCGGACGGCCATCGGAAATTCTCTGAAAGTGGATGGTGCCCCGGGCACATGTGCCAACATGAGTTCGGTGGAATGATGGACAGCATTGTGGGGTTCAAATTTCTTACTGCAATTGCAAATGTCAAAATATTCATATTAGACAGTTGGAGGCTAATTAATGTAATATAACCTTATAGATTTACCCGGAGATCCAACACGGGCGACATCTATCATGGGCCGTGCCTCCATCGTGACGACTGCCGGCATCGTCAAGTGGCTGACTGGTGGGGGTGTGCCCTGTACAAGTGGGAGGTGGTGGGAGGGCATTGGGATCTGTAAGAATAGATCTTCACAAGTAAAACTAAGTGTATTACAGATCTTTGAAATAACATAATTAATTTTCATAAGTGCACAACAGGTGGGAGGCCACTGAGACCTGCAAGAATTAATTTTCATAAGTAAAACAAATATTGGAGAATTTAAATTAAAATATACATACCTGTAGCGGGAGATGGTGGGGGTGGCGTCTGCACAATAGGTGAGAGGCCACTGAGACTTGCAAGAATTAATTTTCATAAGTAAAACAAATATTGTGAACTTTAAATTAAAATATACATACCTGCAGTGGGAGGTGGTGGGGGTGGCGTCTGCACAATAGGTGGGAGGCCACTGAGACCTGCAATAATTAATTTTCATAAGTAAAATAAATATTGGGAACTTTAAATTAAAATATACATACCTGCAGCGGGAGGTGGTGGGGGTGGCGTCTGCACAACAGGTAGGAGGCCACTGAGACCTGCAAGAATTAATTTTCATAAGTAAAACAAATATTGGGAACTTTAAATTAAAATATACATACCTACAGCGGGAGGTGGTGGGGGTGGTGTCTGCACAATAGGTGGGAGGCCACTGAGACCTGCAAGAATTAATTTTCATAAGTAAAACAAATATTGGGAACTTTAAATTAAAATATACATACCTGCAGCGGGAGGTGATGGGGGTGGCGTCTGCACAACAGGTGGGAGGCCACTGAGACTTGCAAGAATTAATTTTCATAAGTAAAACAAATATTGGGAACTTTAAATTAAAATATACATACCTGCAGTGGGAGGTGGTGGGGGTGGCGTCTGCACAACAGGTGGGAGGCCACTGATACCTGCAAGAATTAATTTTCATGTGGAGTGATACAGATATTACGAACTTATAATTAAAATATACATACCTGCAGCGGGAGGTGGTCGGGGTGACATCTGCACAATAGGTGGGAGGCCACTGACACCTGCAAGATTTAATTTTCATAAGTAAAACAAATATTGGAGAATTTAAATTAAAATATACATACCTGCAGCGGAAAGTGGTGGGGATGGCATCTGCACAACAGGCAACGAACCGACACTTGAACCTAAAAAAAATTCTTTTAGGCTAGTAAATGATGTAAATATTTATATAGCTAAATTTTTTAATAGATATACCTGTGCCCGAAGAAGACGCCAAACAGGAGGGAGTAGAGCCCTTGTCACTGCCCTGTCTCCTCCCACTCCCAGTACGACCTCCTCGAACCATTTCTTTATTACTAACAAAAAAATTAATACATATTAATCCTCAATTGCACAAGACTAAAATCTCTGTTATTACAAATTATGCAAAAAGGTAAGGATATCTCACTAAATTATGAAAACGTGCCTCCCTCATGTTGATGATATATCTAGCTCATCATCAACTTCGTCATCCATAGTAGCCTCATCAGATTCAAACTCTTCGTCTTCATCTGATTCTTCCTCCCCTT
Source organism: Amorphophallus konjac (assembly GCA_022559845.1). Lineage (NCBI taxonomy): Eukaryota > Viridiplantae > Streptophyta > Magnoliopsida > Alismatales > Araceae > Amorphophallus > Amorphophallus konjac. Next base: position 76,910,476 of record CM040123.1, on the reverse strand, counting down.
TAACATCAACATTTAGCTCCATCGGATCGACTTCTTCCACTTCATCTCGCGTACGTAATGACAGTGGCTCATCAGATTCGTCCAGATTAAACCTAGAGGAACCGACAACGCCAACTTTGTTTGATTGATAATATTCAGCACTAGCAACCTCTGAGACATCTCCACTCATAGTTAACTCATAAGTGGGAAAGAGTTTTGAATTAACCCTACAAACTGCCCACCAATCTCTATTCTTGGATGATGGATAGCTTGAATAGTACACTTGCTGGACTTGTGCGGCTAAAATGAACGGTTCATAGGTCTTAAGTTTAGACCGATGCTTGACATCGACAATCCCATAATTTGTGTCATGTCGAACAGAACTAGGATCAAACCATTGACACTTAAATATGCATACATGATTGTCTTGTCCCAAATACTGAAGTTCTAAGACTTCTTCAAGAATACCATAGTAGTCCAATTCCACTTCATTGTATAAACTTCCCTTCACAGATACGCCACTGTTCATCGTAGACTTACTTCACCCATAATCCCTTGTATGAAATTTGTATCCATTCACAATATATCCTGGATAGGCACGTGTCTGGTTCGAGGGGCCATAACTTATCTGTTGTACTCTTTGATCAGTAATGAGACCTTGTTCAACCTATATTCAAATTAGAGTAGTTAAAATAATAACAATTACCTCAACATACGTAAATACAAACATATATAATCAACGATGACACTAACTCAGTTTCTCAGCCATTTGGCAAAAAACTTCTCGCGTTCTTTTTCAATCTCCACGTCCTGGATATTTGGGCATTTTTCAGCTAATTCTGAATCAAATTACCTGCAATATAAATGCACTACTACTTTAAATGAACTGCAGAAGAAGGATGAATAACTTATGGACTTGCTGAAAATGTGAGTTAAGAACTTACTCAACATAAGGTTCAATCTCGAGGCAATTCAGAAGAATATATATCTCAGCGGCGTGAAACTCTCTATCTTCGAGCGTGCGAGTCAAGCAACGTCCGAACGCACGTCCAGGATGTTTAAATATGGAGATTCGATCGGACGATTCATCCACTCCCCCATCATCATTACGTGGAGGTCGAGTACGATGAGTTTGAATCTCTGGCTCAAAGTACATAGAACAGAAGTTTGAAATTTCTTCAAGAATCTCTGGCTCAACGTCAGACCTCCCTCGATTGATAAAGGGTGCATTAAGATTGAATAGAGCTGGGCTGCCAGCCATCCGAGTAGTTTAGCTTTTTGATTGTACTTCATAGCTTTATATTTTGCTATATTTTGAGTCTCTTTGTCCTAACAAGACATCCTAACAATATATCTGAGTAAGATTACATAAATTAAAATAAAATGAAACAACATATAAATATGAAATTAAATTTTTACTTACTGTTTATTTGAAAAAACTTATTTGATTCTTTCGTTCCCTTTCCCTCGGTCGATTATCCTACGATGAATACAACAATATATTAAATAAAATAAAAAATAATTATTATATGTACATGTGTGAGACGGGTGTGTGCGTGTGCCTGTGAGGGGGGGGCAACGGAAGCCCTGCGGCCAACGGTAGAGGGAGAGGGGGGCCTGCGGCCAACGGTAGAGGGAGAGGGAGAGGGGGGCTGAGGTGTGTGCGTGTGTTTGTGTCTGTGTGTGCGTGTGTGTGTCTGCGAGGGGGAGGGGGGCCACAGACAGGGGAAGAGAGGGCAGTGGAGGGGGTGGGGAAGGGCGGCCAGAGGGAGTGAGGGAGCGGGAGAGGGGAGAGGGAGAGGGAGTGAGGGAGCGGGACAGGGGAGAGGGAGAGGGATTGAGTGAGGGGGAACAGGATCGAGAGAGGGAGAGGGATTGAGTGAGGGAAGGGAACAGGATAAGGAGAGGGAGACCACTTATCGGCGACGACGACGGCAATGATGGGAGGAGGCTGGCGGCGACGGCAACCGTGAGAAGAGGATGATGGCGGCGAGAGTGACGACGACCGTAAGAGGGAGGGAGGTTGGCGAATGGCGGCGACGGCGAGGATGGCGGGGCCTCCGGCGACGGCGGCTCCGGCGAGGACGGCGGCTCCGGCGGCGACGACCGCAAGTAGAGGAGAAAGAGAGAGTGAGAGGGAGAGTGGGGGGGTGGAAATGGGGGCGGGTGGAAGGGGTGGGAGGAAGGGGTCGATGGTGGCGGGGGATGAAATTTTGAGACGGAAATACGGATGGAACTTAGTTCCGTCTGAAATTTCAAACGGATTCATTTCCGTCTGAATATCCGTCCCAAATTTGTGATGTATAATAAAGACGGAATATATTCCGTTTATACTTATAGACGGATCTTCAGAGAGAGTATAGTATGTCCTTAATAGAGATGGAATTTGTGACGGAAGCTAATCCGTCACAAATACAGACGGATTTTAAGACGAAAAATATCCGTCTGAAATATCCGTCTGTATTCCCGCTTTTTCTAGTAGTGTTTACGGATAGTGTCTTGACTATCACGCCCCGAGCCTTTATGACAGCGGAAGACTCGCTCGAGAAACGTGAACAGTCGGCATGGTAAGCCTTGTAAGCAAGAATGACCAGAGCGCAAGACAATCACACACATAAATGCAATTGCACATTATTTTAATCAAACTCCAACTTATTTCATTGATAATCAAATATTCAAATACAATAATTTTCAACTTCTTTCAACCTATCAGACTCAAGAAATATGAAAATTACAGAGACTCGATCTAAACAATATAGACTTTCCTAAGTCATCACTCTCATCTTGACAACACTTTCATTCACTCTCGGACCCACTACTTGTATAGCCCGAATCTGAATTCGAATCACTTTAATTCCCTGAAAAGAATAGAAATAGGTAATGAGCACACTTGCCCAGTAGGTATCTTCGCATCAACATGATTAGCACTATTTAAGTAATTAGCATTTTAGCTCTAAAGAAATAAGGTAAAATCATGCGAATGCGATCAATCACGCGGTTAACCAAAGTAACAAGATGATCATGTAAGATAGAATGAGAGCAAGAATGAACTAGCAAGAATGTAACAAGTATGATCAAGAATGTATCATGGCCTTTCATGAACAAGAATGCACTTTCACTTTTCACTTTCATAACCATAAAGGTTACGCACGAGAACGTCAATCATGTAGCAATTCACTAGATTTTCACGAGTGCTCATAGATTTCACTTATTTATAAAGAAAGTACTCCCAGCGTAATGCGACGCCAGTAGCATCATACCCCATAGTTTATAATAGTATGTTTCCGACAATCAGCCGAGGGGACTAGCATAGAGCCCTTGGACACAATCAGCGCCCGAACTGCATCTTCACGTATAAATCAAGCTACTTCCATGAGTGTATCAATAACGTATGGCAAAGAATGTAATAAGTTCAATCAATAAGCTTATGACAATAATTATCAAAGAACGAATGCTTCAATTAAGAATATGAGAGATCAAGAATGAATTAAGATAATGTTATGCTTATGGAAACAAATCGACAGCATAACAGTACATTTCTTTAACTTCTATTCATTATATTAAGTTTCTTGATCAATATGATAAGTCTTAGACCATTATCAAGCCATCTAGGAACTTTAGAATATCAACCCTTGGGTCAAACCTCGGGTTAACTAGCTCAAGCATTGTGACGGTCAAGTACTGGGCCGTTACACTCATGTGACGCACCAGTAGTGGGCCGTTACATTAGTCTGAATCCAGAAATAGTAAAATAGACTTAGTGAAATGTGACGGTCGTATATTGGGCCGTTAGATTCTCCTAACAGTCCAGTATAGATCCGTTACATTGCTAGAACCAGAAACATCGATAGTGTAATCTACTAAATAGGCTTTAATGGTACAACCAACTCGGCGTCCTAGTGGGAATCCCAGGCTCGCAGAGAATTACTGAGGCCCTGAAACAAGATTTCCCAGTCCATTGGAAGGAATATCTAATAGAGAGGTCCTCATGTCCAAGAATAATATTCCTATAGTGCAAAAGCGTAAACTAATGGTCATATACCGGAATATATGCCATGTACTTAAAGAAAATGACTCTATTGATGTAGAGAGAATGTGTAGTAACGTGAAACCAAGATAAAACTCCGTCAATATATCATTGAAAACCATGATTTAGATACAAAACTATAGAATTTTGGCAAATGAAATTAACATAACGTAAAATAACTTAAGATATCTTAATCATGCAATTTCTATTATGAATCAGTAAACAAACTTAAAGTCATGATAACAGGTCCAAACTTAGCTATCTAAGCTTATTTATAAGTAAACTTAACTGGTTACCATTCTGCCTCTGGCTGGCAGAACACAGGGGTCTGACGGTCTAATAAGAGCGCGTCACAGTACCTGTGACGGTTTATCAAGGGGCCGTTACCATAGTGTAACGCTCCTGTTATGGTGCGTCAGAGACAAGAGAGGAATTAAAATGCAACAGAGGGTGTGACGGCTTATCGTAAGGCTGTTAAAATGCTGTGACGGTCTAAGTATGATGCGTCAGAGTCCCTACTAACAGCAATAGATAAAAAGATCCAAGGTTTCAACTTACATCATGTCTAGAAATCATATATAAACTTTCACATGATGGAATGAAGGCTAAGCTACTAGTATGCATGGGTTTTCTGTGAATTTGACAAGAAAGTTCCTTTTAACTTAGTTAGGGCTAAGAATACTCATGTATGCATGACTCTACTAAAACATGAAATCCATGATCTATAGTGCATGAAATCAAAAACAATCAGAGGTCTTTTATCCTTAACAAGATATTTTTTCCAATCATGAGATGACCTACCGCTTAACTGGGCTTTAAACTTCTAATTTGAGCCTGAAAGACGTGCCATAGTTCTCCCTTTCCAGTGAGTTTCTAGAAACTTCTCGCTACTCTAGCTCCTCAGCTTCTTGACCTAAGGACGTGAAATTTTGAGAGTAAGAAGATGAAACTACGGGGAACAAAAAGTTCTAAAGGACTGAACTCTAATTACCTCGTTTAGGCATTCTAATTCCCTGATCTTCAGTGGTCTTTTGCTCTGAATTCTGGGCTGCTATGACTGAATCAGCGACTTTAGAAGCCCCTATCGTCTTAGTTACTTGATCTCCTAGCACAAAATTTGGAGAACTATTAGTCTAAAGTATACTAAACAAAATCTTCTAAAGAATTTACCCGAAATTATGACTCCTTACCTTGATTCTTCACGAGCTAAAAGTAAGGGTCGCTCAGTTTAGAACTAGGTTCTATTTATAGGGTTTGGGCTAGGGTTTGAAGATTAGATTGATTCTAGAGTCCTTAATTTGCCAGAACCTAATCCCTAAGAGTCCTTAGTAACCTTACAAGCTCTCCCAATTAGGTCTCTTGTAGATATGATCCCAAAGTTCCAATCTTTGTACTCGTTCTTCCATTCACGGAACTATCAGGGCGTAACGCATCAGTCTAGGTTCGTTACGTGGCTGTGGCAGTCGCACGATAGACCGCTACATCCAACGTGCACAGACTTCAACATAACTCAAACTGTTTTGTTAATTATCCATATTATTATCCATAAAAATGGTATTTATCCTTAAAATACGTAAATAGGCTAAATAACCTTCTAGAATATGGGCCAAACTTAATGGGCTTGGTCCTTTAACCTATTGGATTTCAATTATCAAAGCTAGATTAATTACTTAACATAAATTGGGCCGTATAATGATTGATTTAATCTAATATTTATTTATTAATCCTTTTGGGTCTTTAAAATTCCCAAAAAATAATTAAATATACCAAAGTTAATTTATAAAAATTCTGGGGTCTTACACCCTCCCCCACTTAAGAGAATTTGGTCTCCAAATTCAATATATAAGTTTTTATGGAGAGTGTACGTATTTTAATGTATTAATAATTAACGTAAGGCAAATGGGTTAAGAGAGTACCTTTTATCATATTACCTCCCTCGTCTAGAATGGCATTTAATCGACCTCGCTTCCCGCGTCCGTTGTTATCCCTTGATGATTGTCCGTTGATGAAAGGACATAGGGGCAAGCGATGTTCCCGGCTTTCACATTTGAGACAAGCGCCGAGACGCTTCCAACATTGTTCTGCCGAGTGCCCAAACTTTTCACAAAATGAGCAAGGTGCCACGGCTTGCTCCTTCTCTTCTTTAACTTTCTCGTTCTTTCCATTTCCATTTCCATTTCTTTTTCCATTTCTTTTTCCATTACCGTTCCCATTACGGAACCTCTTAATGTGATGATCTTCATCCTCATCCACTTCTTTCTCTTCTTGCCTATCATGTTTTCAGCTTGACCCCTCTCCTCGGAGCCTCTCCACCTTCTCCATGGTTCTTTCACATAGATGCGCTCTTTGTACCATCTCGGTATAGGTGCGGATATTCTGGGTTCCAAGTTGTTGGATAAATACGGTCCTTAAACCATCCATAAATCGGTTGGCTTTCAATAAATCCGTGCTTACCAAGTGAGGAGCATAAGGTCCTAGTCGAGAGAATTGTAATTCATATTCTGCCACAGACATCGCGCCTTGTTTTAAGGAGGCAAATTCCATAGCCATTCTCTCCTTTACATGCTCGGAAAAGTACTTGGCACGGAATAGGGTAAGAAAACCCTCCCATGTATGAGGTGCGTCTGCAGGTGGCGTTGGAATGGATTTCAACCATGTACGAGCATCCTTGTTGAGTTGGAACGTGGCAAGTCAAACCTTCTCCTGGTCGGTGCATTGCATGACATCGAATATTCGATTCATTTCGTCGATCCAATTTTCCGCTTCATCCGGGTTAGAAGATCCAGAGAATCGTGGAGGATTTAAACTTCAGAAATTACCGTGCAAGTTACTCGCGCCAGCCCTTCCACCGGCTTGGGCCACTGTTTGTAGGGCTTGAGTAAGTCCCGCAACAGTTTGCTGCATCTCGTCCCAGTTTATACGATGAGCCATTGAGAATCAAGGTACCTGAAAATCATGGACATTTTAGTTATTTAAAGTCGGGAAGATTTATCCTAAGATAATTTTTATATAACTATCTCATCCCGGGCTCCACCCAATTCTCACATGGGTATGGAAATTTCTTCCTTAGTTCATAGGTATGGGTCCTTAAACCTTGGACTTATCCTATGACATGACTCTTCTTCCTAAGTCCTGAGACTTAGGCTCTGATACCAACTTAACAGTCACGCCCTGAGCCTTTATGACAGCGGAAGACTCGCTTGAGAAACGTGAACAGCCGGCATGGTAAGCCTTGCAAGCAAGAATGACCAGAGCGCAAGACAATCACACACATAAATATAATTGCACATTATTTTAATCAAACTCCAACTTATTTCACTGACAATCAAATATTCAAATATAATAACTTTCAACTTCTTTCAACCTATCAGACTCAAGAAATAAGAAAATTACAGAGACTCGATCTAAACAATATAGACTTTCCAAAGTCTTCACTCTCATCTTGACAACACTTTCATTCACTCTCGAACCCGCTACTTGTATAGCCCGAATCCGAATTCGAATTACTTTCATTCCCTGAAAAGAATAGAAATAGGTAATGAGAACACTTGCCCAGTAGGTATCTTCGCATCAACATGATTAGCACTATTTAAGTAATTAGCATTTTAGCTCTAAAGAAATAAGGTAAAATCATGTGAATGCGATCAATCACGCGGTTAAACCAAAGTAACAAGATGATCATGTAAGATAGAATGAGAGCAAGAATGAACCAGCAAGAATGTGACAAGTATGATCAAGAATGTATCATGGCCTTTCATGAACAAGAATGCACTTTCACTTTTCACTTTCATAACCATAAAGATTACGCACGAGAACGTCAATCATGTAGCAATTCACTAGATTTTCACGAGTGCTCATGGATTTCACTTATTTATAAAGAAAGTACTCTCAGCGTAATGCGACGCCAGTAGCATCATATCCCATGGTTTATAATAGTATGTTTCCGGCAATCAGCCGAGGGGACTAGCATAGAGCCCTTGGACACAATCAGCGCCCGAACTGCATCTTCACGTATAAATCAAGCTACTTCCATGAGTGTATCAATAACGTATGGCCAAGAATGTAATAAATTCAATCAATAAGCTTATGACAACAATTATCAAAGAACGAATGCTTCAATTAAGAATATGAGAGATCAAGAATGAATTAAGACAATGTTATGCTTATGGAAACAAATCGGCAGCATAATGGTACATTTCTTTAACTTCCATTCATTATATTAAGTTTCTTGATCAATATGATAAGTCTTAGACCATTATCAAGCCATCTAGGAACTTTAGAATATCAACCCTTGGGTCAAACCTCGGGTTAACTAGCTCAAGCATTGTGACAGTCAAGTACTGGGCCATTACACTCATGTGACGCACCAGTAGTGGGCCGTTACATTAGTTTGAATCCAGAAATAGCAAAATAGACTTAGTGAAATGTGACGGTCGTATATTGGGCCGTTAGATTCTCCTGACGGTCCAGTATAGATCTGTTACATTGCTAGAACCAGAAACATCGATAGTGTAATCTACTAAATGGGCTTTAATGGTACAACCAACTCGGCGTCCTAGTAGGAATCCCAGGCTCGTAGAGAATTACGGAGGCCTTGAAACAAGATTTCCTAATCCATTGGAAGGAATATCCAATAGAGAGGTTCTCATGTCCAAGAATAATATTCCTATAGTGTAAAAGTGTAAACTAATGGTCATATATCAGAATATATGCCATGTACTTAAAGAAAATGACTCTATTGATATAGAGAGAATGTGTAGTAACGTGAAACCAAGATAAAACTCCGTCAATACATCATTGAAAACCATGATTTAGATACAAAACTATAGAATTTTGGCAAATAAAATTAACATAACTTAAAATAACTTAAGATACCTTAATCATGCAATTTCTATTATGAATCAGTAAATAAACTTAAAGTCATGATAACAGGTCCAAACTTAGCTATCTAAGCTTATTTATAAGTAAACTTAACTAGTTATCATTCTGCCGCGGGCTGGCAGAACACAGGGGTCTGACGGTCTAATAAGAGCGCATCACAGTACCTGTGACGATTTATCGAGGGGCCGTTACCGTAGTGTAACGCTCTTGTTATGATGCGTCAGAGACAAAAGAGGAATTAAAATGCAACAGAGGGTGTGACGGCTTATCGTAAGGCCGTTCAAGTGTTGTGACGGTCTAAGTATGATGCGTCAGAGTCCCTGCTAACAGCAATAGATAAAAAGATCCAAGGTTTCATCTTACATCATGTCTAGAAATCATATATAAACTTCCACATGATAGAATGAAGGCTAAGCTACTAGTATGCATGGGTTTTCTGTGAATTTGACAAGAAAGTTCCTTTTAACTTAGTTAGGGCTAAGAATACTCATGCATGCATGACTCTACTAAAACATGAAATCCATGATCTATAGTGCATGAAATCAAACATAATCAGAGAGCTTTTATCCCTAACAAGATGGTTTTGCCAATCATGAGATGACCTACCGCTTAACGGGGCTTTAAACTTCTAATTTGAGCCTGAAAGACGTGCCATAGTTCTCCCTTTCCAGTGAGTTTCCAGCAACTTCTCACTGCTCTAGCTCCTCAGCCTCTTGACCTAAGGACGTGAAATTTTGAGGGTAAGAAGATGAAACTACGGGGAACAAAAAGTTCTAAAGGACTGAACTCTAATTACCTCGTTTAGGCGTCCTAATTCCCTGATCTTCAGTGGTCTTTTGCTCTTGGTTACTTGATCTCCTAGCACGAAATTTGGAGAACTATTAGTCTAAAGTATACTAAACAAAATCTTCTAAAGAACTTACCCGAAATTATGACTCCTTACCTTGATTCTTCACGAGCCAAAAGTAAGGGTCGCTCAGTTCAGAACTAGGTTCTATTTATAGGGTTTTGGCTAGGGTTTGAAGATTAGATTGATTCTAGAGTCGTTAATTTGCCAGAACCTAATCCCTAAGAGTCCTTAGTAACCTTACAAGCTCTCCCAATTAGGTCTCTTGTAGATAGGATCCCAAAGTTCCAATCTTTGTACTCGTTCTTCCATTCACGGAACTATCAGGGCGTAACGCATCAGTCTAGGTGCGTTATGTGGCTGTGGCTGTCGCACGATAGACTACTACATCCAACGTGCACAGACTTCTACATAACTCAAACTCTTTTGTTAATTATCCATATTAGTATCCATAAAAATGGTATTTATCCTTAAAATACGTAAATAGGCTAAATAACCTTCTAGAATATGGGTCAAACTTAATGGGCTTGGTCCTTTAACCTATTGGGTTTCAATTATCAAAGCTAGTACTTAACATAAATTGGGCCTTATAATGATTGATTTAATCTAATATTTATTTATTAATCCTTTTGGGTCTTTAAAATTCCCAGAAAATAATTAAATATAACAAAAATAATTTATAAAAATTCTAGGGTCTTACATTGACCCTGATTGTCCCAGTCTAGCAATACTATTCTCGAGTATTTTCTATTTTGTGGCTTTCTTTGCATTCATTTTAATGATTTCTTTTATTTTAGCCCAGCATGCATCATACGTATCTTTTGAGCATTCATGACCCATGGTGTGTCTAAAAGTGTCTCATTTGTGAGGGATGATTGTGCGTTCATGATTTCAAGTAAGAGGAACAATTCCATTCAGAGTTAGAAGGTTCTCTCTAGTCTGTTCACCTGGTTTGATTGACTGAAGGTCCCTGTCTGGAGTTTTAGTTCATTTCTTTACTTTTTGTTGCTTGCTCCGGTCCCCTCATTGGTCCGAGGGATTGTGTTCCGCATGAGGTTGATCGTGTACTTTCTTTTCGTTTAGTTAGTTTCTCCAGACTGGCATCGTTTTGGTCGGATCATTCGTTGTGTTTGGTTCGGAGTTTTTCGAAAGATTCATATCGCTCGTTGGCAATGAAACGGGTGTCTTTTACCTTAACGCCCGCTTTTCAGTTCGCTCCGCTTCGTTTCTGCTTCATCTCCATGTTCTATTTCACTTTTGCTTCACCTCCGCTCCCTCCCCTGCAAAGAGGACGTTAAGGAGGGGCATCTGTTGACACGAGTTTTTTACCTATGAGTTGAGTCATTCCTCTTATCATCATTTGCTGATGCCTCGAGTTGTCCATTACTCATTGGACTATTTTCAGGCATGCTTTTGGGCTTATTTTATGGGTACCTCCCTCCCTGGCTAAGTCTGACCTCAGATTCGGGCTTAATGGGCTTTGATTTCACTTGGTTTTGGGGTAAACGGGCTCATTTATATCATTTTATCAATTTCAAACGTCTAGGATCCACGCGGTCTAGCGACTGGCCGTTCAGTGACTGCGCGGCCTTCTTGGAACCGTTTACTGATTTATGGTATATTTATTTTGATTTTTTGAATTTCCACCGACAAGCCTTTGCACGGTCTAAAGATAGCCGTTTACTTTCATTGAACGGCCTGTCGTCAGACCATTCAGCTCCCAGAGTCCTTAGCAGGTTGGTTTTTCAGATAATTATCTATTTATCCTATTTTTCTATATTTATCATCGACATGTGTACACGGCCTAGCATTGAACCGTTTCATTCGTTGAGTGGTCTATCATTAGACCGTTTCGTCTTGAAGAGTCCAGCATCGTGATGGCCGGTCAGTTCGGTGGATAATTGGATAATTTTTCATTTTTATTTATTTATCACCGACAGCATTTGTAACGACCCGAGAATCCGATTACCGGGAAGGCCCGATAACCCGAGACTCGCACCGCCACCCACGAGTCCGAAGACTCGGAAGGGTTAAAAGGATGGTGTGGAAACTACATAGTTATCACAAGTAATTGCAGAAATTAAACAGTTATGATATTAAGCAGGAAATAAGATAACAATTTACATGGTCCACAAAATAAAATAACCACGACAACAGTCCACGACTAGTACAGTGACAAGAAAGAAAAGTACAGCTACACGGGGCATCCCCCGGCTCAGACCTCTGGCACTACCTCTGGGCACCCGCACCACGCTGCGCTCCTGACGCGCTCCCCGAAGGTGGCGTCTCACCTGAAACACGGTGAAAACACGCAGGGAATGAGTCTCGGAACAAGACTCAGTAGGGATCACTCGAACCCTACCTCGCAAAGCGAGAAACCACTACTCTAGCGGTAGGAGAGTACCTCGGAAAGGAAAGCCCTGTACTCTACAAAGCAAGACTCTATGGCACGCAAACCGACATACGTGCTACGAAGAGAAGATCGAAGCTCAACGGTCACCGACAAACCCGAAGGTCAGAAACACACGACTGACAGTCTGACACTCCGTACTCGACAGGAGTACCACCCACTAGAAGCACAGCCGGTAGCGTCCCCTGACGTCTTACACCGCACCGCAGGTGAACCGCCTGACGTGGTAGGTCCTACCCGAGGCGCAAACACCGAAAAGTAACTCACAACAAGTGACTAGCTGGGGTCACGCCCGTCGACGTGGGTCCAACCGCCCCCAACCACGTGTGCACACACAGACCACGCGTCCTAGGTCTGGCCCTCTGACTGGTTTTCCCCCGCAGCCGGACTCTGGCTACGACGAGGGGCCTACGGTAACCGGTCCACAAACCGTCTCGAAAGGTGGGTGCCCGTACACCACTCCCAGGTGAGACCAGCACCGCGTACTGGTGGGCTACGACTAGTGGAGGGTCGCTAAAGGAGTAGACTCTCAAGTCATGGAAAACAACGCCCAAGCCCGACAACGTGCGGGAATCACCCCACGCACTAGTCCCGTCACACGGAGACCACGGTCGGAGAAAAGTAAGGTTGCCACCCTCATGGGGCAACTCAGGAAGTGGCGGTCTACCCTCAGACCGTCACTGCCAAATGGCGCTCCACTCTAGGGCCGTCACTTAAAATGGCGGTCTAAGGCGGACCGTCACTCAACACGGGGGAAAGGGAAGTAACGGCCCAGGCCCAGCGCGTTACACGGATGTAACGCGCTTAGCCTAGCGCGTTACACGCCCCTCCACGGCACAGATTCAAAAAGGGATGTAACGGCCCTGTCCGGGCGCGTTACTCACATGTAACGCACCTGGACCAGCGCGTTACATGGCCCTCACGGCTGGGGTAAACACATGAAGTAACGCACCTGCCCCAGGGCGTTACACGCATATAACACACCTAGAATGGCGCGTCACATGGCCTGACCCCCAACGGTCAAAACCAACGGTCGAAAAGCATGTGACGGCCCAGCCCAGGGGCGTCACTAGCAAACGGCGGCCAGTCGCAGGACCGTTACAGCCCTCGACCCCAAAGGCCAACACCCAGGGAAGTAACGCACCCCTCTAGGGGCGTTACAAGTATGTGACGGTCACTGGAGTGACCGTCGCTTGCCCCAGAGCACGCTACGGCGGGAAAACCCCAAAAACACCAACCACGCCCCCGTACCTCCACCGGAGAGGGAGAAAACAAGGGGGAAGACCCCTGGGGACCCCTAGCATGCATCTAAGCCACCAAAACATAGAATCATGGGCTAAAACCATAGATCGGGCGGCTCACCCCCAAAACATGGAAAAACCCCAAAAATGCCCAAACATGCCTCTCTCGGCCTCCCCGCGGCCTACAAACCACGGAAAAGAACGGCGAAGAGCTAGGGAACGTCACCCTACCTCAATGGAGCGAATGCTCCGCCTGATCGTCCACGAATCGCGAAGAATGCTTGAAAACCCTCGTTCTTCCTTAAGCTTCCCACGCTCGCCGCACGCCCCCACGACCGCCTCGCCGCCGCCCACGTCACCGCGCCGTCGCCCCGCCGCCGTCTACAGCCGGAGGGGAGCTCGCCGTGGCCAACCGGGAGGAAGAGAGGGAGAGGGAGGGAGACACGGTGGAGGAGGAAGGAGGAAGAAGAAGAGAGGAAGAAGAAGATGGTGGGGGAGAGAGAAAAGAAAAAGGGTTTTATAGAAAAACCTAGAAAATACGGAAAATACCAAAAATTAGGAAATTACACCCCCACGATCCTCGGAACGTACCGATCGCAACGGTACCACTCGTGCCCATGTGAACAGCCCGGTTCACCCGCAGCGAGCGTCCGAAGAGAAAAGCCGAAACCCGCGCCGGAAATCGGAAATCACGCACGGAAAAAGTCGCGGAACGCCTCCGGGCCTCCGAAACGACTCCCGATCGCGCCGATCCGAACACGAAAGATGTCCGAAACGAAATTTCAGACACAACAAAGCCGAACGCTCCGAAAACTAGATCCGGGACCCACGAAGAAGGATCCGAAAGGTCTGGGATATTACAGCCCTCCCCCCTTAAGGAATTTCGTCCTCGAAATTGAGAACAACCAGAGGGGAAAGAAGAGGAAGACTCACTCAAACAGATACGGGAACTGCTGACGCATCTCGTCCTCACGTTCCCAAGAAGCCTCACCACCAGAGTGTCGCTGCCACACGACCTTTACCAAGGGAATGACCTTGTTCCGCAGGCGCTGCTCTCGCCTATCCTCCACGCGGATCGGAAACTCTGGGAGAGAAAGATCTGGAGTCACCTCAGGCCAAACGGAAAACTCGAGCACATGAGAGTCATCGGGCATATACTTCCGCAACATCGAGACGTGGAACACGTCATGCACCGACGCCAACTCAGGAGGCAACTGCAACCGGTAAGCAACCTCACCGATGCGCTCCACAATCGTGAAAGGAGCAATATAGCGGGGACTCAGCTTCCCACGCCGTCCAAAACGCATCACCCCCTTCATCGGAGAAACTCTCAAGAACAAATGATCGCCCACGGCGAACTCGAGGGGCTGCCACCTACGGTCAGCATAGCTCTTCTGCCGACTCTGGGCTGCCAACATGTTCTGACGAACCAGGTGCACAACATCCACACATTGCTGCACCAATTCCGGTCCCGTCAAAACACGCTCACCCACCTCAAACCAATCGAGTGGAGTCCGACAAGGACGCCCGTACAATGCCTCATAAGGAGCCATGCCGATGCTCGAATGATAGCTGTTGTTATAGGCAAACTCCACCAACGGTAGGTGATGTATCCAACTCCCCTGCCACTCCAGGCAGCAGGATCTCAGCATGTCCTCCAAAGTCTGAATGGTCCTCTCAGACTGACCATCTGACTGTGGATGATATGCCGAGCTAAATGCCAACTCCGTGCCAAGAGCTCGCTGGAAACTCCTCCAGAATCCAGAAGGCAAAACCAACACCGGAGCCGAGGTGAGCAATCTCTTCAGCTCCCTGAAACTCTGCTCACACTCCTCGGACCAAACGAAAGGTATATCCTTCCGCGTGAGCCTAGTCATTGGGGTCGCAATGCGGGAAAAATCCTAGATAAACCGACGATAATAACCCGCAAGCCCCAAGAAACTCCGGATCTCCGTCACCGACCTCGGCCTCGGCCATTGCATCACAGCCTCGACCTTGGCGGGATCCACGGAAATGCCATCACCAGAAATCACGTGCCATAGAAAGTGCACCTCGCTGAGCCAAAACTCGCACTTGCTAAGCTTCGCATACAACTGGTGATCTCACAACGTTTGCAGTACCACACTCAAATGGTACGCGTGCTCCTCAGCAGACCGCGAATAAACAAGGATGTCATCCACGAAAATGACCACAAACTGGTCCAAATACGGATGAAACACCCTCTGCATCAAGTCCATAAAGGCAGCTGGGGCATTGGTGAGCCCAAACGGCATCACCAGAAACTCATAATGCCCGTACCTCGAACTGAATGCAGTCTTCTCCACATCGGACTCGCGAATCCTCAGCTGATAGTAACCTGACCGCAAATCAATCCGCGAGAACACT
This sequence comes from Amorphophallus konjac, assembly GCA_022559845.1. Taxonomy (NCBI): domain Eukaryota; kingdom Viridiplantae; phylum Streptophyta; class Magnoliopsida; order Alismatales; family Araceae; genus Amorphophallus; species Amorphophallus konjac. The sequence continues at coordinate 76,894,706 of CM040123.1, read as the reverse complement.
CGCGCAGACTGAAGCTGGTCGAACAAGTCATCGATCCGCGGCAACGGATACTTGTTCTTAACGGTCACTTCATTCAGCTGCCGATAGTCAATGCACAGCCGCAGACTACCGTCCTTCTTCTTCACAAACAACACGGGCGCACCCCAAGGGGAAAAACTCGGACGAATGTATCCCTTGGCCAGCAGCTCCTGCAACTGCGCCCTCAACTCCCTCAGTTCAGCGGGGGCCATACGGTAGGGAGCCTTCGCCAAAGGTCCCGCACCAGGTACAACCTCGATCACAAAATCGATCTCCCGCTGGGGAGGTAATCCAGGCAACTCCTCAGGAAAAACATCGGGAAACTCGCACACCACCGCGATGTCCTCGACATCCGGCTCCATCCGGTCAGACACAACCACTGACGCGAGAAAACCCTGACAACCTGAATCAAGCAACCGACGGGCTCGAATAGCAGAGATAAGAAATCGAGAAGAGGCGGAATGGATACCTTGGAAATAGAAGGTCCTCTTGCTCGGATGCTAGAAGTAGACCCTCTTCATCCCACAATCCACCACCGCTCCATGAGTCTCGAGCCAATCCATGCCTAGAATCACATCGTAATCCCGAAGCTGCAACGCATACAATCTGCCTGGCATACTCCGGCCATCGATCCACACCGGAACCTGGTCGAAGCAATACGGAGTGACCATAAAGTCACCCAAAGGTAACTCCACCGCCAAATCACAAGACAACTGGGTCACCGGCTCCTCGACGCTCGACGCGAAATCCTCCGAAATAAACGAATGAGACGCGCCAGAATCAAACAAAACCCGAGCCGCATAACCCAAAATCTGAACGGTACCTTCCACGAGCTGCGACGCCACTGCCTCTGCCCTGGTCAAGTGCGTGATCTGGCCTCGAGCCCTCTGCCTGCCTCCCACGCTGGCTGACCTGAGTAGCGGCGGATACTGTCCCTGCTGCTGCTGGGGAAACTGCTGCTGCGGCGGTCTCTATGGACAGTCACGCGCCATGTGCCCTGGCTGGTCACACCAAAAACAGATAATCGGCGCCGTGCACTGCCTGCCTGGGTGGGTCCCACCACACCGTGGACAAGGTCCTCGTGATCCACCCCCTGATCCCTGACGCTGCAAAGGAATCGGCTGCTGCACACTACCCGATGAAGCTTGTCCCTGATCCTTGGGCTTCTTACGGAAACCCTTCTTCAAGAACTTCTTGACCTTCGAGCTAAAAGACGCAGATCCTGTCACTGAAGCTGCCGATGCCGGTACTCCTGAACCACCCGACGCATGTTGGAAGAAACCCTACTGCTGGGTAGCCGACTGCTGGCTGCGACCTGACACGGACTGCCCCTGGCTGATCGGTCCTCGAGTCCTCTGCATATCCATCTCCAAGAAAATCGCAACACGAGACGCTGTCTCTAGATCAGTGGCCCCATTCGCGATCAAATGGTGCCTCAGCTCCAGCCTCAAGCCCTGTATAAACTGCGTGGTCCTCACCCTCTCATGCTCCATGACATGAGGTGCATACCGACCCAGCTCGACAAATCGGGCCCTGTACTGCAACACGGACATGTCACCCTGCACCAGCTCCAGAAACTCCCGCATCCGCTGCGTAGCAACGACGTCTGGACAGTACGTACGCTCGAAAGCATTGACAAAGTCACCCCACTCGACCTGCTCAAGTGGACGAAGCTGAAAGGAGGTCTTCCACTCGGAAGACCACCACCTCCGAGCCGTACCCTGCAACTGGTTGTAGGCCAACACCACTCTGTCCTCGGCAGTACTTTTCGCAGAACTGAACACCCGCTCCATCTCATCGAGCCAATCACGAGCCGCATCAGGGTCTGCCTGGCCGCTAAAGTAAGGTGGATGGAACTGCATGAAGTCCCTCACTGCTCGGCCCGGCCCACCCCTGACTGACGAGCCCTCAGCAGCCTCTCCGCCAAACTGCTGAGACATGAGATGGTACATGCCACGGAAGAAATCCTCGGCCCCCGGAGCTCTCGCAGCATCCGCGGCCTCGGTAGCTCCCAGAACTCTGCTATGCTCCTCCTGGTCCCTCTAGACCCCCTGCTGGATCTCCTGACCTCCAGCCGACTGCCCCTGCTGAGAGCGAGAACTCCTCCTCGGCGCCATCCTCGCTCCTGAAGCACAAGACAGAAAACACGGAAACGGCAATGTCAGAATAAAACACGTGGTGCCCAAGGCCAGCGTCACATGTACATCATCGCCATGGACTAGTGGACCACTACAATTACCTATGATTCCCATGTAATTCCACAACCGCGCTCTGATACCAGCTGTAACGACCCGAGAATCCGATTACCGGGAAGGCCCGATAACCCGAGACTCGCACCGCCACCCACGAGTCCGAAGACTCGGAAGGGTTAAAAGGATGGTGTGGAAACTACATAGTTATCACAAGTAATTGCAGAAATTAAACAGTTATGATATTAAGCAGGAAATAAGATAACAATTTACATGGTCCACAAAATAAAATAACCACGACAACAGTCCACGACTAGTACAGTGACAAGAAAGAAAAGTACAGCTACACGGGGCATCCCCCGGCTCAGACCTCTGGCACTACCTCTGGGCACCCGCACCACGCTGCACTCCTGACGCGCTCCCCGAAGGTGGCGTCTCACCTGAAACACGGTGAAAACACGCAGGGAATGAGTCTCAGAACAAGACTCAGTAGGGATCACTCGAACCCTACCTCGCAAAGCGAGAAACCACTACTCTAGCAGTAGGAGAGTACCTCTGAAAGGAAAGCCCTGTACTCTACAAAGCAAGACTCTACGGCACGCAAACCGACACACGTGCTGCGAAGAGAAGACCGAAGCTCAACGGTCACGACAAACCCGAAGGTCGGAAACACACGACTGACAGTCTGACACTCCGTACTCGACAGGAGTACCACCCACTAGAAGCACAGCCGGTAGCGTCCCCTGACGTCTTACACCGCACCGCAGGTGAACCGCCTGACGTGGTAGGTCCTACCCGAGGCGCAAACACCGAAAAGTAACTCACAACAAGTGACTAGCTGGGGTCACGCCCGTCGACGTGGGTCCAACCGCCCCCAACCACGTGTGCACACACAGACCACGCGTCCTAGGTCTGGCCCTCTGACTGGTTTTCCCCCGCAGCCGGACTCTGGCTACGACGAGGGGCCTACGGTAACCGGTCCACAAACCGTCTCGAAAGGTGGGTGCCCGTACACCACTCCCAGGTGAGACCAGCACCGCGTACTGGTGGGCTACGACTAGTGGAGGGTCGCTAAAGGAGTAGACTCTCAAGTCACGGAAAACAACGCCCAAGCCTGACAACGTGTGGGAATCACCCCACGCACTAGTCCCGTCACACGGAGACCACGGTCGGAGAAAAGTAAGGTTGCCACCCTCATGGGGCAACTCAGGAAGTGGCGGTCTACCCTCAGACCGTCACTGCCAAATGGCGGTCCACTCTAGGGCCGTCACTTAAAATGGCGGTCTAAGGCGGACCGTCACTCAACACGGGGGAAAGAGAAGTAACGGCCCAGGCCCAGCGCGTTACACGGATGTAACGCGCTTAGCCTAGCGCGTTACACGCCCCTCCACGGCACAGATTCAAAAAGGGATGTAATGGCCCTGTCCGGGCGCGTTACTCACATGTAACGCACCTGGACCAGCGCGTTACATGGCCCTCACGCCTGTGGTAAACACAGGAAGTAACGCTCCTGCCCCAGGGCGTTACACGCATATAACGCACCTAGAATGGCGCGTCACATGGCCTGACCCCCAACGGTCAAAACCAACGGTCGAAAAGCATGTGACGGCCTAGCCCAGGGGCGTCACTAGCAAACAGCGGCCAGTCGCAGGACCGTTACAGCCCTCGACCCCAAAGGCCAACACCCAGGGAAGTAACGCACCCCTCTAGGGGCGTTACAAGTATGTGACGGTCACTAGAGTGACCGTCGCTTGCCCCAGAGCACGCTACGGCGGGAAAACCCCAAAAACACCAACCACGCCCCCGTACCTCCACCGGAGAGGGGGAAAACAAGGGGGAAGACCCCTGGGGACCCCTAGCATGCATCTAAGCCACCAAAACATAGAATCATGGGCTAAAACCATAGATCGGGCGGCTCACCCCCAAAACATGGAAAAACCCCAAAAATGCCCAAACATGCCTCTCTCGGCCTCCCCGCGGCCTACAAACCACGGAAAAGAACGGCGAAGAGCTAGGGAACGTCACCCTACCTCAATGGAGCGAATGCTCCGCCGGATCATCCACGAATCGCGAAGAACGCTTGAAAACCCTCGTTCTTCCTTAAGCTTCCCACGCTCGCCGCACGCCCCCACGACCGCCTCGCCGCCGCCCACGTCACCGCGCCGTCGCCCCGCCGCCATCTGCAGCCGGAGGGGAGCTCGCCGTGGCCAACCGGGAGGAAGAGAGGGAGAGGGAGGGAGACACGGTGGAGGAGGAAGGAGGAAGAAGAAGAGAGGAAGAAGAAGATGGTGGGGGAGAGAGAAAAGAAAAAGGGTTTTATAGAAAAACCCGAAAAATGCGGAAAATACCAAAAATTAGGAAATTACACCCCCACGATCCTCGGAACGTACCGATCGCAACGGTACCACTCGTGCCCGTGTGAACAGCCCAGTTCACCCGCAGCGAGCGTCCGAAGAGAAAAGCCGAAACCCGCGCCGGAAATCGGAAATCACGCACGGAAAAAGCCGCGGAACGCCTCCGGGCCTCCGAAACGACTCCGGATCGCGCCGATCCGAACACGAAAGATGTCCGAAACGAAATTTCGAATACAACAGAGCCGAACGCTCCAAAAACCAGATCCGGGACCCACGAAGAAGGATCCGAAAGGTCTGGGATATTACAGCATTGGACGGCCCAACAATAAATCGTGTAATTGTCTAGGCGACCTATCGCGCGACCGTGTACTGGCTCGAAAACTGTGGATTGTTTGGGAGTTTCTCTCTCTATCTGTGGTTAATCCTCCACCTTCCTCCGCCATTTTCTCCGCAGTTTCTCAACCAAATGGGATGCCGCTTGATTTGGGTGGAAGATAAGAGGATTATCTACATATTTTATTTTGAAATCTCGGATTATTATCCACTGGAAAATCCAATTTCGAGGTTGGACTTTCAAGGGTCTATAAATATAACCCTTAGTCCAAGCTTGAAAAGGGGGGGAGATCCAACGTCGATGGCAAAGCTCTGCCGAATTCTTGAGCAAGTTGTAGCCAGGGAGGGAGGCTTTCTACATCCTTCTAAGTCTCAAGTTCAGAGAGTAGTCTTTTGTTTTGAGTCTTAGTCTTGGCGTTTAGTCTTTAGTTCACCCATTGCATGCTTCTTTTCATCATTTTCTTCCACGTTTTGCATTATTTCACATCATTTTCACACAACTCCTATCTTTTTCACGCCCTATAGGGGTTTAAAAACCACCCCCAGGTATCGCCCATTCCGCGCTATTATGTTAATTTTCCATTTGTTCTATAGTTACTACACGTTCCAGGGCTAATCTGGGTTTTATTTTCTTGTCATCTACATTATTTTGCAGGTCAGCATCAGCACAGCATGAGGCCCATCCCCTCTGGCCAGCCGGAAGGGGTGGAGGATCAAGTCCTACATCTCGGAGTTTGGCAGAATCACGCGGTGCTCCTTCGTCTGCTCAGAAGAGTACACGGCCCAGATCTGACCGTGCAATGCCTTCCTGCGGTCGTCTACGAACCCTGCTGTCGCCAGACCCGTCTTCATCCCGCTTCCTTCTTCAGCGCTGTGAGCGATCTATCGAGCGGCTGTTCCATTCCTTGAGCGGTTCTTCCCAGACCGTTTACCACCGCAGCGCTACATTTTATGGGCGAGTGCTTTCTCCCTTTCCAAGGTATGTAGTACTCTCCGGTACTGGTGTCTTGGTGGCGATCACGATCACACACACACCTCTTCATCTTTCTTCCCTTCACTTTGCTTATCTTTACATTTTGATTTAGAAAAGGAAGGTAAGAGAAAGAAAGCGGGGGGGGGGGGGGGAACATGTCAACAACAGAAAAATTCAATAATAACAGAAATAAATAAATAACTACAATAGAGTCCACTCCAATAGAAAGTACAGTCTAAGACAGAAGAACGTACCCAACACCGAGTGAACACTCAGACTGGCGAGTGTAGATGTGAAAAATGTGGATGTGTATATGCGTGCCGATCCCACAAATCACATGAATAAGCATGAAGGCATATGTGCACCAATCAAGTGAATAACATGAATATGTGGCTATGTAAACATGGTAGCATGATCATACAATCAAGACAAAGGTGATAAAAGATGTAAAAGAATACCGTGATCGCCACCAAGGAATGACAACGCCAAAAGAATATAAAATACTAAGTGCGTTGTGTACCTTGGAAAAAGAGGATGATCGCGCTCAATATCAAGATGCGGGGACTGTGTGGATTACCTCTCCTTGCCTTCCAGCCGGCTAGAAGGTAAGGGCCTCACTTTCCATGCTTTCCTGCGAAACAAACACAAAACAAGAGGTAAAACCCATTAGAAAATGCTAAGTGTAGAAATCTGCCCAAGTGCATAAAGTAGCATGAAAGATTGAGGGCAAACTTACCGGGGGAGGGTTTTTAACCCCTATGGAAGGGTGCAAACAATAGGTGTGCATATTGTGATGAGATTAACATGAAGAAATTGATTTAATATGCCATGATGAACATAGATAAACAAGGTGCAAAAGTGCATGCCACAAGAAAAACTGTGCAAACAGTGTAAAGTAGGTGCAAAGACTGATGTAAACAGTAGGGTAAACGAAGTCCAAATGGGGATAAATTTGAGATGACAGAAGACTTGAGTGTTGTAAAGAAGCAGGAACAAGAATCACTCAAAAAGGAGGTCGGGACAGAAAGTTATGACACCGGAGATTTGGGAAAAATATGGACTGTGCAGAAAATTCAGAACAGTGCACAAAATGTGCTCAAAGAATTATGAATATCTCACAAGATAGAACACCAAAAGAGGAAAGAGTGGATGCTATGGAAAGGTGGGAGTGTTGTGGTGAAACTAGGGTAGAAAGGAGAGTTTAAAACTGTAACGACCCGAGAATCCGATTACCGGGAAGGCCCGATAACCCGAGACTCGCACCGCCACCCACGAGTCCGAAGACTCGGAAGGGTTAAAAGGATGGTGTGGAAACTACATAGTTATCACAAGTAATTGCAGAAATTAAACAGTTATGATATTAAGCAGGAAATAAGATAACAATTTACATGGTCCACAAAATAAAATAACCACGACAACAGTCCACGACTAGTACAGTGACAAGAAAGAAAAGTACAGCTACACGGGGCATCCCCCGGCTCAGACCTCTGGCACTACCTCTGGGCACCCGCACCACGCTGCGCTCCTGACGCGCTCCCCGAAGGTGGCGCCTCACCTGAAACACGGTGAAAACACGCAGGGAATGAGTCTCGGAACAAGACTCAGTAGGGATCACTCGAACCCTACCTCGCAAAGCGAGAAACCACTACTCTAGCGGTAGGAGAGTACCTCGGAAAGGAAAGCCCTGTACTCTACAAAGCAAGACTCTATGGCACGCAAACCGACATACGTGCCACGAAGAGAAGATCGAAGCTCAACGGTCACCGACAAACCCGAAGGTCGGAAACACACGACTGACAGTCTGACACTCCGTACTCGACAGGAGTACCACCCACTAGAAGCACAGCCGGTAGCGTCCCCTGACGTCTTACACCGCACCGCAGGTGAACCACCTGACGTGGTAGGTCCTACCCGAGGCGCAAACACCGAAAAGTAACTCACAACAAGTGACTAGCTGGGGTCACGCCCGTCGACGTGGGTCCAACCGCCCCCAACCACGTGTGCACACACAGACCACGCGTCCTAGGTCTGGCCCTCTGACCGGTTTTCCCCCGCAGCCGGACTCTGGCTACGACGAGGGGCCTACGGTAACCGGTCCACAAACCGTCTCGAAAGGTGGGTGCCCGTACACCACTCCCAGGTGAGACCAGCACCGCGTACTGGTGGGCTACGACTAGTGGAGGGTCGCTAAAGGAGTAGACTCTCAAATCACGGAAAACAACGCCCAAGCCCGACAACGTGTGGGAATCACCCCACGCACTAGTCCCGTCACACGGAGACCACGGTCGGAGAAAAGTAAGGTTGCCACCCTCATGGGGCAACTCAGGAAGTGGCGGTCTACCCTCAGACCGTCACTGCCAAATGGCGGTCCACTCTAGGGCCGTCACTTAAAATGGCGGTCTAAGGCGGACCGTCACTCAACATGGGGGAAAGGGAAGTAACGGCCCAGGCCCAGCGCGTTACACGGATGTAACGCGCTTAGCCTAGCGCGTTACACGCCCCTCCACGGCACAGATTCAAAAAGGGATGTAACGGCCCTGCCCGGGCGCGTTACTCACATGTAACGCACCTGGACCAGCGCGTTACATGGCCCTCACGCCTGGGGTAAACACAGGAAGTAACGCTCCTGCCCCAGGGCGTTACACGCATATAACGCACCTAGAATGGCGCGTCACATGGCCTGACCCCCAACGGTCAAAACCAACGGTCGAAAAGCATGTGACAGCCCAGCCCAGGGGCGTCACTAGCAAACGGCGGCCAGTCGCAGGACCGTTACAGCCCTCGACCCCAAAGGCCAACACCCAGGGAAGTAACGCACCCCTCTAGGGGCGTTACAAGCATGTGACGGTCACTAGAGTGACCGTCGCTTGCCCCAGAGCACGCTACGGCGGGAAAACCCCAAAAACACCAACCACGCCCCCGTACCTCCACCGGAGAGGGGGAAAACAAGGGGGAAGACCCCTGGGGACCCCTAGCATGCATCTAAGCCACCAAAACATAGAATCATGGGCTAAAACCATAGATCGGGCGGCTCACCCCCAAAACATGGAAAAACCCCAAAAATGCCCAAACATGCCTCTCTCGGCCTCCCCGCGGCCTACAAACCACGGAAAAGAACGGTGAAGAGCTAGGGAACGTCACCCTACCTCAATGGAGCGAATGCTCCGCCGGATCGTCCACGAATCGCGAAGAACGCTTGAAAACCCTCGTTCTTCCTTAAGCTTCCCACGCTCGCCGCACGCCCCCACGACCGCCTCGCCGCCGCCCACGTCACCGCGCCGTCGCCCCGCCGCCGTCTGCAGCCGGAGGGGAGCTCGCCGTGGCCAACCGGGAGGAAGAGAGGGAGAGGGAGGGAGACACGGTGGAGGAGGAAGGAGGAAGAAGAAGAGAGGAAGAAGAAGATGGTGGGGGAGAGAGAAAAGAAAAAGGGTTTTATAGAAAAACCCAGAAAATGCGGAAAATACCAAAAATTAGGAAATTACACCCCCACGATCCTCGGAACGTACCGATCGCAACGGTACCACTCGTGCCCGTGTGAACAGCCCGGTCCACCCGCAGCGAGCGTCCGAAGAGAAAAGTCGAAACCCGCGCCGGAAATCGGAAATCACGTACGGAAAAAGCCGCGGAACGCCTCCGGGCCTCCGAAACGACTCCGGATCGCACCGATCCGAACACGAAAGATGTCCGAAATGAAAGTTCGGACACAACAGAGCCGAACGCTCCGAAAACCAGATCCGGGACCCACGAAGAAGGATCCGAAAGGTCCGAGATATTACAGCCCTCCCCCCTTAAGGAATTTCGTCCTCGAAATTGAGAACAACCAGAGGGGAAAGAAGAGGAAGACTCACTCAAACAGATACGGGAACTGCTGACGCATCTCGTCCTCACGTTCCCAAGAAGCCTCACCACCAGAGTGTCGCTGCCACACGACCTTTACCAAGGGAATGACCTTGTTCCGCAGGCGCTGCTCTCGCCTATCCTCCACGCGGATCGGAAACTCTGGGAGAGAAAGATCTGGAGTCACCTCAGGCCAAACGGAAAACTCAAGCACATGAGAGTCCTCGGGCATATACTTCCGCAACATCAAGACGTCGAACACGTCATGCACCGACGCCAACTCAGGAGGCAACTGCAACCGGTAAGCAACCTCACCGATGCGCTCCACAATCGCGAAAGGACCAATATAGCGGGGACTCAGCTTCCCACGCCGTCCAAAACGCATCACCCCCTTCATCGGAGAAACTCTCAAGAACACATGATCGCCCATGGCGAACTCGAGGGGCTGCCTCCTACGGTCAGCATAGCTCTTCTGCCGACTCTGGGCCGCCAACATGTTCTGACGAACCAGGTGCACAACATCCACACATTGCTGCACCAATTCCGGTCCCGTCAAAACACGCTCACCCACCTCAAACCAATCGAGTGGAGTCCGACAAGGACGCCCGTACAATGCCTCATAAGGAGCCATGCCGATGCTCGAATGAAAGCTGTTGTTATAGGCAAACTCCACCAACGGTAGGTGATGTATCCAACTCCCCTGCCACTCCAGGCAGCAGGATCTCAGCATGTCCTCCAAAGTCTGAATGGTCCTCTCAGACTGACCATCTGACTGAGGATGATATGCCGAGCTAAATGCCAACTCCGTGCCAAGAGCTCGCTGGAAACTCCTCCAGAATCCAGAAGTGAAGCGCGGATCCCGATCCGACACGATCGAAATGGGAACCCCATGCAACGGAACGATCCGCTCCACATAAAGACGAGCCAACTTAGGCACGCTCCAGCTGACCTTGACCGGTAGCAACCGAGTCACCTTCGTCAGCCGATCCACCAGCAACCAAATACTGTCCTGCCCACTCGGGGTTCTTGGCAACCCCACCATAAAATCCGTGGTCACATGGTCCCACTTCCAAGCAGGAACATCCAAGGGCTGGAGAGTACCGCCTGGTCGCTGATGCTCCGCCTTCACCTGCTGACAGATCAGGCACCTGGCCACAAATTCTGCGACATCTCTCTTCATGCCAGGCCACCAGAACTGCCTCCGCAAGTTCCGATCCATCTTCGTCGCACACGGGTATACAGTGTACCTGCTCCCATGAGCCTCGCGTAACACCGCACGACGAACCTGCTCCTCAGCTGGGACGTACAACCTGCCACGAAACCTCGCAGCACCGTCCTCGCCGAGCTCTACGTCAGCCATAGCCAAAATCCGGGGCAACTCAGGGTCCGCATGTTGAGCCTCTGTCACCTGACGACGGATAGCAGGAGTGACAGTCAGACTCGCAAGCACAGCCAACCCTGGCTCCTGGGGAATCTTGAGCCTGAAAGATACCTCGGGCACTTGTTCCCAAAGCCTCCACCTCCTCAACATCAAGGCACTGACCGCAACCTTTCGACTCAAGGCATCGGCGACGACATTCATCCTGCCTGGCTGATAAGACAGGGTGAAGTCATAGTCCTTCATGAACTCCATCCAACGCCTTTGCCTGAGGTTCAGGTCCTTCTGCGAGAACACGTACCTCAAGCTCTGATGGTCAGTGAACACCTCGAACTTCTCACCGTACAGATAATGCCTCCAGATCTTCAGCGCGAAGATCATAGCCGCCAACTCAAGGTCATGGGTAGGGTAGTTCTCCTCGTGAGGCTTTAGCTGCCGAGATGCATAAGCCACCACTCTACCATGCTGCATCAGAACAGCACGCAGTCCAACGCCGGAAGCATCTGTACACACCACGAAACCTCCCGATCCAGAAGGCAAAACCAACACCGGAGCCGAGGTGAGCAATCTCTTCAGCTCCCTGAAGCTCTGCTCACACTCCTCGGACCAAACGAAAGGTATATCCTTCCGCGTGAGCCTAGTCATCGGGGTCGTAATGCGGGAAAAATCCTGGATAAACCGACGATAATAACCCGCAAGCCCCAAGAAACTCCGGATCTCCGTCACCGACCTCGGCCTCGGCCATTGCATCACAGCCTCGACCTTGGCGGGATCCACGGAAATGCCATCACCAGAAATCACGTGCCCCAGAAAGTGCACCTCGCTGAGCCAAAACTCGCACTTACTGAGCTTCGCATACAACTGGTGATCTCGCAACGTCTGCAGTACCACACTCAAATGGTACGCGTGCTCCTCAGCAGACCGCAAATAAACAAGGATGTCATCCACGAAAATGACCACAAACTAGTCCAAATACGGATGAAATACCCTCTGCATCAAGTCCATAAAGGTAGCTGGGGCATTGGTGAGCCCAAACGGCATCAACAGAAACTCATAATGCCCGTACCTCGAACTGAATGCAGTCTTCTCCACATCGGACTCGCGAATCCTCAGCTGATAGTAACCTGACCGCAAATCAATCCGCGAGAACACTCGCGCAGACTGAAGCTGGTCGAACAAGTCATCGATCCGCGGCAACGGATACTTGTTCTTAACGGTCACTTCATTCAGCTGCCGATAGTCAATGCACAGCCGCAGACTACCGTCCTTCTTCTTCACAAACAACATGGGCGCACCCCAAGGGGAAAAACTCGGACGAATGTACCCCTTGGCCAGCATCTCCTGCAACTGCACCCTCAACTCCCTCAGTTCAGCGGGGGCCATATGGTAGGGAGCCTTCGCCAAAGGTCCCGCACCAGGTACAACCTCGATCACAAAATCGATCTCCCGTTGGGGAGGTAATCCAGGCAACTCCTCAGGAAAAACATCGGGAAACTCGCACACCACCGTGATGTCCTCGACATCCGGCTCCATCCGGTCAGACACAACCACTGACGCGAGAAAACCCTGACAACCTGAATCAAGCAACCGACGGGCTCGAATAGCAGAGATAAGAAATCGAGAAGAGGCGGAACGGATACCTTGAAAATGGAAGGTCCTCTTGCTCGGATGCTGGAAGTAGACCCTCTTCATCCCACAATCCACCACCGCTCCATGAGTCTCGAGCCAATCCATGCCTAGAATCACATCGTAATCCCGAAGCTGCAACGCATACAATCTGCCTGGCATACTCCGGCCATCGATCCACACCGGAACCTGGTCGAAGCAATACGGAGTGAACATAAAGTCACCCGAAGGTAACTCCACCGCCAAATCACAAGACAACTGGGTCACCGGCTCCTCGACGCTCGACGCGAAATCCTCCGAAATAAACGAATGAGACACGCCAGAATCAAACAAAACCCGAGCCGCACAACCCAAAATCTGAACGGTACCTTCCACGAGCTGCGACGCCACTGCCTCTGCCCTGGTCAAGTGCGTGATCTGGCCTCGAGCCCTCTGCCTGCCTCCCACGCTGGCTGACCTGGGTAGCGGCGGATACTGTCCCTGCTGCTGCTGCTGCTGCCTCTGCTGCTGGGGAAACTGCTGCTGCGGCGGTCTCTGTGGACAGTCACGCGCCATGTGCCCTGGCTGGTCACACCGAAAACAGATAATCGGCGCCGTGCACTGCCTGCCTGGGTGGGTCTCACTACACCGTGGACAAGGTCCTCGTGATCCACCCCCTGATCCCTGACGCTGCAAAGGAATCGGCTGCTGCACACTGCCCGATGAAGCTTGTCCCTGATCCTTGGGCTTCTTACGGAAACCCTTCTTCAAGAACTTCTTGACCTTCGAGCTAAAAGACGCAGATCCTGTCACTGAAGCTGCCGATGCCGGTACTCTTGAACCACCCGACGCATGCTGAAAGGACGTCTTCCACTCGAAAGACCACCACCTCCGAGCCGTACCCTGTAACTGGTTGTAGGCCAACACTACTCTGTCCTCGACAGTACTTTTCGCAGAACTGAACACCCGCTCCATCTCATCGAGCCAATCACGAGCCGCATCAGGGTCTGCCTGGCCGCTAAAGTAAGGTGTATGGAACTACATGAAGTCCCTCACTGCTCGGCCCAGCCCACCCCTGACTGACGAGCCCTCAGCAGCCTCTCCGCCAAACTGCTGAGACATGAGATGGTACATGCCACGGAAGAAATCCTCGGCCCCCGGAGCTCTCGCAGCATCCGCGGCCTCGGTAGCTCCCGGAACTCTGCTATGCTCCTCCTGGTCCCTCTGGACCCCCTGCTGGATCTCCTGACCTCCAGCCGACTGCCCCTGCTGAGAGCGACAACTCCTCCTCGGCGCCATCCTCGCTCCTGAAGTACAAGATAGAAAACACGAAAACGGCAATGTCAGAATAAAACACGCGGTGCCCAAGGCCAGCGTCACCTGTACATCATCGCCATGGACTAGTGGACCACTACAATTACCTATGATTCCCATGTAATTCCACAACCGCGCTCTGATACCAGCTGTAACGACCCGAGAATCCGATTACCGGGAAGGCCCGATAACCCGAGACTCGCACCGCCACCCACGAGTCCCAAGACTCGGAAGGGTTAAAAGGATGGTGTGGAAACTACATAGTTATCACAAGTAATTGCAGAAATTAAACAGTTATGATATTAAGCAGGAAATAAGATAACAATTTACATGGTCCACAAAATAAAATAACCACGACAACAGTCCACGACTAGTACAGTGACAAGAAAGAAAAGTACAGCTACACGGGACATCCCCCGGCTCAGACCTCTGGCACTACCTCTGGGCACCCGCACCACGCTGCGCTCCTGACGCGCTCCCCGAAGGTGGCGCCTCACCTGAAACATGGTGAAAACACGCAGGGAATGAGTCTCGGAACAAGACTCAGTAGGGATCACTCGAACCCTACCTCGCAAAGCGAGAAACCACTACTCTAGAGGTAGGAGAGTACCTCGGAAAGGAAAGCCCTGTACTCTACAAAGCAAGACTCTACGGCACGTAAACCGACACACGTGCTACGAAGAGAAGACCGAAGCTCAACGGTCACCGACAAACCCGAAGGTCGGAAACACACGACTGACAGTCTGACACTCCGTACTCGACAGGAGTACCACCCACTAGAAGCACAGCCGATAGCGTCCCCTGACGTCTTACACCGCACCGCAGGTGAACCGCCTGACGTGGTAGGTCCTACCCGAGGCGCAAACACCGAAAAGTAACTCACAACAAGTGACTAGCTGGGGTCATGCCCGTCGACGTGGGTCCAACCGCCCCCAACCACGTGTGCACACACAGACCACGCGTCCTAGGTCTGGCCCTCTGACCGGTTTTCCCCCGCAGCCGGACTCTGGCTACGACGAGGGGCCTACGGTAACCGGTCCACAAACCGTCTCGAAAGGTGGGTGCCCGTACACCACTCCCAGGTGAGACCAGCACCGCGTACTGGTGGGCTACGACTAGTGGAGGGTCGCTAAAGGAGTAGACTCTCAAGTCACGGAAAACAACGCCCAAGCCCGACAACGTGTGGGAATCACCCCACACACTAGTCCCGTCACACGGAGACCACGGTCGGGGAAAAGTAAGGTTGCCACCCTCATGGGGCAACTCAGGAAGTGGCGGTCTACCCTCAGACCGTCACTGCCGAATGGCGGTCCACTCTAGGGCCGTCACTTAAAATGGCGGTCTAAGGCGGACCGTCACTCAACACGGGGGAAAGGGAAGTAACGGCCCAGGCCCAGCGCGTTACACGGATGTAACGCGCTTAGCCTAGCACGTTACACGCCCCTCCACGGCACAGATTCAAAAAGGGATGTAACGGCCCTGCCCGGGCGCGTTACTCACATGTAACGCACCTGGACCAGCGCGTTACATGGCCCTCACGCCTGGGGTAAACACAGGAAGTAACGCTCCTGCCCCAGGGCGTTACACGCATATAACGCACCTAGAATGGCGCGTCACATGGCCTGACCCCCAACGGTCAAAACCAACGGTCGAAAAGCATGTGACGGCCCAGCCCAGGGGCGTCACTAGCAAACGGCGGCCAGTCGCAGGACCGTTACAGCCCTCGACCCCAAAGGCCAACACCCAGGGAAGTAACGCACCCCTCTAGGGGCGTTACAAGCATGTGACGGTCACTGGAGTGACCGTCGCTTGCCCCAGAGCACGCTACGGCGGGAAAACCCCAAAAACACCAACCACGCCCCCGTACCTCCACCGGAGAGGGGGAAAACAAGGGGGAAGACCCCTGGGGACCCCTAGCATGCATCTAAGCCACCAAAACATAGAATCATGGGCTAAAACCATAGATCGGGCGGCTCACCCCCAAAACATGGAAAAACCCCAAAAATGCCCAAACATGCCTCTCTCGGCCTCCCCGCGGCCTACAAACCACGGAAAAGAACGGTGAAGAGCTAGGGAACGTCACCCTACCTCAATGGAGCGAATGCTCCGCCGGATCGTCCACGAATCACGAAGAACGCTTGAAAACCCTCGTTCTTCCTTAAGCTTCCCACGCTCGCCGCACGCCCCCACGACCGCCTCGCCGCCGCCCACGTCACCGCGCCGTCGCCCCGCCGCCGTCTGCAGCCGGAGGGGAGCTCGCCGTGGCCAACCGGGAGGAAGAGAGGGAGAGGGAGGGAGACACGGTGGAGGAGGAAGGAGGAAGGAGGAAGAAGAAGAGAGGAAGAAGAAGATGGTGGGGGAGAGAGAAAAGAAAAAGGGTTTTATAGAAAAACCCAGAAAATGCGGAAAATACCAAAAATTAGGAAATTACACCCCCACGATCCTCGGAACGTACCGATCGCAACGGTACCACTCGTGCCCGTGTGAACAGCCCGGTCCACCCGCAGCGAGCGTCCGAAGAGAAAAGCCGAAACCCGCGCCGGAAATCAGAAATCACGCACGGAAAAAGCCGCGGAACCCGTCCGGGCCTCCGAAACGACTCCGGATCGCGCCGATCCGAACACGAAAGATGTCCGAAACAAAATTTCGGACACAACAGAGCCGAACGCTCCGAAAACCAGATCCGGGACCCACGAAGAAGGATCCGAAAGGTCCGGGATATTACAAAAACGGGGAAGACAATAGTGAAAAATGGGGTGGAAAACTCAAGAAAACAGAAGGGTGCAGAACATGGGAGAAAAATGACTGTGTAAAAATAGAATGAAAGTGTAAAACTCATAGACAAAAATATGAAGGAAGATGATGAGGTAATGAGCCCAAAACCAAGGAACACAAAGATTATACTTTCCTCTAGAGCCTGGAGTTGAAAGGACGGATCAAGAGTGCCCCACGGCCTCGCACCGGCGACGCAAACATGCCCCCGTCGCAAGAAATCTGAGTTTCAGCAAAGTGCAGAATAGTGTGGTGAAACCTCAAAAGTAGGGGCTTGGAAGAGGGGGAAAAGATATGAGAAATAAGGCGAACATATAATCAACGTGAAGCTAATACTCCCCTCTTCAAGATGGAGTTGAGGGAGGACAAAAAGGATGAAGCATGACTCCGCACCGGCTTGATGAACAGGTCCCCGTAGTGGACTTTGTAGCAGAAATCAGCAAACTGTGATGATTTGCCAAAAGTAGGGGCGAAGTTGAGCGGGCAAACGTTGATGAAATTGAGCAAACAAGAAACCAAAATGAAGCTTATACTTCCCTCTTCAGGATAGCATCAAAGGATAGAGTCAACAATCCAGCATGGCTTCGCCGTCGCCTTGGAAACGCGCCCCCGTCGCACAGGAAATCTTGGCAGGTTTATATAGAAAAAGTGGTGAAACCCCCAACTTTCTCCCACGATTCCAGAAGATAGAGTCCACCAAATCTCGAGATCTCTGGATCATTCTCGAGATAATAGTCAAGATAAGGCGTAGGAACAAACGGGACTCTTTTTGGTTGAAGATTGTGGAAGTTATGGCTCTTGGAAGAAGCCTCTGGAACCTAATCTGCAGGGTTTTTTGGTTGCACGAAAAGTAGAAAAACCTGATATTGCGGCCATGATTCTAGAAGATATAGCCCATCAAAATTTAATTTCTATGAACCAAATTAAAGATAATACAAAGGGCTAGAAGTAGGAAAAAATGGAGATCAATTTGGATAAGTATTCTAGAAGTTATGGCCGCCGCAAGATAGGCACATCGCGCAGGTTCGTGGAGATAGAGTCCAGAGCAGGCTGGACTCTTATTGGATAAACAGTCGGACGACCGACCGTTAAGGGTTAAACGGTCGTCAACCGACCGTTTACAACAATGAACGGCCATTAGCACGACCGTTTAAGGTAGACCTTACGCGACTTTGGAAATTGGATCATATCTCCCAAACGGTGCAGAATTAGCAAAAGTGGTAGAAAAAAAAATATAGATAACGCAAAAATGAACAACTTTTATGAATAAAGTAAGATGAGAAAATGATTAGAAGAGAGAGAAAATAGCGCTAGAAGAGAGAGAAAGAATATCGGGACATAGGTGAATAGTGCAGTCTGCCAAAAAATTATAAATAACTTGAAATTGGTGCAGAACTGGCCAATGACATAGAAGAAGAAATTGTAGGGATTTGAAAGATGAACAACTTTGGTGAAGGACACATTTTGAAAAGTGGCAAGAAAGGGGGTGAAAAAGGACCGTTTTCAAGATTACGCAACGAATGGGGGCTGAATGCTTGAGAGAAGCTGGCCTAAATGGGCCGTAAGGTGACTTTGAAGGCCGGAAGGTGACAAGATAGGCTCCAGGGCTCTATGAAATAATGATCTCCAAGGTTCAAAAGGGAATGGAATAATGAAATGGGCTCGAAATCCATCCAAGAAAGGCTCCAAAATAATGGGTAATTCGGGGCATCAAAATGATGAATAAGAGAAATGACTCAACTTGCAGGCTAAAAACGGGTGTCAACAGATGCCCCTCCTTGATGTCCGCTTTGCAAGGGAGCGAGCGAAAGCGACGCGGAGGTGAAATGGAAAGGAGATGGAGCGAAAGCGACAGCGACGTGAAATGGAGATGAAGCGGAGAGGACTAAAAAGCAGGCATCAAGGTAAAAGACATCCGTTTTAACCAAAAAGCGACAGGAATTCTCCCGAAATCGCTGAACTAACCACCAAGACTGGATGATAAGAATTAGACATGTCTGGAGAACTAAACTAATATGAAAAAAAAGGAAGCACGACCAGGCTCATCGGGGACACAATCCACAGACAATGAGGGGGTCAGAAAGGAGCACAACGTAAAAAATAGGAGAAATATAATTGAGATAAAATCCAGACAGGAATCACACTGGCCAACCAGACCGAGCGAAAAGATCAAATAAATCGTTCAAATTCAGAGTGGAATGAAGATCTCTTATCCAAGAGACATGAAGTGCAACTAACCATTATTGAGGAGAAACTTTGAATGGATCACGAGACGTTAATGCTCAAAATGGCATGATGCATGCTGGGCTAAAATAAAGAAATCATCAAAACGAATGCAAAGAAATCATAAAATAGAAAGTACTCGAGAATAGTATTGCTAGATTGGAACAATAAGGGTCAAGACACTATCCGCAATCACGACGTGCGTGATAGAACCATCATTCCCTAATTTTCCCAACCTAACGGCCTATCCGATGATTAAACATGTGCACCTAGATCATCATCATTTTTGTTAGAGGGGAACGTCAGATCCTGGAACACGTGAATGACCAGTCGGTTCTCGAGATAATATAACAATATAGATACCATATAGTAATGCAACAACGAGTAGGGATAGAGAGCCATACCTGACTTACATGTGCAGGCGAAAACGGTATTTTTTTTAGATTTTCATTTTCTGATTTTTATGGATTTTCATGTATAAGATAAATATGATAAGCAAGTATAAACATAGCGTAGATAACATAACGATTAACTGAACGACAAACAACACGACATAACATAACGATCAAATGAAATGGGAGACAATGCAACATAACATAACAAACGCAAATGAGCACATATGCAATGGCATGAACATACAACATGCATGCATGAACACATTGTGACAAGACAACAACGCGGTGGGATAACACACGGTTGGGACAAGAACATGACGGATGACAACACGGTTGGGACAAGAACATGGGATATAAAGGGGTGACTAACAACATGTGCAAGACAACTAACAACACTCGGTGAGGGATAAAACAACATGTGTGGGACAACACAAAGGGACATAAACACGCGACAAGGACACGGCGGGACAAAAGACATAAACAAATATGCCCTTCAATCAAAACCCAAGATCAGAATGAAGCAGAACCGCTAGGTTCATAATCGTGAGGCAAAGCCCTCTCATAAAGATATGGTCATTGCAAACAAAAGCTGAGAAGGACTTGAGCTTCAGAACAGATCGAGAGATTGGATCGAAGAAGGAAAGAACAGATCAAAGATGTGGACAGGAGGCAGAGCATAAAGATATAGCAAAGAATGCATGAGTACTTGCAACCTGCACACTTAGCAAACAGATTACGTATCTATCCTTAAAATAAATGCAAATACATGAAAAAGACATATTTTTTTGAATTTTTGTGATCTTTTTTGATTTTTTTAGATTTTAAATAGTATTTCATTTTTATGGATTTTTTTGAAGTATTTGATTTTTTAGGTTTTTGAAATATTTATTTTTTTTTGAAATTTTGAAGTATTTGATTTTTTTTGGATTTTTGACAATGTTTGCTTTTTTTTAGAAATTTTGATTTTGACATAGCAATCCGCAGCACCTAAAGACGGGCTCAAACTACTGCCCAGGGATCGTCGTTCCTACCCCTTTCATTAAAGGCTTCGCTTAAGCATGGCGTGCATGTGAGGGTGGCTTACCACAACCAACCGCTTCTAAAGAACGGTGCCCCTACTAAGGCCATACCCGGATACAACCCAGCCTAAGAGGGAGAAGTAGAAGAAAAATTGGAGACAAGCTTCGTGCAAGATGGGAGATATCAAGGCTCGAATTCCCTCCAGGACACTACCCCTCAAAGAGATAGCCTGTTGCGCTGGGACTTTGTGTCTTTGATTTTTAGACTCATATTTATCAGGCACGCATGCGACCGGGCTCATGACGTCCCGCGGGGAACTGTACTGCCACTCTTGTCATGCCTTTGATTCATAATTTTGCATTGATTCATTTTCTCATTTTGGTAGCCCTTATTGGCCAGATATAGCATGAAAGTTCACTTTTGAGGGTCAAGACTGCCCCTATTTGAGACCTCTCTCGTATTAGGGAGCACCTAGGTTAGTCATCTCATCCATCCATCTCTTGCCCCTACACTTGGCCGAGCAGAGAAGAGAAAAGGCCTTCGTGCATACCCAAAGTATGGCCAAAGTAGCAACGGTGTGCCTAAGAGGAATCGGCTATGGCTCGCCGTGAAGTGTGTGAAAAACCCATACTCAAAGGTCACCCTCAACGATCAGGGAAGGAAACTAGACTCCCAGCACGGAGCTATCACTAGCCTAAAGATGCTGCAGAAGCGACTTATTTGACTAAGCAAACTAACTAAAGCCTAAGGCCACTCAACCATGTTTTAAAGAACCAACATTATAAGCGCGTGCAGAAATAACAGAGTAATAGCAATGATAACATGTTCTTGCACAAAATAAAAGATACCTTTACAAATCCATGGCGTGGAAACCGACACCCTGAAGCGATTTCGATCATCGAGCTTTGAGGAGTGCAAACTTTGTTTTCCTGACTTGTCAGGATAAAGGATGAAAGGAGAGCAAAGGATTGGATTCCTAGACATATAGGAGTGGCAGACCTCATACTGGACGAATAAGGGATAAAAAAGGAAGAGAGACGAGGGCTAGAACTCCCTCGTTAAGGCACTGAGGCCCTGATAACAAGGAACCAAGTACAGAATAACCAGGGATTAACTGAGATCAAGGCGGGCTAAAGCCTCGAAAATAGTAAGAAAAAGGGTAATGACCCCGAAAGGGTGAGGAGGAAAGAATAGAGAGACCATGAGAAGATTGTGGCAAAGATAAGGGAGAAGAGGAGTAATCATCCGACGTGGTCGGAGAAAAGGAATTAGAATCACCCGACAGGGTCGGGGAAAGAAAATGATTGACACCCGACAGGGTCAGGGAAAAAGACTGATGGTCACCCGAAAGGGTCAGGGAAAGGTCAGAAGCAGAGCCCGGGGATATCGGAAGGGAAGGATCAGAAGAAGTCCCGAAAATGGGATGAAAGGATGACATAGGCTGAGGCCTAAAATCATGAGTGAACGGAGGATCCGGAGACTCCAGATGAATGGGGAAAGAAGAATGGGGGTTTACAGACCTGAAAAGAGAGGAGAAGATCATAGATGTGGGATTGGAAGAAGGGAGGTACACCACCCAAGGGTGGGAGCTGAGCAATATAAAGGATGAACGAAAGGAAGAGGAAGAAGTGGACCCCTTAGTGCACAATCGACGGCCCTTAAACTTACACCGTCGCTTCTTCTTAGCAGCAATCTCTTGAACACGGGTATGCCTGGTGCTGACCCGGACCTTCGACCTTCTTGATATGTAATGTCTCCTCAAATAACAGGCCCATCTGGCAGACAACCTAGCCCGGTCATGGATATGCAGCTTCATCGGGGCGGTTGCCCCTAGATACCCAGTGCTAACCATAGGTAGACATTCTCGGATAGATGACTCCTTCGGATGAACATCAGAAAACCGTGAAGTTTCATCACTCGGTATTAGCAGCATAAGATTCGGCATCTTCACTCAGCAATCGGGCATGAAGCATAACTCCCTTACCAGAAGAGCAGGACAAAACTGAGGGAGAGTAATGCGCGGCGTTGACGTGGCCGATTCACCAATAAATTGAGGAAGATTGCATAAGATGTGCAGAATGTTCTTAGAAAATGTAGAAGATATGGCCAATTGCCCCTTGAATAGGGAATCCATCAGGCTCTTGGTAGCCGCATGGGTTAACACAATCTGAGTAGAGAACCCTTCTTGGCCAGTGAACTGAATAGCAATCGAGCGAGGAGTAATAACAACATTAATGGTGAATCCTCTGGTGAGCAATGAGATTGCCACCGGCCTCACTCGAGAAGAAACTAGCACTAGTGCGAGGGAACTCTTCTTAGCAACCGTCTTTGAATATGTAGGCTCATCATCCCCAAAACAGCCAAGGGCTAGGACTCGGATCGGCATGCGGGAAATAACATCCTGGATCTTGAAATGCATGATTGAAACCTGGATTGGCTCATCATCATCATGGGGACCTGACCCAAGAGGCATCGGAGGTAATGCACACCCGCTCCGTGGGGTGGAAGTGGATGGAGAAGAAGAGGGAATATGTTTGGGTGGCTTAGGCGATGGTTTGGAAGGCATGGGGGCTTCAGTGGGGATGGTGATGGAAAGTGAAAGCGCAAGCGATGTGGCGATGATAGGCTCGGGTGGTGGCAAAGGTGAAGGCGTGGCTGAGGGTAAAGGTGAAGGCGTGGCTGATGGCTTGCTCAGGCTTGGGCGAAGGTGATGGCGGAGATGGAGGTGAGGGTGGAGATGGAAGTGGTGATAGAAGAACTGGCAGTTGAGATGGAGATGATGGCGATGGCAATGGAGATGGCGAGGATGGTGATGAAGGCGGAGGGGGTGAAGAGGGAGATTGTGGTGTCCACCGTCGACGTGTCGACACAACGCGTCAAGCCGTGTTAGGGATAGAAGTAGCATAGGTGGCGGCGGGAGAAGAAGGGTAGGCACTAGCCTGAACAGAGGCTTGGGTTTGTGGCGGCGATGGAGTCAGAGTAGGAGATGGCGATGGTGCTGGGGTAGGTGATGAAATAGGTGAGGGATCGGGTGGTGGAGTGGGTGACGGAGCAGGTGTAATGCCCGATAAAGAATCATGGGGGTGCCCCTGGTCTTGTAGAGACGGCTGCCTGGGCGTCGCTGTTTGTTGCTGCTGCTGCTTGCGGAGATGTAGAACAACCTTATGCATGGCGGCCCAATCAATCCTCTTATCATCTTCTAAGCCATAAACATACTCTCGGAATTCGGGGCAATCCTCAACCAAATGCCCCTGCTGGCGATGGTAATCACAAAATTGAAGCATATATCTGACCGCGGGTTGGCAAGCCACAACTGGAGGGAGAGGCAAGGCGTGAGCGGCCATCAAAGCCCTGAAAATTGCTGAAAAACACTCCGACAACGGAGGACGATGAGGAGCCTGCTTTGGGCAAGGTGGATGTCGAGGGGTATGGGAAGGTAATGGAGATGGAAGTGGAGAAGGAAGTGGGGGTTGCATAGGTAATGGTGCGTGGTTAGGGGAAGGATTTGGTGGAGGCACGTGTGGAGTGAAAAGTTAGGTGGGAGGTATGTGGACGACATCTACCTGCTCGGGGTGTGATGTTCCCTTGACCGGAGGTGGAGGTTCATGTGGGTATAAAGAGGTGGAAGGCTGACTCGTGGAGGTTTGATATGTGGAGGGATATGTGGGGGTATATGGGTGTGGGGGAGCGGAAGGCTGACTCGCGGAAGGATATGTAGTGGAGGGCTGACTCATGGAAGGTGATGGATAGGAGGCGTATGTGGGCGTAGAAGGTGGAGGAGACTCTGGGTCAAGGGAAACTAGGAGTTGTTGGCGGATAAAGCGGGCTCGGCTATACAATTATTGCCAGGAGGTGATATCATTCAAGGCTAAGATAAAGCGGTACTTGGGCGTTGCATTAGAAATGATCATTTTGATCTGCTCTCCCTCCGGAATATGTCCTGGGACTTGCACGGCCAAGTGACGCCAGTGATCAGCAAAGGTAGAGAACTCCTCATTGAACTTCATCTTCTCATGGGCCAGATCAACCATAGAATACTTGGGCCCAACCTGGTCTTGATACTGTTGAAGAAATCTCTCTTGGACGACTTGAAAATCCACAACTTGCTCTTGCGGAAGAGAAAAGAACCAATCCCGAGTCGGGCCTTCCAACGACAGACCGAATAAATAGGACATCAAGCGTTGGTCATGTCGAAATTGGGCCGACTCATAAATGAACTCCTTTAAGTGCACATAGAGGTTACCAACTCCACCATAGTGATGATAGGTAGGATTTTGTGAATGCGGTGGAAGCTGAAGACCTTGGAATGCAAACAGGACACTCAAAGAAGATTGGGGATCAATTCGACGTTGAAGTTCATCAAGCTGACGTTGGGCTTGAGCAATCATGTCCTCAATGAGGAGAGATCGGGAAGGACGCAAGCAAGCCTGAGCAAGAGATTGTGGATTTGGACCAGGGTTATGATATTGGGCCGGATAAAGAGATCCGGACTGAGAAGAAGGAAAGCCGATTCTAGGAGTGGAAGGATTTGTAGGCCTGGAAGGATCATGAATGTGGGAATAAGAACTGATTGGGCCAGCAGCAACATGGGTAGAAGGAGCGGGCCTATTAAGAGAAGCAGGCTCATTAAGGGAATAAGAAGGTCCGCTAAAGGAAGGGGGCCCATTAAAAGAGCGAGGCCCATTGAAGGGATAAGGCCCACTAAGAGATTGCGACTCAATAAAGGAAGATGGGCCACTCGAAGAATATGACCCATTAAAGGAAGGAGGCCCATTAGATGAATGAGGCCCGTTATGAGGATGAAGCCCATTAAGATGATTAGCGGTGAGTTTTTGGGCCTGGACCGGGTCCATTTGGCAAACAAGATGTGATAAGTGGGTCATGAGATTTGCTTGTGAGTCGGAAGGGCCACGAGGAGATGGGCCCGTGTGGAAAGAGGAATCCCCGCAGGAATAGGAAGATGGGGATGAAGAAGGGTAATATACAGGAGAAAAATGGTGCTCCATGAAGGCAAATGGAGACTTTATACAGGAAAAATCAAGGGAATACAATGAGGGAAGTAAGAGGGCTCGAGAATCAGAGAGGGGGCTGACTCAATAATGCAAAGGGAAAAAAAAGGATCCAGGACAATGTGACTAGACAAATGGACACACAGAATGGACTAGCCTAAGTGGGCCTAATGACAAAACCTATATGGATAGTGGGGATGCAACACAAAATGACACAAATGGGCTTGGACAAGCCCAAACAACACAAACAATATGCAGAATTTCACCCAAGTCAACCAAGTTAATATGATGGGAAATATTTTATTGTCAAAGTTTTGGTGGGCCTTTAAATGTTTTTAAATTAAGATTAATTCCCTCAAGATAGGTATCCTATAGGGAATAAGGTCCAAACTTTGGGTTGACTAGGGTTAACTCCTTCACAACATATGCAAATGCAAGCCTATGGGGTGGAAAGGTACAACCGGCCCGGCGTCCGTGTGGGAATCCACGGCTCGCGGGGACTTATGGAGGTCCCGGATAAGATCACCTAGTCGAGCCCAAGGAATATGGGAGTGAGAGGATCACTTACCGAGGGGGAATGCAACTACAATATGGCAATATGCATGACCCTATGTGCACCGGAGTGCATGCAATTTCTAGCCTAAATCTAACAAATCAAGATATAATGAACATATGTGAACATAACAATATGGATGCAAACAAAGTGAACAATATGAGCATGAAATGCTATCTAAACATGGACATACACACCAAAATCGCAGCAAAGCATGAGACAAGTGATGGGCACTATAGGTCCCACCGCGATCGCCAAAAAAGGGTGTAGATGTGGAAAATGTGGATGTGTATATGCGTGCCGATCCCACAAATCACATGAATAAGCATGAAGGCATATGTGCACCAATCAAGTGAATAACATGAATATGTGGCTATGTAAACATGGTAGCATGATCATACAATCAAGACAAAGGCGATAAAGATGTAAAAGAATACCGTGATCGCCACCAAGGAATGACAACGCCAAAAGAATATAAAATACTAAGTGCGTTGTGTACCTTGGAAAAAGAGGATGATCACGCTTAATATCAAAATGCGGGGACTATGTGGATTACCTCTCATTGCCTTCCAGCCGGCTAGAAGGTAAGGGCCTCACTTTCCATGTTTTACTCCTAAACAAACACAAAACAAGAGGCAAAACCTATTAGAAAATGCTAAGTGTAGAAATCTGCCCAAGTGCATAAAGTAGCATGAAAGATTGAGGGCAAACTTACCGGGGGAGAGTTTTTAACCCCTATGGAAGGGTGCAAATAATAGGTGTGTATATTGTGATGAGATTAACATGAAGAAATTGATTTAATATGCCATGATGAACATAGATAAACAAGGTTCAAAAGTGCATGCCACAAGAAAAACTGTGCAAACAGTGTAAAGTGGGTGCAAAGACGGATGCAAACAGTAAGGTAAACGAAGTCCAAATGAGAAGAAATTTGAGATGACAGAAGACTTGAGTGTTGTAAAGAAGGAGGAACAAGAATCACTCAAAAAGGAGGTCGGGACAGAAAGTTATGACACCAGAGATTTGGGAAATATATGAACTGTGCAGAAAATTCAGAACAGTGCACAAAATGGGCTCAAAGAATGATGAATATCTCACAAGATATAACACCAAAAGAAAAAAGAGTGGATGCTATGGAAACATGGGAGTGTTGTGGTGAAACTAGGGTAGAAAGGAGAGTTTAAAACGGGGAAGAAAGTAGTGAAAAATGGGGTGGAAAACTCAAGAAAATAAAAGGGTGCAGAACATGGGAGAAAAATGACTAGTGTAAAAACAGAATGAAAGTGCAAAACTCATAGACAAAAATATGAAGGAAGATGATGAGGTAATAAGCCCAAAACCAAGGAACACAAAGATTATAATTCCCTCTAGAGCCTGGAGTTGAAAGTACCGATCAAGAGTGCCCCACGGCCTCGCACCGGCGACGTAAATATGCCCCCGTCGCAAGAAATCTGAGTTTCATCAAAGTGCAGAACAGTGTGGTGAAACCTCAAAAGTAGGGGCTTGGAAGAGGGGGGAAAGATATGAGAAATAAGGCAAACATATAATCAACGTGAAGCTAATACTCCCCTCTTCAAGATGGAGTTGAGGGAGGACAAAAAGGATGAAGCATGACTCCGCACCGGCTTGATGAACAGGCCCCCGTCGTGGACTTTGTAGCAGAAATCAGCAAACTGTGATGATTTGCCAAAAGTAGAGGCGAAGTTGAGAGGGCAAACGTTGATGAAATTGAGCAAACAAGGAACCAAAATAAAGCTTATACTTCCCTCTTTAGGCTAGGGTCGAAGGTTTGAGTCAACAATCCAGTATGGCTTCGCCGTCACCTTGGAAACGCGCCCCCGTCGCACAAGAAATCTGGGCAGGTTTATATAGAAAAAGAGGTGAAACCCCCAACTTTCTCCCATGATTCCAGAAGATAGAGTCCACCAAATCTCGAGATCTCTGGATCATTCTCGAGATAATAGTCAAGATAGGCGTAGGAACAAACGGGACTCTTTTTGGTTGAAGATTGTGGAAGTTATGGCTCTTGGAAGAAGCCTCTGGAACCTAATCTGTAGGGTTTTTTGGTTGCACGAAAAGTAGAAAAACCTGATATTACGGCCATGATTCTAGGAGATATAGCCCAGCAAAATTTGATTTCTATGAACCAAATTAAAGATAATACAAAGGGCTAGAAGTAGGAAAAAATGAGGATCAATTTGGATAAGTATTCTAGAAGTTATGGCCGCCGCAAGATAGGCACATCGCGCAGGTTCGTGGAGATAGAGTCCAGAGCAGGCTGGACTCTTATTGGATAAACGGTCGGACGACCGACCGTTAAGGGTTAAACGGTCGTCAACCGACCGTTTGCAACAATGAACGGCCATTAGCACGACCGTTTAAGGTAGACCTTGCGTGACTTTGGAAATTGGATCATATCTCCCAAACGGTGCAGAATTAGCAAAAGTGGTAGAAGATAAAATTACAGATAACGCAAAAATGAACAACTTTTATGAAGAAAGTAAGATGAGAAAATGATCAGAAGAGAGAGAAAATAGGGCTAGAAGAGAGAGAAAGAATATCGGGACAAAGGTGAACAGTGCAGTCTGCCAAAAAATTATAAATAACTTGAAGTTGGTGCAGAACTGGCCAATGACATAGAAGAAAAAATTGTAGGGATTTGAAAGATGAACAACTTTGGTGAAGGACACATTTTGAAAAGAGGAAAGGAATGGGGTGAAAAAGGACCATTTTCAAGACTACGCAACGAAAGGGGGCTGAATGCTTGAGGGAAGTCGGCCTAAATGGGCCGTAAGGTGACTTTGAAGGCCGGAAGGTGACAAGATAGGCTCCAGGGCTCTATGAAATAATGGTCTCCAAGGTTCAAAAGGGAATGGAATAATGAAATGGGCTTGAAATCCATCCAAGAAAGGCTCCAAAATAATGGGTGATTCGGGGCATCAAAATGATGAATAAGAGAAATGACTCAACTTGGAGGCTAAAAACGGGTGTCAACAGCGAGCTGGCAACTAAGAACCTCAGCACAGCACCCTCGAACCTCGAGGAAGAACCGCCGCACCTAAAATGCAGGGGTGAGCCTCTTGTCACTGGCTCAGTAGGGGTCCCGCGGAACCCCAACCGTAAACAACGGCGGTAACGGAAAGCAGGAATGACAGTGGGAACAGCAAACCGGTGGCCGATAGAAACTCGGCACTATAGCTACTCTTACTGTACCAGAAAACATGCCCCGATCGCACAGTCGGGGGACCACTAGGTGACAAACCACCCTGGTTATGCTGCCAGAGGAAACTTCACGACAACCCTATCGTGGACCGCACATTGCCTAGGGAAAAGACCCTCGGTGACACTCGCCAGAACCCTAGACCTCTACCTCAGGAAACCACCAGAAAACTATGAGTCAAACCACTTCTCGCAGACGTGAAACGAAAACTCAAGTCACCAGAAACTCACGTTACTTGACGGGAGCACTGCCCACCAGAAGCAAGGCCGGATGCGTCCATTGACCACTTAGTCCGCAGCCTTAGGTGTCTCGCTGCGACGCCCCAGGTGGAGACTGAGACACCGTACAAGTAACTAGGAACACAAAATAAGGACTAGCTGGGGTCGCGCTCGTCAGCGTGGGTCTGACTGCCCCCAACTACGTTTGCACACACAGACCATGCACCCTAGGTCAGATCCTGTAGCTGGTTCTTCCCCAAAGCCCGGACTCAGGCTGCGCGAAGGGGCCCTACAGTAACCAGCCTAAAAATCGTCTCTCTCGGGTAAGCCGCTCCACCACTGTCGGGTGGGTCAGCACACGCATGCTGTAAGAACGCTACGACTAGAGGTAGGTCACTCAACGTGAACACGGAAAGCCACACACGTACCCATCGTGAGTAACACGGAGTAACAGGTGGCTCGAAGCCACCAGACTCTGGATGGTCCACTAGACCTAATAAACCCAACGGTCCTCAAGTCGCATGACTCGGGGTCAAGACCATTGTGCAGGACAGCTCCATTCCGTCAATCAGGCCTATCCCTAGGTCATAAACTACGGTAGCATGAATACCGTGGTAGCTCACAAGCCACCGAGACCATTCTGTAGCGACTCAAGATCCGGATACCGGGAAGAGCCCGATACCATTCGAATCCTGGCCCGCCGCCCATGAGCCGGAGGGCTCGGAAGGGCTAAAGAGAGTGTGGAGGTACAAAGAAATAGGAAATAAAGCAGGAGAATTCAACAATTAACAGAAATAAATAAACAACTACAACAGAGTCCAATCCAACAGAAAGTACAGTCTAAGACAGAAGAACATAGCCAACGCCGAGTGAACGCTCGGCCTGGCGAGCTGGCAACTAAGAACCTCCGCACAGCACCCTCGAACCTCGAGGAAGAACCACCACACCTGAAACGCAGGGGTGAACCTCCTATCACTATCTTAGTAGGGGTCCCGCAGAACCCCAACCGTAAACAACGACGGTAATGGAAAGCAGGAACGGCAACAGGAATAGCAAACCGGTGTCCGGTAGAAACTCGGCACTATAGCTACTCCTACTGTACCGGAAAACAGTCCCCGATCTCATAGTCGGGGGACAACTAGACTACAAACCACCCTGGTTACGATACCAGGGGAAACATCACGACAACCCTGTCGTGGACTACACACTTCCTAGGGAAAAGACCCTCGGTGACACTCGCCAGAACCCTAGACCTCTACCTCGGGAAACCACCCAAAAACTACGAGTCAAACCACGTCTCGCAGACGTAAAATGGAAACTCGAGTCACTAGAAACTCACGTCACATGACAGGAGCACTGCTCACCAGAAGCAAGGCCGGATGCGTCTACTTACGACTTAATCCACAGCGTTAGGTGTCTCCCTGCGATGCCCTAGGTGGAGACTGAGACACCGTACAATAACTAGGAACTCAAAAGAAGGACTCGTTGGGGTCGCGCTCGTCAGCACGTGTCCGACTGCCCCCAACTACGTGTGCACACACAGACTATTTGCTCTAGGTCATGTCCTCTAGCTGGTTTTTCCCCTGGTCAGACTCAGGCTATAAAGGCAAGGGGCCCTACGGTAACCAGCCTAAAAACCGTCTCTCTGCTCTCCACCTACTCCCATGTGGGTCAGCACACACGTGCCCAGACAAGCTACGACTAGTGGGAGGTCACTAAACGTGAACACAGAAAACTACACATGCACCCATCGCAAATAACGCGAAGTAACAAGTGGCTCGGAGCAACCCGACTCTGGACAGCCCACTAGACCTAATAAACCCAATCGTCCTTGAGTCGTGAGACTCGGGTCAAGACCGTCTCACGTGATGACACAATGCTGTTAATATTGCCTAATCCCTAGGTCTGAAACCACGGTAGTACGAATACCGAGGTAGCTCACAAGTCGCCGAGACCATTCCCTTAAAAAGGGGACCCAAGAGACCTCTAGCCCCAGGCTGGGTGATTGGACTCACAGTCCAAGGGCATACGCCTGGCCCATAGGGAAACCACCTTCCGGAGAAACCCATGACGTGCGGGGAAACCCCACCGCACTCATACCGATACACGGTGACTCGATCTAACGAGAACACGAAAGCCCGGAACACATGGGGTCACCCGGACCCTCCAAACCTAGGGCCATGCTAATCGAGGTAACTTGGTACCTCCGGACACCCAAATCACGGACACGGACCCCACAGGGTGTCCGAGAGATCCACGAGATCGAAGGTCGACCACTGGGTCACAACCAGGTCAATCGGGGGTCAACATTACGCAAACAAAACACAATTAGTATGGAAAATAGGGTGGCGGTCCTCCCTGGACTGTCACGCACCTGGCGGTCTACCCTGGACCGCAAGCCACCGCCTAGCGGTCCAGCCAGGACCGCAAGCCCCGAAGACACTT
The DNA here is from genome assembly GCA_022559845.1 of Amorphophallus konjac. Lineage (NCBI taxonomy): Eukaryota > Viridiplantae > Streptophyta > Magnoliopsida > Alismatales > Araceae > Amorphophallus > Amorphophallus konjac. Next base: position 76,862,850 of record CM040123.1, on the reverse strand, counting down.
CAACCGCAGGCGGTCACTCCCAGACCGCCAAGCAGGGTGGCGGTCCTGTGCCTGACTGCTAGCCATTGCCTAGCGGTCAGTCGCAAGGCCGCTACCCCAGCTGACCTCAAACGACCGAGAAATGGAAAATGGTCGTGCCCTGACCGCAAGGCACTGCCTGGCGGTCTTCACCAGACCGCTAAGCTCTCCTGGTGGTCCATCACACGACCGCAACGCTCGAACCAACATAGGGGACCCCTAGCAATCTCCACATGATCGCCAGGTAGCCTAGCGATCTCTGGAAGGACCGCTAGGTCGTCCCGAGCACGAAAACGGCGGAAACGGTGAAAAACTCCATTCCACGCCCCGTTCACACCCATGTGAAGGGGAAAACAAGGGGAAACTAGTCCCCAACCTATCTAGCACCGAGAGGGCCCATTTAAACTCCAAAAAGTCGATTAAAACACTAGATCCAGCTCACATCCCAAAATCATGCATTTTAACCCCGACGGAGAAATAAACCCTCTCGGCTCGCCTCGGGCTACCAAACTCACGGGAAATGAAGTACAATGGCTAAGGATCCATCCCCCTACCTCCACAGAAGATTCCGCCCACCGAGGATGCCGATCCGCCAAGAAAATGCCACACGAATGCGGCGACGCCCCGAACTCACGGCCGAGCTTCGCCGCGCCACCACCGCCTCGATCCTCATCTCGTCCGTGCCCGCTCCTCGCCCGCGTCACCTCCACCTCGCCCCCGTCCCGCTCCATCGGCCACCGGAGAAGAGAGGGGAGAAAGATAGAGCGTGAGAGAAGAGAGAGGGAGAGGGTGAGAAATGAGAGATGGGGGGGGGAGAGAAAAGGGGTTATATATATATAGAACATCCGAAAATTCTAGAAAATACCAAAAAAATGAAAAAAAATCACCTCCCTGATCCTCGAAAAATGCACAATGCGTCTGCAACGTCCCGGAGTCGGAGAACGTAATGGTTCACCCTACACAGAGTTCTGAAGGCTCGTCAGGGAACAACACACGTAAACCATGAAACGCTCTTCGAGACCCACAAAAGCGATCTGATAAATATCTGAAAAACCTGGGGCATTAAGAATTCCCTCAGAAAGGGAACTCAAGAGACCTCCAGCCCCAGACTGGGTGATTGGACTCACAGTCCAATGCCACACACATGGCCCACTCAGAAACCAGCTTTCAGAGAAACCCACACCATGCGGGGAAAGCCCACCGCACTCATGCCGACTCACGGCGACTCAATCTAGCGAGAACACGAAAGCCCGGAACATAAAGGATCATTCGGACCCTCCAAACCCACGGGCACGCTGATCGGGGTAACTCAGTATCTCCAGACATCGAAAACACGGACACGAAACCCACGGGGTGTCTGGGACATCCATGATACCGAAGGTCGACCACTGGGTTACAACCGGGTCAACCGGGGCCCACACAACGCGAACGGAACATGGCAAGCACGAAAAACCACTTGGCGGTCCTCTCTAGACCGTCACAGCGCCTGGCGATCTAGCCAAGACCGCAAGGCCTGGCCTAGCGATCTAGCCTGGATCGCAAGCCTCGAAGACACTTGAACCACAGGCGGTCACTCCCAGACCGCCAAGCAGGGTGGCGGTCCTTTGCTTGACCGCTAGCCATTGTCTAGCGGTCAGTCGCAAGGCCGCTACCCCACCCGACCTCAAACGACCGAGAAACGGAAAACGGTCGTGCCCTAACCGCAAGGCACTGCCTGGCGGTCTTCTCTAGACCGCTAAGCTCTCCTGGCGGTCCATCGCACGACCGCAATGCTCGAACCGACACAGGGGACCCCTAGCTGTCTCCACATGACTGCCAGGTAGCCTAGCGATCTCTGGAAGGACCGCTAGGTCGTCCCGAGCATGAAAATGGCAGGAACGGTGGAAAACTCCGTTCCACGCCCCGTTCACACCCATGTGAAGGGGAAAATAAGGGGAAACTAGTCCCCAACCTCTCTTGCACCGAGAGGACCCATTTAAACCCCAAAACTCGATCAAAACACTAGATCCGGCTCACACCCCAAAATCATGCATTTTCACCCTGACGGAGAAATAAACCCACTTGGCTCGCATCGGGCTACCAAATCGCGGGGAAATGAAGTACTCAAGCTAGGGAACCATCCCCCTACCTCCACCGAAGATTCCGCGTGCCGAGGACGCCGATCCACCAAGAAAACGCCGTTAAAGCCCCGCCGGTTCACGAACTCGCCACGAGCTCCACCACGAGCCACCGCCTCCCGATCCTCGCCCCGTCCTCGCCGTCCTCTCCCCCGCGCCATCACCCCCTCGCCCCTACCTGCCGCGGTCGGCCGCCCGCGGAGAAGAGGGGAGAAAGAGAGAACGTGAGAGAAGAGAGAGGGAGAGGGTGAGAAATGAGAGATGGGGAGAGAGAGAAAAAGGGGTTTAATATATATAAAAGATTCAGAAATCTCAAAAAATACCAAAAATAGGAAAAAATACTTCCCGCTATCCTCGAAAAACACACAATGCAGTGGTAACGTCCTAGAGTCGAAGAACGCAATGATTCACCCTACACGGGGTTCCGAAGGTCCGATAGGCAAAAATACGCGTAAACCGTAAAACTCAATCTGGGACCCACAAAAGCGATCTGAAACCCATGGATCCCGATTCGAACAATATCCAAAAAATTCGGAGAGTTACAGCCCTCCCCCCTTAAACAAATTTCATCCTCAAAATTCAGGACAAGCACCAAGCCACAGGGGAAGAACACCCCGAACCAACTGACAACGCTGTCAGGGCCGATCAAGGAAAACCTCGATTCTCACGGAAGTACTGATCCTGAGGGATACGGCCAGACCAAAATCACAAGCAACATCTCGCTCCGCACATAGCGGACACACCGATCATCAGAGCATGCATAACACAAAAGGCATAAGTCTGGTATCACCTCAGTCACAACGAAATCCAATCACGGCACCGTTGCCACAATCTCGCTTACCGAGGAGACACAGTCCTCGTTACGAGAAACAGCCACCGATAAGACCCAAGCTAGGCGGACCAACCAACGTCAGCCTCTCTACCAGTTGACCGCCACAAATCCGTCGGCTCCACGCCAAGGACCACTTCACACCTGGCAAGCCGAACGCCAACAACAGCATGGGACCAACTCTGCCAGAACACAAACTTCGACAAAGCCCAGATCCCATCCGAAAAAAGCACATCACGGATACGGCCACCAAAGGCCTCGCTTGTACACGACTCTCGCCATTCCTGATCCGTAACAACCAGCATCTTCTGTCTGTGAAAGACCAATCACCGGTCACTAGACACTTGTCAACGTGAAACCCTTAACTCTCTTTCTTTCGAAACTGAAGCTGTTAGGCCTGAGAAATCTTCTATGGATAATTTTCGTTCATGTCCAGACAATATACAACCTCAGAAATCTATTTTGGATAACAAGGATACTCCTCCTATCTTAGAGCTCCCTTCAGCCCAAATTACTTCTTTTGTTGGTGCCATTGTTCCTGTTCTAGAGATTGAGATTATAGATTCTCAGTCCACCATGACAGTTCAAGAAATCAAGATTATTGCCAATTCCAATGGTGACATGCAGTCTGATGAGGTAACAAAAAAAAGGAAGGAAATTGCTAATTCTGCTGCTATTGAGAACTTGAAGGATATACATGGTGAGCATTCACGTGTCAAAACTAGATCCATGACTAGATGTGGATCTACTGGTAACATCCCTAATATTCCTCATTCCCAATGAATTTCGTAGTTTGGAATATTAGAGGTGTAGGGAATGACACATCTATTGGTCGTGTAAAATTGCTTATCAAAAACCATAATATTGATTGCATTGCTCTGCTGGAACCCAAGATGAACACAAACAATATGGATAAGATCTGTAGAAGAATGGGTATGTCAAAGGTCATTGCTAATAAAGATGATATGGCACATATCTGGGTTCTTTGGAAAGACCCTCTGGATTTTTCATTGGTTACAAGGGATGAACAACAAATCACCCTTCACTTGTCCTCCACTGCTCAAGCAGAGTTTCACTTAACTATTGTCTATGCTAAATGTAATGTGATTGAGAGGAAGACTTTATGGACTTCTCTGTCCAATGTTCACTCTCAGATTACAGGGCCTTGGATGGTTGCAGGTGACTTCAATTGTATCCTTGCTGCTGAAGAAAAACTAGGTGGTAATGACCCAAGTATTTCTGCAATGGCTGACTTCAAGGATTGTATCTCTGACTGTGCCCTCATTGATGCTGGATTCAAAGGATCTTCTTACACTTGGCATAATAACCAATCAGGAGGCCATGGCATTTGGGCTAGATTGGACAGGGTACTAATAAATGCTGGTTGGATGGCAACTTTTCCCATTTCTGTTGAGCATCTTTCTAGGGAAGCATCCGACCATGCTCCATTATTAGTGCAACATGTTTCTCAAGGCAGAGTAAAGAGTAGATTTTGCTTTCAGAAAATGTGGACTCATCATGATCAGTTTTTGGAGGCTGTTAAAAATTGCTGGGTTACTAGTCCATTGGCAACTTCTTCAATCACCACTCTTTATCTTAAGCTTAAGAGCCTCAGGAAAATGTTAAAAGATTGGAATTACCATGTCTTCGACAATGTTCAATTGAATCTAACTGAAGCTAAAGATGCTGTCCTCAAAGTTGAACACTCTTATGACCTCCAACCCTCGGAAGATAACTCAGCTATTCTAGATGAGGCAAAGTCTGTTTTATCAAGGAGACTTCTTCAGCAAGAGTGTTTTTGGAGGCAGAAATCAAGGGTTCGATGGCTTGCTGAAGGTGATAGAAACACACAATTTTTTCACGCTACTACAATGACTAAAAGAAGAAAATAATTCATATCGCAGCTCCAGAACTCTGCAGGGTTGCTCACCTCAGATCCTGAGGAAATTAAATGCATTGCAGTGACTCACTTTCACCAAGCATTTACAACTCAAGCCAAGTTTATAGAGGACAATTTACTTGACTGTATTCCTTACATGGTAAATCAATTGGACAATGAAACACTCTGTGCTATCCCCTTTGAGTCAGAAATACATGATGTTGTTCTCAATTTATCCCAGGAGAGTGCCCCGGGGCCAGATGGGTTTTCAGGTGCATTCTATCACTCAGCTTGGGATATCATCTCAACTACTGTGGTAAATGCTGTTAAGGAGTTCTTCATTTCACAGGAAGCTCTTCCTAGACATGTCACTGCAACTTTGGTAGCTTTGATCCCTAAACAGGTTAATGCCACCAAGATATCTGAATTTAGACCTATCAGTCTTTGCAATTACTTCTACAAGATAATTTCCTCCATCATAAATAGTAGATTAGCCAACATTCTTCCCAAGATCATTTCCCCTGAACAATCTGCATTTGTGAAAGGAAGGCAAATAGTTGAGAACATTGCTCTGGCTCAGGAATTAACCCATGAACTGGGTAAGAAAACAAGGGGTTCTAATGTGATGTTAAAGCTTGATATGGCTAAGGCATATGACCGATTAGAGTGGGATTTCCTTTTCTATGTTCTTCACAAGTTTGGTTTTAGTACTCAATTCATCTTCCTTGTTGAAAAAATGGTGAACAACAATTGGTTTTCTATTTTCCTAAATGGGGTCCCTGCAGGTTTCTTTAAATCCACAAGAGGGGTCCGACAAGGTGACCCCATTGCTCCCTCACTATTTATTATAGCTGAAGAAGCTCTGAGTAGATCACTGACCAAAGCTTTCCTTAGTGGACAAGTTGAATGATTTGCTTGCCCAAGAAATTGTCCGAAAATATCACACCTTCTTTTTGCTGATGATACACTGATTTTTTGCAAAGGAAACATTATTTCAGTAAGGAACCTTCATAAAGTTCTCAAAACTTATGAAAGGGCTTCGGGACAAAAGATAAATGTAGACAAAAGTGGTTTTTTTATGCACTCAAGAAGCAATAATAAAGCTGTCAGACAGATTCAGGAAGCAACGGGTTTTGCAAGGCACTCATTCCCACACAAGTACCTAGGATTTCCTCTGGTTAAAGGCAGATGCAAGAAGGTCCACTATAATGGTATTATTAATACAATTCAGAAACGTATTTCAGACTGGAAATCCATGTTGTTATCTCAGGGTGCTAGGCTGGTACTTATCAAACATGTCCTCTCTTCTCTGCCTATTTATTTTTTAACATCGTCATCTCTTCACATTGGCACCCATCAAGTTCTTGAACAGGCTTTTGCAAATTTTTTCTGGGGTTCATCAACCTAAGGAAATAAGAAGCACTGGAGATCTTGGAAAGCTATTTGTAAACCTGTTTCACAAGGTGGCCTTGGTATAATGTCTCTTAGACACATGGAGGTAGCTTTGAGAGTAAAGATGTTGTGGCAGGCATTGCACTCAAATTCTTTATGGGCTGTTTATTTCAGAGCAAAGTACATTAGGGACTGTCCATTAGCCAAGGTTCAGTTCAACAACATGAGAGGTTTTGATAAAAGGTGTTGGATTAAGGCGAAAAACCTCATCATCCAACATAAAAGGGTGGTTGTGGGTGATGGTAGTCATGCCAATTTCTAGTATGACAGATGGTTAGGTAATATCACCCTTGCTGATTTGATCTCTGAAAACAATATTCCCAACCCTAGTCTGACTGTCCGAGACTGTTTATTACATCAGATAGTGGAAGACTCAGTTTTGCAAAGCAGGTTCCTTCCTATTGAAATATGTACTGCTATAAGGAATGTAAATATTAATCAGGAGCAGGATCTAGTTGCTTGGAGCCTATCTTCTTCGGGGAAATGTAGTGTAGCCTCCACTTACAATTTTATCTGCAGCAGCAACAGGTTACAATTCAACAATCAATGGACTCGGTTATGGTCCCGATGGCTCCCTACCAAGGTATCAGTCCACCTGTGGAAGATTCTTAATAGTTGCCTCCCTCTGGTTTCTAATATACAACGGGTGGGTATCCACCTATGTTCCAAATGTTACTGCTGCAAGAGAGCACATTTTGAAGACTACAACCATTTATTTGTGCAGAGTGATTGGGCTTCACATACTTGGTCTTTTTTTACTTCCATAGGCTTGCAAACTGAAGGAAACTCTGTTAGTTCCATCATTCTAAACACTATCTGCAATTCTCAGCAGAAATCCCTCTTCGGTCTCTTCACTCTAGCAGCTATTGGTATTGGCATGTGGGAGATATGGTGCGCCAGAAATTCTGTAAAGTATGATGGGAAAGAAGTTTCAAAACAGGGACTCATCCACAAAATCTGCTTCAAAGTAAAGGAGATTTACCAAGCTACTGATCTTACTGAAGCCAATCACAGTAAAATTAAAGTTTTAGAAGCTTTTGGCCTGCTGAATTCTAAATGCAGAAACCATCAATTTATAGCCATCAAATGGATTTGTCCACCTTGGCCATCCCTCAAGCTAAATACGGATGGTGCCTCAAAGCAAAATGGTGAATCTGGAGGAGGTGGGATCATAAGAGATCACAAAGGAAGGATTCTTCTTGCTTTTGCCCACTACTATGGAATGTCTAACAGTATCATTGCCGAGGCCCGTGCTCTCCTGGATGGTATTAAATACTTAAGAACTACTGTTTCAAAGCCCACCATTATTGAATGTGATTCGAAAACTCTTGTCCACATCATTAACAGACAAGCTCAATGTCCTTGGTCCATCCTCACCTATGTCAGAGAGATCTGGAGCATTCTTACTCATGAGGATTCCATCACTCATATCTACAGAGAAGGGAACACTATGGCGGATTCATTGGCTTCTTTAGCATGTACTCTGAAATGTAATTCCTTTTATTCTTATCTTGAGCTTCCCTCTCATATAAAGGGTGCAGCTCGGCTATATAAGCTAGGCATGCCTAGCGTTCGAGTGATGTAATTGTAATATCCTTATTCATATTCTTATAAAATTTCCTCCTAGTGGAAAGGTGATGGAGTGGGTAAAATCCACTCCTCCCCCTATCTCTAGGCAGGGCTTTACACAAAAAAAACCCTTAACTCACACAGCTTCTTCCTTCGTTCCTAGTTCTTCACCAGGTCTGAAGGGCACATTCCAAATCTTGACAGGCCATCCGTTGACTTACGCATAGACCAACACCACATCCGATCTCGAGCCTCACGGCAACTCTACCCTCTCAGGGGAGAACGACAGAACCAGTTGACAAGATCCGGAGTCTTTGGTCTTCACCTCACTCGACTCAGACTTACAGGGGAATCCTCCCATGCCGGTCACAGACCAAGGACCACCATTCCAATGCCAACGTCTCTTCAAAGACCTCCACACCCAGCGCTATCCACCATCCTATCTCATCAAATCCTATCTCATCTCAATTACTCCAAATGGACTCCTGTCAATCCCAGTTCTTCTCTTACCATAGAGCCACGGGACACAACCTGAGCAATTCACGGCACACAACTCCAAAGTAACCAAGTGCCACTTGCTATCACAGCAACCTGGTCGACAGTGCCACGACCAATGCACACGAGTCCCCAGACAATACACATCTGACCCTGGTCGACCACGTGGCTAGCCTTACCAGCCGCTCGCAGCTACCAAGTGGGACCCATAATCTCTTAGGGATCACTTCTCCAAAAACACAACCTCATCTGCGGACGCAACTTCCAACACAAAGACAAGGTACTCATGCGGCACACTCGCCAACATATTTCCCCAATTCTCCATCCTTCCAGTGCCATGAACCACACAATCTCAAGCAACGGCACGGCAACAACACATCTCACACCGAGGAACCAATCCTCCGATGCTCAACTCATTCTCGGGAAACCCGCCTGTAACAACCAACACTACGTTCCTGAACCTATGGGTCATGGACCCACCAGGCTTCCGCTACGTACACCCATCCACGCGCACAGCCAACACAGATGACTCGGGATCCTCCATCCCATCAATCCTCTACAACTCTACAGACTCCAATCCTCGACACCTCGGAAAGCACAACACCAGCCGTAAATTCTCACAAATACAGCCCAACCGGTAGTCATCCTTCCGGAACAGTGCCAACACCCTTACACACCAGGGGAAATGGGCACGACTTCTCATAGGCAACCACCTTGCCAAAACACAGGACTCGTCTCGCACGGACTGCATGGCACACACGAGGAGGCCAACCAATCCAAACACACAATGCAAGACGACGAACCTTAGCCAAACATAATTCTCTCCAACCAAAGGAGAAACCAACCACACCTTCCAGCACCCGAGACCATCGGGTCAACACCTCTGACAACACTCGCCAAGTGCTTCGTCGGACCACGATCATAGCATCTCTCGATGCACCACCACTGTAATTCCTCGAACGCAGCACCGCAGCACCACACCTGCCGGCAACACTCTACCCAACGCAGTACAACCGTGGCCACCATCCATCGGGAAGAAATCACTCTATCTCATTCCTCGGGCCCCACACCGGCACTCCAGAAAATAGCAACCACATTCACAGTGCCAATGTCGTGCCCTCAAGCTCTCACGCGAGAAACCAAGCAGAAAATATACATGAAAACCTATGCCAGCTACCGACTGTACTGGACCTTACGGACTCTACTCACTGCAATATCTCGAATTCCCATGTACGTCTATAACCGCGCTCTGATACCAACTGTAGCGACCCAAGATCCGGATACCGGGAAGGATCCGATACCATTCGAATCCTGGCCCGTCGCCCACGAGCCGGGAGGGCTCAGAAGGGCTAAAAAGGAGTGTGGAGGCACAAGGAAATAGGAAATAAAGCAGGACAATTCAATAATAATAGAAATAAATAAACAATTACAACAGAGTCCAGTCCAACAGAAAGTACAGAGTAAGGCAGAAGAACGTACCCAACACCGAGTGAACACTCGGCCCGGCGAGCTGACAACGAAGAATCTCAGCACAGTACCCTTGAACCTAGAGGAAGAACCGCCGCACCTGAAATGCAGGGGTGAGCCTTCTGTCACTGGATCAGTAGGGGTCCCGTGGAACCCCAACCGTAAATAATGGTGGTAACGGAAAGTAGGAACGACAGCAGGAACAGTAAACCGGTGGCCGGTAGAAACTCGGCACTATAGCTACTCCTACTGTATCGAAAAACACGCCCCGATCTCACAGTCGTGGGACCACTAGACGATAAACCACCCTGGTTACGCAGCCAGGGGAAACATCACGACACCCCTGTCGTGGACCACACATTGCCCAGGGAAAAGACCCTCAGTGACACTCGCCGGAACCCTAGACCTCTACCTCGGGAAACCACCCGAAAACTATGAGTCAAACCACGTCTCGCAGATGTGAAATGGAAACTTGAGTCACCAGAAAAACTCACGTCACGTGACGGGAGCACTGCCTACCAGAAGTAAGGCCGGATGCGTCCACTGATGACTTAGTCCGCAGCCTTAGGTGTCTCCCTGCGACACCCCAGGCGGAGATTGAGACACCGTACAAGTAACCAGGAACACAAAACAAGGACTAGCTGGGGTCACGCTCGTTAGTGCGTGTCCGACTGCCCCCAACTACGTGTGCACACACAGATTATGCGCCCTAGGTCAGATCCTCTAGCTGGTTCTTCCCCGAAGCCCGGACTCAGGCTGCACGAAGGGGCCGTACGGTAACCACCCTAAAAATCGTCTCTCTCGCATAAGCCGCTCCACCACTCCCGGGTGGGTCAGCACACGCGTGCTGTAAGAAGGCTACGACTAGTGGCAGGTCACTCAACGTGAACACAAAAAACCACACACGCACCCATCGCGAGTTACATGGAGTAACATGTGGCTTGAAGCCACCAGACTCTGGATGGTCCACTAGACCTAATAAATCCAACGGTCCTTGAGTCGCATGACTCAGGGTCAAGATCGTTGTGCAGGACAGCTCCATGCCTTCAATTTGGCCTATCCCTTGGTCAAAAACCACGATAGCACGAATATCGAGGTAGCTCACAAGCCGCTGAGACCATTCCCTCAGAAAGGGGACTCAAGAGACATCCATCCCCAGGCTGGGTGATTGGACTCACAGTCCAAGGCCACACACATGGCCCACTCAGAAACCACCTTTTGGAGAAACCCACACCATGCGGGGAAAGCCCACCGCACTCATGCCGACTCACGGTGACTCAATCTAGCGAGAACACGAAAGCACGGAACACAAAGGGTCACCCGAACCCTTTAAACCCACATGCACACTGATTGAGGTAACTCAGTGCCTTCGGACACCCAAAACACGGACACGGAATCCACGGGGTGTCTGGGACATCAACGAGACCGAAGGTCGACCATTGGGTCACAACCGGGTCGACCGAGGCCCACACAACGCGAACGGAACACGGCGAGCATGAAAAACCACGTAGCGGTCCTCTCTGGACCGTCACAACGCCTGGCGGTCTAGCCAGGACCGCAAGGCCTACCTAGTGGTCCAGCCAGGACCGCAAGCCCTGAAGACACTTGAACCTCAGGCGGTCACTCCCAGACCGCCAAGTAGGGTGGCTATGACAACCCAAGATCCAGATACCTGGAAGAACCCGATACCATTCGAATCCTGGCCTGCCGCCTACGAGTCGGGAGGGCTCGGAAGGGCTAAAAAGGAGTGTGGAGGTACAAAGAAATAGGAAATAAAGTAGGATAATTCAATAATTAATAAAAATAAACAATCTAACTACAACAGAGTCCAGTCCAACAAAAAGTACAGTCTAAGGCAGGGAACATACCCAACACTGAGTGAACACTCGACCCGGCAAGCTGGCAACTAAGAACCTCCGCACAGCACCCTTGAACCTCAAGGAAGAATCGCCGCACCTGAAAAGCAGGGGTGAGCGTCCTGTCACTGACTTAGTAGGGGTCCCGCGGAACCCCAACCGAGAACAACGGCGGTAGCGGAAAGGAAAGCAGCTACAACTATAGTCGGAACATCGAGCCGGTGGCCGATCAAAACTCGGCACTACAGCTACTCCTACTGTATCGGAAAAACATGCCCTGATCTCACAGTCGGGGGACTACCGAACTAATGGGAGAACCTCTGGCTACGCCGCCAGAAGAAACACTCACGACCTCGCAGTCGTGGACCTAACACCGTCTAGGGAAAAACCCTCGGTGACGCTCATCGAAAAACCCCTAGACCTCTACCTCAAGAACACTTGCAGAAACTATCGGGGAAACCACGTCTTGCAGACGGGAAACGAGACCCGAAAATAGGAGAGTCACGCCTCACGTGACGAGAGTACCTGCCCACCAGAAGCAAGGCCAGATGCGTCCACTGACGACTTAGTCCACAACCTCAGGTGTCTCGCTGCAATGCCCCAGGCGGAGACAAGGATACCGTACAATAACCAGGAACACATAACAAGAACTAGCTAGGGTCGCGCTCGTCAGCGTGGGTCCAACTGCCCCCAACCATGTGTGCACACATTGACCACACATCCCAGGTCAGGTCCGCTGACTGGTTTTCCCCTCAGGTGGACTTTGGCTACAAGACGTGGGGCCCTATGGTAACCAGCCTAAAAACTATCTCTCTCGGGTCAAGCCTCGCCACCACTCCATGGTGGGACCACACACCTGTCGGAAGGCTACGACTAGTGGGGAGTCACTGATGTGACCACTCTCCGAGGAGAAACTCCGAGAAACACACACGCACCCTGCGCGAAAGTCACGAAGAACCAAGTGGCACCGAGCCACTGGACTCTGGACAGTCCTCTAGACTCACTAAATCCGATGGTCCTTGAGTCACAAGACTTGGGGTCAAGACCATTGCACCGAATGGCGCTACGCCGTCAATCTGCCCTAACCCTAGGGTCAGAAACCTCGACACGATGACTCACGAGGCAGTTCACAACTGCTGAGACCATTCCCTAGAAAAGGTAACTATGAAACCCTCCAGCCCCAGTCTGGGTAATTGGACTCACAGTCCACAGGCCACACACACGGCCCATGCGGAAAACACTGAAGCATGATTCCCAAGGTAGCTCACAAGCCGCCAAGCTGAATCCCCATCCCAGGGAAAAGCGGGAAACCTCTAGCCCCAGGCTAGATGACTGGACTCGCAGTCCAAGGCCATACACTTGGCCCACTCGGGAACCATCTTCCGGAGAAACCCATGACATGTGGGGGAACCCCACCGCACTCGCACCGATACACGGTCACTCGATCAAGCGTAACACGAAAGCCCGGAACACACGTAGGGTTGCCCAGACCCTCTAAATCTATAGGCACACTAATCGAGGTAACACAGTACCTCTAGACACCCCAAAAAATATGATCACGAAACCCATGGGATGTCCGGGACACTCACGAGACCGAAGGTCGACCACCGGGTCACAACCGGGAAGATCGGAGACCAACACAATGCTAAACGAGCATGGCAAGCACGAAAACCAAGTGGCGGTCCTCCCTAGACCGTCACAGAGCTTGGCGGTCTGGATAGAACCGTAAAACCTGGCCTAGCGGTCCAGCCAGGACCGCACATCCCCAAATGCCCTCGAAACCCAGGTGGTCACTCCCAGACCGCCAAGAAGGATGGCGGTCCATTGCTTGACAACTGGGCATCACCTAGCGGTCAGCTGCATGGCCGCTGCCCCTCCTAACCTTGAACGACTCCCAAATAGAAAACGGTTGTGCCCTGGCCGCTATTCGGAGATTAGCGGCCAGTCACGAGGCCGTCGCGGGACCTAGGCGGTCACCCTCAGGCTGCCACACGCCTGTTACGACAAAGACTATAGACGGCCCTGGCCTGATCGCTGCAACGTGCATGGCGGTCCACACCAGGCCGCTAAACTCTTTAGGCGGTCTATCGCGCGACCGCAAAACCAACAGACATAGGGGGGACCTTAGCAGTCTCAACATGACCGCTTAACACCATAGCGGTTTCTGGAACGACCGCAATGGTGGCCCGACCCCGAAAATGGTGAAAATTGTGAAAAACTCCATTCCATGCCCCGTTCACGCCCACGTGAAGGGGAAAACAAGGGGAAACTAGTCCCCAACCTCTCTCGCACCGAGAAGACCCATTTGAACCCCAAAAACGCGGTTAAAACACTAGATCCGACTCACTCCCCAAACACATGCATTTTTTTCCAAAATGCTCAAATAAGCCCGCTCGGCTCACCACGACCGACCAAAATCATGGGAATGGAAGTACACGAGCTGGGGGTCCATCTCCCTACCTCCACCGAAGATTTGACGTGCTGTGGATGCCGATCCATCAAGAAAATGCCGTTGGAACTTCGCCGGGACACGAACTCGCGGCCGAGCTTCCACGCGCCTCCACCGCCTCGATCCTTGCCCATCCTCACCTGTGCCTCCCCCGCGTCGTCCCCGCCTTGCCCGCGCCCCGCTCCGTCTACCGCTGGAGAAGAGTGGGTGAGAGGAGAGAGCGTAAGAGAGGTGAGAGGGAGAGAGTGAGAGGAATGAGAGATGAGGAGAGAGAAAGGGTGAGGGGGTATTTATAGGAAAATCTGAAAATTCTAAAAATTACCAAAAATAGGGAAAAATACTCCCCACGATCCTTGAAAAATGCACAATGTCGACGGTTCACCTTAGACGGGGTTCCGAAGGTCTGACAAACAAAGACATGTGTAAAGTGCTAAACTCAATCCGGGACCCACGAAAGTGATCCGAAACCCATGGTTCCTGATCCGATAAATATCCGAAAAATCCGGGGCGTTACAGTGGCGGTCCTTTGCCTGATCGCTAGCCATCGCCTAGCAGTCAGTCACAAGGACGCTACCCCACCCGACCTCAAACGACCGAGAAATGGAAAACGGTCGTGCCCTGACTGTAAGGCACTGCCTGGCAGTCTTCTCCAGACCACTAAGCTCTCCTGGCGGTCCATCGTGCGACCGCAACGCTCGAATCAACATAAGGGACCCCTAGTGGTCTCCATATGACCGCCAGGTAGCCTAGCAGTCTCTGGAAGGACCGCTAGGTCGTCCCGAGCACGAAAACGGTAGAAACTATGGATCTCACGCCCCGAGCGCAGAAGATACTCGGATGCGTGACGCGTCTATATAGATCATGTCATTCACGTAAAATCAGAGTGCGCATAGTACTCGGTAATTTATTGCTAACTCAAAG
Source organism: Amorphophallus konjac (assembly GCA_022559845.1). NCBI lineage: Eukaryota > Viridiplantae > Streptophyta > Magnoliopsida > Alismatales > Araceae > Amorphophallus > Amorphophallus konjac. Next base: position 76,847,798 of record CM040123.1, on the reverse strand, counting down.
TTTAACGTAATACCATAGTCCAAGATGATAATTTCTCTACTAAACCGAATGGCAATATCCCAGAATCATTCATAAGGCTACAAGTTTAATAAGATCTATCTAACTAGATCATAACTGACTCAATTAGATTATACAAGCCTTTAATAATAACTGAAAATACAAAGTAGGACACAAGACTAGCTGACGGTACACCACTCTAGCACTCATCACTCGGTATCAGTCCCATCCGGGTGGTGGTCGCTATCCAAGTTTCCTGAAAAAATGTTAGGGAGCAACTAGATGAGCGAATCGCTCAGTAGGTTAATTACAAGTTCATGCGGTATAATGATGCATGTTGGACCAAGCAAGAATATCAGGAATTGTATCAAGAGAGTATCACGTGAATATCAATAAGATGTATCAATATGGAACTAGCAAGTAATTGCATAAATCTTTCCAAGAAGATAATGATCAGTATTCAAGCAAGTAATTTCAAGCTCGTGTAATAACAAGTAGTGTAATGGAATTGGCTATTTCATTCATTTCATTCAAGCAAGTAATTGCCCTTTTCTCAGGCCAAGCAATTCATTTCAAGCAAGTCAAGCATGTCACGAGAGAGTGAGTGGGAATGTCTCAAGTCAAGCAAGCAAGTACTTCGGTGTAATGCCAAACACCGTGGTCAATAAACTCCCATGGGCATGTACCTTCGGGTGCTCCTCCCAGGATCAGACCGGGCCCTTATTTGTATGCGTAGCATTTCAAATATACTTTTTGACATCCACTCTCATTTATATAGCCAATATAGAATTTCAAGTAGTTTACACATTGTAGGAATATCAGGTAGATTTTTTTAGGAATAGAGTTCAAGGACATATCACATGTAAATGATCCACTTGAAATGCATGGCACATAGACAAATCAGGGTTAAGGAGATGGCCCGGGATCATTAGGTAAAGGTTGGACAGGCTTGGGATGGGTCGACCCATGGGGTCGACCCCTGGCTCTTTTAATGTTAATTTAAGTTGAGTTTCATTGAACTGAATTAGACAGCATGACAAAACTAGTGCAAAAAGACTCTCCTGTCATAAGGGGTTATGAATTAGACTGCAAGACAAAACTAGTTTAAGCAAGATGTATACCAAATTTGACAATCAAATTTAATACTCATATCTGAAACAAAGTTTTAATAAAGGAAAACCAATTATTCATCTAACACTCCACTTTAATCATCTTCCATCTTACTCAAATAAACTCAATGACTCCTTTAAGAGTTACACATCGTAGTATTGAAATTAAGCATTTTTAATGGTATTTGAAGTTAACTATTTTGGCAAGAATTTTTTGATATCCATTTTTTTTATTTTAATTTTGAGCATCACTTTATTTTTCCTGAGCAATCTTGGTTGATCAACACCTTTTTACATGAAGTAAAACACGTCTTAGGTGAAATGACCCAATTACTCAGTGTGATAACCGCATTGACTCTCAAAAAAGAGAACAGAGTTAGCAATAGAAGTATCTTTTTACATGAGAAGACACCTTGATTAGAGGCCGGAATCCCCAGCTACTCAACACAATCATGCCATTGCTTTGTCAGATTTTTACAAAAAATTTTACCACGGAGTTAATAGTGGTACTTCATGACATGGGTTTACTTCATTTCTTTGATGGAGAACCCAATTTCTCAGTGACCATTGTCATTGCTCTGACATTTGTTTATCTCTTTAGTTAACTTCATGTAGATTTAAAGTTTAAGAACAACACTAACAACATGTATCTCAGCCAAAGAAACCTTGATATCATATTTTTAGATTTCAGATGATTTCACACAGAGATTACATGATCCGGTTGGTTAAAAATTACTAAAACTTGTGGTTCAGATACTTTCAAGTTTTCAAATACAAATCTAAGAATACGTCAAACTTATACCAGTCCAGATCAGTAGTTATTTTTAAACCTGTATGATAGGAGTTTCTTTGATGTATTCGGATTCATAAACAAGGTACAACTATTCAAGTAATCATCAAGATCAGTTAAATAAGTGACATTAAACCACTATAATCAGCAGTAACAATGAAGAGTTTTGAGAATTTTTGATCTGAGGGGATTTGAGAAGATTTTCAATAAGTGCATCAATGAGGTGAACAAATGATAAGAGTTCGTTAAGATTCACAGCAGGCAATTAGCACTATCTTAAGCATCAATAGAGAGAACATCAAACAGTGATCCCAGATATACCAGAAAATGGGTCCAAAGAATTTATGAAGGCAGCTGAAATTGACTGGAGTCAAATAGATGTGAGTCACTAGCATGAGAGGTGAGATAAAACACCAAGCTAGCAGGGCAGAGAAATTCCAGTCATTAGGAGATTGATGAATTCATTATGCTCCCCCTGCCTATATGCATTGAACCAATCTTTTTGAAATATTTTGAAAATAATGAAATGCTATGCAATTTACTGCATGTATGCAAATGCATTAACCACTCATGAATAACATGAAAATCATGCAGGAAAGTAGCCTAACAAATATGCATGATACATAAGAAATGCTTTGACAAACTCCCCCTGATTTTATGCAAGGTTCTACAACTTATATGTGCATGACAGTTTATGCATGTACTCACCCTGACTAAACGCAATGTCCTAGGTTTCATAATGCAACATGTGAAATATCATCATGCAGGGAGTTTGACCAATATGCATCATGACATAGATGCGTAATGCCTTCAGCAACCGAAATCTTTATGATATGCAAGCATCTAGAGCACACAGATTCAGAAGACAGAATTTAAGCAAAGTTTTCAGAACTAACCTGTACAGCGCAGCCATGGGGTTTTCTATCATGCCTCGACGTGGAATATCAGGACCGGTAGTAGAAAACGCTAGTAAAGATAACATGCTAAGCTAAGAATTAACATAGTGCCATGAATAGCAATAACTCCAATTCTATTATAATAATCATCAAACGTCTTACAAACCGACTTAAACATAAACAAACATAATCTCTACTCGACTCCGGTACAATAACTAACACCAGTTCTAAGACCAAGCTAGATGTAACCAACTAAACAATCTCAGTATTGTTGGGTTCGGTGCAAGTATTCAGAGGGGGGGTGAATGAATATGGCCTATAAAAACTTTCACCCAGTAAAGATTTCGCTCAATTAAAATCTAATGCTCACTAAAAATGCTAGTTCGCAAACTGAACAACCTTGAAGGCTAATGGGCAGTTGCGGAACTGAAACAAACACACAGTGAGATCACTAGAGTGCTAACAAGAAAAATTTAGCCAATCAGAAAACTAATTAACTCTTCTGCTCAACCAGAAGCCAAACACATGGAGCGCCCCTATGCAATCATCTAGCGGAAGCACAATAGAACAAAACAAACCACAATGCACAAGGGGTTTTTAGGTGGTTCGGTCCAGCAGACCTACATCCACCCCACACTCAAACCGAGTGTGGATTCCGCTGACTCACAGCTTGAACAGCTGGGCATCACAGCTTGCCTTACAACCGCTGGGCAACACAGCTTGCCGTCCGAGGAATCCTCCTCGCCCCGCTGAGCAACACAGCTTGCTGTCCAGTGGACTCCTCCACTGCAAACCGCTGGGCAATACAGCTTAGCCGTCCAGAGGCAGCACCTCTGCAATCCGCTGACTAACAGCTTGACAAAGGAAGTTTAAAAGAAAACAAAAGATGGGAGTAAACAGCATCGGAAAGCTGTAAGCTCTAAGCACAGAATACGGCTCTTAAAGAGCTGACTGGAGTGGATCTGATCCAACTTCCAGCAAGAACAGATCTCCCTCGATCTCACTCTCTTTCTTCACTCTCTCTCTTCTCAACTCCTTCACGTCTGCTTCTCTCCTCTTTTCTTTCTCTTCACACTCTGCTCGAGATCTCTATCTCTCACTTTTTCTCTTCTGCTTCTTCTCTCTTTCTTTTCTTCTTCTTCTGCTGGATCGTGGAAGCTCTCTCTCCTTCTAATTCTTCTCTCAGCTTCTGCTCCCTGGCTTCGATCACGATCAGCCTCCATCTGAGGACGAAGACTCGTATATATAGCATCAGCAGCAGCACACTGGGTGAGTGTGGCTTCCACGTTTCCTGCCCTAGACATTCGGACCACGTGGCAGCATCCTGGTTCACGAGCCAGGCACCTCGGATCACGTGCCCATCAATTCAACGACATTCGACCAGCAGGACTCAAGTCTGCTGCGTTGACTCCACCAGCCTGCAGCGTTGACGCATCAGAGTAATCCAGTAAGCTTCTTTCTTGATTGTTTGAACTACAACGTCCACGCCACTTGATCAAGGCGTTGACGCATTGGTGTCCAGTGATCAATGTCTTCAGTATATAAGCGTGCTGCGTCGACGCTGCTAGCCCATAGCGTTGACGCAGTGGTGTTCCAGCAGCTAATACTTTAGCTTGTTTGCTTGCTGCGTGGACGCTACCAGGTCGTGGCGTTGACGCAGTGATGTGTTCCAGCAGCTAATACTTCTACTAGTATACTTGCTGCGTGGACGCTGTGGTCATTCTGCGTTAACCCTATACACAAAAAAAATCTTATAATCATAACATAGAACAAGTGGTTAATTAAATCTTATAACACCGAGTGTATATACTCTGAAACAGCAAATGGGCAAGTATGTACACTGAGAGAGTGTATAGACTTGGAAGTCTTCTTGTGAGCTCAGTGTATATACTTTCCAATGTCTAGACTACAGGAGATGAAGACCAATGTGCAGACATGAGCTATGCAAGCTACAGTGTCGTTGTATGGACATGGGGTTCAGCTGAGGATGTATGGACTTGCAATGCAAACAACAATGTATAGACTTCATGTAAAAGCCCAATGTATAGACATTGAAATCGAAGACCAATGTGCAGACTTGGCCTGAGACAATGCATGACTGTATAGACTTGTGTTCTCAACGAAACACAAACACAACACAATGTATAGACTATGCTGAGTGTCTAGACTTGTGAGATGCATAGAACACACAGAGGCTGTATAGACTTGGAAACCAATGCACACGGCTGACAGACATGAAGTGAACTTGAATGAGCATGATGTACAGACTTCAAAATACTATAGACAATGCAATGTACATACTTCCTATATGAGGGAGCAGTGTATAGGCATGCACGATGTACAGACATGCAAATCATTCATTCATTCCAGCACACTCATGCATTCTCCACAGAGTATATCAGTTATGCATTATACACATGCATTCTTCCACAGAATAGGTCAGATATATTCAAAATAATGTGACGACTCATTCATGTTGCTATCATTAAAACACCACATCATCAACAAGACACAGGGGGCACAACAATCTCCCCCTTTTTGATGATGGCAACATAATGAGTCACACTAACATAATGAGTCACACTGACTCATCAAACTATTCTCCCCCTTTGACATAATCAAAAAGAAGGGAAATTGTTTGATAGTTAAATACAATGCACAGAAAAGCACATAAAGGCAGAGAGTGAGTCATGGTTCATTAAAATGAAGATCTCCCTTATGACAATGAAACAGCTCTCTCCCTATCAACATGCAGGCTTGACTACTCTCCCCTTAGATGCAAAGAAACCATAACTTCCCTTGAAGCACAGGAATGGATTCAGGTTATCCAATAAATCAATCTGAATTCTGCCTTTACAAGGAATCTGAATTCTGGTGAAAAGACCACATAATCAGAACTTATTGCAGAACAAGATGGAAGATTCCAACAGTGTGGAGAGTAAAGTGATTGGTGATAGAAGGGCAATAATAGACAACATTCATCACAAGACATCTCAATGAATAATCAGACTGAATCTGATCAGGCTATCTGGAAAATCTGATCATGAGGGATTTTAATGCATACATCACTTCAATAAGTCTTAAAAGATGTAGACTCTTCTCTCATAAAGGGTTATGAAGTGGCAACTTAACCAATCTGATTTAATTTTGATGTATACCAAATTTGTCAAATTAAACTCAATACTCATATCTGAATCCAAGTTTTAATAAAAGTGAACCAAATAGTCAGAAACCACTCAAAAACAATCATCTTTTATCTTACACATATGATCTCAATTGCACTTTTGAAAAATATACAGGTTAGTACTGAAGTTAAACACCTTTTCAAGAACATGAGTTGACAAATTTTTCAAGATAATTTTATATGAAGCACATTATATTTTTTCTGAGCAATTTAAGTTGATCAACACCTTTTTACATGAGGCACAACAAGTCTTAGTTGAAGTGACCCAGTTACTCAGTGTGATAACTGTTATTGCCTCTCATTTTGAGAGCAGAGTTAGCAATATGAGTGTCTTTTTACATGAGAAGACACCTTTATCAGAGGCCAGACTCCCCAGCTACTCAACACAAATAAGTTATTGCTCTGTCAGGTTTTGTTTCACTAAATTTTTATCAGAGATAACTATGGCACCTCATGACATGAGTTGCTTTATTTCATTGATAAAGAACTCAGTTTCTCAGTGACCGAGCCATTGCTCTGAATTCACAATTTCTCATTTAGTCAACATTTTTCAAATTAATGTTTAACAACAATACACACTATATGCATCTTAACCAAAGAAGCCCTGAGTTCAAATTTTCAGATATCTGATGAGAGAGTCTAAGGTTTACATGAAACATGTGGTTAAAGTTTATTAAACCTTATCATTCAGATATTTTCAATTCATTTAACTACAAATCTGAGAATACATTAATCTTATATCAGTCTGATTCAGTGATAATTCTTAAACCTATATGATAGAAATTTCTACAATGTTCTCAGACTGAATTGCATGACATGCAGCTTAAGTTCCTCTTGATCAGAAAAATAAGTTTAGCTGACCAACAAATCAATAGTAGAGCCAATTCAGTCACACCAGCTGAGAAGAATGTGAGAGGTGAGTATAGGCTGGTGCAAGAGTAAGTCAGCAATAGAGAAGAGCATCAGAAGAGATTTTGTCAACAGACAATAGCTGAGTCTGGAATACAGACTGATCAGCTATTTTAGAGATACCAGCAGAGAATTCAGTTGAATAGCGCATAGACAAGAGAGTGAATCAGGTTACTTAAACAAATGGAGTTCATGAGGTGAAGAAGATATGAAATAGGAATGCTCCCCCTGTCTAAGTGCAATGAATTTCTTTTTAGATTTTTCAAAATTCTATGATATGCACTATCCTACATATGCATTAAAAAAAATAGTTGGACTCCCCCTGACTATATGCATGAAATATATTGAAATCACATCACATGATATCAAATTTAGCATTCAGATATGATTCATGCAAATTAGACAGAAGAGAATTACTATAAGCATGATTGTTCAATTCATATTTCAGAAAACTTCAGTTTAGCACCGACAGATCAACATGATATGCAATACACTGCTCTATATGACTTGACCCATGGTACTGGGCGGAGGACTTGGTCCAAGGACCACCTCACACATGGCAGTAGCACCCAAACATACTCCATCTGCCCTTCAGCACTGTTCCATTTAATATACCATGATGGTCATGCAAATCAGTGCAATACAATATGCAGGGAGTTTGACATATCATGCATCATGACATGGATATGTAATGCATTCAGAGGTAAACTACAATTATTTCCATGTGCATTTCAGATTTTCAATTAGATTCAGTTAGATGATGCATAAAAGAATTAATCATGATATGCAGGCATTTAGAGCACACAAATTTAGAAGACAGAATTTTAGCAGAGTTTTCAGAGCTAACCTGAAATGTAGTCATGGGGTTTTCATTCTTGAGTGCCTTGGTTGATTAACCCCCTTTATTCATTTCCAAGGCACACCTGCAACAACTGGATTATTTTGATCCTGTAGGAACCCAAGCTGCCTTGGGTCCTGTATGAGCCCTAACAGGTGTTCTAAACAATCTTTTAGCAACATGATCATCATATTCCATCAGTTTACACTCAAACATTGAATGTCCAGTTTTTCCACAATAATAACATGAGGCCACATAATTTTTGTTTTTATTCTTCATGTTAGCAGAAACATGATGCCCATGTGCATGCATATGAGTATGAAAATTATGTGTATGAGCATGAGTATTTCTTTTATTGACTTGAAAAATTTTCTTTCCATGCTCAGCCAGCCGATAGTTGGCAGCTTTGTGGCCTAGCTTATCACATTCAAAATATGCAAATTTTTTCTTTTTATCTCTCAAGTTATTTCTAGCAGAATTATAGGAAGCAGGGAATTTGACAGATTTAGAGTTTAATCTATTTCCCTGAGCATGCCAGCAATCTTTGACTGCATGCCCAAGCTTACCACATTCAAAGCATTTGAGATGCTTGCTTCTTGATTCATTTTTACCCCAATGATTTCCTGACCAGCACTCATTAGCCTTATGCCCAGGCTTGTTGCAAGTGAAACAAATGATATGCTGATTGAATTTGAGTTTGTTTCTTTTGTACTCATGATGATTTGGGGTGTATCTGGCATGCATTATGTCATCAGATTTCAAAGTATAGCACTCATTCATTAAATGACCATACCTACCACAATAGTAGCATGAAGCATCAGATTTCCTAGGGGCATGGTTTCTATCAGATGAATTCACAGATGCATGTGAATGAGTACAAGAAGCATGAGCATTTTGCATTGACCCATCAGATTCAGCAGAGCTAACAAATTTCAGAGTATAACCAGAATTATTCTTTGCCCTTTTTGTTTGACTCTTTCTTGTCAATTTCTGATTATCCTCAACAGGTTTTGTTTGTTTTTCAATTTTCTGAGCTTTAAACTGAAAGACAGATTTTGAAGGTGACTTCTGATTTTCATTTTGTTTTGGGGATTACCTTGAAGTACCAGCTACATTAGTGCTTTGAACAAAAGTTGTATATAGCTGGTTTTTAATGATTTTCTTAACATCAGAATAGCAATTTGTTCCCCCTTCAGAGTTATCATCCTTCCTCTTCCCAACAGTTTTCATTTTTCCTTTAATCTTGGCAGACTCAATAGCTGAATTTTCCAGATTATGAATTTTATCTTCCAAGCTAGCAATGTGAAGTTCATAACTGGCTATTTCCTGTTCACTACAATTAACACATTCGCTTAGAACTTGGTTTGCAGTTTTATACTTCTCAATTTCTTATTCTAGACTGTTCAAAATTTCTGAATTTCCATCATAGACAGCTTTTCCTTTTTCTATAGTGAGAAGTCTTTCAGACAAGCCAGTGTTCAACCACTTTAGTTTTTCAACTTCAGCTTTTAATTCAGTGTTTTCTTCCTCAAGATTTTTATCCTGAATTTCATTATTAGCACATCTCTCTCTTCCAGACATGTGCTCCAATTTTTCAATCAGTTCATCTTCTCTTTCTTCTGCTTTAATTTTCTCAGCGAGCAAATTTTTATGATCATCTTTAAGTGAGGCAATTTATTTATTTAGCCATTCATTCTCACTAAAGAGATCTTCATTACGTTCTCTTAAAGCTGAGCATGTTTTACAATTTGATTTAGCAGAAGAGGACTGTGAAACCTCATTGATTTCATTCATTCTGACCATAAGAGTTTTATTCTTCTTTTGAAGATCTTCATTCTCCAATTTCATTTTGTCCAATTCAGAATTAACTTCAGTGAGTTCCTGCATGCCTTTTAGATGCTCCTTTTTCTTATCATTCAACTGATTCTCTATTTCTAACATTTTATCCAACCATGTTTGTTTTTCAAATTTTAGAGAATCATTTTGTTTCTTAAGATTCTGAACATCTAGCATGCAAGCATCATAAGACCTTTTCATATTTGGACATTTTTCACATGAATCTTTCAGATTTATTCTATCACATTTCTTTTTCAATTTTTTATTTTCAGATTTCAATTTCTTGGAAACTTCTAACAAATTTTCATACATCTCTATCAATTCATCGAAAGAGTATCCTTCTGATTCAGAACTTACCTCAGATGAAGTTTCATCATCAGCATTTCTATGATCAGCCATTAAGCACTTGCTGTGATTCCTGATTAGCTTCAGTTTATCCAAAATGTCTTTGGCAGACCTGCAAGATGAAATGCATTCAATTAGAGATCTGTCAATTGATTCTTTTAATAAAATTATAGCTCTATTATTGACAGAGTCTTTCAGCTTGTCCTTCTTGGTCCATTTAGATTTATCCTTCGACAGTTTGTATGGGCCGTGAGTCATTACCTTCCACAGTTTTGGATCAGTAGACTTTACATACCGATGGAGGTTTTCGAACCAAGAGTCAAAGTTATCACCTCTGAATATCGGAGGATTAGCCATCGAATCAGATAACAACCAAATTCAAAGCACAAAACACTAGACAATAAAACCAGATAAGCAAGACACGGCACTAACTCAGTGAAGCTAAAGACAGAACACAAGAGGCACACTTATGAAATGCACCAGACAGAAATGCACTAAGACAATAAATGAAGACGATTCCAAATGACCCACTCTGAAATGCACTAAACAGTTAGCAGGATCCTATGCAGATTGTTAGATCTGTTAGATCAGAAACCTGCTCTGATACCAATTGTTGGGTTCGGTGCAAGTATTCAGAGGGAGGGTGAATGAATATGGCCTATAAAAACTTTCACCCAGTAAAGATTTCGCTCAATTAAAATCTAATGCTCACTAAAAATGTTAGTTCGTAAACTGAACAACCTTGAAGGCTATTGGGCAGTTGCGGAACTAAAACAAACACACAGTGAGATCACTAGAGTGCTAACAAGAAAAATTTAGCCAATCAGAAAACTAATTAACTCTTCTGCTCAACCAGAAGCCAAACACATGGAGCACCCCTATGCAATCATCTAGCGGAAGCACAATAGAACAAAACAAACCACAATGCACAAGGGGTTTTTAGGTGGTTCAGTCCAGCAGACCTACATCCACCCCACACTCAAACCGAGTGTGGATTCCGCTGACTCACAGCTTGAACAGCTGGGCATCACAGCTTGCCTTACAACCGCTGGGCAACACAGCTTGCCGTCCGAGGAATCCTCCTCGCCCCGCTGAGCAACACAGCTTGCTGTCCAGTGGACTCCTCCACTGCAAACCGCTGGGCAATACAGCTTAGCCGTCCAGAGGCAGCACCTCTGCAATCCGCTGACTAACAGCTTGACAAAGGAAGTTCAAAAGAAAACAAAAGATGGGAGTAAAAAGCATTGGAAAGCTGTAAGCTCTAAGCACAGAATATGGCTCTTAAAGAGCTGACTAGAGTGGATCTGATCCAACTTCCAGCAAGAATAGATCTCCCTCGATCTCACTCTCTTTCTTCACTCTCTCTCTTCTCAACTCCTTCACGTCTACTTCTCTCCTCTTTTCTTTCTCTTCACACTCTGCTCGAGATCTCTATCTCTCACTTTTTCTCTTCTGCTTCTTCTCTCTTTCTTTTCTTCTTCTTCTGCTGGATCGTGGAAGCTCTCTCTCCTTCTAATTCTTCTCTCAGCTTCTGCTCCCTGGCTTCGATCACGATCAGCCTCCATCTGAGGATGAAGACTCGTATATATAGCATCAGCAGCAGCACACTGGGTGAGTGTGGCTTCCACGTTTCCTGCCCTAGACATTCGGACCACGTGGCAGCATCCTGGTTCACGAGCCAGGCACCTCGGATCACGTGCCCATCAATTCAACGACATTCGACCAGCAGGACTCAAGTCTGCTGCGTTGACTCCACCAGCCTGCAGCGTTGACGCATCAGAGTAATCCAGTAAGCTTCTTTCTTGATTGTTTGAACTACAGCGTCCACGCCACTTGATCAAGGCGTTGACGCATTGGTGTCCAGTGATCAATGTCTTCAGTATATAAGCGTGCTGCGTCGACGCTGCTAGCCCATAGCGTTGACGCAGTGGTGTTCCAGCAGCTAATACTTTAGCTTGTTTGCTTGCTGCGTGGACGCTACCAGGCCGTGGCGTTGACGCAGTGATGTGTTCCAGCAGCTAATACTTCTACTAGTATACTAGCTGCGTGGATGCTGTGGTCATTCTGTGTTAACCCTATACACAAAAAAAAATCTTATAATCATAACATAGAACAAGTGGTTATTTAAATCTTATAACACCGAGTGTATATACTCTGAAACAGCAAATGGGCAAGTATGTACACTGAGAGAGTGTATAGACTTGGAAGTCTTCTTGTGAGCTCAGTGTATATACTTTCCAATGTCTAGACTACAGGAGATGAAGACCAATGTGCAGACATGAGCTATGCAAGCTACAGTGTCGTTGTATGGACATGGGGTTCAGCTGAGGATGTATGGACTTGCAATGCAAACAACAATGTATAGACTTCATGTAAAAGCCCAATGTATAGACATTGAAATCGAAGACCAATGTGCAGACTTGGCCTGAGACAATGCATGACTGTATAGACTTGTGTTCTCAACGAAACACAAACACAACACAATGTATAGACTATGCTGAGTGTCTAGACTTGTGAGATGCATAGAACACACAGAGGCTGTATAGACTTGGAAACCAATGCACACGGCTGACAGACATGAAGTGAACTTGAATGAACATGATGTACATACTTCAAAATACTATAGACAATGCAATGTACATACTTCCTATATGAGGGAGCAGTGTATAGGCATGCACGATGTACAGACATGCAAATCATTCTGATGTGACACCAAGTGCAGCGGAGACTTTGATTCCTTGGACATTACAAGGCGCCGAGAATATGTTAAAGCTACCAACGCACCGTGCGCACACGATTCCCGTGGTGACCCGGTGATGCCAAGTCGAGGTGATGGAGATAGCCCCTAACTGGTTAGAGGACCAGCACCACTTTAGTTAGCCCTCCTGAAGGTTTGAAAGCCCACAAACAAGGGCGGCCGGATGCCTTAAGGGCTCGGGGTCACTCGCTCACTTATAGCCACGGTGACCACACTGAAAGGTGGCGCCGGGATCGGACACTCGCTCTCCTACCGGCCAATATGTTTCGCAGATATTAAATAAACAAGTATAAGGAGGCAAGGGCAGGAGGCTCACCTGGTTGGTTTGAGAAAACCAACCCCGGTCGGAGACGAGGGCGAGCGGGGAAGTGTGGGTTCCCCGCACACTGCGCCGATGAAGCTTCGAACCTGTTTAAGTGTACACTCACTACACCTCACGCAGGAGGGTGATCTCGGGGATGGGAATTGATGGATTACAGCAAACACTACCTCCCGCAGGGAGGGGCGGTAAGCCGGCCAGGCAAGAGGAGGGAAATAAGCTAGTAGCCCACGAGGAGGGACCGCTTCCGAAGTGGACCGCTGGCTGTGGATGTTGATAGGCAGTCGGTGTAGTCCCTGTAGATCTCGGTCAGGAATTTTGCCGATGACAAGCCCAGGGGAATCTTCTCGTAACAGGAACCCAAACGCCTCTGATTTATATCAATTTATTCTGTAGTCGGCGATGGCTGCAGTGGAGGTCTGAGCAGAGCAATAGATTCTGGGGCGGGTGGCTCCCTGTTTCTGTCTGCAACTTGCAGAAGTGTCTCCGGTCGCTCCTAGACGCCGAATCATAAACAGTCAGAGCCGCTGTAACCGGGGACGAAGCCTCTACACAGCAAAACTGACGGAAACACCTTCTGAGGTCAGGGTGGATAGGGGAACGCCGACGAGCGGGAACTGGTCGTAGCAGACTGCAGGAGGCAGACCCGTGCAACTGAGGGAGAAAATTCAGAATTCTGGCCCCCGGATGCCGAATGAGGTTCTGTCTCTTGCTCCTGGTCGGGGACAGGGGAAGGAAGAACTTTGATGAAGAGCCTTTGGTCTGATTCCTTTGCCGTTGGTCGTGCAGTTGCTCCCAACCGGGATCAGGCTCTCTGCAGAGGATGTCTGGCGCAGTTGGGGAAGAACAGCTCTCCCGGTTGGCCACGAACTCAGAACGGGACGATTCCACCTCACCTGCGTAGTGGACTGGACGACCTTTCCAGAAAGGTATGGTACGTCTTCAGATTACGCCGTTGGGCTCTGTGGCAGCTTCTGCAAGATGAACTCTCTTCTGCTACCTGCAGACTTGGCTAAGCAAAGGGGTGGTGGTGGAGCTTGGTTAAAGGGAATGGTGTTTTAACTATGGGGGAAGGCTGGTGGTGATGGTAGATGGGGGATGGGATGTGGGAGAATGATGAGAGGGGTGGAGGAGGGAAGGTGGAGGTCCAGGAGGGTGGAGGGTCCGCAGCTATCCAAAGGGGTGGTGGGGATCGGCCAAGGGAATGGGGGTGGGCTAGTGTGGTGGGTGCGCAACCAGCAGGGGTATGGGGGGGTTAATTTGCCCTAGGGATATGAATGGAGGGTGTGGGGAAGAGGGAGGGCTGCTTGGGGGAGAGGAAAGGCTGCCTTGGAGAATGAAGAGGTGTATGGGGATTGGGAAGAGTTGCCTAGGGTGGAGGAGGTAATGAAGGGAGTTATGAGTCTTGGGAATATGAAAGGGTGGAGGGATGAGGTGGCAGCTGAGGTGGCAGGGGGAGGGGGAGGTGAAAGGGTAGGTTCGCCCAAGGGAGAGAGGAGAGAGGAGGAGGAAGAGAGAGAGAGGGGGTCGGCCCCCTTAGTGAGAGAGAGAGAAGGAGAGAGTGAAGGCTAGAGAGAGAGAGATAGGAGTGCACTTATGCTTGCAATATTCAAATCTTCATTACCTTCAAAAGAGGGGGTTTGGGGTCCTATATATAGGAAAACCCAATTTACAAAAAAGTCCTCATGAAATGGACAAATGACGGAAGACCAAGGGGTGGGGAGAGGGGCGCCCATGGGCCAGACCAAAGAAATGGCCCAATAAGACCTACTAGCCCCATTAGCCCACTAGCCTACATACAAGCATAAGTAGATAACATGATAACCTAGTAACATGACTCAAAACATAGGCAAATACATCAAAATGACTCAAGAAAATAGGAAAATGTAATATGATGATAAGCACCAATGTTCCGTCTGAAGAAGGGCTGCTCCCTAGCTGCCTCCGGGAGGGAGAGAAGTGCCAGGCCCGAGGGTACGTGGTGTGATGCCCTCATCAATTCTCCCGGGCGGCGAAGAGCTCGACTCTGTCGAGTAAAGGCCCTCCCTACTGCGGTACTGCTCTAGGAGATCGGGAGGCAGCTGCTAGAGATCCTCCCGGCTCACCGAGGTATCGTCCGAGGGGGGTCGTCGTCCCTTCCACCTGACCAGGTAGCGCTCATACGCCTTGCTCCTTGTGATGGTAACCTGTTCATCTAATATCTGCTCCACTTCATCGCACCGGTTTCTCAAATGGGGTTGAGCTCTCTGGGGTGTGGGGGCGCTCTCAAAGGAGGGAGTAGGCTGGATTTCCTCACCGGGTGTCACCGTGGGGCCCTTGTAGGGCACCAGGTCAGCCACATTGAATGTGGGGCTTACTCCGTACTCTTCAGGGAGGTCCAACACGTAAGCATTGGTGCCAATGCGTCTCAGCACCTGGAAGGGGCCAGCTCCATGCAACCTCAACTTCGAAGTATTCCCAGGGAACAACCTCTCAGTTCTCACCATCACAAAATCACCAATCTGGAATTCTTGGTGGCGGCGGTGGGAGTCAGCAGACTTCTTGTAAATCTCGTTGCTTTTGTTGATGTTTTTGCGAATGTTTCCATGCAACTCTATGAATGTTGATTCACTAGTGGATAATGGGGGTCCTGGACAACCAAATGGGTACCTAGCATGCAGTGGCGCTACATAGACTTCGATGGACCTAGGAGGACCGGGACATCCATAGATGAGATTATCATGCAAAGGGGTGTTTGATGCCGGGGGTCCGGGACATCCATGAATGCTTTCTTCATGTTTTGACTTCACTTGGATTGACCTAGGGGGGCCTGGACATCCAGATGTAAACCTATCATGCTTAGAAGTCATGTGGACCTTGGTGCACTTAGGTGGTCCGGGGCAGCCACAAGTGGCCCTATCATGAATGAGATGGATGAAGAGTGGGGGAGGACCCGCTTGTTCAAATGTAATCCGATCGTGCACTGGACCTAGTGTGTATGTGACACAAATGACATGACTAGCCTTACCACATGATGCATAATGTTGTGACATATGTATTTCTATCAAGATGGTCCCATCTTTTGGTGAGGGTTGGTTTGGGGGTCTCCACTCATGGGGTTCGAAGGGGTCCCAGAAAGTGGACATCTTGGGATGGGTTAGTTCCTCATTTCCTAGGTGGATGTCACCTTTGGTCATAGCTCTTATGGTGTGGGCTAAGTTTTGGAATGGATGGGTTAGGTTTGACATGGTGTGTGAGGGTAGGAAAAGGTGGGTGGTGGGTAAGGCGACTAGGTCCCAAGGGTTCTTTGGCTTCCATTGGGAGGGATCAAAGGGGTCATGGAATGGGTCATCTAGGGGGAGGAACTCTTGGTCCTCATGGTCTTGGGAGAGGTAGTTTTGACTCATCATGGTAGGTTGTGGTAGGAAAATGTTGGTGTTGAGTAAGGTGGGTGGGTATAGGAAGGGATCGAATGGGTCATGGTATGGGTTACCTAGAAACTCTAGGTCCACATGTGGTGGGGAGTTATTCACCTCTATTGAGATTTTTGGGCAAAAGTTGTTGGTGGGTGGGTTAGCCTTGAGGGGATGGCTGGGTTTTCTTCCTGAAATGAGGAGCTCCAATTTAAGGATGGCCTCGGGCTCATCGGGTGTGGGAAGAAAGAGAAGGAGGTCGCTAATGTAGCAACCAACAGTGCAAACCGAAGTGATAGACCCGACACATGGGTGTAGAAGACCAAGGCTCCTAGGTTGGTCGACCATAGGGTTCAACATAGCCGTCAACTCCACTTGCCATGCTAGGCCTTGTAGGAGGTCTCCTAGAGTTTCCACTTGGTAAGAGGATTGGATGGTAGTGTGATAGGTGGAGAAGGGTACTATGGGGAGATGTCGTTCCATGGGAGGGTTGACATGGGGCAAGATAGGGTGAACCGGATTTTTCTCTAACCATTTAGCCAGGGGCTCACTTATGAAAAGTTCACTCCTATTTAGAGAGGGTGGTGTAAAAGGTGAAGTTCTTTCCTTGGTTTGGGCAAGGGTTTCCTCCAAGGTGGGGAGTGGTTCTAGGGTGCCCACCACTATGATGTCGGGTGTGGGAGTCATGGGTTCCTCTACCAAGGAGGTGAGATGGTCTTTTGAAGGTGGAGTGATGAGGGTAGGTGTATGGTACCCCCGGGGTGGAAGGTAAAGGGAAATTTGGTTCAGGATCGGTAGGGGAAGAAGTGGAGGCCTAGGTTGGGGTAGGGTTGTGGTTGACAGTGGAAGATAGGTTGGGTGGGGTGGCTAGGGTTGGCCAGTCATGGGTGGAGTGTCCCTTACAGGGGAAAGTTGAGAGGTAGTGATAGGGGCTAAGGGGCAGTGTGGAGTATGGGTTTCAGGGGAAATTGTGGGTTGGGGTGGGAGTAGGTTGATGGGGTCAGGTTCCCCTCGACCCGACTCTTGGCATTGTGCCTCATATTCTTCTTCCCAATTTAGGGGTGCTTCATGGACTTCAATCCCGTTCCCAATCCTTTGGGGTGGTGGAGTTTGGGCCCTAAGGGAAGTGAAGATCTTCCTGATCTCAACCCTTATCTCTTCCAATGAATCTAGGGGTCCTTTAGGTGGTGGGGTTCGGGTCCTAATGGAGGCCTTGGGTTGACTGGGAGGAAAAGGGGGAGTGGGAGTGCTCCTCGGGTTATGGTCCTTACGGTAGGAGTGGGACGGTCGGGGAGCGTAGATCTTCCTAAGCTCACTCTTCATTTCTTCCCATGAGTGAATGGGCTCTTGTCCCCAAACCCTTCTGAATCTCTCTTTGTGTTCCCACATTTTCTTAGCTAGACCCCGAAGTCGTGCCTTGGCCCTGCGGACTCTCTCGGACCCATATACCCAAGTACTTTCAAAGTCCCTTTCCATGGTATTCTCCCACCT
Source organism: Amorphophallus konjac (assembly GCA_022559845.1). NCBI lineage: Eukaryota > Viridiplantae > Streptophyta > Magnoliopsida > Alismatales > Araceae > Amorphophallus > Amorphophallus konjac. Next base: position 76,829,934 of record CM040123.1, on the reverse strand, counting down.
AAGATAGGCATGAGGATTAATTCCATCAAAATGAAGGTCCTCATCTACAATGTAGTCCATGTGGAGGGGGTCAATCGGACCATGTGACCAACGAGGGGTATGCGTGATGATCGGGTGATGAATGCAAATGCCCTAGGACAAGACTTAGTAGAGACAAGTCTAGAACCTGGCTCTGATACCAAATTGATGTGACACCAAGTGCAGCGGAGACTTTGATTCCTTGGACCTAATTCGCAATCACAATTACAAGGCGCCGAAGAATATGTTAAAGCTACCAACGCACCGTGCGCACACGATTCCCGTGGTGACCCGGTGATGCCGAGTCGAGGTGATGGAGATAGCCCCTAACTGGTTAGAGGACCAGCACCGCTTTAGTTAGCCCTCCCGAAGGTTTGAAAGCCCACAAACAAGGGCGGCCGGATGCCTTAAGGGCACGGGGTCACTCGCTCACTTATAGCCACGGTGACCACACTGAAAGGTGGCGCCGGGATCGGGCACTCGCTCTCCTACCGGCCGATATGTTTCGCAGATATTAAATAAACAAGTATAAGGAGGCAAGGGCAGGAGGCTCACCTGGTTGGTTTGAGGAAACCAACCCCGGTCGAAGATGAGGGCGAGCGGGGAAGTGTGGGTTCCCCGCACACTGCGCCGATGAAGCTTCGAACCTGTTTAAGTGTACACTCACTACACCTCACGCAAGAGGGTGATCTCGGGGATGGGAATTGATGGATTACAGCAAACACTACCTCCCGCAGGGAGGGGCGGTAAGCCGGCCAGGCAAGAGGAGGGAAATAAGCTAGTAGCCCATGAGGAGGGACCGCTTCCGAAGTGGACCGCTGGCTGTGGATGTTGATAGGCAGTCGGTGTAGTCCCTGTAGATCTCGGTCAGGAATTTTGCCAATGACAAGCCTAGGGGGAATCTTCTAGTAACAGGAACCCAAACGCCTCTGATTTATATCAATTTATTCTGTCTTCGGCGATGGCTGCAGTGGAGGTCTGAGCAGAGCAATAGATTCTGGGGCGGGTGGCTCCCTGTTTCTGTCTGCAACTTGCAGAAGTGGCTCCGGTCGCTCCTGGATGCCGAATCATGAACAGTCAGAGCCACTGGAACCGGGGACAAAGCCTCTACACAGAAAAACTGATAGCAACACCTTCTGAGGTCGGGGTGGACAGGGGGACGCCGACAAGCGGGAACTGGTCGCAGTAGACTGCAGGAGGCAGACCCGCGCGACTGAGGGAGAAAATTTGGAACTCTGGCCCCCGGATGCCGAATGAGGTTCTGTCTCTTGCTCCTGGTCGGGGACAGGGGAAGGAAGAACTTTGATGAAGAGCCTTCGATCTGATTCCTTTGCCGTTGGTCGTGCAGTTGCTCCCAACCGGGATCAGGCTCTCTGCAGAGGATGTCTGGTGCAGTTGGGGAAGAACAGCTCTCCCGGTCGGCCACGAACTCGGAACAGGACGATTCCACCTCGCCTGCATAGTGGACTGGACGACCTTTCCAGAAAGGTATGGTACGTCTTTAGATGATGCCGTTGGGCTCCGTGCCAGCTTCTGCAAGACGAACCTTCTTCTGCTACCTGCAGACTTGGCTAAGCAAAGGGGTGGTGGTGGAGCTTGGTTAAAGGGAATGATGTTTTAACTATGGGGGAAGGCTGGTGGTGATGGTAGATGGGGGATGGGATGTGGGAGACTGATGAGAGGGGTGGAGGAGGGAAGGTGGAGGTCCAGGAGGGTGGAGGGTCCGCAGCTATCCAAAGGGGTGGTGGGGATCGGCCAAGGGAATGGGGGTGGGCTAGTGTGGTGGGTGCGCAACCAGCAGGGGTATGGGGGGGTTAATTTGCCCTAGGGATATGAATGGAGGGTGTGGGGAAGAGGGAGGGCTGCTTGGGGGAGAGGAAAGGCTGCCTTGGAGAATGAAGAGGTGTATGGGGAATGGGAAGAGTTGCCTAGGGTGGAGGAGGTAATGAAGGGAGTTATGAGTCTTGGGAATATGAAAGGGTAGAGGGATGAGGTGGCAGCTGAGGTGGCAGGGGGAGGGGGAGGTGAAAGGGCAGGTTCGCCCAAGGGAGAGAGAGAGAGGAGGAGGAAGAGAGAGAGAGGGGGTCGGCCCCCTTAGTGAGAGAGAGAGAGAAGGAGAGAGTGAAGGCTAGAGAGAGAGAGAGAGGAGTGCACTTATGCTTGCAATATTCAAATCTTCATTACCTTCAAAAGAGGGGGTTTGGGGTCCTATATATAGGAAAACCCAATTTACAAAAAAGTCCTCATGAAATGGACAAATGACGGAAGACCAAGGGGTGGGGAGAGGGGCGCCCATGGGCCAGACCAAAGAAATGGCCCAATAAGACCTACTAGCCCCATTAGCCCACTAGCCTACATACAAGCATAAGTAGATAACATGATAACCTAGTAACGTGACTCAAAACATAGGCAAATACATCAAAATGACTCAAGAAAATAGGAAAATATAATATGATGATAAGCACCAATGTTCCGTCTGAAGAAGGGCTGCTCCCTAGCTGCCTCCGGGAGGGAGAGAAGTGCCAGGCCCGAGGGTACGTGGTGTGATGCCCTCATCACATTCATTCATTCCAGCACACTCATGCATTCTCCACAGAGTATATCAGTTATGCATTATACACATGCATTCTTCCACAGAATAGGTCAGATATATTCAAAACAATGTGATGACTCATTCATGTTGCTATCATTAAAACACCACATCATCAACAAGACACAGGGGGCACAACAAGTATAGCGACTAGCTGAGACACTCCAAGTAATCACTCTCGCCTATTCCTATCCATCTGTGAATCTTCACCTGAGCTGCCTGGAAAGGGGGAAACAACTATATGAGCGAATGCTCAGTAGGAAACAACATGCAAGTATAAGTGATTAACCAATTAATTACATGTATATGAACGGAAAGAAAAGATATAACGATCGAATGAAACAACGTATAACAGAAAGTGCTAAAGAAAGAATGAAATAACAATATGATAAGAATGATAAGATTACAAGAATTGTAAGTTTATGAACAATATATATAACATGAATTTACAGGAAATTGGCCAACAAGCAAGAATGTAACGAAGTCAAACACGATTCAAGTAAGATATAAGAGATCATTGTCATAGACGTCACGCTAGTCATGCACTCGGTGCAATGCCTCACCCTGTCATTACAAACTCCCATGGGCACAAGTACTTTTCGGGCGCTCCCCCCAGGACCAGACCGGGCCCCTATGATGTGTTGGCATTGATTTATTGGATCCAAGATCCCAAGTTGTCTAGACTTTAATCAAGTTAAATGGCCAATTATAATCAAGTATAAACTTACATCGGAATATCCCAAGGCTAAGTTGAAGAATTACTATTCAGGAGTTCAAATTATCAAGAACCATCATGTTCTTAGATTCAAAACCATAAAACACGGGGAAAACTAGTCTCTGGAAGACATGCGGTCAATACTGGGCTGCTCAAGGCTTGTACGGTCGACACTGGGCCGCACTAACAGGAACTGGGCTGGGTTTAGCCCTCGGGAGGTCAAGGTTGAACGGCTGCTGATGGGCTGTCCTTCTATATGAATGGTTAGAATTGGGCTGTACAAGGCCAAAAAGTTACAGAATCGAGGCCAGGATGTGTGGTCCTGACAGAGCCGCTCATTAGTTGAACGGTCCACTCAGGGCCGCCTATAAGAAGTACGGTCCATTACTGGCTGCACAACATAGGGCCTAACCAAGAGTTAGAATTTAGCCCAAGTGGGCTCCCGGGCTACCATAGGCAGGGTGGAACAGAACAAGAGTCTAGCCCACTGTCTACTGGTCAGCCTAGGGTCTACTGGACTGATCAAAACAAGATTTGGCCGAAGATAGATCAAGGATAATCGGCCAAGACAAGTTGGCATAAGCCAGGTATGAATGGTCGATATTGGCCCGTTCATGGGTATATGCGGTCTATAAATAGCCGTGCAAGTCTCTGTTAATCTAATTCAGATTAACTCAAGTAACAACGGTTCAATTGAGTCTAAATCAAAACTAGGGGATACACTGGTTCAAGATTTAGGTTATAACAAGTATAAACCTAATAGCCATTCAATTATAAAGGATTCACAATTTAAATTTGACATTTATTGAAAAGATGAATCAAGATCAAGCTCAATTTAAATAGATCAGCAAGAATTATTTACTGTCATGAATTACAGTTTATTAGGTGTGTTGCTAACATGCAATTAACCATTAGTCTACTAACATAACATGCTGTAATGACAATTTAATCTGCTCTGTTACAGATGTGCGGTCGTTTCTGGACCTTACATCCCAATGAACGGTCACAGGCTGGCCACACACGTCCCCTCAGATCCGAAGACCTGCTGGATATGGACGGTCGGTAGTCTGCCGCATGGAGGGATGTGCGGTCTGGAAATGGCCGCAGGAAAGACATGCGGTTAGGGCTAGGCTGCACGTTCCAGGGACACGAACAGATATAAAAACATATAAACGGTCAACAGAGGGCCGCCTGTCTGGGATGTGCGGTCTATCGTGTGGCCGCACATGTCCAAATAGGTCGCTACCCCTCTCGCCTTGCCTGACTCCGGTGAGGTTTCTAGGGTTAAATTAAAACATGAAATTCGCACGATATAAAGCATGAAATTTGGGGCTTTTACTACCAAAAGAAAGAGCACAAAAAACTATACAAGATGCATGAATCAATTTTATGTTTACAGCCTGAAATCACAACTTAATCGAAAAGGAACAATTATAACCCTAGATGTGACATGCTTCTACTATAACGTAAATTCTCGCAGGATACTTGTTAGAATTTAGAGCTTTCTACATCAACGGAAAGCTAACACGATGTTGCTTCTAACCATATATTATTTGTAGGGTTTGGCTTGCTATCACCTACCTGAATCGGATGAAGTAGGAAGGAGAAAGAAAACTAAGGACGCCGGTACACGCAGCCACTAATCGCTCGAGATCTCCCTCGGTCCAACTCCTTTGCAGCCGCCGCTGGTTCTAAACGATTCTAGGGTTAGAGCGCTTCATTTTCATAGGTCACACACCTTCTGGAGGCTTCTATGCGCGGAGTATTCGTCCACGCAAGTCGGGTCAATGTGAACACCGCCGTAAAAGTTGACTCGATCCAAACTCCACCGAATGCATCTCCTAGGGTTAGGGTTTCGAGAGATTAAGAGAGGGTAAATGATCCTCCCATCTTGGCCTTTCATTTGCCACCGATTTGGGCTTGTTTAATGGAGTATTGGGATCGAATTTGACGTTTCAAGGTATGGTTAACTAAGTGTTCAATTTGGGCTTAAACCACTAATTCGGCCTACTTACAGATTTTATTTGGGTTGGCCACAGAAGATAAGTTTGTTAAACGTGTTGTCCTCTACAAGAATATAATTTTTATGAATTTTTATAAAATAGTCAAAATCTAGCTTATTCTATTTATTAAGGGATTATTCTAATAAATTTCTAATTAATTTCTAAAAGAAATCGGGGTATTACATTTTCATTCTTGAGTGCCTTGGTTTATTGACCCCCTTTATTTCATTCTAAGGCACACCTGCAATAATTGAATTATTTTGATCCAGCAGGAACCCAAGCAGCCTTGGGTCCTGTTTTACCCCCAACAGGTGTTCTAAATAGTCTCTTAGCTAGATGATCATCAAATTCCATTAGAGAGTAGTCATCCATAAAATGTCTGAATTTTCCACAATATTTAGATGAAACAACAAAATTTTTGATCTTATTATGCACATTAGCATGAACATGAAACCTATGTGCATGAGCATGAAATTTTCTGTTGTTAACACGAACAGTTTATCTCTTGTTTTTGGTTAACCAACAGTTTGCAGATTTATGACCTGGCTTTCCACAGTTGAAACATGAAAAGTTCATTCTTATGAAGCTCCTATCAAATGCATGTCCTTTTACAGGAAATTTAGCGGATTTGGACTTAATTGTATTTCCCTGAGCATGCCAACAGTCCTTGACTATATGGCCATGCTTTCCACATTCGAAGCACCTGATGTGCTTTCCTATAGACCCAACATTATTCCTATGAGATACTGACCAGCATTCAATAGCCTTGTGACCAAGCTTGTTACAATTGAAGCATATGATATGCTGGTTTGAGGCATGTTTGTTTTTATAAAACTCATGATGATTTGCATAGAATTTAGCGTGCATCCTATTATCTTGTTCCATGATAAAGCATTCATTCATGAGGTGACCATGCCTACCACAGTAATGACAATAATCATTCTTTTCATGTGCACGCGAGTGAGTAACAGGCTTATGAACATCATGCACTGATCCATCAGATTCCACAGAGCTAGCAGAGTTAACAGCATAAGCAGGGACAACCTTGACTTTATTCAGGTAAGCATCCTTTTTCAGTTGTTTGCTCCTTTTCAAGGCATTTATTTGGTTTTCAATTTTCTGAGCCTTAAATTGGAATACTGATGATGAAGGTATTTTCAGGTTTTTATTTTATTTTGGGGATTGACTTATGGTACCTGCTACATCAGAGCTTTGCACAAAAGTGGTGTATAGCTGGTTTCTAGTAATTTTCTTAACATCAGAACTACAACTTATCCCCTTTCTTGGATTATCATCCTCACCTTTTATGACAACTTTCATTTTTCCTTCATTTTTAGCAGACTTCGGTGCTGAGTTTTCCAGATCATGAATTTTATTTTCCAAAGAGGCAATATGGATTTCATAACTAGCAATCTCCTGTTCACTGCAGTTAACACATTCACTTAGTACTTTGTTTGTAGTTTTATATTTCTCAATTTCTTGTTCCAGATTGCATAAATGTTTAGATTCTTCATTGCAAGCAGTTTTTCCTTTTTCTAAGGTGAGAAGTTTTTCGGACATACCAGTGTTTAATCGTTTTAAATTTTAAATTTCAGCTTTCAATTCAATGTTTTCCTCCTCAAGTTTTTCTGCTTGAATTTCCTTATTTGCATATCTTTCTCTCTCGATAGCCAGAAGCCTCTCTGAGATAACAGTATTTAGGACCATGAGTTTCTTGTTTTGTTCTTTCAGTTCTTTGTTCTCTTTGATCAGCTTCTCAATTTCTTCACTACTGGTTCCAGAATCGAGTCTTTCAATTTGTTCCTCCTCTCTTTGTTCGACTTTAATTTTCTCATTCAATAGATCTTTGTTTTCTTCTCTGAGAGAAGCAATCACCTTCATCAACCATTCATTTTCACTGTAGAGTTCTTCATTACGTTCTTTGAAAAATGAGCATTTGTTGCAATTTGACTCTACAGAAGAAATATGTGAAGCTTCCTTTTTGAATTCGTTTATTCTGGCAGTAAGGTTTTCATTATTCTTTTGAAATTCAGCGTTCTCAAGTTTCAATTTGTCCATTTCAGAATTAATCCTATTCAACTCTTGCAGCTCCAATAGATGTTCATCATTTTTAATATTCAACTGATCTTCCAATTTAGATATCTTATTTAAGCATTCTTGATTCTCATTTTTCAAGGACGAAATCTGTTTCTTGCTATTATGAACATCTGCCAGGCACATATCATAAGACTTCTTCAAAGTAGGACAAACTTCACAAGAGAATTCAGACTTACTTTGTTCGATCTTTTTCTTCAATCCTTTACTTTCAGATTTCATTTTCTTAGACACTTTTAACAATTCTTCATACATCACAACTAATTCATCAAATGAAGATTCTTCTGATCTGGAGCTTACCTGAGAAGTCGTATCATCATCATTCTCTCTCCAATTGACCATCAAGCATTTATCCTCTTGCTCCCGGTTTGCAGTAGTGATTCTGTCCAAAATTTCTTTTCCAGACACACACTTGAGAACAAATGGAAATTTTTCAGTATTCACTGCATCTCTCAAAATCTTAAGAACAGTGACATTATCATGGTTCTTTGATCTGTCCTCATTCGACCACTTAGTCTGATTTCGAGGCAAATCATGTGGGCCTTTTGATACAAGATTCCATAGATTTGGATCAATGGAATTCAGGTGAACACATAGACCGCCTAGCCAGTTACTGAAGTTAGACCCATTGTAAACAGAAGGAAGATCCATGGATGCAGATCAATAAGAGATTTCGAAACAGAATGCAAAGGATAGTGATGCACTGAGAACAGAATCGTACAGCCAATAAAGCACGGGATATAGTAGGATCCTCTGCAGATCGTTGGATCTGGATGCACAGAGACCCGCTCTGATACCAACTGTAGGGTGCAAGGCCCGGATTCAGAGGGGGGGGTGAATGAATCCCTCTTAAAAATGCCCAATTAAAAACTGTAACTAGACACGAATGCGGAATTAAGACTAGTTAAGCTATACAAGATAAGGAGGATAATGATTCTCTTGATCAAACAGTTGAGCTGCAAGAGTGCAGACTCCTAAGCAAACTCATGCTATTAACTGAACCCAATCAAGCAAACGAATGCAACTAGACGCTCATATGACTTGAGAGAATTTGACACTCTCCAAAACTAATATCAAATGAACAAGATGAAAATAAATTCCTCGCTAGACAAATGATTCAGATCAAACCTAAACATACATCTAGCGGATCAGAATAGACACTCAAACCATGATGGACAAGAAGGTTTTTAGGTGGTTCAGTCCTCCAGACCTACGTCCACCCCACACTCAACCCGAGTGTGGATTCCAGATGACTCACAGCTTGAACGGCTGGGCCTCACAGCTTGCCTACAAACCGCTGAGCATCACAGCTTGCTTCCGTTGGGTAATACTGCTTAGCCATCCACTGCCTAACAGCTTGACCCGCTGGGCAATACAGCTTAGCTGACCAGTGGAATCCTCCTCTGCAACCGCTGAGCAACACAGCTTGCTCCGCTGACTAACAGCTTGAAATAAGGTTCAAAAGAAAGCAAAAGACAAGAAAACACAACAACTGAAAGCTGTAAACGATAGCAGCACAAATGTGGCTCCCATGGAGCTGACTGGATTGTATTTGATCCAGATTCCAGTAGGGACAGATCTTCTGATGAAGCTTCTCCTCTTCTCCTCGAACTCTCTATCTCTCTCTCTATCTTTCTTTCTCTTCTACTGCCTCTCTTTCCTATCTTGAACTTGCGAACTCTCTTCTTTCTCTCCTTCTCTCTCTTAGGCTGGATCTTCCTGGCTCTTTTTTTCTCTCTATGCTTCAGTTCTTCTTCTGCTACCAAAAGCTTTTTCGATCTTCCAGCCACTTCCTCTAAACGAGGAATCTTCTATTTATACAGAGAGTGTGGCACGTGCTCTCCACGTTTCCCACCCAAATGCTTGATCCAGATCTGTCATTCTTAGGCCACGTGGCAGCATCCCAATTCAATTGCTTTCTACGTGTCACGATCCTGGCACCTCCTCCATTCTGGGATCACGTGCCATTTGTAACCTCCATGAAAAAGCACCTGCCAAGGCATCAGACATAAAGTCATCTTCAGATAGTTATACAAGATGTAAAGAGATTGCACGGAGCAGATATTCTGACAGAACTGAAATGCACAGACTCAATATGGCATTCACACACACATGCACAGATTCAACATTTATGCACAAGCAGATGCACATACTTGATTTCAACATAAGGCCTACGGATGCACTGACACTGTATATGCAATGTGCAAGTGTTGCACAGACCTGATCAACCCGTGAGTGGCCTTGCTTAGACTACGACAATGCGAAGATGAGAGATGCACAGACTTAACAATGCAGATATGCACTGACCTGAGATAGTTGTGATATGCAAGTAGATGATACTAGCAATGACCCTAGTACATACAAGGTGCAGCTTGCACCGACCTCAGTCATGCACAAGGTGCAACTAGCACCGACCCTGATATGCATGCAGCAGCATTCTTTGCACCGAGCCATTTCAATACTAGGAACAAAGATTGCACCGACCGTTACTTCCTATATGCACTTACCTTAACATTTGATGTGCATTGACCTAAGTGCATTGCAAATTTTTGATATGCACGAACCTTGTGACAAGCATGCACCGACTTCCATCTGCCAAGCAAGTGTGCACGGACTCGAAAGCACATTCCTATATGCATGTGAACAGGGAAATGCATAGACCTTGTTTGAGCATGAATTATGCATGAATTATGCACTGACATTATGTGTTCATATGGCAAGATGTGTGCAGACCTCTATATGCAACATGTGTAAGCATGCACCGACTTTATGAATGGCCAGGTGAAAAACTGCACCGACTCAATATGCGTAAGACAAAAACTGCACTAACTGTGAAAAGCACGAGAGACAGAATATGCACCGAGGTTGATCATATGTGAGAGACGCTAAATGAGATGCACACATGCACCGACTCCAGGCCACCAAAAGACGCAAACAGAGATGCTAAGACTTAGACACATGAGACATTGGGTGTGCTAAGACGTGATAGAGATGCAGCTAGAGACACAAAAGCAAATGAGACGCAATGCAACGTGCTCAGACAAAACATTGCACAGACCTTGTTTGTGCTCCCTTAGACATAGCATGAGACGCAAACTGAGACACATCACATGCACTGAGACACAAATGGATCGTCCTTAGATAGATTAGCACCGACCTCTACAGTGGTGTGCACAGACGGAGATTGCACAGACCTGCTATACATGCACGGACCATATGCAAAACGTGCAAGACATGAAACGACCTATACTTGGTGCAAAACATGCATTGAACTTAAGTGCTCACACAATGTATCTTGATCATCACATCTTAAACCATGCAGACTCAAGTGGTGACTCATAATGTTGTTATTATCAAAATCACAGGCTATCATCGAAATCACAAGGACACAACAGATCGGTGCATGTTCTAGTTCAGTGCACATTCATGCATATACAAGGTAGGTCGGTGCATGTTCTAGGTCAGTGCACATTCATGCATATACAAGGTCCATGCACATAAGGTCGGTGCACATTATGGTCTGCACAGCATAGTTGCAGGGTCGGTGCAGGTTTCATGCGTGTGAGTCTACAGGTCAGTGCATGTTCTAGGTCGGTGCACCTTTGGTTATGCATAGACTAAGGTCGGCACAGGTTTGGTTTTTGCGTTGACTAGGTTGGTGCATGTTTGGCCCTCGCACAAGGTAGGTCGGTGCATGTTTCTGTTGTAATGCACGCTATATAGGTCGGTGCAGGTTTGCTGCAAGGTCGGTGCAAGTTTGCCCCTTGCGCAGATCAAGGTTGGTGCATATAAGGTCGGTGCAAGTTTTCTTAGCGTTGGTGTAGGTCTCAATGCAAGGTCAGTGCATGTTGCCTCCTTGTGTAGATCAGGGTCGGTGCATCTTTTCTTAGCGTAGGTGTAGGTCTCAATGCAAGGTCAGTGCATGTTGCCTCCTTGTGCAGATCAGGGTCGGTGCATATAAGGTCGGTGCATCTATTCTGCATTACGCATATACAAGTCTGTGCACATGTGCCTTGTGCCATACAAGGTCGGTGCACATCACTGTAGCACACATACCAAGGTCCAAGCACATTGTGGCTAGAACCCAAATAAGGTCTGTGCACATTTCACCTTCGGCACACAAGTCCGTGCACATTACTGTTCATGCATACATATAGGGTATGTGCACATTTATATGCTAGATGTTGTGAGGTTGGTGCAGCTTTTGCTTATACGTAGAACTGAGGTCGGTGCACATCCACCTATACCTACGTCGAACAAGGTCGGTGCATGTTTAGGCCTTGTGCGTGAACTAAGGTCGGTGCACGTTGGTTTTAAGCTTATAAGGTCGGTGCATAGTCTAGCCAATGCACGTCAAAGGTCGGTGCAGTTGTTTTTTTTTTTTTTGATCCCAGCCACACAGGGTCGGTGCAGCTTCTGGTTAGCACGCACATAAGGTCGGTGCACACCCTGTGTGACTGCACACAAGGTCCGTGCATGCTTTGGTTTCTATGCCTTAAGGTCCGTGCTAGTTTAGGCTAGATGCATCTAAGGTCCGTGTAGGTCTTGCTTCAATGCACAAGGTCTGTGCACTTATGACACCAAGGTCGGTGCATGTTTGCAAAGCGCAGAACTGAGGTCGGTGCACATCCACCTATACCTACGCCGAACAGGGTCGATGCACATCAGGGTTGGTGCATGTTTAGGCCTTGTGCGTGAACTAAGGTCGGTGCACGTTTTGCTGCATGCACGACAGGGTCGGTGCATGTTTTGCTGCGAGCACAAGTCAGTGCAACCTTTGTCTAGCACTAAACCAGGGTCGGTGTAGCTTTTGCTGCATGCACGACAGGGTCGGTGCAGCCTTTGCTGCGTGCATGACAGGGTCAGTGCAGCTTTGCTGCGTGCACGGGTCGGTGCAGCTTTTGCTGCATGCATGACAGGGTCGGTGTAGCCTCTGCTGCGTGCATGACAGAGTCGGTGCAGCCTCTGCTACGTGCATGACAGAGTCGGTGCAGCTTTGCTGCGTGCACGGGTCGGTGCAGCTTACTATTCATGGACTATAGGGTCGGTGCATACTCTGTTAGTATGCATATCAACTTGGTGTTAATTTCACATGTAGTCGGTGCAAATTCTGTCTTATGTCTAGGAAGGTCTGTGCATGTTTTCAAATTTGCAAGGCATGAAGTCTGAGCACCTTCACATGAGGTCGGTGCACATGTTTACAAGCCTAAGCATATGTGGATTTTTAAGTCTAAGCCTATACATGGGTCTGAGCATGTTTTCATATCCAAGCATGCATTAGATCTGGGCATCTTTTCTAAAGTGGAATGCTATAGTCGGTGCGTGTTTTAATTGTCGATACCAATTACATAACTTACTGTTCATGATTTATATAATATTCATAGAATCATGAAGTAGAGATATGGCTGGACATGGACAAATAGCAAGATTTGCAAGATCATGCTCATACAATACTTTTAAAATTTAAATTCATACATATGAATTTTTAAACATGGGGTAATTTACAGGAATTAAAATGGAATAACACAGAGAATCCATGTGATACGTAACTACCCTATTCATGCATGTCACCCTATTTAACTACTAATTAGGCCAGATCTTGAGAACACCTACCTCTTTGACGTAAACACCTAGAAGGAGTAATAAGAAAACAAATCTCCTCTGCAACGATCCAGCAGTAGGAAGAAGCTCGTAGGAAGAAGTCTCCCTTCAGGTACGTTCCTGTAAAGACCCTATTCTAAAGGGTATGAGATAGTTATAGGAAATGGAAAAACATAAGGGTCCATTGCCAGGGAAAAAGAAGCAATTAATGCTTCAATCCATTGAATCCATTGTTGGGAAAAAGGGGTCCACTGCTAGCAGAAAAAGGATGTCATTGCCTCTACCAAGCTCTAGTGGTTGAGGGGTCCCTATACAAAGGTGTCATGGCCATGTGCGCCCTTTATCTGGGCTTCAGACCATTGTTGGCCCCTCCTCACGTGGGTAATGGTTTGTGACATATATATATGTATTCATTTTTAATGGTGGGGTTAATCCTTTGGGCCCTTCATATATATATTTATTTTGCCCAAAAAGAAAATGGCGGATGCAAGAATCAAACCATGGCTACTCATTTGGGGTAACGCATCACTTAACCCACTACTCTAAGAAGTCACATTGTCAGGTGAATAATCTTTACGTATGATGACTTCAATGGTGGTAAATTTATATAATGGCCCTCATTGGGTGTTCTAACTTCTTATTTAACCTTCCTATAAAAGTTTTTTATTTATTTGGGGAAAAAGTCTATATATTATTTTATACGGGGTGCTATAGTGGAAAACTCCATTCCATGCCCCGTTCACACCCATGTGAAGGGGAAAATAAGGGGAAACTAGTCCCCAACCTCTCTAGCACCGAGAGGACCCATTTAAACCCCAAATACTCGATCAAAACACTAGATCCGACTCACACCCTAAAATCATGCATTTTCACCCCGACGGAGAAATAAACCCACTCGGCTCGCATCGGGCTACCAAATCGCGGGGAAATGAAGTACTCGAGCTAGGGAACCATCCCCCTACCTCCACCAAAGATTACGCGCGCTGAGGAGGTCGATCCGCCAAGAAAATGTCGTTAAAGCCCTGTCGGCACACGAACTCGGCACGAGCTCCACCACGAGCCACCGCCTCCTGATCCTCGCCCCGTTCTCACCGTCCTCGCCCCCGCGCCATCGCCGCCTCACCCTTGCCTGCCGCGGTCAGCTGCCCGCAGAGAAGAGAGGGGAGAAAGAGAGAATGTGAGAGAAGAGAGAGGGAGAGGGTGAGAAATGAGAGATGGGGAGAGAGAGAGAAAAGGGGTTTTAATATATATAGAAAATTAAAAAATGCCAAAAAATATCAAAAATAGGAAAAAATACTCCCCGCGATCCTCGAAAAACGCACAACGCAGTGGTAACCTCATGGAGTCAGAGAACGCAGTGGTTCACCCTACACGGGGTTCTGAAGGTCTGACAGGCAAAAACACGCGTAAACCGTAAAACTCAATCTGGGACCCACAAAAGCGATCTGAAACCCACGGATCCCGATCCGAACAATATCCGAAAAATCTGGGGCATTACACTCTCTCTCCCTCCGTTCTCTCTCTCTTCTCTTCCCCTCTACTCCGGCGACCGACGGAGGAGGTGCTGGACGACGTGGAGATGATGTGGAGATGACATGGAGCGTGGATGGCGCAAGGATCGAGGCTTGGCTCGACGCGATCCCATTCGTGCATTCGAAGCATTGGTGGGGTTCGAGTGGCATTTTTCATGTGGAAATGGCATTTTCGGCGTGGGAGATCGTCAGTGGAGGTAGGGGGGTGGATTCTCTACCCTTGTCCTACATTCCCTCATGATTTCGTGCCGACTATCGCGAGTTTGGCCGGGTTTTCCCAGTTTAGGGCAAAAAGCATGCTATGAGGTGTGTGAGACTAAGTGATGTTTTTCGATTGTAATTGTAAATCTTGAACCCTTAGCTTGCCGGGATGCGATTCCTGCCAGTTTGGTTGTATTTGCTCGCGGTTTGAGGCCGGTACGAGGCCGGATGTTCATGTGAGTCATTTTGGGTCGATTTGAGGAAATCACACATTTCTTTGCCGTTTTATGGGTTTTTGGAGTCCTTCCGGCTTGTGGAAGGCGTGCAATGAGTTTGTGATTGTTTCCCTGTCGTTTTGGGACGATTGGGGCATGGAACGATCGAGTTTTGTGTGATCTTGCGAACTTCAGACCGGAAGTAGGTCGCGGTCGTCCCAGTAACCGCGTTCTGCTCTCGGTGTTGATAGCGGTCCAGTTGGAATTGTGATCTTCTTTTATGTTGTGTAGGTAAGGTGGTTGAGGTCGCGGTCTTGCGACAAACTGCTACTTGTAGGTAGCGGTTGGGGTGGATCCGCGACCTGGGAAGCTAGCCAGATGATAGCGGTCACCTGATAACCGCTATCTGGTGTGGACACACTTTTTATTCTTTATCTTAAAATCATATATCTTTATATCGTTTATCTTTTACATCGATTTATTAGTGCGTGGGCGTGCCAGTCACATAGTGACGAAATGTTTAGGCTCCGAGACTGGAGTGGTCCGGAGCCAGTGGTGCGCGCTATCTGACTAATCAGACGATTGTGGGTATTGGGTCAGGACTGGAACCCGCCGCGCCATAAAGGTTACCGTGTTAATTACATCCCCTCGGAGATGGAAAAACCTTTGATTAATTGTCAAGATAAGGGGCCCCGTGGCCTAAGGATCAATTTTTTTTAATGAAATTAGTGAAAAGTGTATTGAAAAGCATTAAAGTCCCCTACGCTAGGGTGTAAAAGGGTATTTGAAATCATATCGGTCATGTATTGACCATTTCATGTTCAGACCGGCGTCCGGGTTGGAAATGTCCCAAGTATATATGTAATACCGGGACAAATATATGCCGAGATACGACAAATTTAATATTTGAAAGATGAATAAATTCGGTTAAATCCTGGTCAAGACGGTTCAATATCAGTGGGTTATTGGCCCGGTGCAAGGTCAGGCCGTGACCATAATGGGGGTGACCCCCGGGGTCAAAGCGTGACTTGCATAGGCATCATCGATATTCCTGGCGCCAAGGGTCAATGGGGAGGTACTCCGGACAATATGCCGTTGAATTATCATGTTTCCCTTTTTCATTATTATTAATATCATTATTACATTACTATTTATTTGTCACATTTCATCCCTTTTTATCTTTCCCCCCTTTTTGGGCTTTTTGGGAATTTGCATCCGTTAAGATGGACGCCAATTCTTTAGTCCATAAGAATTGGCGTCTCCCTACGCGGACGCTAATTCTAGTTTCTTTTGATTTTTAATTGAATTTTAGATCAATGAATTGGCGCCTCTCCAAGAAGGCGCTGCTTAATTAGCGTCTCTTTCAGTGGACGTTAATTCTATTTTTGATTTCTTTAATTGAAATTTAAATCGATGAATTGGCGCCTCCTCAAGAAGGCACTAATTAATTAGCGTCTTCCTGAGTGGACTCTAATTCCATGCGTCCCAAACAGAAGTTGTATAAGAGGGAGTCGACTCCTCTCCCAGTAGCAAGCAGTTTTCAAACAGAAAAACTCCCTTGCGTCGACCTGAGGCCCAGGGTAGGTCGACCTACCCTGAGCTTCCAGAAACACACATGTTTGATCCGCAATGGAATGCTCAAGATGAAATCGAGCATTGGGTTTGCTATGAAGGGAGCATGCAACCCTATGAGGTGTGAGAGAGATTTTACAAGCTATATGCACATGGCATGCATGAATTCAATTGTGTTCTCACGAAGAGCATTCCCCGGTACATGGCGGAGTATCAAACTCACGCATAGGGAGGGTTTCCACTCAGGAATAAGCCGGATTTCCGTCACTCACCATTTGATATACTTAAGGGATCATGGCAAGCAGACACTCAAAAATGAAGTATTCATGATATCTTTTCTGGTTTTATGAATCAGTGCACATATGGGGATGTAAAAACCACGCATGCTTCTAAATTATGTGTGGGAGTGCAGGCAAGCATTCAAGAATGAAAGTGTTTGTGGATGCACTTTTTCTTATGTTATATCGTTATATCTTTTATCGGTTTATCAAGTGCGAGGGTGTGCCAGTCACGTAGGTGACAATTAATTCTGGCTCCGAGACTGGGGTGGTCCGAAGCCAAGGGTGCACTCCGTATGACTAACCAGACGATGGTGGGTATCGAGTCGGGACTGGAGACCCGCTTTGCCATAAAGGTCACGACGTTAATTACATCCCTTCGGAGAGGAGAAAACCTTTGATTAATCACCAAGATAAGGGGCCTCATGGCCTAAATATCAAGGTTTATGAAGAGAATGAATAGTGTATTGAAAGGCATTAAAATCCCCCATGTTGGGGTGCCAAAGGATAGTTAAAATCACATCGGTCATATGTTGACCACTTTATGTTCGAACGAGCGTCCGGGTTGAAAACATTGCAAGCATATACGTAATATCGGGACATATGCATGCCGGAGCACGGCAAGTTTAATATTTGAAGAAATGGAAAATTTGGTGAAAACTTGGTCAAATCAGGTTAAATTCGGTGGGTTATCGGCCCGGAGTAAAGTCGAGTCGTGGCCATAATGGAGGTGGTCCCCAGAGTCCAGGCATGACTTGCAATGGCCTCTTCAATATTCCCTCCGCAGGGGGGTCAATGGGGAGCAGCCCGGACAGAGTGCCATTAAATCCCTTGATGGGGGCATTTTTCTTTCCGTGCTCATTATCATTATTGTTATATATAATTTTTATTATTTTTTAGTTTTCATTTTATTGTATATTATTATTATTTTTTTTTTTTACATCACTTTCATCATTACGTGATTTATCTCTCCCTTTTTTATTATTACTTTTTTTGAGCTTTTGTTGTTTTTATTTGTGTTTTTATTGCTGTTTTCCTCCCATTTCTTTTGTTGAAATGGGGAGTTCGGTCGACCAATCCTCCTAGGGATGGGAGCATGCCGGATGGGTCGACGTAGCCATTAGGGTGCGTCGACTCATCCTTTAATCGGTCGACCAAAAATCCACTTCGGTCGACCGGAGCTCAGGTTGCGTCGACTCCCCCTCGGTCGACTGAACCGAGCAACCAATGCAGTTCAGTTTCTTTTTGTTTGGTTTTAAATGGAAGGACTCAAAAAAATCACATGTTATTCAAATATGCATGTTCGTGAGATTTTCATAGAAGTCATGTGCCAATTAAAAACAAGGAATGAAGATGTGTATTAAGCTTTGTTCTTATTGAGAATGCATTCATGAAATCAAGCATATGTGAAGAAGCACATGCCGGTTTAAAAGGGGTTCGTGCATGTCATTCCGAGAAGATAATTCACTAGCATCATCCTCCGGACTGGAATAGGACTCGTGCTGGCCTGAGCAGCTATAGGGGCTGCAAGTAGGGGGCTAATGGATGCAGGACTGCAGGAAATCAGGGGGTGCGTCGACGCACCTCAAGCTGTAAAGGGATTTGCTGCTGCCCATGCACATAAGGCCATTCGCGTGCTCGAGCTTAAATGATTAAGTGGAATTTTGGCTTAATTTGACATGTAGATGGACAATTGGATGTTTTTCAGGCAATCCAAAGGGGTTGCCATGTAAATCCCTCTTGGGAAAGGGGTGTTTGATCAAATGCCCCGGGGGCCTGCAAGGGGACATTTTGTGAAAGCTACCATGCACATGCATTGCTTGGACCTTATGATCATGCAAAGAGGATTGGGCAGAACATGCCATGCATGTGCCTTATTTGGTTTTCTCTTTATTTTTGTTTCTTATTCTTTCCTTTTCCCCCTTCTTCTTCTTTTTAATTAGGAACAAAGCTGCTGCAAAGGGCAGCCTGACTGGCTGGGGGTCGACTCCTGGAGTTGACCCCTGGGCTGGCTCCTACCTGGGCAAAGCCAAAATAGGGAAAGGCTGGGAGGGAGTCGACTCCTTGAGTCGACTCTCCCCCAGCAGCACATAAGGTTCCGATTTTTTTTGTTTGGTTCTTTCTTCTTCTCTCATGCAGGTCCGTCAAAGCATGCAATGCATGAATTTCTTAAGGGATGATTCGGTGGGAATTTTCTTGTCATGCTGGCATGGGTATATATATATATATATATTGGGATTGTCATGTAAGTGTACATGGCTCTCTTCGTGGTCATGCAGGTGGTCATGCAGGTGTGCAGAATGCAAATGCCCATACACCATGTATGCAGAAAATCATGAATTTGGTGTGAGGATGTTTATCCCTTGCGCTTCTCTTCGTCATTTCCATTTTTTTTGTTCTTAACAAATTTCTAAAATCATGTTAGGCATTGCATTCCTATTTTTTTTTTGCCTGCTGCCTGTGGGCTCACAATGATCAGTGTGTTGTTGTTTTTGTTCAGTGACCTGCGCCCGCCATTCTATAATTCGGTCCACCTATTATTTCTCTTTCTTTTTCATTTATCAACATTTGAATTGTCCGGAAAAATTTTGGTAGCACCTTCCCTAGAACCGGAGCTTTGGGGGGGTTTAATTAGGTATGCGTCCACAGAGGAACTCCGAGATGGCCCCAAAATAAGAAAGGTGCGCAAGGAAGCGGCAACACCCAAGGATGCGCACGGAAGCGGCAACATCCTATAACCCAAATTGGGCACGGAAATCTCGAGGACTAGCCTACAAGGGACCCCAATGACCCACGGGCTGCCATGATCTCGTTTCTGAAACGTAGACTTAAGCTATCGCCAAACTATGCGGCCGTTAGTATTCAATTTTTTAAAGGGGATCGTGCAGGGACCATGCTATGAGGAAGCAACCCCTTAGAGATCCAAGGGTGACCAATAACTTCGTAAGAGAATCCAGAGAGGAAGTCAAAGAAAATCGGGGAGCAGCCCACGGGAGCTTGGATGAGCAAAAGGATCCCGAAACATATCCATAAGGATGGATAGAACCGAGACACTCCATGCGGAGCACACTGTGCTTCTTCCCCAAAAAAGAGTCTACAAAGTGAAGCATTACATGTTGTTAATTCAAGAATTAACCCATATCCCTCACCCCTTTGGCATCGTGACTATGAGTTAGTCAAATCCCAAAGTGGGGTTTTTGAGAGGAGAAAGAAACTCTTCCTATGGAGATTTGATCACCGGTAAAAGCCAGCAAATAAATGGAAACAAACATGTCAATTAGGAGAGCAAGGAGGAGGGAAAGACACAAGCATCAAAGGGTGAACACCATGCGAATTGTAGCATGAAAAACCATCTCCCGGAGGGGAGTATCTTCTATTTCATATCAATGGGAGCAATAATACATCAAGAGAACATCCTACGAAGAAAAAGGAAGGAGATACACAAAGGGGGGAGCAAGGGCCGAAGCCCCCCTTTCCCTCACCTCTCTCTTCTCTCTCTTCAACTTCTGGAGCAAAGTTTCTTCAGCAGCAGTCTCCCCCCCAGAAATATCTTCAGCATCTCTCTCTATTCTTCTTGCAATGGAGCTCATATATATAGGCAAAGCAGGGCTAGAGAGGCGCCTATGCTCTTCTTCTTCTTCTTCTTCTTTTTGGTTTCTTCTTTCTGTTCTCTTCGCAGGTGCTGCCACGTTACTGCTGCCGCAGCTGCTGTTGCTTCGGCTACTGCTATTGTAACGACGGAGTAGGTGTAGAGTGGGCCGGTCGCACCCCTTCTACCGTGCGTCCGAGCATGCATGAGCATGGCGGAGCCGTCTGAGGCTGTAGGGGTAAGGGAGTTTCAACGAGCATTCAATGCTCGCATGGGAAAGAAGAAAGCACGGGAAGGGTGACATATCACGATGAGGGACACAAACGTGGGTGAACAATGCCATGATTTTCCTTCTATTTTCATTTTTTTGAAAAATTTCTGGCCTTTTATTCCTTTGTCCCCTTGCACCCTTTTTCTATTACATTTGGCCCATGGGCCTTCTTTCTTCTATTGCATTTGACCCATCCAAAATCGGCCCATCTCATTTGGCCCCTTCATTATTTAGCCCTTTCTTACTTGGGCCCTTTTCCTTTCTTCTCTTCTCTTCTTTTCTTTGTTTTTTGAATGCCAACAAATGCCCCCCACTCGCAGGTGTTGCGCACGTGGGACGAGGGAGCGGGTCCTACGGGTGCAACTTCTTGCCCGACATGCGATCGATGTCAGAGGAGAACATCTTTTAATTTTCTTTGATCATCTATCAGCTTGGATGCTGATGGTTGAAGAGATGTCGGATCAAAGGTCGATGGTTGAAATGTTGTCGGCTTGGGCACCAATGGCTGAGGAGCTGCCGGCTTGAACGTCGATAATTAAAAAACTTGTCTGCTGTTGGCCCGGTCCCCAACAGGTAAAATGCTATCGGCGCAAGTACCGATGGTCGAAAGGTTGTCTGCTGTCGGGTCGGTCACCAACTGTTGAAATGTTGTCGGCTTAAATGTCGATGGTTGAGAGCTGTCTATTGTTGGCTGGAACGCCAATGGTTAAAGTGCTGTCAGCATAGATGCCGATGACTTGAAAGCTGTTGGTTCGAGCGCCAATGGTTGAAAAGCTGTTGGCTCGAACGCCAATGGTTAAAATGCTGTCGGCTCATATGCCGATGATTGGAAAGCTGTTGGCTCGAGCGCCAATGGTTGAAAAGTTGTTGGCTCGAACGTGATAAGTGTCCATTTCTTATGATAATTCATCGCATGAACACCCTTTTATGTGCATATAATTAGGTAATTATGCATATTTCATAGTTAACCTCAACTCCGCATTTAAATTGGATCTTTCACGCAAATTGATTAATTTGACAATTTTATTTAATAATTTGAAGTTGAGGGCCATGAGCATTAATTCTCCATTACATAACCATGAGCATTTGAGATTTATATGCACATTATGATAATTTTTACGGACTAAATTATAATTATATGTGTGCAGGACACCGAAGGTAATTGCAAAAGAAGCCGGGGGTAAAACTGTCACCACCACTTTGACCAAGTCAAAAGCACATATTTTGGTTGGAGGGAAAAGAAATTTCAAAAGTTTAAAATTGAGAAAAAGAAACACATATTTTGGTTGGAGGGAAAATTGAATTCAAAGTTTGAAATAAAGGAGAGACATGATGAGCCTTGGGAAAGGGGGTGCCCAAAGTCCAAGAAAGGGGGTGCCCACCTACTTTTCCTATTCCCCATACATCATATTCCACTTAAATCTCAGCCATCTATCTCCTTTTGATACAATCTCCACCCTCCTTCTACCCAACTTTCCCTATAAATAGCCCATGACAAGGAGGAGAAAGGGAGTTCTTCCTTTAGCATTTTTCTCTCCCTCTCACATCTTCTTAGGTCGCCGGTTTCTCTCACGTAAGTTCATTTTCTCCTCTTGTATTATTCATGAAAGTTCTTTATTTTTAAGTCATCTACAACTTCTTATTCTTCCTAATCTTCCAATTCCTTCTGGTTTTCAAACTATTTCATATTTTTTACTGTGCTATCCTGTTCATCTGCGAACCAGTGTTTCTCTATGTTCTTCCCCTTGTTTCTCACCCTTCTAGTCATTTTATCCTCTTACTTTCTTCATAAACATTCTTTATTTTTAAATGATCTTCAACTTCTTCTTCTGAACTATCTTCCAATTCTATATCGTTTTTAAGTTATAACCTCTTTTTCAAGGTGATGTCCTGTATTTTTACTGTTCATCCGAGGCACTACACTCTGTTCTTCCTCCGTTTTGAAACTCTTACACTCTTCTTTTTTCTCTGAGTTATTCATCAAAGTTCTTCCTCTCTTGTAGATATAGATTTTATTCTTCTATCACTTTCTCTAATTCTTCTCTGTTTACGAGGTATATTTATTTTTTCACTATTTTATTCTCTCATCTTCTTCCTTCTTCATCTCTACATAAACCCTTCCACATTCTTCTCTATATTTATCTCCAAAGTTTATCCTCTACAACTCTCCTTTCATGACGGCGTGCACATCAAGGCGGGCGACGTTCCAAGGCTCATGACGTGGACGACGACGGCTTCTTCATCCATCTCTTTCCACGGTGATCTCCTTCAAGGTAGAGCGATCCTCTCCAAGACTCGGCGAGGAGGAGACGACGGCATTCATCATCCTCTCATGGCTCTAGTTTCTTCACTTATCTCGTAGTTTATATTAGTTGTAATCTCAATTTTCATAGATTGTAGTTTTCATGTCTTTAGCAATAAACTTTATTTTAGCAAATTGTGTTTCCTTTTCTCTCTCCATTTCTCAAATTTCTCTTCTCAATCCTTCTCATATTCTTTAGATAGATTTATTTTCATGCACTATTTTATTTAAGCAAAGCAAAATCACAAGTATTTTTCATACGACTTCAATATTTTTAACTCTAAAAATCTCTTCTTCCCCAAGGATTCGACCCGTACTTGCCATAGTACTACGTTCTCTTTTGATCATTTTGTGCGAGTTCGGTTTTAAGATTGTTAGCACGCGTGTAGTAATGACATACGCTTCTGTGTTATCAATTTTTGGCGCCGTTGCCGGAGAAGAATGATGATTTTTGATTTAAGAACTTTATTTTCCTCGTGTTTATAGTGTACTAATAAAGCTCTCTTTTCTTATTTTTTTTATAGAAAAAAAAAATTAAAAAATCAGAGGTAAGTTTGCCTTTCTTTCTTTCATCTTTTGATTTTGTCATTCATTTCAAAAATAATGAGGGATCACTTTTCAAGTAAGTATCCAAACTTTCCCTCTTTCATTCTAGTTTCATTTTTTCATTTTACATATCTTGTGGTTAGATAGGTTCATTAAAAAAAATTTAAAAAATCACTTGCACCAAAAATAAAAGATTTCATTCAAGAGTAGAAACCACACCATCCATGTTCTAGGCCATGCATCATTTAGCGTAGGATTTTTCCTTGTTATTTAATCTCTGCATTGCATTTTGGAGATTGTAAGGGGCAAGGTACGTTCTACTTATCATATTCTAGCATACATATTGCATAAGAACCTCTTATTTGAAATTGTGGTGTACATTTTATTTCAAAATATTTTAAGGGCAACACCCCTAAATAACATAAGGTGGGGATTTTATCACCCTTCCTTATCCCACAAATCACATTTTCCTTGCATCTTTGCATGACCTAAGCTTTAAATAAATTTTAGTAGACATTGGCCCTAGGATCACACTATGATTTTAGTACGATTTGGGTTTACCCTCTTGTGGAAACTGGTGCCTAAGGTAAAACGGTCGGACGACAAACGCCTTAAGCGAGCTAATGGTTTGACATAATTAGGTCCCTACGAAAGTAGGGGGAGCCTCCCACTACCCCACCCCTTATCTGGCCGGTGAAAATATTGAGGGTGAACTTAAGTTGTATTTTGGTCATTTTGTGAAATCTCATTTGTAGATCTAAGTCGCATCTAGGTCGTCAGGTAATTTATGTGTCAACTTGTTTGTGTATGTCAAAAATAAAAAATAAATAAAAAATAAAAAAAAATCCTCATCTTCTCTCTCTTCGTCTGAGTTAGTGTTAGTTTCAAAAAAAATTATGATTTTCTAATCCTAAAAAAATGAGAATAAAATAAAAAAGAGATTAATAAAGGGAAATTAAAATTAAGAAATTGAAAAAAAATTACAAAAAAAAATTGAAAAAAAATTATTGAAAAAAAAATTGAACAAATCTTTCAGGGATCCGACATTTTTTTTAATGGCCATCTATCTTAGAGGGAAACCCAAGCCCATGAAGGAACACTTTATTCCTTCTACTTATAAACCCTCCACTTGTATTAAACTACCTGACATTCTAGTGGATCATTATGAGATTAGCCCCGGTATCATCCAGATGCTCCCATCTTTTTATGGAAAACCCAATGAAAATCCTTATGAGCATCTAGATGATTTTCAAGAAATTTGCTCGCTGGTTAAAATCTAAAATTTTAGTTATGATGCCCTTAAGTTGATCTTATTTTCATTATCATTGAAGGATAAAGTAAAATGTTGGTTAAGAAGTTTTAGAAAAATTGTTAAGACTTGGGAGGATATGAAGTTAGAATTTTTAAAATAATTTTACCCCATAGTCTGAACCAACATTATGAGAAGGGCGATTTCGGGATTTACTCCGTTTTTAGACGAGCAAATTTATGAATTTTGGGAAAGGTTGAAGGATTTGTTACGTCAATGTCCACATCATGGGTTACCCAAATGGTAAATTCTGTTTGTATTTTATGAGAGATTATCTGATCTTGATAGACAAATGGTGGATACATGTTGCGGAGGGGCGTTCATGAACAAGAATGAAGATGAGGCGTATGATCTGTATGAAAATTTGAGTGAAAATTCGATGAATCATGCCTTAATATCATCTCATAAACAATCTGTAGGACTTTACAGATAGGCTGAAAATCCAACCCAAGCTCACAAGAAAGCCTGTGATTTCTGGGCCAGTCTCACTCACCATGTGAGTCACTGTCCTACTATAGCCCAACTCCCACTGGTCATCCAAGCTCAAGTCCAAAATGCCTTAGGATTCTCTCAGCCCAAGTATGATACCCTTTCAGAAGATTCTAATCTTGGCTGGAGTACTCACCTAAATTTACCTTGGACGGACCAACCAATTCAAGCCCATTTGTCTACACCTTCACCCCAAGAAACTCACGAATAGCCCATGTGCAATCAACTTCAGCCCAACTCATCTCACCCAAACATTCAAATTAATATCGATATTAGGGGTGATTCACCGGGCCACTACTTTGAACCTCAAGTCGGGTATTCTCAGTCTACTTACCATGGCTCTCCTTCAACATTCAACCAACCCCCTCCGTACGTGAATGATGATGATGATGATCCGATGCCTGCCATTTTGGCTCAAGATATAACTATTGAGAGTGAGGGGGAGTGCACTCGTAATACCATGATGGAGGACGGGAAGGAAGTAGGGGGTGGATTGAAGGATAAAAATGATCATATTGATATCGTCACCCCCTCCTATGAATGTTTTGAGATTGAGAATATCACTGTGAAGAATAGTGGCCCACACAACTCAATTGAGGATATACATGACGAGGAGGATTGCTTTGTAATCAACAATCTTGGTGATTTAATGACAACAAATTCTGAATATCCTCCTCCCCTGGAAGAATATGATGATGGGGCCTTATTGGAAAAATTTACATTTAATCTACTGACCTCATTTCTGGAAAATTTGATTCATAATCTTTAGTTGAGTGATGAGTGTGATGATGGGTCCATCTTAGAGAAATTCACCTTTGATCTGACCTATGATGAAAGGGCCGGGCTGGAAACATTTACATTTGATCTTCCCATCTCATTATTGGAAAGTTTGATTGATAATGTTCATTCGAGTAATGAGTGTGATGAAGGGTCCTTGTTATAAAATTTCACATTTGATCTGGCCCTTGAGCCCTATCCAATGAAGTTTGAATCTTTGGATGAGTTAGATCATGGCCTCACTCTTCCTTCTAATTTGATTATCCCGACAGTACAGCCTCTCCACTATGACATTCTAGGACCTGAGGGGGACGTGCCAATCACATTCACCTTTGATTTAACTTCTCATCAGGAAAACCAATTGATTACTGCCCTTACTGCTCATGAGGCTGTTACTGAGAAGAACGTGGCTAATAATACCAATCTTATTCATCAGCCACCAATGTCTGATCAAGTTACCATGGAGGAAGTCATCACAAAAGGGTTAGTCAGGCAGGAAGATGCAGGATAAGAGGAACAATGGGTTGATGTTGGGCAAAGGTTCAACCCCGATCTTGACAGATTATTAGCCATTGATTATTTCTTGATCCCTAAAGATGACAATTGGCTCACACACATGGTTAAAATTAAAATCAATAATATGCGAGTCCTGCCTATTTCTAGCCCCAGTCCGTACATGCTTACTCTTGTCTTCCAATGGTATGAGGGCTAGAATTTGAAGGAGGGCAAGATCACTTGGTGGCTCATTCTGAATGCCACACGTTGGTTAGTGAGCTTTCATGCGTCTGGCTGAAGACGTTAAACTTAACGCTTCTTGGGAGGCAACCCACAGTTTTCGTGATTTTCATGTACTAATAAATGACTTCTTGGGAGGCAACACAGGTTTTTATTATGGTTTTATTTTTATTTTGCAGGTGTGAATAAAGGATAAGTTGGGGGGGAGAGTGAAGAATGCTTACACCTATGCCTAGCCTTCAAAAGCCAAAAATCGCCTTTCATTCAAGCAAGGATGCCCGTCAAAGTTCAATTCCGTCAGGTTGTCCCGTTCCTTCACAAATTTAATGTCTACATTGTTATATTATTTCATATTGTTCATGCCATTGAGGATAATGTCATTTACGTTGGGGGGACAGAAATTATGTTACACATGTTGCATTCATATACAACCTTAAACATAACCTCAAACATGAAAAAATGGAAATCCAACAAAATAAAACCCATTGTGAATTTCATGATTCATGCTTCTATTGAAAGTAATTCTGGAATAGAAATGACTAGATAAGGATGATGAAAAATTTATCTAATCTAGTCATGGAAAATTGATATAAGAATCTTTTTAAAGTTCATGTGCACTTTAGAAAAAAATTCACGTCGCACGCTAATGAAACAAGTAAGACAAGCCCTATGCTAGTTTTGGCATGTTGTCTGATATTCTGCACTTCTTAAGAAAAGAGATCTTTTTACAAAGCTTTCTGCTAAATTATCTATTAAAAAAAAGAGAGAAAAAAAAGAAAAAAAATACCATAAAAATGTCCCTAGTCTTAGTAACCGGGCCTACTTCACCTAAGACGTATTGAGGTTCGCGTAAAATGGAAAAGGGAACCTTGATCTGCGAAACCAGACCTGCTTCTCCTAAGGTAAGAGTCGAGGTTCACGTTGAGCAGTGAATGGTAGTGCACCATCATGTGTAGCATAAAAGATCCCAAAGGGACAAAGCAATAAGGTAGATAAAAAGTTAATATACTTAATGCTCTGATCTAAGAGGTGCAGGGGTGAAAGGCATTTGTTTGGAATAGCGAATGGGGGATGCAATTGTCTAAGCTGTGGATTTGGTAGTTACACATGCACAAGTACTATTGAGCTTTGATTTGAATTCTTAATCATGCACTATTAAGTTCCTACATAAGGCTAATGTGTATTAATGATTCCAGATTCCTAATCTTTGGTTGATTCAATGAAGGGAGAACTGGATATGAGAGCATGAATTTTACAAACTCTTGCTAGTCTTAAATTTTAATTTATTGGCATTGACTAGCAATGAGTAAATTGGGGGGTGTGATAAGTGTCCATTTATTATGATAATTCATCGCATGAACACCCTTTTATGTGCATATAATTAGATAATTATGCATATTTCATAGTTAACCTCAACTCTGCATTTAAATTGGAGCTTTCACGTAAATTGATTAATTTGGTGATTTTATTTAATAATTTGAAGTTGAGGGCCATGAGCATTAATTCTCCATTACATAACCATGAGCATTTGAGATTTATATGCACATTATGATAATTTTTATGGACTAAATTATAATTATGTGTGTGCAGGACACCGAAGGTAATTGTAAAAGAAGCCGGGGCAAAACTATCACCACCACTTTGACCAAGTCAAAAGTACATATTTTGGTCGTCGTAACGAAATTTCAAAAGTTTAAAATTGAGGAAAAGAAACACATATTTTGGTTGGAGGGAAAATTGAATTCAAAGTTTGAAATAAAGGAGAGACATGATGAGCCTTGCGAAAGGGGGTGCCCAAAGTCCAAGAAAGGGGGAGCCCACCTACTTTTCCTCTTCCCCCATGCATCATATTCCACTTACATCCCAGCCATCTATCTCCTTTTGATACAATCTCCACCCTCCTTCTACCCAACTTTCCCTATAAATAGCCTATGACAAGGAGGAGAAATGGAGTTCTTCCTTTGGCATTTTTCTCTCCCTCTTACATCTTCTTAGGTCGCCGGTTTATCTCATGTAAGTTCATTTTCTCCACTTGTATTCTTCATGAAAGTTCTTTGTGTTTAAGTCCTCTACAACTTCTTCTTCTGCCCAATCATCCAATTCCTTCTGGTTTTCAAGCTATTTCATATTTTGCACTGTGCTATCCTGTTCATCTGCGAACCAGTGTTTCTCTATGTTCTTCCCCTTGCTTCTCACCCTTCTAGTCATTTTCTCCTCTTACTTTCTTCATAAACATTCTTTGTTTTTAAATGATCTTAAACTTCTTCTTCTGAACTATCTTCCCATTCTATATAGTTTTTAAGTTATAACCTCTTTTTCAAGGTGATGTTCTATATTGTTACTGTTCATCCGAGGCACTACACTCTGTTCTTCCTCCGTTTTGAAACTCTTCCACTCTTCTTTTTTCTCTGAGTTCTTCATCAAAGTTCTTCCTCTCTTGTAGATATAGATTTTATTCTTCTATCACTTTCTCTAATTCTTCTCCGTTTACGAGGTATATTTATTTTTCCACTATTTTATTCTCTCATCTTCTTCCTTCTTCATCTCCACATAAACCCTTCCACATTCTTCTCTATATTTCTCTCCAAAGTTTATCCTCCACAACTCTCCTTTCATGGCGGCGTGCACATCAAGGCGGGCGACGTTCCAAGGCTCATGACGTGGACGACGACAGCTTCTTCATCCATCTCTTTCCACGGTGATCTCCTTCAAGGCAGAGCGATCCTCTCCAAGGCTCGGCGAGGAGGAGACGACGGCATTCATCATCCTCTCATGGCTCTAGTTTCTTCACTTATTTCGTAGTTTATATTGGTTGTAATCTCAATTTTCATAGATTATAATTTTCATGTCTTTAGCAATAAACTTTATTTTGGCAAATTGTGTTCCCTTTTCTCTCTCCCTTTCTCAAATTTCTCTTCTCAATCCCTCTCATATTTTTTAGATAGATGTATTTCCATGCACTATTTTCTTTAAGCAAAGCAAAATCACAAGTGTTTTTCATACGACTTCAAGGTTTTTAACTCTAAAAATCTCTTCTTCCCTAAGGATTCGACCCGTACTTGCCATAGTACTACGTTCTCTTTTGATCATTTTGTGCGAGTTCGATTTTAAGATTGTTAGCACGCGTGTAGTAACGACATACGCTTCCGTGTTATCAGAACGCCAATGGTTAAAATGTTGTCGACTTATATGTCGATGATTGGAAAGCTGTTGGCTCGAGCGCCAATGGTTAAGGTGCTGTCGGGTCGGATGCCAATGATTGAAAAGTTGTTGGCTCGAGCGCCAATGGTTACAATGCTGTCGGCTCGGATGCCAATGATTGGAAAGCTGTTGGCTTGAGCGCCAATGGTTAAAATGTTGTCGGCTCAGATGTCGATGATTGAAGAGCTGTTGGCTCGAGCGCCAATGGTTGAAAAGCTTTTGGCTTGAACGCCATTGGTTAAAGTGCAGTCAGCTTAGACGCCGATGATCGAATATATTTTTTTATTAGCATTATTGTTTATCATTATCATTTTTAGCATCATCGTTCATTTTCATCATCATTCATTCATTTTTTTATCATCATCATTTCTTTTTTTCCTCTTTTTTTATCATCATCATCATTTGTTCTTTCTTCTTATTTTTTTATCATCATTATTTCCTTATCATCATTATTTTTCTATCATTATCATTTCGTTATCATCTCCCTTCTTTTTTCTTTTGTTAACCCTCTTTACCTGAGCATGCGAGCACTTATTGATGGTAGGCATAGAGTAGATATATAGGATAGCTCCCCTCTATCGGGGATAGGATAAGAATGGCGCCCCTGATCCACGGACGAAGTGCAGCCCACGAAGCGCAACTGAGGGAGATGCGCATTCGTCAAGAGGATATCGCATAGCCCATGCACATAGTTTATATCACAATCTACACCCGAGATAGTTTCTTCGTGGTGTGGAAATGCAGGTATATGAACAGTGAACCCTAGACATAGGGATAAGTAGACGTTCTAAGCAACGCTAAAGGATTACTCTATCGCCTACACATAAATTTCAGGCTTTCGACTTTTGGTAGCTTCACATAGCCCCCTTGTTTATTTGAAATATGGGCTTCACCTTTCAGCGCAAGTTTTCTCATGTGTCTCAATGGGGATTCCCGACTACTAGGATTCATCCTTATTGCACTTTTATTGTGAAATTTGCTTCACCGTTTTCCCGCGAGTCTCCTCATTTGTTTCAGTGGGGATTCCCAGCTATTTGGATCCACATTTCACTCCCTCATCATTTTTTTTCTTTTATCATTTTCATTTTTTTTGAAGGGGGCAGATAGCTTTTTCCTCACGATTACCATTCGTGTGAGCATAGGAATTCGAGCACCCATAGAGTGTCAAGAAGAAATTCTGCAATCCTTATGATTAGAATTCATTGATCACATTGTGTGCAACGTGTGGGAGTTTTGTCTCGGGTGTATTTTGTGAGTTACGCTAACAACATAGCTATGCCTCTTTCCCCTCAACGTATGCACTCACCAAAAATTAGTTTTCCCTCTTAGTCTATGCCGTGATGCACACGTATCTAGAATTGGGGCAGCATTATTTATTCAAGGAGATAAGGTCCTATGAGATTCAAAGGAAGTGTATTAGATAAATTATAGGCAATCATGCAGGCAGGGCGAGCACGCATTCAAAATCAAACTCATGCAAGAGGGTTTTTTATTGTTCTTTTTTTTATTGTTCTTCTCTCTTTTTATAAATATAATATATCATTGAACATCTTTGAATATTCGTGAGTCATCTTTGGATATTGTTGAACATCTTCGAGTGTGTGTCGGCATGGACGCCAATGATTGAAATGCTATTGGCTCGAACGCCAACGGTTAAATGTATTTGAATAGCTTTGAATATTTTTGAACATTTTTTGAACAACTGTCGGCCGGGACGCCGGTGGTCAGGTATCTTGAGTATCTTTGAATATTTTTTGGATGCACGTGTTGGCATGGATGTCAACGGTTGAGAAGCTGTCGGCTTGGGCGCCAATGGTTGCATTGCTGTCGGCTCAGTTGTCGATGGTTGAAAAGCTATCAGCCTAGACGCCGATGATTGAAAAGCTGTCAGCCTAGACATCGATGGTCGAAAAGCTGTTGGCTTGAATGCCAATGG
This sequence comes from Amorphophallus konjac, assembly GCA_022559845.1. Lineage (NCBI taxonomy): Eukaryota > Viridiplantae > Streptophyta > Magnoliopsida > Alismatales > Araceae > Amorphophallus > Amorphophallus konjac. Next base: position 76,797,960 of record CM040123.1, on the reverse strand, counting down.
TTGGAATGCTGTCAGCTTAGACGCTGATGGTTGGAAAGTTTTAACATCTTTGAGTATTTGTCGGCCTAAACGCCAACGGTTGAGTGTTTTTTTTTGAATATGTTTGAATAGCTATCGGCCTGGACGCCAATGATTGAAGAGCTTGAATATCTGCGGACAACTGTCGGCCTAGACGCCGATGGTTGAGGAGCTATCGGCTTGGACACCGATGGTTGAAGAGCTGTCGACTTGAATGCCGATGATTAAAGAGTTGTCGGCTCAGATGCCGATGGTTGAGAAGCTTGAATATTTTTTGAAAAGCTGTCGGCTTGAACGCCGTTGGTTTAAGAGTTGTTGGCTTGAATGCCGATGGTTGAAATACTGTCGGCTTGGACACCGATGGTTGAAGAGCTGTCAGCTCAAACATTGATAGTTGCACATTCTTGACATCGTTGATCATATGTCGGCCTAGATGCCGATAGTTAAAGAGCTGTCAGCTTGAATGCTGATAATTAAAGAGCTTGGATATTTTGGAACTTCTTTGAACTGCTGTCGGCCTGGATGCCGATGACTAATGAGCTGTCAGCTTGTATGCTGATGGTTGAAAAGCTTAAAAAATTTTGAATATCTTTGAACGGCTATCGGCCTGGACGTCGATGGTTGAAGAGCTTGAATATTGGTGAACATCTTTGAACGACTGTCGGCCTGGGCACCAATGATTGAGGAGATATCATCCTGGATGCCGATGGTTGAAAGAGCTATCGGCTTGGATGCCAATGATTGAAGAGCTTTAGGATATTCTTCTTCTTCTTCTCTTCTTCTTCTTCTTCTTCTTCCTCTTCTTTTTTTTGAACATCTTTCAATGGCTGTCGGCCTGGACGCCGATGATTGAAGAGCTATCGACCTGGATGCCGATGTTTAAAGAGTTATCGACCTGGATGCCGATGGTTAAAGAGCTTGGATATTTTTTTGAACTTCTTTGAACGGCTGTCGGCCTGGATGCCGATGACTGCAGAGTTGTCGGTTTGGATGACGATAGTTGAAGAGCTTGAATATATATATATATATATATATATTGAATATCTTTGAACAACTATAGGCTTGGACGCCAATGGTTGAAGAGCTTTAGGATTATTGAACATGTGGTTGCTCCTTTCTCACACAGAGTGACCCGCGATGGGTCGTAAAGGGCGGTAGCACATCTTCTTCGGCTAGCCATGGCCAGCTTTGGCCGTATTCCTATAGGGCATCCTCCATGGTGTGTTAGCACGTGGAGCCATGGTTATATCTTGCTGGATCTTTCATCTGGGGAGAGTACCTCTCAGAGAGGCTTCTTTAGCTTCATCATTCGGCTGTCGGGTTTGATGTTGGCCGACTTTGCTTCTTTTTTTTGTTCTCATTTGTCAGCTCTAAAGAGCGTTGAAAGCATATCAAAGTGTAGGGTAATGATTTATTGATCTTTGGATCTCTATCTTTATTTGTTTCAACATTTGCCCCCAGAACAGGGCATCGTTTATATCTTGCCTCTCTTTCGGCTTCCTGCCGTAATTCAAGAGGCTTGAAGCGCCCTTCAGGGTACATTGTTCTTCAGCTGATGGGGCGAGGTCACGTTGACTGCCCTTTTAAGGCTGGGCATTGGATGAGGACGCGGTGGGTCCACCCTGCACTCGCCCATCTGTATTTCACCTTTCTGGACTAGCCTTTCAATAATATCTTTGAACGGATAACAATCCTCAATGGAATGCCCCCTCTGTTGGTGATAAGGGTAGAATTGAGGGTCATCTTTCCATCTGGCATCACTCGGCCTTTTGGGCTCCGGGAGGACAACCTTGTCGAACTCGCGGGCCCATTCGAACAGCATTTGGGTTTTATCCTTCGGGAAGGAATAGGGTTTCTTCATCTTATCTCTCAACGAGGGTTGTTGCTTGCCAGACGTGGCTGAAGAAGAGCTAGCTGCCTCTTTCACCTTCTGCCTTTGCTTTTCAAAGGCCTGGAAATCAGTAGCTTGAATTTCATTTTGCATCGGCCGCCCATCGATCGGCTCGTTCTTTTGGCTTGGGGTAGCTGTGGCCAGGCGATATTTTGCCAGAAAGGCTTCAATGTCGACCGCCATAGCATTCAGTAGATCGAAGGATTTAACTTCGATGCCAACTGTCCTTAATAGGATCTCTGTCTTCAAATTGCGTCTGCATATTTGGACAACATCTTCATAGTTTGGCGGATGCTGACATCTTGTATAGAGATTTCCCCATCGTTGGATATAATCCATGGCGGACTCACCACCCTTCTGCTTGATCTTATATAATTTTTCCTCAGTGATTTCTCCCTCGGCTAGCTTCGCCTCGGCTACTTGTGCCATGCTTGGTTCATTCATTACCAAAGGAGCCCTCAGATTCAGAGACAAGCCAGCTGGGTATATGCTCGACTCGATCAGTTTTCTTTTCAGTACTTCATTTTCTTGTATTTGTTGGTATAGCTCTGCCATTATAGCAGGGCCAGGTTGGGAGGAGCCGAAAATGCTGCCTTTCGTCTTGATTTCAGGTGGGACCAACAGCATCCTAGTGTCATCATCGGACGCATTCAATCCTTCAAAGCTTGATATTCTTGCCCCCATGCCTGTACGCGAGGGAGTATTATAACATACATCTTCACCAGACAGCAAAGAGTGCCCCCACTTTTCCCGGGGCCGATTGGCATGGCGGTAGGTAGAAGTTTTAGGTTGATTCGCCTTGGTCAGCACGAAGCATATTTCTTTGTCTTCTTCTTTTTTAGCCGTTCGGCTTGTGTCGGACAAGGTTGACAATGTATGGCAGGAGAGGACAATGCCTTCTCTTCTACCCTTTGACTTCTTCTTCTGCTTCCCACCAGTGGCCGGCATCTGCCCCCACAACGGGTCATCTGGTGCTCTTAGCACTCCTGATTTTTTTTCTACATCTTGTATCAAGTCCGGGGATTCGAAGTGCTCCCATGGGACATATTCGTAGGTGTGTGCTTTGGACACCTCTTCAGGTAACTGCCAGTGTATAGACACCATGTTGATAGCTCTCTTGAGATCGGGCAGCTCATGAGGGCGTGGTGGATCCACCTTGCATTCGCCCATCTGGAGCTCTCCCTTTTTAATCAGACCTTCGATAATATCTTTAAATACATAGCAAACTTCAATAGAGTGCCCAAGCATCTGGTGATATGGGAAAAAGCGGGGGTCATCCTTTCTTCTAGCATCACCTGGCCTCTTTGGCTCTGGAAGGGTGACCTTATTATATCTGGTGGCCCATTCAAACAAGAGTCGGGTATTATCCTTAGGGAAGGAGTAGGATTTCATCATTTTGGCTCGCAAAGGAGGGCCTTCCTGTTGTTTAGCAGGCTTGGCTGGAGGAGGGTGGGCAACCCCTTTGCCTTTATCTTTTTACTGCTCGAACACCCTGAAGTCGACTGTATGAACTTCCTCAAGCGTGGGCCATTTTTCGGCTGACTTGGTCTTATGGCTTGAGGCCGCAGGGGCAGAGGAGTAGGTGGAGAGGAAGGTCTCAATCTCCGCTACCACATTGTTCAATCGGTAGGACCTAATTTTGATTCCAATCATCTTTTCGAGGATCCCCCGGTTCAAATTTTGTTTGCAGATTTGCACTGTGACTTCTTGATGTGGCGGCCGCCTGCATCTCATGCTGAGGTTCCGCCATCTTTGAATATACTCCAAAGTAGTTTCATCATTCTTCTGCTTGGAAGCATATAATTCGGCCACGGTTACTTCTCTTTCAGCAACGTGAAACTATTCCCGGAACTTCCTTTGCATATCTGGCCAGTCACTGATGGACCCAGCCGGCAGGTTTGAGTACCACTCAATAGCGAGTCCTGTGAGGGAGGACCCGAAGAACTTGAGTAGGTAGGACTCGTTGGTCGCCAGATCGCCCATTACATTGATGTAGTAGGCTATGCTCCTTTGGCGAACCTTGTCCGTTAAACTTATCGAACTTCGGCGGTTTATTGACGCCGGGAGGTAGCCTCTTGGCCACATGATGGACAGGGTAAGGTACCTTGTACACATCAAAAGCGGCATAATCATCATTGCCCATGTCGGCCAGTTTCTTCTTGATCATTTATTCTATCACCAGTTTATTCATCATCGCCTGGTCAACTGGGCCTGGGCAGGAGTGAACTTGCTGCATCTGCGGCGTCGCCACCTTTGCTTGAGGTGTAGTGGTAGTCCCCTGGTATGGAAAAACTAGGGGTTGCGCTACAGTGATATGTTGTTGCTGGAAGGGAGTGCCTCATGTGTAGCTAAGAGTCAGTTGAGATGCGGCCACCTGTGGCGAAGCTTCGAGGATTTGGCCATTGTCCCCGAGTGTCCCGAGGGGGACTTCGGCCTGCTTGGAGGTAGATGCATGTGCATTCTTCTCATTCAGCTGCTTCTTCAATATTTCAATCTCCTGCCGGTATTCTTGCAGCAGCATCAGTATAGCAGGGTCATGCGTAAAGGGACTGAGGGTGCCACCTCTTTCCTCAGCTGGAGTTTCTTTAGATGACGTGGATGGCCTCCCACCGTCATCTTCAGCCGTGATTACATTGACGGTCATGACCGTCACCGTCTCATATGGGCTTGCTTCTTCGGTGAGGGCCCACAACGCCTCTCCTGGCTAAGTTAGAAGTCGGGGCCAAGTTCGCTTAGGCACCCGAATATGTTTGAATCTGGTTGGCTTTGGGGCCAACCCACCCTTTGATTTGGACTTGAAGCAGTCCAGCTTCTCTTGGGCTAGTGCTTGGAAGGAGTTGTGCGCTGGCACCGTTGGAATTGCCCTATTGGGCGTGATCTTGGCCTGTCGGCCATTTAGAAAGACTCGGACGCCTCTGATGAGTACGAACTTGGCCGAGGTGGAGAGTCGGCTTTGTAGTGTACCGGCGTTCTTCTTGGCCGCCCTCCTGGCAGCCGGGGTGCGCCTCTCGTTGCTTGAGGCGAGGTGGTGAGTGTGGTGGACGTGGTTGCCCACCGCTTCGGTCTTCTTTGGTGTCGCCATTGCAGCGGCGACGAGGTTGCTCTCTTGAATGTACAGGAGATCCACGAAGGCCACCCCCAAGAAGTTGGGGAAGCCAACAACAGGTGGAAAGCTACCGAATTGGACCGGCACAGTTAGATAATCATGCTCGGCATGGCTGGCGATGACGAGTGGACCAAAGGTGACTGCCATCGCGTTTGTTGAAATTCAACATGTAATTTCAAATTGACGAAGGTTAGAATTTTAAGAAGAGGCTATGAGGCCCCAAATCTTGGCAAAAAGATGAAAGGTGGTCCATATCCCACCGGGCGTGCGCACTTTTTCTTAAGTTATTGTTGTACCTGGACAATTTCCCCAGCAAAATACCCAGAAATAGGAGTTCGGGAATTTCCTCGAACACCTTCAAGGCATGGGCTACCTGGCCCCTCTGACAACCTAGTGGGCCCGACCAACGGCCCCGACCCGCTAGTCAAGGTATACGGCGGCATTAGCAATCAATCGGGACCACTCCCGACCCCTAAGTTGCGGACTTTGCCCGCATTCTACACGACCACCCGGGGCAACCCGGGGGCACCCCGACTACAAGCCACTCCACGTGGCACTCAGTGAAAAGGCCAGGGGCTTACCCCGGGACGCCTTCCTTCAACCCTCCAAGGTCAAAGGGAGACCTAAATAGGTCAACCACAGGCTTGGGAGGCCCGCAGCACGTGTATACGGCTCACACACGTATGTTCGACATTTTTCTGAACACCTTGTGGGTGCGTATGTTTCAACCCTTCTACACCAACCCACGGGCCACCCCGTGGTTCCAGCACACTAATTGGGTCCTACAACGACCCCCCAATAAGCCGAGGTCACCCCCGACCCTCAGACACGTGGCAATGACCCACTTAACTCTAGCTCTCGGGCCAACCCGAGGCTACCCTGCCAACCCGCCGTACAATGTGGCACGTACCCCGAGGCATAGCCCATGAGCCTAAACTGCCTCCCCTTAGCTCCCATGAGCTCCCGTTCTCAGCCTAAGGCCGAATCCAAGGCCCACCAGTCACCTACTTGGCCCGTTTGACAACCCGGGGTGTGTCGGGCATTTGCCCGAACACCTTGCGAGCGGCTACTACGACTCGAAGAACAACAGCCCCCATGGGCCATCCCAGTATCCCGAAACCCCGTGTCCTTCAAAGGACATCCCCAGGCGATGAAAGAAGACTCCTGGGGGCCATCCCCTGGGGTTGCGGCCTGCCTAGGGTCCATTCACCCTAGGGCGGGGTCGCGCCCCCATGGGAGGGCGAACTCCCCGGGGGCCGCACCCTCTCCCCAGCCTGGAGGCCCGACGGTCCTCCTCAGTCTCAGTTCGTGCAAATTCCCAATCTCACGGTCCGAGGTTCGTGCAAAGTTTCGTTCGCCGTAGCCGTACGTGGAAGAATTCGTGAAGACGAAGCCCCGAGATTACGTCGAGTCACACATGTCAATCCCTCGGTCTACGCGCACAAGTAGCCAGTCAACCAGTCCAAGCTTGTATCCTTTGTCTTCTTGCGTTCAAACTGAGTCAAAGTGGGGATAATATTAACAAAAAATCAGATTTTATAGAGGTGGGGGCCACCCCCCTTCTCTCTCCAACCCAGTCCGCCTAAACCCCTTTGGTATTAAAAAAGATTTTTTTAAATAAAAAAAGGACCCATTTGGTCCGCCCAAACCCCCCCTGGGGAGGGGTTTAGGCGGACCAGCCTGGACCCCCAGGCTGGTTCGCCTAAACCCCAGCAAAATTAAAAAAAGCTTTTTCCCCTCCGAAGAGGGGTTTAGGCGGACCAGACCAGCCCCTTGGGCTGGTCCGCCTAAACCCCATCTCCCCACTCCGTTACACACATAAAACACACAAAAAATACAAAAATAAAATAAAAATGGTACTATTTAGGGGGTTTACCCGGACCAAGTTGAACCCTCAACTTGGTCCGCCTAAACCCCTCCCTCCACCCCTTCAAATTCATATAAATTTCCCCCCCGTTAGAAGCTCAAGGGGCAACGGATGAAAGCTTGCACAAGCGAACACTCAGACAGACGAACAAATCCCCCGGCCTAATTGTCGCACCCTCGGACTCCCGAGACTTTCGACAAGGGTCGGGAACGTGAGAAGACAAGTGCGCGCGCGGTTGGCTTGCTAGTCGGCTCACACACGCCGAGGGTATGTCACGCGTACTTCCCTCACGCGGTGTTTCACCGTCTCATACCAAGACCATCCCCGTCGCACATAAGGCGACTATGCCAATGGCAAACACACCCGCATCCCGGGTTCGCCCGTGTACGCCAACTTACGACGGTGACGAAGTGCACTTTATAATGCCGTGCCGGACCCCGACACAGAATCACGTGCCTACCATTCACCTCCCATCCGGCCGTTGGCCCCTCAGATTAACAACTCGAGTCTAGTCGGACCTCTGGCCCTGGAATCATAGTCCCGGGGCTGACCTCGACTCCCCAGCATGACGACACTCGCCGTCCGAGACCCGGACCCGACCGCTCACCTCGAGCCACGTCCGACCTCCACCAAGCGCCAGTCCATGTCCGCTTTAGCCACCAAGGCAGTCGGGCCCACACCAATCCATCTATAAAGAGTTCCCATAAAACACGCGGTTATCCGCTTTGTTATGCAATGACCCGGGGACCGACGCACATGTCAGAATTGTCCCGCGACTTGCGCTAGTTGTACTTTGGCCACTTAGGCCTATTTGTAAAGCCCATGCGGCCCATCATAAAGTTAGTGAAATACAAGTGCCCGCATTTGGGCCCGCAGCTCCCTACCTACACCGTTCGGCATATGTGCCCAACATCCTAACCCCAGTCAACACCACTCAGTCGAAAGCGCACCCACGGCTGCAGAATGCTCCCGGCCCTCTACACACGGCTTCAGGCATATATACAAACTTTTCTTCAGCTCGGAATGAAGGTGTTCGGATTCAATCCGATTTAAATAAACACCGGTTGCTTGCGGTCGGTGGGGAAAGACGCCCAATACCAGATTCCCACAATCGCCTACGCACTCGCACCCGTGGAACCCCTTCTCTCCACGTGTCGCCCGATCGCCCGAGCCCACGTGTCGCGCCCTGGTGGCGCTTCCCCGGTCAACCCTTGGTTCCATGGGTGATTGTCGAGAAATCAACTGGCACGCCCGCACCCTGTCCGGTTAACCCGTACTCTTACATTCCCGTGCCATTCGACCCTTTTTGACTTTCCGTAAAAGGAGAGTGCCCGATACCACCGTGAGAGGCATGCAACTATAAGGAGGATACCCGAAATATATCAAACTCCCGTGTTTTCCTTCCCCGCTATATCCCCTCCTTCACCCCGGTCATTAGGCATAAAAACCCGCACAACAGAGAGTATGGAACGCCCGGTGGACGTCTCCCGCCTTCCTTCTTTTCGCTGAAGAAAAGCCTATGCCAGCCTTGAAGCCCTGGTGCCCTTTCCCTATCCTTGCAAGAGAGGCACAGGAGGGTACTCGCACGCGCATTCTCCAGTAGCTTCCGGTCCACTTTCTGACCGACGGATCGCGCTTGGCGACTATCAGTAACTGTCACCTTCGCAGCACTCAGCGCTCCAGCAACCATGGCGGCCGTCACCTACGGTCCCAACGTCATCGCTACCCATGCCCGGGTGTGTTACTTGAAGACGCCGATTGCTTTCAGCAGCTTTGCCCCCGTCATCGGATCGCCCTACTTCTTCGGCGTGATCCCTGTGGCTGCTCCTCGGACCCCAGTTTCTCCATTGGCTTCCGTGGCCGATGTGCCACGCGCACCTCCAGCACCGGTGCCCCGCCTGAGCGCCAGGCACCGGACCGCCACCGCTGGCCCCTGCAGGGTCCCCAGATCAACACCGACCCGGGTAAGCATTACCTCCTGGGGGCAGTCTTGTCTGATCTCCTGCACGGGCCCCGCACCCCGGACTTTGGTCACTATCCCAGCATCCTCCTCGGGTTTCCAACTCCGAGCCGCAGCAAAGCCGGCACCCAACACGGGCTCCCAGCCCCAGGTCCACGGCTTCCCAGCATCCTCCTCAGGTTTCCAACCCCGAGCCGCAGCAAAGCCGGCACCCAACACGGGCTCCCAGCCCAGGGTCCACAGCTTCCCAACATCCTCCTCGGGTTTCCAACCCCGAGCCGCAGCAAAACCGACACCCAACACGGGCTCCCAGCCCCGGGTCCACGGCTTCCGAGCATATTCCTCGGGCCTCCAACCCCGAGCTCCAGTAAAGCCAACACCCAACACGGGCTTCCAGCCCTGGGTCCACGGCTCCTCAGCACCTTCCTCAGGCCCGCAGGCCCGAACCCCGGCAAGCTGACTCTCGATGTGGGCTCCAACCCCCGAGTTCGCCGCTCTCCGATATCGCACTCGGGACCCTGGTTCCGGGCTCCAGTTGAACCGGCTCTCCCCACGGGTCTCCTACCCAGAGGGCAAGGTTCCTCAGCACCCTCCTCGGGCCTCCCGACCTGAGCTCGGACTATGCCGGCACCTACTGCGGGTCCTCGACCTAGGGGCGTCGGCACCCCAGCACTTTCGACGGCGTCGCTCTCCGGTGCGAGAGTGTCATCTCGAGCATCGATGACACTTCTATCGGCGCGGGCGAAGGCTTATACCCGGGTCTCCAAGTCATCGACTCCCGGCGCGGGTCTCATACCCCGAGAGCCTGTCCCAATACCTTTGACTGACAGCTCCATGCTGCCGGTCGCTCTAGGCCGAGTTTTCTCAGTCTACCAGCTTGGGGCGGAGTCTTCCTCCACTCCTCAGAAGAAGTGTCGCCATGGCCGCAGAGGCAGATGGCTCGCTGCTGCGACTAGCAACTTCAGCAGGACGATTCTTGTCGGTGACTTGCGGATCCGTCTCGACGGGGGTGAACCAATCATACCCCAGGAACGGACCGTTTCCACCATCCCCACCTCCAACCGTTTTGACCTCTTGCGGCAAACACGAGAGGATAGGGCGAAGCTCAAAGGAGTGGGTTCCTCGGGAATAGTCCGGGGGCACCAACCACAACCCGACACACGGCCTCCTAAGACAACTTGTCGAAAAAGTGGCGACAAGGGAGACCAGCAATCAGACTTGAGGAGAATCTGGGTCACCCCAGAGGAAGCTCAGGCCGTTCGAAGGGAGCGTATCTGAAACCCCCTACGAGCACTCAGACGCGGCATCAAACGGGATGTGACTGGCTTCACAGTAGCATTGTCTGACGACACCCAGTCGTCTAATGTCCCCCGCGCAAGCAAGCGGAGGCAAAGGTGAGCCCGCTCCCGGGCCCTCCAGCAACCTATCCAGGGTTCTCCTCTGACTGATATCGAGAGTGAGCCCCCTCTGCAATGCACCTCGGTCTTTGACAAACTCGGGGCGCATGTCCGCCTAGAGCGGCACCCGCGCAGGAAGCGGACGGCCCGGTTCATTAATGATGCGGTTCGAGTGTTCGCATGCTACACCACCGGACACCAGCCGAACACCCAGTCTGATGATCTGAACTAGCCTCTGTCCCACTTTAGGAGGCCGCGCCATTAGGCTCCACCGCCTCCCTCAACAGGTCACATCTGCACTTCTGCCGGACCGCAGGCGTCGGAACGCGTGGAAGAAGTTTCGGTGGAAGACCGTGACCCTCCTCTCAGCGTAGAGCCGGTCAACAATGACCCTCCTGCGAACGAGGCTCAAGAAGTGACCCTCGACACCCTCATGAAGGAGAACCAGCATCTGAAGGCCCTCCTGCAAGATCTCCTCAAGGAACGAGACCTTCATCCTCAGCAACCTGCTAGGCCCCAGGCTGAGGCACTGGCGCCACCAGCAGCCCGCGATGCTGCCAACACTTCAGCGGTGATTGCCCGAACCCCATTGGCAACTGGGTTTGGCACGCCCCCGGTTGAGGCCCAGCCATGAACCTCCAATACGCATGTGCTGGAAAATCCCCTGGCGCAACGCCAGATGATCGAGCGTATTGTCGAGACAAAGCTCGCCCAGTATGGTGAAGGGGTTGTCACAATAGATCTCTACAGTGTACCCTACCCGCTTCACCACCAGCTAAAAAAGCTTCCCCCAGAGTACTCCAAGCCCCCAAAGCTACAAAAGTTCGACGGGCAGGGGTCGCCACATGAACACTTGGCCTACTATGTTACGGCCATGGGTGAGTTAGAGCTGGATGAGTCTTATCTCCTCTGCTACTTCGGTACTTCGCTCACGGGAACGGCCTTTCAATGGTATTCTTGCTTGAAGCCCAGCTCAGTGATCGACGGGGCAGATCTCTAGAAGAAATTCCTCTACCGCTTTCAAACGACCGAGCGAAAGGTCTCCCTAGTCGAACTCTGTTCTCTCCAGTAGAAAAAGGGCGAGGGCGCCCTCGACTTCATCAAAAAGTGGTGAGACCTCAGCATGAGGTGCGTCAATCCACCTGCTAAGGAGGACGCCATCACCATATGTCGTCGAGATTTGGTGGCCGAGGTCAGCGAAAAGCTTCTCGGCACCAATATTAAAGGCTTCGACCAACTCAATTCGGCAATCACCGAAATAGAGATGTTCTTCGACGATTACCCGAGCTACACTGCAGCAAAGGGTAAACAAGTGTGAGAACGCCAGTCCGGCAAGGAGGTGAATATCATAGAGTTCACCCCTGCTGCCAAAGCCAGTTAGAAGGCCGAATCCAGCAGCTCTGACAAAATGCCAGCAGACAATCCGGCCGTTCCCTCCTTCTAAGAGCGTATGAAGACACCCTTCTCCTTTAAGAAGGAACATACGAAGATGCTCTTCGGCCTCTGCATGGCCTAGAAGATTGTCGAGCTGCCAGAAATCCGCAAGCCGGATGAGGCCCTGAAGACCGACGATCCCAGTTATTGCCTGTATCATCGCATGCTGGGTCACTCAATTGAAGATTGCTACGTCTTCAAGACTCAGGCGCAGAAGCTGATCCGAGATGGCCTTGTCAAAATGAAAATGGTCTCATCGATCCCCCGCAACCACATACGTGGGCCAGGCCAGCTAAGGCAGAACGCGTAGCTCACCACTCAGCCAATGTCATCCACATGATGGCCGCATTTTCTCTCTCTGATGATGAGTCAGAGGAGTCCAGCGCCAGTCAAAGGGGACGTTCGATCTAGTATCCGGGGTGGAGGCCCTAGGATGATCAGAGACCTCTCTCCTTCCCCAGGGAGAGAACCCGATGACTCTTCGATATCCTCGTCGAGAGGGGGCAAATCATGCTCCGTGACTCGCTTGCCGACTACACCCATTGGGACCGTAGTCACCCTCGATACTGCCCCTTCCACGCCTGAATTTGCCACCCGATCGAGTCCTGCGAGGAAGTTCAACACCTCATCTAGAAACAAATCCAATGGGAGCAGATCGATGCGGAGGAGAACTCTATGTCACTTGTCAGGCTTTGGCAAGCTGTCGAAGAGACCCTGAGCACTATTGGGAATGCGCCAGAGCGGCCAGACTCCCCTCAAGAGAATGGGCACGGGCTGCCTTACCAGCATCCTCCAGAATGGCTCGAGTTTCGGACCGACAACCAAGAGGCGCTCGAGCGATTGCGAAGGTGTAGAGAGAAGGACGCCAGTCAAGAGACGGAGCCGACCAACTTCTCGGTGAACGTCATCCATTCTTCTGCTCCGTCGGCCCCTTCGGGCTTCCAGACGTCAGCACCTAGCCAGCCAACCCAGCCACTTCGGCCGTGCGGTGGCGGTCCTGGCGGGAGCTAGAGTCTCTCCCTTTCCTTGAAGAAGATAATGCCAGGCTCCTCCGGGTCCTTCTCGGTCGAGAGGACGTTCTGGTAGGCGAGACGACGACGAGCTCTTCAGCTCTCTCTCGTCGTCCCCCCGTCCTATCTCTGTCTCCGGCGTCCGTGGATAGGAAGGGAAAGCAAAAGCAGGGCGAGGTCCCACCTCAGCCTTATCACACTCCCTCAACGGATGGGTCGTCGGGTCCTCTCTGCCTACCCTTTTGCACAATCCAAAGTACAAGGAAGACATCTTCGGAGTCTTCAGCGGCTTCGATTCAAGCAGCGGGCCCACCGCCACAAGGCTCAGCCAGTCCGCCGAGTCGGGATAATTGTGCAGAGCAACAATGTCTTGCGACGCCGTCAGTTGTCGCTAGACCCAGCCCTCAGCGTGATCATAAAGGCAAAGCTAAGGAGCAGAAAAACAAGCGTATCTCTTAATCCGCTTCCTAACAAAGGCCGTCATCACCGTGATTAAGGCATCCAACCGCGCACACGTCCACGGACGCCAACACCAGCCCACCGACTCTTCGTAGGCTCCTCTCGCCACCGCGGCTAAGGCATCAAACCGCGCATACGTCTTTGGATTCCAGTACCAGTCAACTGACTCATCAAAAGCTACCGCCACCGCGGCTAAGGCACCAAACCACGCACACGTCTTCGGACGCCAGTCCCAGTATCCCAGCATACCAAGAGTTGCCGCTCGAGGTAATCGAGTAGGCGATCAACGCCACCTTCCAGATACAACAAGCAGAAGGTGCCTGGATCGAAATCCGGGCAAAGAAGAGTCACCGACCTCGCCCGACAAAGGCACCAGCTCGGAGATATCCTCAGGAGGATTTATCAACTCCGGATCCAACACCTCTCCCTCCTACTCCCTTGGAGACCGCTATCGCCAAGAGACAAGAGAAAAATAGGTGGAAGAACCTGAGAAGACAGCTCAAGAAACAGGCCGAACAAGCAGCCGCCCTACAATCACCAGCCGAGCCAACGCCTCTCCAAAGGCTCCAGTGGCTCATTGATGACCTAGAGGAATACATTCCTCCTCGTCCTACCGGGGCCTCCGACTCGACAGCTACATCCGGTGGGAAGAAATGCTGAAACGAGCCCGCCTTAGAAATTGGGTCCAAGAGATGATCCAAAAGCTCAAGAACGGCGAAAGACTCATGATCCCGGACGAGCTCTCCTTGTGCTATAAAGACAAGGAGATCACCCCAGAGCAACTGGAAGAAATTCTTTGGCGCTGCACCTGCAACATGGTGGCCATCCCACCTCCTGACAATATCAATGCTTATCGACGGGGCGAGCCAGTAGCCTCCCGGATGAGACAAAGAACCATTACCCCTCTTAGGCTACAGCCAACTCCAGAGCACACTCGTCGTGTCCGAGGTCATGGCCGCGGATGCGATAGAGGCCGTGTTAGAACCTCTGAGTTACCCCTCTCTCCGTCCACCTTCGACTAGGAGCGAATTATCCTTTTTCGAGGAGAGGAATCGGCTCCCATTCTGGAAATAGAAATTCGGAGCGGACCCGGTATCTTTGACCCTTCCGGCATCGAACAAGCTACTGCCAGCCTCCCAGCCCCTACACCAGTACCGGCTTCTGCAGTAGAGCAAGTAGGACCGTCCGGCAAGGACGAGCCAGCCCGCCAGTCACCCCCAGAAGAGCCATCATTGGCATCCCTATTCCCGGAGTCCACCGGCGACCAAAGTCAGTCCGATCCCGGTGGTAAGGGTAAGGCAGTGCCCCTTCTCGACGGGGAACAACACGGCAGCTCGCAGAAGGCTCAACCTGACATACTACCCTCTTTGGAGGATGCTCGAGCCCGAGCTGACCAAAAGGTCCTCCACCAGATGAAGCGCTTCCCTGCCAGTATTTCAATTTGGGAAGCCATCGCTTGGAGTAAGACCTAAGAGAAACTCTTATCAAAATACTCCAAGAGCCAGAAGTCTATGAAGCACATGCCGCGGAAATTAAGGCGGCTGCCTATGAAGCCTTCACAGCCACCATCTCTTTCACGGAGAAAGACATGCTGCTCTCCCCTCCGTGCCACAACCGTCCTCTCTACATGAAGGGGAAGGTCAACGGCCATGATGTGAACCGGATCCCAGTAGACGCTGGTGCCGCTGTTAACATTATGCCGCTCAAGACATTCAAGACTCTATATCTGACCTCATACCTCCAGAAGGTTCAAGCGGCCAAGATATCCGGCTTTAACCAGAACACCGAGGATGTCCTTGGCCGGGTGGATGTCGACCTGGTGCTTGATGATTTCACCTCCAAGGTGACATTCTACATCATCGACTACAACACATCTTATAAGATGCTACTGGGTAGACCCTGGCTCCACAAAAATTGGGTCGTCCTGTCAACTCTCCACTAATGCATCAAGTATGCCAAGGACGGGGAGCAACACACGGTCTTTGCAGACCTGTTGCCGTTCACACCAGCAAAATGCAACCTAACCGACGCTGTGCTCTACTTCAAGGGGATTAGTCTGTACCCTGTGATTAAGAGCAAAAGCAACGGTTGGCCCTTGCAAGAAGACGATGATGATCTCTTCTCTGTTGACGAGGAAAAGGCCAAGCTTCATCGGCTGCGCCTCGGCTCCAAGTCAACCCCGGATCACCCTGAGAGGTGCCAGATCGACTTCGAGGCTAATATTATTAGCCGAGCTATCGGCAAGAGCATATGCTTGCCACTAGACTGCATCCAGCTTCCATGTGCATCCGAGAAGCACGACGTCGAGTCACTAACCACATTCATTGTCACCTTCAAGCGACAATGCCGAAGCAAGAAGAAGGCTAACAGGGACAAACCTATTGTCTTCTATAAGGGAGACATGGTCCCCTAAGCCCCGCCAGATGATGACTTCAGCTGGTCCAGGCAAGCCGATGATACCCCGGAAGCAGTTCAGGTGTGGGGTGATTTGTCACCGCATATTGAAGAAATGTGTCTGAAGCAACACATTCCCCTGTGGCAAACGTCTGCACAATAGAGATACTTCCGTCAGCTATGGACTCCTTCCCAGGTCCGGGGGCAACCCCCGTCCTTCCATTAGGACACCAGGGGACTTGGCTACGACCAGGACCCGGACTTTCACGTCCACTATGCAGTCAACGTCATAGGCTTGGTACTACCATCCGACGACCGAGCTAGAGTCGAAGCCAAATTCGACAGCTCCGAGGATGAGGAAGGGGAAATTCTGATCCCGATCCCCGTTAAAGCCAGAACTCCAGCCCAAGCCGTAGAGGAACCCTCCTCGCCTCCCTGCCAAGACAAGGGGGTAGAAGTGATGGGAATCAACTCCGAGCATGTACATTTTATTTTCATATTTGTGTCCTTTTATTTATTTTTATATCCTGAGGGAAGTAGATTCACAAATGTAAGGCTTCATGAGCCTATTTGTTCTTCCTTAGGATTGTATGGGTTTATGTGCAAAATGCCAGTAGGACCTGCAAGGGGGCCCCCACCCCTTCCCCATTGGTCCACCTCATCCATGTGGGACTGGTCAAAAGCCAAGGTGGCATCTAGAAGGTTGGACTAGTCAATTAGACACATGGGGGGACAAGTGTGTTAAAAGGTCAAGGGTAGGCCACCTACCCTCCCCCTTGGTCAAGGGGGCGCCCCCCCCCCCATTAGATTTAATTAGGGATTTATTTTTTTTATTTTGTTTGAACCAAATGTGATGTCCCTTATGTGCCCCTCCAGATCCTAGATCTGAGGGTATCCTTGGTCTTTTTCCATTTATTATATAAGCCTTGCATTTCTATTATTTGGAATTAATGAGAAGAAGAAAATTGCATTGTGCAAGAAGCTAGCTGCGCCCCCCCCCCCCTCTCTCCCCTAGTGTTTCCCCTTCCTCCCTCTGCATCTCAGAGTTTAGAACCCTTCTACCTTGCCCCCCCCCCACCTCTGATTTCATCCGGTGCCGCCGCCGCCGCCAATCGTGCCGCCATCGAGCCGCCACGAGCCACCGTCGGAAGTTCTGTGTAGGTTCTATCTTACTGGATAGAAGGCCACTCCAGGAATTTTAGCTCCAAATTCTCTCATCTTCTGGAGTTGATATTTTCAGGGTACATTCTAGGGTTCATCATAACCCTCGAAAAAAATTGAAAAAAAATTATAGCCCCGTTTTATAATTTTCCATTTTCATGCATCTCCACCCACCATTTCTGCCTTTTGTTCAGATCCAGTCACAGCCACCCTGTGTTTCACCTTCTTTGTCCCCTTTGTGATTTTTTCTGGAATCGCCAATTTTACTGGAGGTTCCGTCCACCATTCCCTCGATCCACCTATTTTATTGGAATTTTTAAAGACCTCCATCTATTTTTGGAAATTCCATATTCTTCCAAATATCTGTTCAGTCCCCTGCTGTCTAGATCCGACCACCCGCCAGTATAAAATACTTTTCCCCACCCAAATCTCAACAAACCCTTTCATAAAAAATATCCACGTCTTCCTCTTTCATTTTTCTACAACTTTCATGAAGAGCACGAGATCTGAATCTGAGATCTACCCCACGGTCAATGGTAGTTCTCAGGAAACTTCCCTACTATCCTGAGATTTCGGGCCCTATCCAACAGCAACTTCAAAAATTGACTAAGGCCAGATCCGTGTAGATTCAATTAATCTCTCTGGCCCTAGATCGAAGTACTTCAAAATAGTTTTCCAACGATACCTTCTGTGCTTCGATCCGACGTCAGGATTGATCGCAGCAGCCGATCTCGCCGGATCGCGCGCCTGAAAACAGAAGCAGCAGATCCGCAGGCACTCTTTCCGACTGGTGCCGATCGGAGCCGCCCGGCCTCTGGCCGGCGAACCAGCGCGCCGCCATCCCAGGAAGCGCCCCTCCAGGCGTCTCCACCATAGTGGTGCCACCCCGGTACCACACGGCCCCACAGACCAGCACGTGGGCCCCACAACCAGCAGCTTACGCCGTCCGAACCGTGCCGACGGGGTGATCAAGTGCAGCCCGTCAACCCGAGATCGGTCCTCCCGGGCCCACTTGTGTAGCCCTTTACCTCCCTACGTGGAGTGGACGATATTTCATTACTGTAATTTAATTCATTACTGTTACTGGGAGTTACCAAATTTGGCCGGGATCGTCTTCCCCACGCCGGGAGCGTAGAGGTATCGTGTTCTCTCCCTTGCTCGGCACCTTGCTTTATTCGTATATATTTCATATGCCGCTGCTAGAGAGCATGATAGGGTAATTAGCTCGCTTCATATTATTACATTACCGCTGCTGCGAGAGAGAGCGAGACCGTCCCGTGACCCGATCCGGGCACAAGAGAGAATTGACCACCCTAGCTCTTGCCGGTTTCTCAACCGCGCACGTCCGACGCTTCCCTCGAAAAGGGACGATCGCGAGCTTGTTTAGTATCCCTGTTTTCCTCTTTAATTTTTCTACAACTTTCATGAAGAGCACGAGATCTGAATCTGAGATCTACCCCATGGTCAATGGTAGTTCTCAAGAAACTTCCCTGCTTCTCTGAGATTTCGGGCCCTGTCCAACAGCAACTTCAAAAATTGAGTAAGGCCAGATCCGTGCAGATCTAATTAATCTATCTAGCCCTAGATCAAAGTACTTTAAAAGAGCTTTCCAACGATACCTTCTGTACTTTGATCCGATGTCAGGATTGATCGCAGCAGCCGATCTCGCCGGATCGCGCGCCTGAAAATAGAAGTAGCAGATCCGCGGGCACTCTTTCCGACCGGTGCCGATCGGAGCCGCCCGGCCTCTGGCTGGCGAACCAGCGCGCCGCCATCCCAGGAAGCGACCCTCCAGGCATCTCCACCACAGTGGTGCCGCCTCGGTCCCACACGGCCCCACCGACCAGCACGTGGGCCCCACAACCAGCAGCTTACGCCGTCCAAACCGTGCCGATGGGGTGATCAAGTGCAGCCCATCAACCCGAGATTGGTCCTCCCGGGCCCACTTGTGTAGCCCTTTACCTCCCTACGTGGAGTGGATGATATTTTATTACTGTAATTTAATTCATTACTGTTACCGGGAGTTACCAAATTTGGCCGGGATCGTCTTCCCCACGCCGGGAGCGTAGAGGTATCGTGTTCTCTCCCTTGCTCGGCACCTTGCTTTATTCGTATATATTTCATATGCCACTGCTAGAGAGCATGATAGGGTAATTAGCTCGCTTCATATTATTACATTACCGCTGCTGCGAGAGAGAGCAAGACCGTCCCGTGACCCGATCCGGGCACAAGAGAGAATTGACCACCCTAGCTCTTGCCGGTTTCTCAACCGCGCACGTCCGACGCTTCCCTCGAAAAGGGACGATCGCGAGCTTGTTTAGAGTCCGAGGGTTGCATTCTTAATTGGAGTCGAGTTCGTGGTCCATCCCGTATCAATTTGGTATCAGAGAGAGTTTGAGTCTAGGGTGTTTAAAATAAAAAAAAGTGTCATTTACGTCTAGTCATTGTCTAAGTCGGTCTAGGTTGCATTTGCATCTCTTTACTCGGTATATTAAAAGGGGTTGTCCGAACGTTAGGCTACGCCTATCGGGAAGGCCGCACACTTGCGCGAGTGATCTTTGGATCGATTAACTCCGCCACGTGCCGAGTTTTGGTTA
Source organism: Amorphophallus konjac (assembly GCA_022559845.1). NCBI lineage: Eukaryota > Viridiplantae > Streptophyta > Magnoliopsida > Alismatales > Araceae > Amorphophallus > Amorphophallus konjac. Next base: position 76,778,666 of record CM040123.1, on the reverse strand, counting down.
AGTCTAGGTGCATCCTCTTTGTTATAGTCCGTGTTTGCATTAGTTGGAGTCTCCTAGTCCGTGTGTTTGCATGCCCACTTGTAGAGGTACACAGTACTCCCCCCCACCACCTATGGCGGATCCCAGGGTCACTAGTTGCGATGCGTCAGCTGTGGCCGAAATGTTCCACACCCTTATGGGACAAATGCAAGGATTGCATACACGTATCGATGGGTTAGGTACACAAATGGGTGAGTTGAGTACTCGAATGGATAGGATGGAAGGGTTGAGTACACGAGTGAATGGCCTAGGCACCCACCTAGAAGAGAGGATGAAGGCCTTAGAGGATAGGGCCGACGGGTCGAATCAGTCCGTTCAGGGATTGGTCGAGAGTTGCCGCACTAGAGAGAGACCCAGTCGAGGTACACCCAAGTGCCCCAGTCAAGGCACCCCTCCCACCTACACAAGGTCAACCGGAGCCGGTTCATCAACCCGCAATTCCAAGGGTTCAAGGGGTAGATGTTAGGAGGCGTGAAGTCCCCGAGATGCATGACTATGAGTCCGATAACGAGCATCGGGGATATGGTCGTGATCGTCGCCCCACACGGCGTACCCACAACTAAGATATGGATGAACGGGCCCTTAGGACCGTTCGGGCAGACCCTCCCACCTTTGACGGGTCCTTTGACCTGAAGGTCTATCTTGATTGGGAGGCTGGCATGGACCGATATTTTGAGTGGTTCGAGATATCGGACCAACGGAAAGTCAAGTTCGCCAGGATGAAACTCTTAGGCCAAGTACAAACCTATTGGAGGAACATGGAGAACCTATTGTTTCATCGTCATGAGCCTTCGATCGATACTTGGACCGAGATGAGGGAAAAGCGTAGGAAGAAGTACCTCCCTACCTCTTATCGCCAGCGTCTCATAGAAAGGTAGCAAAGTCTCACCCAAGGAGATCGGTCCGTCTCTGACTACATCACCGAGTTTGATGAATACTACTTGCGATGTGATGCCACGGAGGAAGACTCCCTTACCGTCTCCCAATTTCGGCGTGGTCTACGGTCGCACCTACGGTATGAGCTTCTCCGCCGCAAGGTGGACAAGTTGGAGGATGCATAGCAAGTTGCTCTCGAGATGGAGCAATTCGAGGGAGAGTTCGAGTCTATTCCACGGTGGGGCTCCGCTCCTCCCCGTAGTGCTGATTCATGTGGCTCCTTAGGCTCATACCTCAGGGGACCCATGGCCCGTCCTCATGAGCTCGCCCGTCAGGAGCACCTCGCTCCTAGACCTCGACCTCCCCCACCACGGGATCTACCTCCACCCCAACCACCGGTACCCATAGCCCGTCCCCCGGCACCCATAGCCCATCCTCTGGCACCGGCAGCCCCACCACTATTTCCCACTACACCTCCACCTCCACCCTTGTTGCCCACACCCCCTACCCGTCGGGAGGATAAGGGTGTAGACACGCCAAAATTGACATTATGTTGATCAAGTCTCATGTCATTATATAAACGCCCCAAGTGGACTTCAATATTCCTACAACATGAAGTTTTTCTATTTTTGTGAGTGTTATGCATTTTTCCCACATTTTTCGTGATTCACGACCTAACGAAGGGCGTTACTTTCAAAAGTCACGACCTGTCATAGGGCGTTTCAAAAGAAGGGACGACCATAGGTGAGGGCGTCAATTCCTGGTATTATCCGTTAATTTATGGAATTATCTATTTTCAAAATAAAAAGCATTTTATGCGTAACGTCCTACCTCAGGGAGTGTTTTTAAGCAACGCCGTTACCTCAGGCGTATTCCAGGAATTTTTAAACAAAGAAAGTTTTATTTCCAAAATTAAATCCAGGAAGAAACGGCCTTTCCTAGGTCGTGTTTCAATAAACGTCCTGTGGCAGGTCGTCAATTCATAAATTGACGCCCTGGCTTGAGTCGTGTTTCATCCAGAGTCCTTCCTTTTTCCATCTTTCCCTCACAGTTCCCTACCATCCATGGGACTCTTGCTCGATCTTGATCCTTCCCTGGATGCCTCATTGCCTGTTCTTATCATTTCCTTGGTTTGATCATCCGATTGAAGCATTATAAAAGGAAATATCATTCGATCGTGAAAGAGGTTAACCGGGTTAAGCATTCAAAGCATTTTGAAGTATTCAGAAGGTTGAACGCCTGCTTCCACTCCATCCCTCTGCATCAGGGGCATGCTTCATTCATCCCTCTGCATCCGTTCAATACCTTCACGGCTTCCCTTTACTCTCGTCAGGAAGAGCAGGGCTATCGTGCTTATTTCATTTGTTTTCTAAGCATATTCATCATCACTGTCATCCTATCATTAGTTTTCTTATTGCATTACATATCAACATATCATATCCTTTCCCTAGCTCTCTTCTAGGGGTTTTAAAAAAAACCAAAAAAAGAGGTGCGCACGTTGATGTCTTTTCATCGTTTCATGTTAGTTTTGGATTGATACTATAGCACTTTGGCTGATCCCTCTCTCTTTTGCTTGTTTTCATTGTCTTTTTACAAGGTAATCAACTAAGAAGACCCACTTCATCGACCGGCCGATTGAAGTTGGAGGAGGAAATCCACATCCATCCCGCATCCTAATTTCCATCAGGTACACGCGATCTCCTTTTCTTCTTATTGAGGTAACCCCTCTGGCGATCACATCATCTCCACTTTAGCACCTCGTGCTATTTTTATTGCATTCTTTTGCATTATTTATCCCATTGTCATATTTAATTTCCCAAACAAAGAGCGGATTGTAATCCGATCTACAAATTGGCGATCACGGTGGGACTTCCACTGTTTTCTTTATTGATTACCATCTCCATTGGCACCCTCGTGTGCCCTTTCCCCTTGACACCCTCGTGTGTCCTTTCCCCTTAGGCACCCTCGCGTGCCCTTTCCCCTCGGTACCCTCGGTACCCTTTCCCTTGTGCCCCTCGGGCACCCTCCATTGTGCACCCTGCACACTCCTGGGAACAGTCAATTGTTGCTTATTAACGCCTTCCATAAGGGCGTCTTTTGATTTAACGCCCCTCACAGGGACGTGTTTTATTGATTAACGCCCCCTTTCAGGGCGTGTGTTTATCACATCTGCTGGCGTTTGGTTTGCTCATTATATCGTCAGATATTTAACGCCCCTCTCAGGGACGTGTTTCGTTGATTAACGCCCACTTCCAGGGCGTCTTTTACCATAACTGCTGTCTGCTGCATGCTTATCATATTGTCTGTGGATTAACGCCCCTCTCAGAGGCGTTTCATTTATTATCAGCGCCTTTCATTAGGGCGTTTCTCTTTTATCATAACTGCTGTCTGCTGCATGCTTATCATATTGTCTGTGGATTAACGCCCCTCTCCGAGGCGTTTTATTTCTTATCAGCGCCTATCATTTTGACGCCCTCCGGTGGAGGCGTCCTTTCTTTATAATGCCTCACCTAAAGGCGTGTCTTCCTACCGTCTGTGAGCCCCTCACAGAGTTTAACGACAGCCACGCTGCCGTGTCTTCATCTTGTCACGACCTACCGCAGGGCGTGTCTTTCCTCCTGCTGTGAAAACGACCTTTCCCAAGTCGTGTCTTTACTGTTTCCTTCTCACAGATACTGCTTCCTGTGTTTAGTTCTTATTCATTGCTTGGCATCTGTCTTGATATTATATTGTTGCTTGGATTATCTTGTTTGATTGGCTTGGTTGAGAGACCTCCTCTCTCTACCCTAGGATCCACACACCCTTCTTGGAATCGGGACGACCCTCCATTGAGCATTCCGTCTCTTTGGACCGGAAATCCCTTTTCCAAGACCTCCATAAGTCCCCGCACCCGTGGATTCCCTCACGGACGCCGGGCTGGTTGTACCCTTGAAGTACCTGGAGCTTAGAGAACCTATGCGTTGTTAAAGAGAGAGAAAAACTTAGTTGACCCGGAGGTTACACTTGGATCAAACTAGGTCTCATTTGGCAAAAGAGTGAACTTTCACAAATAATCCACTCTAATTCAAACATCAAACATTAAAATCTTGCGTTTCTTGTCAACCTTGTTTGCATAAAACATAGTTGGGTGAGTTGATTGCTTTGTTTGGATTAAATATTTTGTGATAGTTCCTTCATTAAACACTCTCTCTCTTAAGAATGAAACTCCGATCAGGTAAAATCATCAACATGTCAGGCAACGGGTACTCTTATGATGATGAGAATGAGAACATATTTGGTCAATATGAGGACCCTCTCCAGGATTCCGTTTATTATGAAGGGAACTACCTCCCTCCTCACCCCCATTATTCACAAGTTCATGTGGTTGATACCACTAATCATGAGGCGGACCCTTCGTCTCAAGTTCCATCTTCCAACACTTCGGGGAACCCTTCCCCATCCATTAATGTCACAGATTTGATCCAAGCTCTCTCCTAGTTGGATGACTCCCAGCGGCAAGCCATTCAGGCTGCTTTAAAGGGGAAGTCGGTTCTTTCGTCTTCCTCTAATCCCCCTCCGGCCGTGAGTGGCCATCAGATTGTTAATGACCAGGCAGTCTTGCATCTCCCCTCCTCTCTTCCACAAACGCCTACTGCGGCCATGCCGGCCCAGCAGGCGAGCTATTCAGCAGTTAGGCATCAATCTTCCCAACCTCCTCGGATTCTACGAACGCCTATACCGCATTCTTTTGCTCAGAATCAGGCCCCGGTCGAGCCCGATACCAACACTCTCTTGCTTCAGAAGCTGGCCAGCATGGAGGAGCAGCTCAAGAAGGTTACAGCGACTAAGAATGCTCCAGAAATTTCTCTTCCTACGTTGTCGGTGTTCCATTTACCACCTTCTGAAATGCCGAATTTTCGGCGATATAATGGGACGGGCAACCCATTCATTCATTTAAAGGATTTCCGGTATGAGACTTCCTTTTGGCAAGACAATAAGGCCTCCCTGGCCTACTTATTCAGGCGATCTCTTGAGGGGCCAGCCCTCGAATGGTTTTATTCTTTGGAGCCAGCTGATGCCGGCGATTTTGATGTTATTCAAAGAAAATTCTTGCAAAAGTACAGAGACCGGGTGGGACCTTCCCTTTCTGTTACAGATTTAGTTGCCGAGAGAATGAAGCCCGAGGAGGACTTCATCGTATTTGCTGATAGGTGGCGGTCTATGGCCGAGAAATTGAAAGACACATTGTCGGAGCAGGAGCAAGTGAAAATGGTCATTTCCAATGCAACTCCTCAATTCCGGCATATTTTGGCCATGAATCGGTTGACAACTATGGAAGAGCTCTATGAAAGAGCTCGTTATATACAAACACAAATGAAAGACTCGCCCATCATGGGCATGTTTGAGCCGAAGCCTCGGCTATTTAAAAAGAATACGAATGTCAACAGCGGGCCAACGACTGAAGGCACTGTCACAAATGAGCAAGTTGGCGTAGTTGGCAACCCCATCATCAAGCTAACCTACGTCCACCACCGCCTCCACGACATAACCCTCATTTTAACCCTACTCCACCACCCCAATTCGCACCTCAACGCTCCTTCGCTCCACCGCAAAACCAAGCCCCCCGCATAGACCTTCCAGCTCCACCACAATACCATCAAGTGCCCCCGCCAGCCAACTATGGCCAACAACAACAACGGAGACCGCCACTTGGCCCCAAAAGGGACCACTATCCTCCACTCCCTGAAAGTCTCCCCGATATTTTTAATGCCCTGATGGCTGCCAACTTGCTCACCTTACCAAGGGAAAGAACCGTGTGGCCCGCTAATGTTGACACATCCCGTTATTGTGCCTTTCATCGCGGCCCTGGTCACAACCTGGATCGTTGCTTCCAGTTCAGAGATTACATCTATGATCTAAATGACCAGGGTGACATCAATTGGGATGAGATGAGACAATTCATAGCCGCCATGAAAGAAAGAAGGGCTTCTCGACAACAGCAAAATCAGCAACAACAGCAGCCAGCTCCGCAGCAAGTTCAGCCACAGCAAGCTCCAGCACCCCAGCAGGATATGGGGATCGTCCGTAATCCATTGCCGGAGCACGCTCCTAATCAACACGTGAACCCTGTCACGTCTCTCTACGAGGTGGAGAGAGGGCAGGGATGGCACGAAGAAAACGCCTCTGTCGGGGCATTTCACCATGATCCAACTCAAAATAAAACTCCGCGCCTTTTGCGCACCCTCCCTTCTTCTTCTATTCTTCAATCGGGATGTTCTCTTTTACGCCCCGTCAACCCATCTACCCCCATCAATTCTACGGCCTTGCCGGCTCGCTCCCTCCTTACCCGCTTACCACCCCCGCAACCTGCCACTCCTCCATCCATCACCAACTCTATACCTCCGCCATCCAGGCCACTCCTACTTCGCTCACCGCCAGCACCCGCTACCCCCTCTACCACTCCTACACCGGCAAGGGTTCCTCCGTCATCAGTTCAACCACCTTTTGTGCCACGATCTCTCCTTATTCCACCACCAGCCAATGCTCCTTGCATTCGGATATCTCTCCCTTCTCCCACGCCTCCTGCACGGGCGTCTTCGTCAAATACTTCTCCCATGCCTCCCGCGGGGGCATCTTTGTTAAATGCCACTACCACGTCTCCTACGGGGGCATCCCTTTCATTGAATTCCCCTTTGATATCCCCTAGCAGGGTTTCTGCTACCAACATTCCTTCTTCTTCTTCCAACCCTCCTCCTATTTTTGCCCCGACAGAGGCGCGTCAAGGCGTGGCGCCGCTCCGCAGTGGACGGATATTCCACCGTATTTTCCCACAGAGAGAGCTAGAGCCCGTGCAGGGGCCGCGAGAGCAGGAACAGGAACAAGAGTCAGTGCCAGGGACTCACTATGATCTGTTAAAGCACTTGGACCGCACTCCCGCCAGGATTTCTATTCTTGAATTGATCAAACGGTCCACCACTCATTAGCTGGCTTTAAAGGAATATTTGCAGAAGGTCATGGTCAACGAAGACATTCCGGTCGAGCAAATAGTTACGGTCTTAACACCTGCTAGCAGTCAGCCGGCAATCACCTTCCATGAGCATGAACTAGCACCTCTTCAGGCAAGAAAATATGCTCTTTGTATCACAGTCGACATCAACAAAGTGGCTGTCAAGCAGTGTTTGGTGGATACTGGGGCATCCATCAATGTTTTACCGCCGAGCACTTTAAAGCTGTGCGGCATTCCGGAAGAGCAAATTCGGCCATCCACTATAACGGTCACTGCCTATGATAATACCAAAAAGCCTCCTCTAGGCATGATCACTTTAAAAGTAAGTTTGGGTCCAGCCTCCATAACAACAGATTTTCACATCTTGGACATGGATCCAACATTTAACGGCATTCTGGGCCGCCCCTACATACAGCAGCTTGATGCGGTGCCATCTACAAATCATCAGTGTATTAAATTCCCCCACAAGGGCCGCATTATCAAGGTGACCAGCGTGCCGATCTTGCCAGAGGAAGACATTCATGCAGCTTCATCAGTTCCTTCCATATGGCCTGCCAACAAGCCGTTATTATCTGTGCTAGACATTCCCCACTCTCAGCCGATACTATCTGAGACTGTTACCACAGTTGCTATGACACCCCTGCCTTCTAAGGGGAAGAAGAAAAAGAACATGATTAAAACCCCTGGTTGGAACATTCTATTAAAAATGGGATATCAAGACGGCAAAGGCCTGGGTATCAATTGTCAGGGCAGGATTAGGCCCATTAAGCCTCAAAAGATGATTGCACGAGGGGGCTTAGGCTACAAAGCACCGGGCAAAAATGAAGGAGAGCCGTGGGCTGTTATGACGTCCACCTTCAAGCCAGATCGCCAGCCGCTCACCTGGACTTTAAAGACACATTTTGTTACCGGTGGCATTCAGAATAATGAGCAGACCACCGTCATTACTTCATTGCTTGATTGTCAAGATGTGCACGCCAGACAGTTTGCTCGTCACATTGCCCCACTGGCTACCTACAAAGCCCTGGAGTCTTTGAGGCCAGATAAAAGAAGAAAAATGGGTGATCCGGAGTGTGACTGGTACAGGTGGTTTGACATGAATGACATCACAATCTCTCTGAGCCGCCTGTTCATGCCAACAGATCCAGAGTGGCCGCCGCTGATTCAAGAACTGATTGAAATGCCAGCAGTAATCACAGATAAAAGGCAGATGTTAAGTGACTACACAGATACTGGGGAGCCAGATGTCCCCTTTGAAGAAGGATTTTCTGTGGACAGGCTGTGGGCCGGCCTCTTTTCTCTCACTTCCATGCATCCCACTGTTCTGGCTTCCTTATACTCTTGCTGGTTTGGTCGCGTGCCACGACCACCTCCGATTACCATCAATTTTGCTCCAAACTCAGTCCAGTTCTCTCTTCCGATACCTCCTTCACTCCTCGAGCGATTTGCTGAAATCTCCATCACGCCCCCGAGAGGGCCATCTTTGATTAAATCTTTCTCTGATCTTGCAATTTCCACTCCCCCTGCTACTCCCCTTTCACATTGCTTCCTACTGGAAAAAGAAAATAAAAATAAAGGAAAAGATAAAAATGAAAAAAAAACGCCAAATCTCCAACATTCCAATCCTCCATTGAGGAGACCTCCTATTTTTCTCCCGAGTGCGTCCCGACCCAGGGGCCGCTCCTTCAGGATTCCTTGATCAATCTTTTCTCCCCCTCTGGTGAGGGGCCTTCCTCTGTATCACCTCCTGTATCCGCTTTTTCGTCTCATTCCCCTGATCAAGCTAGTTGTTCCTATTCTTCCTCCTCTTCCTCTAATAATAAAAATCAGGGGATAGTTCCACATAAGAAGGCCAAGGGTAGGCAGATTCCCCGAAGATTTTTGTTGGAGTTGGCCATCAGATGCCAAGCTTGTTTAGCTCTCCCGGAGTTTGTGGAAGATCCAATTATCCTGCCAGAGTTAGAATATGAAGATGTTATTGCTTCTTATGAGGGTTTGGGCGTTTATGAAATATTGAATGATGAAGACCCTATTGAAGAGGGGGACAAAAATTATGAAGAATATGAGGACGAGGCTGATGCTTTTGCTAGTGGAATGAGAAGATTCGACGAACCATCAGCCTCCATAGAAGAACCTACCAAAGAAATTAATCTGGGTACCGAGGAAGACCCTAGGATTGTCCTCATTAGCAAGAATTTGCCGCCCTCCGAAGAGGAGGCGCTCATTTTAGTTCTTCAAGAATACAAGGATACGTTTGCTTGGAGTTATGAGGATATGCCTGGATTAGACCCTGCGCTCGTTGAACACCGCCTTACACTTAAGCCAGGGTCTGTCCAGGTCAAACAACGGTTGAGGCGTTTCCACCCTAACATGGCTTTGAAGATGAAAGAAGAGGTCGATAAGCTCCACAAAGCTAGATTTGTTAGAGTTGTCCTTTACCCCAATTGGGTGGCTAACATTGTCCCGGTTATGAAGAAAGATGGGAAGGTTCGGATTTGCATAGATTTTCGGGACCTCAACCGAGCATGTCCTAAAGATGACTTCCCCCTCCCTCATATTGATCTTCTAATTGATAATACGGCAGGATTTGAGACTCTTTCTTTTATGGATGGCTTTTCAGGTTATAATCAAATTCGACTGGCTGAGGAAGATCAAGAGAAGACTTCATTCACAACACCATGGGGCACTTATTGTTATGTGGTCATGCCCTTTGGACTTAAGAATGCTGGAGCCACTTATCAGAGGGCTATGATGGCTATTTTTCACGACATGATTCACATCTATATTGAGGTGTATGTGGATGACCTAGTAGTGAAATCAAGGACAAGGATTGAGCATCCTGGGGTTCTAGCTAAGGTTCTACAGAGGTCGCGAGAATATCAGTTAAAAATGAACCCCAAGAAGTGCGTATTTGGCGTTTCTTCAGGGAAGTTGCTTGGATTCATTGTCAGTAAGAGGGGAATTGAAGTCGATCCCAACAAGGCGAGAGCCATTAGAGATATGCCTCCTCCCAAGAATTTGAAGGAAGTTCGAGGATTAATAGGGAGGTTGCAATTCATTCGCCGCTTCATCTCCCAGCATTCACAAAGATGCAGGCCGTTTTACGAGCTTACCAAGCCGGGAGTTAAGTTTAATTGGGATGACAAGTGTCAGGCAGCCTTTGACGGATTGAAGGATTATTTGGCCAATCCCCCTGTCCTGAGACCGCCAATTCCAGGTAAACCACTTATTCTGTATGTTTCAGTCCTGGATGACTCTGTAGGTGCTGTCTTCGCTCAAGTGGATGAAGAAAGTAAGGAGAGGGCAGCATACTACTTGTCTAAGCTTCTTAACCCCTGTGAGCAGAGGTACTCAGCCATGGAGAAGACTTGTGCAGCTTTGGTTTGGGTAGTTCAGAAATTAAAACATTATTTCCTAGCTCACGAGGTTCACCTCATTGCACGCATGAATCCAATCAAATTCCTCCTTGAAAAATCTGTCCTCACTGATCGATTAGCACGTTGGCAAAGCTTCCTCTCCCAGTTTGATATCACTTACATTCAACAAAAAGCTATCAAAGGTTATGCCATCGCCGAACATCTTGCTCATCACCCTCTACCTCATTTTGATCCTATCAATTCTGAGTTCCCAGATGAAGAATTAATGTCCATTAATCAACCCCACGATCCTATGTGGACATTACATTTTGATGGAGCTCTTAATTCTCAAGGAAGAGGGATCGGCATGGTTCTTTTAACACCTGAAGGGGTCACCATTCCATTTGCTGCTCGGCTCACTTTCCCTGTCACCAACAATATAGCCGAGTATGAAGCTCTTTTGGCCGGTCTGCAAACCGCTCATCAATATGGTGTCACCCACTTGAGGATTGTCGGTGATAATCAACTCATTTTGCGCCAGGTGTTGGTCAAGTGCCGCACTATCAATCCTAAGCTTAAGCCTTACCAGGAACTCGCTTCAGCTTATGCCAAACTCTTTACCAAGTTAATCTTCGTTCACGTCCCTCGCAGTCAGAACATTCTAGCTGATGCTCTTGCTTCTTTAGCTTCTGCTTTAGTCTTCCCCCCTGAGCGTGATTTCCATGTCCCTCTGATTCATCAGCGTGACACTCCAGCTATTAAGGATCGTGCTTTCCTTGATATTAGGGATCAGGTGCTCGAGAAGGCCAAGCAGAAAGAAACTCTTAAAGGCAAAGAGGTCATGCTTTTGGACTGGGAAGAAGAGTTGGCTGACGAAGAAAAGCCTTGGTATTACGAGATTGCCAGATACTGTAATGATCAGTCTTATCCCGAGGAAGCCACCGCAGAAGAAAAGAAAGCAATTAGAAGAGTGGCTCAACGTTATACTTTGGTTGGAGGTGTGCTCTACAGAAGAGGGCTCACCGGTGTTTTATTGAGATGCCTCGATGATGATGAATCTTGGAAAGTTGTGGAAGAGGCGCATTCTGGTGTGTGTGGTGGTCATGTGAACAGCCAGATGCTAGCTAAGAAAATCCTTAGGCTAGGTTTCTATTGGCCCACTCTAGAAGAGGATTGCTCTATCTATGTTCGTAGGTGTGTTAAGTGCCAACTGCACGCCGACAAGATTCATTCTCCTGCTTCTTCGCTCCATCCTACGTCCTCCCCATGGCCTTTTTCCATGTGGACTTTTGACATCATTGGACCTCTTGGTGATTCGAACCTCCTGACCAAACAAAAATCATTCATCCTCACGGCAACGGAGTACTTCACCAAGTGGGCGGAAGCGGAAGCTTACATGGAAATTAAAGCATCAACTGTCTGCAAATTCATCATGAAGAATATCATCACGAGGTTCGGCATCCCGAGCACCATCGTCACCGACAACGGACCTCAATTTATCTCTCAAGAGCTCAAGGAACTCTGCAGCAGGTATAACATTGCATTGCATCATTCTTCTCCCTATTATCCGCAGGGCAATGGCCAAGCAGAGGCAACTAACAAAACTTTGATCAAAATCGTTAAAAAGACGTGTGAGGCTAATAAATTTTCGGACTGGCCACATAAGCTGGTTGAAGCTCTTTGGGCCTACCGCACTTCCATTCGCACTCCCACCGGGCAAACCCCTTTCGCCCTCACTTATGGGATGGAGGCAGTAGTCCCTTATGAGATTCTTATTCCCTCTCTGCGAGTACAATTGGATGAGGAACTTTCTATTGATGAACGTCGTGATTCACTCCTTGCCCAATTGGAACTCCTAGATGAGAAGCGTCTGGTCGCCGCTGAGCATGCGCGCGTTTATCAAAATAGGCTCTCACGTTTTTACCAAAAGAAAGTAATAGAGAGAAAATTTAAAGTCGATGAGATGGTAATCAAGAGAATTTTTGTTAAGCCGGGTGGCCCCCGCTCAAAACTCCAACCAAATTGGGAGGGACCGTTCGTTATAAAAGAAGTTTTTCCTGGCAATGCTTATAAACTAACTAATGCTGAAGGTGAAGAGTTAACTCACCCTTGGAATGGTTTGTATCTTAAGAAATACTACCCCTGATTTCCCAAAATCCACAAAAAATGAATATTTTCCAAAATCCAACAAAAACAAAAAAAAATGATGAATATTCTTCAAAATCCAACAAAAAAATAAATATTTTCCAAAATCCAAAAAATGGAATATTTGCCAAAATCCAAAAAAAATATAAATTACGAAAGCAAAACACAAAAAAAAATAAAGAAATTTCAAAAAAAAAACAAACTAAAAAGGCTTTCAAAATTATTGCCATGGCACACAAAGGATCAAGGCCCGAAAGGTCAAAATTCAGAATTCATTTATCAGTCTTGGTAACTTAAAAAATGGGGTTGATTCCCGCACACACTACACGCTTTATTCTTGAACTCAAGCAGTGCAAAATCTGATGGAAAGTCAAAAACCTGACTAAAAGTGAAAGACAATACCCGTTCTTTTCTTCTTCGGTCCATAAGGGAGGAAGGGAGACCTCGAGGCAGATGCGCCAAGCCTGTCCGCCGCCCTAGTAGGTGGAAGTCAAGGCCCAAAAGGGAGCAAATGTCACAAAAGCCCAAGTACAATTAGGTTTATTTTTCATCAATGCAAATCAATTCCAAAGTGAAAGTCAAGTTATGAAAAGAAAAGCATGTCAAGAGGGCAAAGTCCCCGCAAGGAAAACCTTGGGCGTATGCATGCATTATAAAAGGGCAAAAAAGGCAACAAATTTCCCTACGCCAAAGACCGAACCCCAACAGGCATAGGGCAGGGGAGGTAACTTTACCCTGAGCATCCCAGAACCCCTTATGGGCTTCACTTATATTTTCTTCCATCCTTTCTATGTGGTAAAGTCGCGAACTGGCAGGATGGTCAAGACGAACTTAAGAAATTACACTGTGCGAAATCTCGAATATAAGTCAACTTCGAGCACGTCGACTCCCTTTTAATTATTCAAGAAAGATTAATGAATCCTAGAGGGTGACCGTGTAGGGCCCGCGATCTGGATAGCCTTGTCAATCTTTTTTGAAAATTCATATAATTCACGCCTTTCCTTAAGGCGTTTTTAATTTAATTCACGCCCTTGTGAGGGTCATCTTTATAAAATTAATGCCCTTGTTCAGGTCGTCTTTTCACCAAATTCCAAGATCCTTTCAAAAGTGCATGCCGTCTGCGAGGGCGTCTTTCACCTGAGTCACGACATAATCTAAGGCGCGTTTTTCAAGAAAATAACAAAAAAAAATATAGAAAAATACATTCTTCGTCCGTATGCTTGCATTCTGCCTGTGCATATTTCTTTTGTTTGCATATGTGTGCTCGCATGATGCATCTCCCCTTTTATTGGTTATTTCATTTTACCTTATTTGATTAAAGGCTTGGCCCCTTGACCCGTCATTAAGGTCAGAACATTGCCACCCTTTGCTTATTGGGCAAGGGGCCAAGTCGAACAGATGAATTAACCTGTTTTATTCAAGTGAAAACCGCAGCTGCAGATACAGGACAAAAGTAAAGCAAACACGAAGAACGTGGAAAGAAGAAAGTACACAAACACAAGGCCACAACCACACAAAATGCTCAGGTAACAAAAGAAATCTCGATCTCATATATATATACATCATGAATGTCTAAGTACAGGTGACCTCCACCTCCACCCTTGTTGCCCACACCCCCTACCCGTCGGGAGGATAAGGGTAAGGCCCCTCTTCGTGGAGAGAGTAGTAGGTCACGTCTACAGTGTTTCCATTGTCATGGGCTTGGCCACTTTGCCAACCAATGTCCCACTCGTACCACACTAGCCCTAGGGGTTGGAGAACCCTCGCCTTCTGGGCTTGTGTCTGTCAGTTACGAGGCCGATCAGGAACTAGCTGATGAGTACTATGCATTGGAAGGTCTAGAGGAGCCTACCGACGCTCAGGATGCGGCTCTCGGATGATGTCCACTTGGTGGGTGATGTCATTGCATGTCATGCATGAGTCAGTGTGTTTCTTCTTTGTGTTGTTTGTTTGTGTGGCTTGTTTGTGTGGTTTGCATACGTGTGTTAGTGCAAGGTGAGTCTGCATGTGTCTTGTGCAAGCTCGATGTCGGTCTCTTATGAGTGAGAGGCGAGTGGACTCGCTCGATGAGTATGGGATCAGCTCTATATCTATGCCCCGGATCGAGTCACCTACAGGGACCCAGCGGTGATTCCTAGTGAGTCTTCGAGCCACCTCCTCCCATTGAGAGTGACCCCACCCCAGAGTGTTCCACAACTAGCCTTGTTCCCCATAGCAGCATGCGCATATCGAGTAAATACGGAATGAGCAGATGACGATCACTTGGAGTGGAGCGTGTCCACGCTACTTGGTACGGTGACGGATCCACTGGAGTACTCGAGCCATAGCACCCCTTACTCGACAGGGTCGAGTTCTTCCCACCCGGGGAGAATTGATGGGAATCAACTCCGAGCATGTACATTTTATTTTCGTATTTGTGTCTTTTTATTTATTTTTATATCCTGGGGGAAGTAGATTCACAAATGTAAGGCTTCATGAGCCTATTTGTTCTTCCTTAGGATTGTGCGGGTTTATGTGCAAAATGCCAGTAGGACCTACAAGGGGGCCCCCACCCCTTCCCCATTGGTCCACCTCATCCATGTGGGACTGGTCAAAAGCCAAGGTGGCATCTAGAAGGTTGGACTAGTCAATTAGACACATGGGGGGACAAGTGTGTTAAAAGGTCAAGGGTAGGCCACCTACCCCCCTTGGTCAAGGGTGCGCACCCCCATTAGATTTAATTAGGAATTTCTTTTTTTTATTTTGTTTGAACCAAATGTGATTTCCCTTATGTGCCCCTCCAGATCCTAGATCTGAGGGTATCCTTGGTCTTTTTCCATTTATTATATAAGCCTTGTATTTCTATTATTTGGAATTAATGAGAAGAAGAAAATTGCATTGTGCAAGAAGCTAGCTGCGCCCCCCCCCCCCTCTCTCGCATGGTGTTTCCCCTTCCTCCCTCTGCATCTCAGGGTTTAGAAACCTTCTACCTTGCCCCCCCCCCCCCACCTCTGATTTCATCCGGTGCCACCACCGCCGCCGTTCGTGCCGCCATCGAGCCGCCACGAGCCACCGTCGGAAGTTCTGTCTAGGTTCTGTCTTGCTGGATAGAAGGCCACTCCGAGAATTTTAGCTCTTAATTCTATCATTTTATGGAGCTGATATTTTTAGGGAACGTTCTAGGGTTCATCATAATTCTCCAAAAAAAATTAAAAAAATTATAGCCCCGTTTTATAATTTTCCATTTTCGTGCATCTCCACCCACCAGTCCTGCCTTTTGTTCAGATCCAGTCACAGCCACCCTGCGTTTCACCTTCTTGGTCCCCTTTGTGATTTTTTCTGGAATCCCCAATTTTATTGGAGGTTCTGTCCACCATTCCATCCATCCAAAAATTTTCTTGGAATTTCTAAAGACTTCCATCTATTTTTAGAAATTCCATCTTCTTCCCAAGATCTGTTCAGTCTCCTGCTGTCCAGATCCGACCACCCTCCAGTATAAAATACTTTTCCCCACCCAAATCTCAACAAACCCTTTCATAAAAAATATCCACGTCTTCCTCTTTCATTTTTCTACAACTTTCATGAAGAGCACAAGATCTGAATCTGAGATCTACCCCATGGTCAATGGTAGTTCTCAGGAAACTTCCCTACTGTCCTGAGATTTCGGGCCCTATCCAACAGCAACTTCAAAAATTGACTAAGGCCAGATCCGTGTAGATTCAATTAATCTCTCTGGCCCTAGATCGAAGTACTTCAAAATAGTTTTCCAACGATACCTTCTGTGCTTCGATCCGACGTCAGGATTGATCGCAGCAGCCGATCTCGCCGGATCGCGCGCCTGAAAACAGAAGCAGCAGATCCGCGGGCACTCTTTCCGACCGGTGCCGATCGGAGCCGCCCGGCCTCTGGCCGGCGAACTAGCGCGCCGCCATCCCAGGAAGCGCCCCTCCAGGCATCTCCACCACAGTGGTGCCACCCCGGTACCACACGGCCCCACCGACCAGCACGTGGGCCCCACAACTAGCAGCTTACGCCGTCCGAACCGTGCCGACTGGGTGATCAAGTGCAGCCCGTCAACCCGAGATCGGTCCTCCCGGGCCCACTTGTGCAGCCCTTTACCTCTCTACGTGGAGTGGACGATATTTCATTACTGTAATTTAATTCATTACTGTTACCGAGAGTTACCGAATTCGGCCGGGATCGTCTTCCCCACGCCGGGAGCGTGGAGGTATCGTGTTCTCTCCCTTGCTCGGCACCTTGCTTTATTCGTATATATTTCATATGCCGCTGCTAGAGAGCATGATAGGGTAATTAGCTCGCTTCATATTATTACATTACCGCTGCTACGAGAGAGAGCGAGACCGTCCCGTGACCCGATCCGGGCACAAGAGAGAATTGACCACCCTAGCTCTTGCCGATTTCTCAACCGCGCACATCCGACGCTTCCCTCGAAAAGGGACGATCGCGAGCTTGTTTAGAGTCCGAGGGTTGCATTCCTAATTGGAGTCGAGTCCGTGGTCCGTCCCGCATCAAGAAGAATCTCCTCCGATCTTTCAGCCAGTCGAAGGACCCTGATGTGACACCACCTTGGGGGTGATAGTCATAAGACCAATGCACCTTGGACCTTATCAAGCAAGCACAATTCGCAATCGAAATGGACCGATATCGGCGGCCACTCACCGGACACTCACCTAAGTCCCAGGGTAACTTGGCGATGCCAAGTGGAGGATGTGAGGGCTGGGCCCTTGCTGGTAGAGGGCCAGCAAGGCCAAGGTTATTCCCAAGGGTATGGGAGCCTAATTCAATGGAGCCGACATCATGCTGAGGGCACGGGTCACACACTTTCTCCCACGGTGATCTCTTGAAGCAAAGGAGCTTGAGGATCGAGCACTCACTCTCACGGGCCAGCGAAACTATGAGCTAATATGATAAGAACAAGCACTAAGGAGAGCAAGGGTTGGAGCACTTACTCGATCGGTTTGAAGAAACCGGTCCCGCTCGGAGACGTGGGCAAGCGGGGAAGCGTGGGTTCCCCACACGCCGTGCCGGTGTAGCTTGAAATCTGTTTAAAGGATTACAACACTACTCCCCATGCAAGGGGGTGGAACAAGAGGCGGAGAAGTCACATGTACCTCCAAACACTACCTCCCACAGGGAGGGGCTGTGAGCCAGCCAGGCGAGGAGGGGAAAGGGGAACTATGGACTAATTGAAGGATGATGTCGGTTCTGCCCACGCTCTGGAACAGCAGATAGCGGGTCGGTATCGATGCCACTGCGGTCGGTCCCGAACTCCGATTGCACCGAAACCAGTGGCAAACTCTTTTGAGTTGGCCCAGGAGGTCGTCTGAATTTTGGGAGATTTTCTAGTTGCAGGCGCTGGATGGGGCAGGGTCGTGAGCAGGGCCTCTGTTCTTTGAATCTGACTGCTATGGTACTGCTTCAGTAGGAAGACGAGGTCACCACGAACGCTCCTCAGCTCCGATTCAGGCTTGGCTAGAGTCGATGGATTCTTTGTCGAGTCCCCTTCGAACGGAGACCCACGGGGGTGCCGGAGAAGGTCGGAGTAGACAGAGACATCCCGAACAGTGATCGGGTGTCTGTTCAGTCCCAGAGTGGACAGAACAACGCACCTGGGGGAGAAAAATGAGAAATCACAGTTCCGGATGCCGAACGGGGTTCCGCTTCTTGATACTGGAAGTAGACTCGGTGTAGAAACTCTCAGCCAAGGCCCGCCTTCAGAACTTCAGGAAGTTGGCCGTGGGAGCCTCTGCAACCGGCTTCAGGTTGACAGTCAGCGAGAAGAAGCGTAGTTTGGGGATAACGGCTCCTCCGGGTAGCCATGAGCTCAAAATGGGACGAGACCACCACCGTTGCGAAGAGGACAGGGAGACGCTTATGACGGTACCACTTGGGCCTCCAGAAATGCCGGGATGACATCGTGGCCAAATCTTCAAGATGCTGGTACTCTGCTGCCTGCGAACTGAGAAGTGCAGGTTGGGGATGGGAGGTGGGAGATGAGGTAAATGGGAGGGGAAAGAGGGTGGATGGGTGTGGAGGCAACCCTTGGCTGTTAGGGGGTCTGGAAGAGGGCAAACCAAGGTGAGGGAGGGGGAGAATGGGGGCAAGAAGGTGGTCTAGGAGGTGGTGAGAGAGTGAGCTACGAATTTGGGACTAGGAGGGAGAGGGAGAGGGATGGTGATTTCCCTATTTAGGGGTGGTCCAAGGTTTGGGGGATGAGGGAGTGGAGGGAAAATAATTCAAATCTTCCCTTGGGAGCTGGGGAGATTATGTGGGGAAGGGATGAGATTGTGTTGGGGGAAGGGATATTGTATTGGGAGGGTCAAGGATTCTCCTAGGGAGGGAGGAGATTTAGTGGGAGTTGGTGGAGGGGTAATGAATGCACCTAGGGAAGTGATGAGGTGGTTGGGGTGGCTAGTGGTGTGTGGATGAGGTGGAGCCTAGGTGGAGGAGAGAGGAGAGAGAAGGGAAATTTGAAATTTGGGGAGGGGGAAGAGAGAGAGAGGGGGCGGCCCCCTTAGAGAGAGAGGGAGAGAGAGAGGGAGAGAGAGGGAATGGAAGGGCTTCTCACCCTAGGGCTTCACACCCCACTAATGGATTCTCTCCACAAGAAACTTAAATTTTGGAACTCAATATATGGCAATTTCATTGACTTCAAATGGGGGGAAATGGGGTCCTATATATAGGCAACCCACATTTTACAAAAAGTCCCTGACTCTTGCTATAATGACAAATAACCAAGGGGGTCGGGGGCGCCCCTAGGCCTAGCCCAATGAATTGGGCCCATTAACTAATCTAATCAACCCTATGACACTTAACTTAGGTAGATGACTCATTAACCTAGGTACTGGACTCAAATAAAAGGAAAATTATAATGATATGACTCAAATAAAATATGAAAATACAACATATGACTCGAAATAAATGACTAGACCATGTCAGATGCTTCTGGGGCGAGGAGACGAGCCGTGAGTATGGGCACGAGAGGTGATGTCCCCATCAGACCCAGTTCAACAAACCCTCCTGAGGAGGGGGATATCTCTCATCCTAACTGCGAAGGATTGTCAGCTTCACTATGCAACCCCGAGGAGACCTCAGTAGCCCCGGTTGACAACTAATGGCCAGGAGCCGGCGATCCGGATCAATCCTCGATGGATCCCGGCAACAGCCACCCTCCAGTCCCTTCAACATCAACCGGTGGCTTCGAGAACCAAGAAATACACGAAGTCGACACCGATGATGAGGATTTCATCGACTTCCAACCCGCTCCTCCCGAGCTGGAGGACAGCGGCCAGGCAACCGTGGATGAGCTCGTTGAAATCAACCTGGGCGAAGATGAAGCTTCCCAGCCAACATTCGTCAGTGCTCTCCTTACCGAGGCAGAGAAGCATGACTACAAGCAACTCCTGCTCGAATACAAAGACTGCTTCGCCTGGACATACAAGGAGATGCCAAGGATAGACCCCTCCATAGCGGAGCATGAGCTAGCCATTTCTCCCTCAGTCACTCCGGTCAAGCAACCACAGCGGCGCATGCGCCATGAGCTGGAGCTCCAAGTTTCAGTCGAAGTCTATAAAATGGCGGAGGTCGACTTTGTCGAGCTGTGTATCTACCCGATTTGGCTCACCAACATAGTCCCAGTCAAGAAAAAGAGTGGTCAAGTCTACATCTGCGTCGACTTCTGGGACCTCAACAAAGCCTGTCCAAAGGAGGACTTCCTAGTCCCGATCACAGAAACAATGGTTGATATGACCACCGGTCATGAGGCCTTGTCTTTCATGGACGGGTCGTCCGGTTATAATCAAATCTAGATGTCTCTTAAATACAAGAACCATACAGCTTTTAGATCCCCAAAGGGGATTTTCAACTACAAGCGCATGCCCTTCGGTCTGAAGAATGCCGGCGCTACTTACCAAAGGGCCATGACCAAGATATTCGATGAGATGCTGCACAACATCGTCGAATGTTATGTCGACGACCTCATCATCAAGACTAAGAGGCGCGAAGACTATTTACGCGACCTTCGCCAAGTCTTCGAGGGTCTCCAGCAATATGGGCTCAAGATGAACCCCATGAAATACGCCTTTGGCGTATCCAGTGGTAAATTTCTCGGCTTCATCGTCAGGTACCGAGGAATCGAGGTGGATCCCAGCAAGATCAAAGCAATCCGGGAGCTTCCACCACCCAGCAACATCACTGAACTCTGGTCCTTCCAGGGGAGGCTGACCTATATTCGGAGATTTATCTCTGACCTCTCCGGTCGATGTGCGCCTTTCAGCAAGCTGATGAAGAAAGACGCCCCGTTTACATGGGACTCGGAATGCCAGGCGGCCTTCAAGCAAATCAAGGAGTACCTCCTTACTCCTTCACTCCTGGGGGCACCAATCAAGGGTAAACCCCTCATCCTTTATATTGCTGCCATGGACGCTTCGCTTGGAGCTCTTTTGGCACAAATCAATGAGGAAGGTAAAGAGCAGCCTCTCTATTACCTCAGTCGAAAGCTAATCGGTGCCGAGTACCGCTACTCTCCTATGGAGAAGGTTTGCTTGGCATTGGTGTTCGCAGTTAAGAAGCTGCGGCATTACCTCCTGTCCTATCAAGTCAAACTTATATCCAAGCACGACCCCCTGAAGTACCTCCTTCGACGACCTATCCTCTCACGCAGACTGGGAAGGTGGGCTCTCCTGTTGATGGAGTACGACATTACTTATGTCCCCAGAAAAGTAATTAAGGGACAGGGTATGGCTGAATTCTTGGCAGCCCATCCAGTACCAGACGACTTACCCTTTAGCTCGGAGCTCCCAGACGAGGAGTCCCTTGCTGCTCAGTCACAACAACCAGTTGAACAGAGCGGAGATGTCTTGCATTATTTGCAGCAAAGCGCTCTCACAACTAGCGTACCCTGCTGGGAGCTCTACTTCGATGGCGCTTCCTGAGGGATTACCCGGAGCAACCAGGATCCAGCCACCATGGCAAGTGCCAGCATAGTTTTCCTGACTCCTCAGGGTGGAGTTTTATACAACTTTTGTGCCCTCATGAAATCTCTGACAAACAACGAAGCTGAGTATGAAGCTCTACTCATTGGGCTCCAGATGGCTCTCCATATGGGTATCAAATGTCTCAAAGCCTATGGGGACTCCTAGCTGATAGTCTAGTAGGTCCTCGGCATCTATTACGTGCGGAAGCCAGAGTTGGTTCCGTACCATACCGCCGTCACCATATTAACCCATAAGTTCTATTTCTTCAAAATAGATCATATCCCCAGAAGCAGCAATGCTCAGGCGGATGCCTTAGCAAAATTGGCCGCGGCCATCAAGCTCCCGCCCGAGGGTGAGGTCGACATCGTTATCCAACATAGAAGGCTGATGTCGAGCTCACTTGAAGGCAACACTGGTCTCACCATTTACGAGGTCCACGACCTTGACCAGAGCACGCCTCCAGAAGAGGAGGATTGGCAGGGCGCCCATTATCAAATTCAGAAAGGGTGGCTCCCTCCTGACCGGGCTCAAAGGGTTCAATTGCTCCGCCGGGCGGCTTCCTATGAGCTGATCGGCGACTCCTTGTATCGACTCATCCATGAGAAGGACAAGTCTATTCTTCTAAGATGTGTCACTCTCACGGAGGCTCAAGCCGTCATGCAAGAGGTTCACTCCGGGTTGTGCGGCGCACACCAGGCCGGAGACCGAATGAAGCACAATATCAAGCTCAAGGGTTTCTATTGGCCAACTATGTATGCGGATTGCATCCAGTATGCCCATACGTGCCATCAATCCCAAGCCTTTGGCCTAGTACCCAAAAGACCTCTGAATCCATTGCGTCCTACAGCCCCCACCTGGCTATTTGCCGAGTGGGGCATGGATATCGCGGGGCCTTTCCGGCCATCTTCCAAGGGCAACAAATACATCTTGGCCGCCACAGACTATTTCTATCGCTGGGTGGAGGCTCTCCCTATGCGCGAAGTCACCGGCGAGGTGGTTGCCAGATTCGTCCGGCATAACATCATATACCGATTCGGTACTCCCAGTCGCATAGTATCCGACAACGGGACACCATTCAAGAATAAGGCCGTATACCAGCTAGCGACCAAAATCCACATCGACCCGAGAACTTCTTCAGTCTACAACCCCTAGGCTAACGGTTTGGCGGAAGCCTTCAACAAGACCCTCTGCAAGCTCCTGGCTAAGATGGTTAGCCACCGAAAATGCGATTGGGGTGAGAAGGCCTTCGAAGCATTATGGGCCTATCGGACGGTCTACAAACCCCCACGGGGTGCTCGCCGTTCTCCCTTGCTTACGGGACAGAAGCAGTTATCCCCATCGAAGTCAAGTTAGCTTCTTGCCGTGTGGTGATCCACACCGGCCTTGCCGGCCCTGACAAAAATGAGTACCAGAGAAGGCTAGGAGAGCTCGCCGATCTAGAAGGCAAGCGGCTTGAAGCCTACAAACACCTGCAAATATACCAGGCCCGCATGGCCCGGGCCTATGATAAGCTCCTCAAGCAACGAGCTTTCAAGCAAGGCAACCTCGTCATGATCTAGGAAAAGGAAGTCATGGCAGGGCGCTCCAGTGGAAAATTACAGCCAAATTGGCGAGGTCTGTATGTTATCCAGAATGTCTACGAGGGTGGGGCCTACACGGTTGTCGATCACAAAGGTCATAGACTGTTCCCGCCTCTCAATGGCAAACATATGAAACTATATTATGCACCGGAACACAAGTTCGCGCGCCAGCCAGACTAAGGCACACGTCCCAGCGACTGCCAGTGAGGCCGATCCTTCCCCGTGAAGGATCCAACCGGCCAGTCCTTCCGGTCGTCAATTCCTAGTCAACCAACCAGCTCAGCTCCCCAGAACCACCGCCGGGCATCCACGGGGACTAATCCTCTGCCCTTGTTCCCGTCACCACGAGAGCGTGAGCACTTCTGCACCAGTACCAGTCTAGCCGTCAGGCTCCCAGGTAAGTCAAAAAATAACAACAACAAAAAATGGGGTTAAAAATAGAGATGTCCCGGCAGACCCGGTCATCCTCACCACAAGCGGGCGACTGGGGGCAAAAAGGCCAGTAACCCGGCTAAGGTGGAAACCCAGGAGGGCACCTCAGGCAAAATTGGGAAACCCCTAGACGTGAATACCTGCAAGGGTGCATCGGAAAAAGCTAAAGGGGGTCGGCTCTAGCGAAAACCCGAAAGGGCGGTAGAGCCAATAACGAGAAAAACTCCCTCTTCCCACCAGTCAGAACAACCTTCCACCCATTCCTCGGTGAGCCGTTAGCCTCACCCAAGAGCCAGTCTTCAATCAACTTACACTGCTAGAGCACAAACCCTATAATTCCCAGTTGGCCTTACACTACACCCACTCAGTTCGGTCAACCTTCAGTCCTTGCTTCGAAACCACAGGTCAACCAGTCCCTGTGACAGTCAAGCTCCCAGTCACCATCCCAGTAGACATTTATCCCAGCACATTCCCAGACATTTGTCATTCTATGCCACTCCACCCTATATCCTCTACAAATCCAGAGCCTTCGAGTTTCATTATAATCCCAGTTCCCTCCTACAATCCCTGATCCACCAGCCATAACTCCAGTCGTATCTTGCCATGACAAAGTGGCCAGTCGCCACCATGGCATGAGGGTCTATAAAAACCCTTATTAATGACGGAACCGTATCCGGCTACCCACACCTCCCAGTTCCAGATCACATCCCCTGACAGCAACATGCTATGGACGGCAGTCTCAAAAAAAATATGAAAAAAGAATGGGGTTAAAAATGAAGATACCCCAGTGGGCCTGATCGACTCTATTACAAGGAGGCGACTGGGTAAAATTCCAGCATAGGTGAAAACCCGAGAGGGCACCTCAGGCAAAATCGGGTAACCCCTCGGTGTGAAAACCCGCAAGGGCGCACCGGAAAAGGCAAAAGGGGGCCAGCTCTGGCGAAAACCCACAAGGGCGGTAGAGCTAGTAAAGAGAACATAATAAAAAAAACTGTCTCCCTCTCTACTCCTCACTGATGGAAGCCGTCGACCACGACATCTCGCCGATGGCGACCTCAACATCACTCCACAACACCGGTGGCCACTATGCCCCCGAGGGTCAGCCATCGCCAATTCCAGCTCCAGTATTTGGCTGTACACCTCCACGGTTAGCCGACCAGCTCCAGTATTCTGACTACTACACACCAGTAGTCAATCGCCAGCTCCCAGTTCCAGTTTCGACTACAATGCCTTCACAGGCCAGCCGCCCAGCTCCCAGCCTCAGTTTCGGCTACAACGCCTTTACAGGCCAGCCCCCTAGTCTCCAGTTCCAGTCCGAGGCTACAACACCTTCACAGGCCAGCCGCTCAGCTTCCAGTTCCAGTTCCGACTACAACGCCTTCACAGGCCAGCCGCCTAGCTTCTAGTTCCAGTTCCGGCTACAACACCTTCACAGGCCAGCCGCCCAGCCTCCAGTCCCAGTTCCGGCTACAACGCATTAACATGCCAGCCACCCAGTCTCCAGCCCCAGTTTTGACTACAATGCTCTCGCAGATTAGCCGCTCAGCTTCCAGTTCCAGTTTCGGCTACAAGGCCTTCACAGGATAGCCGCCAGCTCCAGCTCCCAGCTATCGCACCTTTCCAGGTCACCCAGCTGGCTTCAGCTCTAGTCCCCATTTCCAGTCACAGTCCCAATTTGAATTTCCAGTCCTTCTCCCAGTCCCGATCTTGGTTGACACATCTTCCCAGGCCACCGAGCCAGCTCAATCCCAGTTTCCTAGACACATGTGAATCGCATTTTTCAGCTAACGGCATAATGCTAGCCGATACTCCACCATCCAGTTCAGGGTCAATACACCCTCCAGAATCACCTGTACAACCCTAAACCACGTAGACTGCCCCGTTCTTATGGGCCTACGTTGGTTCCATGGTATGTAGGCTTTCATCCTCCAAGAGGATTGGCCCCACATATAGCCCTTTCTTTCCACTACTACCCAGTGCTCAGTCTCCAGTTTCTAACATCGAGTTCCCTGAACCCTGTCCCTATTGTCCCCTATCACTCATGCCAGTGCATCGTAGAACAAGTAAGCACGACCAACAATAAGTGGTCGCCAGTTCACGCCATCACTCCATCCCATCGAGAAAGGAAGGGAACAACACTAGCGAACAAGAGATCCAGAAGGTGTCATTAACGCTCTATAAATGGAGCCCAAGACATGCCCTTGGGGTGACAAAATCCATACACTCCGAATATCACAAACACACAAAAAAAGAAGAGAGATACAATCAAATCTCAGGCTCGGTCCCCTCCAGCGCCGCAAGGTGTGAGTCCGCAGCCGCAAGCTCCGCCTCCAAGGTAGACAAGAGCTGAGCGCTAGCTCCGGCCATCGTCTCGGCCGCCTGCCACTCAGCTCAGACGCGCTCGACAATCTCCTGCTGCTCCTCCTAGGCCTTCCTCAAGGCCTCAGCCCGGCTCTCCACCTCCCTCAGCTGTGCGGCGCACTCTTGAGATGCCAATGCAGTAGCCTCGGCGTGACTCCTCTACTCAGCTACAGCTGACACAAGATGAGCCCGCTGTTCTTGCGCCTCTCAGATCACCGCTAGCCTTCGATCCCTCTGCTCCTGAGCGTCGCGAAGTCGGAGGTACTTGGCCCAGATCCTAGCTAACCCGGACATCTAGAGCTCACGTGAGAATTCGAGCGCATGGTAGCCCTGGGTGCACTCTCGCAGCCGCTGCCTCAGATCCTCTGGAGAAGGAAGAGGGTCAATCTGCGAGTAGCCTCGCGCCCGCTGGAGTAGGGCTGCACCTGCACTCGCCCCTAGCAATGACTCTGGCGGAGAAGCAGAAGTAGGCCACTCGACCCCTAAATCCAGGGAGAGGTCTCCGGACACGGCCAACACTCCAGTGGAACCTGCATAGTTCCAACAAACACCAAAGGGGCTGAGCAATACACATAAGACTTCCTTCGACATATAAGGTGAAAAACCTGAGAAAAAGGAAAGGCAAGCCTTGACTCCTTACCTGAAGCAAGTCCAGCAATCCCTGCGGCGTCATCTGCCGGGGTCAGGAAGGGCAACCACTCCTCCCCCTCAACAGCATCACCGGCCGGGGTCGGAGAGGGCAGTGACTCCTCCACCGTCCGATCATCCCCAGCAAGCATGGATGGGACAGGGGGCTCCTCCTGTCCGCCCTCGTCAGGAGCCGACGTGTGCCCCTCTCCAGACTCTGATGCTGCGGGCAACCCAAGAACGTCAGCGCTCTAGCATATAGAGCTAACAAGCACCAAATGAGGACAGGAAGAACCACCGCATACCTCTAGAAGTGGTCCCCGTTGGAACCTCCCTACTAGTAGAGACCCCAGAGGATAAAGAGCTCGAGCTCGAACTCTCCTATGTCTCCATCTCCAAGCTGCCGTCATCTGAAGAGCTCGACGAAGCCCCCGACAAACTCCCAGAGGTGGCTGAACCAGAAGCTCCTGCAAGCCAACAAAGTAGACGAGGTCACCACAAGACCCAGCTTCATACAAGGGCGGTTCTCCAGCTAAGAGTTGCGAATAGAAAACTCACCGACTGGAGCACTCCCCTCCGAAATCATCTCGATGTTGACGATCTCCTCATCGCCCTCAACTGGACCCACTCCCGTGGGCCCCTCTTCCACCACTTCAGCCCTATCACGGGGTAGCTCGCCTTCTTCCAGAGGCGAAGGAGCACCTGTAAACAATGCCAACATGATCTCAGCATTAGAAGACAATCAACACAAAGGGCTTAACAGAAATGATTAAGTCCCCAACTACATACCTGAGGGTCCCATGCTCGAAGACCCGACCAGCCCCATAGTACAGGCCGACACCACAGTTGGCAGGGAAACATGCTCCACCCCTGCCAATAGTTGTGGTAACAGACTAGACACTTCTTCATGCGTGGATGGCATTGAAGCACTCCACCCTTCAGGCTCCCCCTCAAAGGAGGGAAGGGACACTGATGGGCCGGTACGGACCAGCTCCTGAATCATCTCCAGAGTGGCGGCTGGATCCTCACCTGGCGAGTAGCAACATAAAACCAGTCAGCGTCTACAGCCCAACAATTGTACAACGCGAGGGCAATCCCCTCCGTAGCGGTTCAATGCTTACCCGAGCCATCCTGGGTAGCTGTGGGCTCCTGTCCGTCAACAGGTGGGAGCACCTCGCCCTGTATCCCAGAGGGAGCTGCGACCTCCGATGCCCCGGCAACCTCTGCACGGCACCAGCAACTATGTCAACTTCCAGAATCAAATACTGCCATAAACACAACATGCTCGGTCTCAGAATTAGTTACCTGGCTGGGCATCCTTTGAAACCTTCCAAGACTCAAAATCGGGGAAGGTCTCGACATTGGGGGCAGTTTCGTCCATCATGTGAAGGAGCCCTTCCATATCTATTTCACAATCGACCCCGTCGTCAGGTAGTGGGTCGACCTCCTGAGGCGGCGAGAAGGCCGCCTCAGCCCCGGCCGCCAGTGGCGCTGTGAAAAGCAAATTCAATTACACCATGTTAGCCAATCATAAAGGCTGAATCAATATAAAGCAAGCAGGCAGATATAGCACATACTCAGAGCCGGTTCTGCCTCAACGTGTTCCCTGGCAGCGGGTCCCCGAGACGACTCGCCGGCCTCCCTGACTCCGGTCTCTACCCAGGGGCGTTTCCGTCGGGGCTGAAGGGCCCCGTCACCGTCCCCGGAAGATGTCCCTGTGGAGGGGTGATCCCTGTCAACCACAGAACCTGCCAATAAACACAACCACATAAGATGCCTCAGCCATGTACCCTAGTAAACAACAAAGCGAGGGCAACAGACTAACGGAGAGGTCCTACCTGAAGCCACAAAGGGGGTCAGCGGCAGAGGAACCAACTGCTCCAGCTTCAAGCCTACGACCCGAGCAGCCTTCGCGACCACCTCCTTCACGTCCCTTAGGGTGTAGGCGCACTCGATGAGAGACACGAGCTCTACGGGTCCAGCCGACCCAATCGCATAGGCAATATGATACCTCCAGTCGTCGATCACCGTGTCTGCAAAACTCCCCTTAGGGAGCACTCAGTCCAGTGAGCCCCTCTGCTCGAACCCGCAATCAGCTAGGAACTGTGTCCACCAAGTCCTCGGCGCACCGGGTCGAGGCGCCGCCGCTCCAGTACCTCCAGGCGCCAGCCGCGCCTGCCTGAGGGGCTTCGGTGCCCCGTTGCTGCTCCGCCCTGCAGACAGTGAGCCTCGGCTCCCCCGGGGCATCTGTTGTGCCAGCCGCTCCACCTCCCGGTGGATCCGAGAGAAGCGACTCCGCAGGTACCCGTCGTCTAGTGCGATGAGGGGCAGATCCTCCCTCAAGAGATGGGTCTACTCAGCTTTTCGAACCACTGAGGCCTTCTGTCGATACTGGTGACTGTGCTTGAACCACCACCTGGCATAGTGGACGTCGAACCATCCCCTGCGTCCCGGCCCAGGCGTCAGTAGTCGCTCCGACTCTCGACGATAATAGAAGTCCCACCACGCCGCAGCTAGCAAATGTGTGTCCCGGCCTCTGTATTGACGACCCGCCAAAGGGAACTCCTGGTTCGGCGGGATCCCCTTGTCGTACCCGAGGTTCTAGCGAACCTGTGTGGGTAGTACGGCTCTAGGAAGCTCGTCATGGACCGGTGTAGAGGCAGCACCACTGGCCGGGTGCTCATCACCCACTCTGTGTACATTGCCGCATCTGGCTCCTACTGGTAAAGAAGGGCGAATGCTGCCCTGCCATTCGAGGGCACCAATATGAGGTGGGAGTCCCTGGTGGCACCGTCAAATGGAAACCTCTCCTCGCCCGTATCGGGCAAGTAGCACAAGACTCTTCTGGCTTCCTCCAACTGTACGACTGCGTCCCCGACCGGCTACCCAGTGAAGCTGAATAATAATGGTGCTGCCTGGTTCACCACGGACCCGTGAGACACCAACCCTGGAAATAGTAGGCCAGCCCACACACTGAGGCAGTGGGTCGACAGAAGTAGACTCCGCTCACGTGGTGCCGGATGTGCCGCCAATACCCCCAGTCCCTGGTAAACATTGGCCAGAGCCGCCGAGGCTAAGGCTAGCCTTCGTCCCTCCGCCAGTTGGCACGCAGGCCACAACAGCTCCACCCTCAGCTGGCCATCCTCCCCGTGTGGGACCACGAACGTCGCCAACCAGTATGCCAAGTACACGGCCAGGTGGGTCACGTCGTAGAGCCCCAAAATGTATATATAATAATTTCTAAATTATTGATTTCTAAATAAATTAATAAATGGATTATTGAATTAATAAATGGGTTATAAGGCCCAATGGTATTAAATAATTAGCCTAGCCTATTTAATTTAAGACCCAAAAGGGTAAAATACCTAGCCCATTAAGATAGGGCCATAATCTAGAAGGTTATTTAGCATATTCATAGATTTTAAAAGATAATTATCCCTTATTTAGATAATTATAAGGATAAACAATAAAAGAGTTTGAATTGGGGGGAATTCTACACACGCTGGATGTAGCGGTCTATCGTGCGACCGCCACATGACCGTAACGCACCTAGACACGACCGTTACACCCTACTGATTCCGTAAGTTGAAAAACTTGTAAAAAGATTAGAACTTTGTGATTTTCTTGGCTAGAGACCAATTTGAGAAGACTAGTAGAGGTGCTAAGGACTCTCAGAAGTTGATCTAAGCTTTAAAAAGGACTCTAGAATCGATCTAATCCTCAAACCCTAGCCAAAACCCTATAAATAGACCCTAGTTTGGACTTGCGCGACCCCTATTTGGCTCGCGTGGAATCAAGGTAAGGAGTCATAATTTTGGTAAGTTCTTTAGAACATTTTGTTTATAATACTTTAGACTAATAGCTCTCAAAATTTCGTGCTAGGAGACCAACTACACAAGGAGTTAGGATCTTCCAAAGTTGCTAGGTTTCATCACGCCAACTCAGGAAACTGTACAACAGGGCGCTAAAGATCAGGAAATTAGAGTGCCTAAACGAGGTAATTAGAACTAGATGCTTTAGAACTTTTTGTTCCCAATAGTATCATCTTCCTAACCTCAAAATTTCACGTCCTTAGGTCAAGAGGTTGGAGAGTTAGAGCGACGTGAAGTTGCTGAAAAATCACAGGAAGAGAAGAACCAGGGCGACCCTTGAAGACTTAAATTAGAAGTTTAAAGCCCAGTTAAGAGGTAGGTCATCTCATGAACGGAAAAAACAACATGATAGGAGTAAAAGCTCTCTGGTTTTGCTTGATTACATGCATTATAGCTTATGAATTTCATGTTCTAATAGGGATATGCATACATACATGTTCTTAGCCCTAATCAAAGATAAAAGATACTACCTTATTAATTCATTGTAACCTATGCATCTAGACAGACCTTTTTACTTCATTATCATGACTAGAGTAGTTATTCTTGCATAACATGCTTTAGACCGAAGTTCTTTCGTGTTACTGTCAGCAAAAGCGCTGACGGATTAAGGTAAGACCGTCACTTTGATATAACGACCTTACTACAAGCCGTCACAACCTCTATTGTATTTAAATTTCTTTGTTATCTCTTACGGCCCAGAAGCAGTGCGTTACAATACTTTAACGGGCCCACGATAAACCGTCACAGACAGGTGACGGCCCTATATTACACCGTCAGAGTATTTATGTTCTGTCAACCCGAGACAGAATGGAAATCAGTCAAGTTTACTTATAAATAAGCCTAGTTATATAAGTTTTTAACTATTCTCATGACTTTGAGGTTATTTATTGATTCATGATGGAAATTGCATGTTTAGAAGCATCTTGAGTTATTTTAAGCTTATGTAATTTCATTGGCTAAACTCTATAGTTTTGTATTTTACATGATTGTATTGACGAAGTTTTATCATGGTTTCACATCGCTACACACTTTTTCTATCTATAGAGTCATTTTCTTTAAGTACATGGCATATATTCCGGTATATGACCATTAGTTCACACTTTGCACTATAGGAACATATTCTTGTACATGAGGACCTCTCTATTGGATATTCCTTCCAATGGACTAGGAAATCTTATTTCAAGGCCACCGTAATTTTCTGTGACCCTGGGATTCTCACTTGGACGCCGAGTTGGTTGTACCATGAAAACCCAATTGTTAGAAAGCACTATCGAAGTTTCTAGTTCTAGATATGTAACGGATCCATATTAGACCGTCAAGCTCATCTAACGGCCTAATATACGACTGTCACATTCACTGAGTCCAACTTATTTAATTTTGGATTCAGCCCTTCTAACGGATCAACAGTTGACCGTCACGTTCATGTAACGAACCATTGACTGGCCATCACAGTGCTTGAGTATTTTAACCCGAGGTTTGACCTAGGGGTTGGTATTCCAAAAGTTCCTAGATGGACTATTGATGGTCTAGGACTTGTCATATTGTCCAAAATGCTTAACTTTAAATGAATGAAAGATAAAGAATGCACCGTTATGCTGCTGATTTATTTCCATGGCATAACATAGTTCTAATATGATTATTAAAATTTCTTATTCCAAATAGAAGCATTTCATTCATGGAATTATTGTTATCATGAACTTATTGAAATTGTACATTCTTGGCCATATTTTATTGCTTGAAACGTAAAAATAGCTTGATTTATACTTGAAGATGCGATCGAGCACTGATTGTGTTCAAGGGCTCTATGCTAGTCCCCTCGGCTGATTGTCGGAAACATACTGTAAACCATGGGGTATGATGCTACTAGCGTCGCATTGCGCTGGGAGTACTTTCTCTATAAATAAGTGAAATATCCACGGCTCGTGAAGTGAAAATCCACGATACACGTACATGACTTTCTTGCTTGTTACATGATATTCCACAAAAATTCATCAAATACTTGCTCATAAGCAAAAGATATTTGGGTGATGAGTATGTGACTTGCTAGTACATTCTTATTCATGAAAGGCCATTCTTGTTACATTCTTACTGGTTCATACTTGTTCATTCTATCTTACATGATCATCTTGTTACTTTGGTTATTCGCATGATTTTACCTAAATTCTTTAGAGCTAAAATGCTACTTACTTAAACATTACTAATCATGTTGATGCGGAGATACCTATTGGGCGAGTGTGCTCATTACCTATTTCTAATTTTTTCATGAGATGGAAGTGATACGAATTCGGATTCGAGTTATACAAGTAGCGGGTATGAGAGCAAATGAAATTTATATCAAAGTGAGAGTGAAGACTTAGGAAGTCTACATGTTTAGATTGAGTCTATGTAATTTTCTTATTTCTTGAGTCTAGTATGACGAAGATAGTTGAATTAGTGATTGCATTTGAATATTTGATTTTTAATGAAATAAAGTTAGAATTTGAGTAAATTATTGTGCGGTTGCATTCTTATGTGTGATTGCCTTACGCTCTGATCGTTCTTGCTTGCAAGAGGCTTACCATGCCGGCTGTTCATGTTCCTCGAGCTAGTCTTCCGCTGTAATAAAGGCTCGGGGCGTGACACCTGTGGCGCGTAGATGTACCTCGTGTATGTCCGGAAGCATAGCTCCACCTCTGTGTACTCCTCCCAGGGGGTCTGGTCTCTCGCAAACTCCTGGTAAAAGCAAAAGGGTCCATTGTAGAAGTGGCCGACCCACGCGTTCAGCGGCACCCTGGGAGTCTGCGCTGCTCTCTCTCTCCCGGCTAGGGCTAAGTCCCTCCAGGTCTTCAGTAAATATCGGTAGCTATAAGAAACCCAGTATCTCCCATGTCCGTCGGTGTGGCTACGATGGAGGTCATCCAGCACAACCTCCTCATACCCCTCACCGTAGATCGGCAACTCGGAGATCCTATATAGAGACCACAAGTCTTACAAAGTCTCTCCCTCAGCCGTCGCCACGGTATTCCACCTGCGATTGAAGCGCTCTGCCAACGCCTGTAGAAGCCCCGTGTAGCAGGGGTACCCGTACAAGGTCGCAGTCACAGCCAATCTGATATCAGCTCGGTCTAGCAGCACCCGATAGTGGTGTACTATGCCCATCAACTACTCGGTAGCTCCCTGGCGGTATCTATGTGATGAAATCACTGCCCAGCGGCCATACCAGCTAGCAGCACTCTGTCGTAGAATCCCGGATAGAAGGCTGTGGTCGTCATAACCCTCACCGGCATGCTCCAACCCTGATGGCTCCAATACTAACCCTGGACTGCCCTCTGTCTCTGCCCGATGGTGTCCGTGCAAATCCCAGGAAGCGAGACCCATCACTCTAGCGCGGACTCCGAACTGGTCTGCTCTGCTGAAGAAGCCCAGGCACTCAGCACTGGAAAACTGACACTGTCTCCAATAGTCCCCGGAGAAACTCGGAAAGCCGCAGAGGACAATTCTGTGCAAACTGTCTCGGCCCACCAAGATCGCCCGCTCCAGTCGATGATGGGCTCCAACAACCCGAGAGTCACCCTCCTCCATGCCTGGCGGGACAAAGCGCCTGAGGAACTCGAACAAGTGACAGTCCAGTGGGAACTCCATTGGGTAGTCGTAGCTGCCATCATAAGTGTAAAGCCCGCCCGCCTCTGACGAGCGGGCCAACTCCACAGCCCCAACTCCGCTTCCGCGCTCGCCAACGGGGCCCTCTGCCACAGCCGTTTGCCCCCAGTCGAGCTGCTCCACATTAGCCGTAGTGATGACTAGCGGGCCCAAAGGGGGCATGAGCCACTCGGTCCTCCTCACCCAGTGGTCCTCCTCCCGGACCACACACCTCGCGACCCTATCGTCCCTACCAAATTGTGCCATAACTGCAAGACAGAAGACCAAAAATGGTCAGCGTGCCAGAAATTCAACACATACAATACAGTAAAGCAAAAGCACATGAAGCGTCAAAATGCAACTATAACAACTCAGAAGGAGAAGTTCACGGGCCGTACGCCCTCGTCTCCGCCTCCGACGCACGACCCGTGGGGGGCATTTGTTGTACTCAGATAATTTCCCCAGCAAAATACCTGGAAATAGGAGTTCGGGAATTTCCTCGAACACCTCAAGGCATGGGCTACCCGGCCCCTCCGACAACCCAGTGGGCCCGACCAATGGCCTCGACCCACTAGCCGAGGTATACGGTGGCATTAGCAATCGATCGGGACCACTCCCGACCCCTAAGTTGCGGACTTTGCCCGCATTCTACACGACCACCCGGGGCAACCCGGGGGCACCCCGACTACAAGTCACGCCGCGTGGCACTCAGTGAAAAGGCCAAGGGCTTACCCCGAGACGCCTTCCTTCAACCCTCCAAGGTCAAAGGGAGACCTAAATAGGTCAACCACAGGCTTGGGAGGCCCGCAGCATGTGTATACGGCTCACACAAGTGTGTTCGGCATTTTTCCGAACACCTTGTGGGCGCGTATGTTTCAACCCTTCTACACCAACCGACGGGCCACCCCGTTGTTCCAGCACGCTAATTGGATCCTACAACGACCCCCCAGCAAGTCGGGGCCACCCCCCGACTCTCAGACACTTGGCAATGAGCCACTTAACTCTAGCTCTCGGGCCAACCCGAGGCTACCTTGCCAACCTGCCGTACAACGTGGCACATAGCCCGAGGCATGGCCCACGAGCCTAAAGTGCCTCCCCTTAGCTCCCATGAGCTCCCGTTCTCAGCCCAAGGCCGAATCCAAGGCCCACCAGTCACCTACTTGGCCCGTTTGACAACCCAGGGTGTGTCGGGCATTTGCCCGAACACCATGCGAGCGGCTAATACAACTCGAAGAACAACAGCCCCCACGGGCCATCCCAGTATCCCGAAATCCCGCGTCCTTCAAAGGACATCCCCAGGCGATGAAAGAAGACCCCCGGGGGCCATCCCCCGGGGTTGCGGCCTGCCTAGGGTCCATTCACCCTCGGGCGCGGCCGCGCCCCCATGGGAGGGCGAACTCCCGGGGGGCCGCGCCCTCTGTTGTGCCCCTTAGGCGCAAGCATGTGCTATGTGTTTTGATGATAGCAATGCTATTTTGTTTTGAGGATAGCAACACAGTGAGTGCTTTGGATATTGTTTATACAGCATCATGAAATGTGTTTTGATATGATGATGGCATGTTGATTTGAATGCATATGACTTATTATGTTCTGTGGAGAATGCATGAGTGTGCCCTGTCTGATCTATTCATTGCTATAGTTTTTGCGTTTAGCATACTCTGCATCAGTGGCATTTGTTGTTTATGTAGATGCATTGCATTCTGTCAGATGTCATGTTTCTGCATGTCTCACTTTGTGCATAGGCTAGACAGCATTGGTCAAGTCTATACATTGGCTGTCGGTTGCAAAGTCTACGCATCAGACTACATTATGCATGTTTGAGTTGAAGTCTATACAGAGTCTGCATCCTCTAAAGTCTGTACATCGCTTTAAGCGTTTCAAGTCTATTCATTGGGTCAAGCTTCCAAGTCTGTACACTGGTTCAAAGTCTACACAACGCCTCTTTGATTCTAAGTCTTTACATTCGTTTTAAGGCAAAGTCTGTACATTGCCTTTGTGCTTCAAAGCCTGTCGATTGAAGAGTCTACACATTGGTTGTTCACACGTTCCTGCAGTCTGAAGTCTCTACATTGCTTTCGCCTGTTTTTCATCTAAGTATCATAAAGTCTGTACGTTGCTTTAGCCTTTACCTTCACAGCAAAGTCTATACAATGCAATGCATAAACTTAGAATTGATGACTTCATTTCATCTGTCTGACAGGGACTGAAGAGGCTAATGAACCCATTAAAGCAAGAGGGCTGAAGCCATCCAATTTCCGCTGCTGGAACACACCAATGCGTCAACGCCTTGATCAAGTGGCGTGAACGCAGTAGTTCAAACAATCAAGAAAGAAGCTTGTAGATTACTCTGGTGCGTCAACGCATTGATCAAGTAGCGTGGACGCAGCAGTTCAAGTATCCCTTATTGCAGCCTCTGGAGTACATTGGCAGCATCGACACTGCAGCTCCATGCGTCAACGCAGCATGCTGAGAGCGTCAACGCAGCACGTCTATCTGCTGAAGACCTGCTCACTGGAACGCATCAATGTGTCAACGCCACGGGTTGGAAGCGTCGATGCAGCAGTTAAGAAGGGTTGAAGATCTCTGAAGGGTGCGTCAACTCCTTGGAGCAAGTGGGTTGACGCCATCTAACTCCAGTTGCTGAGCGTACTGATGAATGGGCACGTGACCCGAAGTTGGCACCTAACACGTGATCCGAGGTGGGTGCTGAGCACGTGATCCGAGGAGGAATCTTCTGGACGGAAGGCGTGGGAAGCACACGGCCTATCTCCCTACTGCTGCTGGTATATATTGGAGCCTTCGTCTTCAGATGGAGGCTGATCGTGATCGAAACCTGGGAGCAGAAGAAGAAAAGAAAAAGCAGAGAGCAGAAGCAGAGAGAAGAAAAAGGGAAAAAGAAGAGAGTGCTTCCACGATCCAGCAGAAGAGAAGAAAAGAAGAGAAGAGTAGAGAGTGAAAGAAGAGCATAAGAAGAAGAGAAAGAAGAAGGAGAGAGAGATAGAGAGCTCGAGCAGAGTGTGAAGAAGAAGAAGAGAGAGAGAGAAAGAGAAGGAGTTCGTTCCTCAGATCTTTGGTTCAAAACCAGATCTGAGGTTGCTCATTGTTAGAGCTATATTTCGTGCTTTATTGTTCAGCCTTTAGTTGCTGTGTTTCCATCTTTTCTTGTTTTCTTTTTATACTTTCTTATCAAGCTGTTTGTCAGCGGATGTAGTGGAGGTCTCCACTGGACAGGTAAAGCTGTAATCCTCAGCTGGCGAGACTTGGTCTCGGACGGGTTAAGCTGTAATCCCCAGCGGGTTCAAGCTGTGAGTCAGCGATGGCTAAGCTGTATTGCCCAGCGGAAGCAAGCTGTGATGCTCAGCGGATGGCAAGCTGTGAGGCCCAGCTGATGTAGGCAAGCTGTGATGCCCAGCTGTTCAAGCTGTGAGTCAGCAGGAAGCCACACTCGGGTTGAGTGTGGGGTGGATGTAGGTCTGCAGGACCGAACCACCTAAAAACCCCTCTTGCATTGTGGTTTGATTGCTTATGGTTTGCTTCCGCTAGATGTTTGCATAGGGGCGCTCCAAGTGTTTGATCATAGGTTCATTAGATGATTTGATCAGATTTTGTTCTAAGTGTTTAATCTGTTGAGTGAGCGAAATTCTAATTGAGCGAAATTTTATATTGGGTGAAAGTTTTTATAGGCTATATTCATTCACCCCCCCTCTGAATACTTGCACCGAACCCAACAATTGGTATCAGAGCGGGTCTCTGATCTATCAGATCTAACAATCTGCAGAGGATCCTGCTAGTGTTTGGTGCATTTCAGAGTGTGCTTTCTGTGTTTGTTGTTTTGATTCTCCGACTTAGTGCTTTGTCTTGCTTATTTGGTTTAGGTGCTTCAGTTTTTCTGTGTCTTCAGATTATTTGTAATGGAACCAATCGTGTTGAAGGCTGGCTCCAGCAAAGCAAATAGATCCAGCCATAGTGGATCATCATGTGAGAAAATCAGCCTATCGCGGTCTGAAATTGATGGAGACCACATTGGAATGGTGATCAGTGATTTCAGGAAACTTCTGAGAAAAAGAGAAGGAAAGCTTGATGGTGGCAAAAAGTAAACAAGGTATAATTCTAATCCTGCCAAGATTGCTGACACTAATGTTTGCTACAAATGCATGAAGGCTGGCCACAGGAAGGATGATTGTCCAGAACTATCGAAACTCAAAGGGAACACCTCGGACATTGATGAAGAAGGAGAAAAGTCCATATGCTTAATGGCCAACCGGGGAAGTGATGATGAGGAAACCTCATCTCAGGTAAGCTCCGAATCAGATGGATACACTTTTGATGAATTGATAGTAATGTATAAAGATCTGTTCAAAGTATCCAAGAAATTAAAATCTGAAAATAGAATGTTGAAAAAGAGATGTGAACAGATTAACTCTAATGTTTCTTGTGAAAACTGTCAAAGACTAAAAACATCTCATGATATGTGCTTAGCTGATCTGAATGTGAGTAAGGAACAAATCTCTTTATTGGAAAATAAAAATGATGAACTTACTGCCAAGATTTCTGAACTAGAAGATAAGCTGAATTCATTAGGAAATGATCAAATCTTAACTAATGAACTAGTTCAGAATGAACAAATAAGAAAAGAAAATGAAAAATTAAGGCTGCTAAATTCTGCCATGTCTGAGAGACTCTTAATGCTTGAAAAAGGGAAGAATTCAGTTGAAAATGAATGTGAGAGAGTGACTGCATTAATAGAAGAGATTGATAGCTACAAAGCCATTAATGTCTTACTTAATGAAAAGATCACAGATTCTGAAATTCTCATTTCCTCTCTCAAAAATGAAATCACTGAATTGAACAATTCTCTGTCTGAGTCATTTAAAAATAAAAAAAATTCAAAGGCTGCTTCTAAGAAGAAAGTCTCTGATGGAGGCAGTAAACAGGAAGAGAGAAAAAGAATGTATACAACCTTTATGCGTAGCTCTGAGTTAGCTAGCACTTCAGCTTCTCCTTCATGTCTGCCTGCGAATCAGATAGAAAAACAAAAGAAAAGAAAATAGAATAAAAAATTGTATGCTGAAATTTCTCAGGCCAAACTGTCTCATGTTAAAAGAAAGAATGTGAAATGTTTCTACTGTGGTAAATCTGGCCATGAGATGGATGTTTGCCTTGTCATGAGAGAGGATGAACTGAAATCAGATAGAATTCATGCTAGGAATTCTAAATCGAAGAAACCTTCTCATGATCAAAATAAGAGAATTCAATGCTTTTACTGTCATAGAATTGGCCACTTTATGCATGATTGTAGATTAAAGAAGCAAGATGATTTGAATGCTAAAGAGCTTCATGATAGGAATCATGCATATCTGAAAAAGAAACTTCATTGCTTTCATTGTAACAAATTGGGCCATATTGCTGCAAATTGTTGGCATGCTAAGGGAAGAACAATTAACTCCAAAACTGCTATAATCCCTGTAAAAAGACATACATTCTATAAGAATCTTGATATAATGAATTCTTCATGTTTTGAATGTGGAAAACATGGCCACACAGTCAAGGACTGTTGGCATGTTCAGAAGAATCATATTAACCCCCATGCTGTCAAATTCCATGCAAAACAATTTGTGAAATTTTCTTGTCTTAATTGTGGAAAACCTAGCCACAAAGCCTCTGAGTGCTGGGTGGCAGAGTTCAGAAAACAAAATGCCCATGCACACAACAGAAATTTTGACGTTCATGCACATGAATTTAATACTTACAATAAGGTGCATAAAAGGAACTTAAATTCTGTTAGTTATCATGGTAAGTCTGGTCAATTTGGCTATTCCTTGTCCAGCTATAAGTTGATGGGCTATGATGATAATTCTGTTAAGAGACCAGTCAGAACACCTGTTAGGGCTCATACAGGACCCAAGGCAGCTTGGGTTCCTACAAGATCATATTGATTGATATGTTGCAGGTGTGCCTTGGTGAGAGAAATAAAAGGGGTAATTTAGCCAAGGCACTCAAAAAGGAAGCCCCATGATTCTACATCTCAGGTTAGTTCTGAACTTGTTTTTAAATTTCATCATCTGAAAAATGCTGATTTGTCTGTTTGATATCTGAAATTGTTGAACTGTTCGTTTGATGTCTGATATTCTCTTCATGTCTAGCTGATCAGTCTGCATTCCAGATTCAGCTACTGAGTTTTACCTTGCATATATCTGATGCTCTTGCTATATGTTGAACTGAATTTGAATACTTATTTAGTGTATACAGTTGATGCACTATATAGACTTTATGTCAATGCATTGCATGCTTGTTGTTAGATGCATAAACTTAAATTGATTGCATAATTGCCTCATGTTTCATTATTGCATAGTCTGCATGTAGAACAGCCTAGTGCATAGCATAATCTTTGCATCATGATGTCAGGGGGAGCTGAGAGTTTTTCTGTTCAATTCATTGAATCCTTGCTACTTCTCACTGTCCCCATCTAGTTCTTTCATATCTTTTGATATCAGATGCTCCAGGAACTCAATGCCTATTGCTATCATTTCCCTAACCTTCACTGAACAACAGTTCTGTTTCTGGTTTAGTACATTGAGTTGTGATTATTTCCATTGTTCTTTTATAAGAATCACTCTCACAAATTGAAAAGAACTAAAGGTTTAACCTTTATAAATTGAAGAGTCAAATGTCTGCCTTCAGAATCTGAGATAAAAGAAAAACTTGTATAGCTCTTAATCTTTGTCTCATGGTAAGATTAGAAAAAGTTTTTGTAATGCCTAATGTGTTGATCTGGAAATTTCTAGAAAAGGTGAATAAGAGTGTGTACTGTTTTTCAAACAATCACTCTAAAAGAGATAAGGGCAGCAGTAAATAAGATCATAAATGCTATGAACTGAACATAGTGACAGAGCAATGGCTGAATTGCACTGAGAAATTGTGATCTCCTCCAATGAAGCAGGAGAACTCATAGTCATGAAGTGCTTCATAATATCTCTGTTCAAAGGGTCAAATCTATAGGGGGAGTTCTCACCAAGTAACTGGGGGTACTGGCCTCTAATCAAGGTGTACTCTTAATGTCAAAAGTGAAGACTATTCTTTGTGGGTTTTGATCTGAAATAGGTCTAGTAGTTTATGCCTAGTAACTGGGGGTACCTGCCTCTGATCAAGGTGTACACCTAATGTCAACAGCATAAATGCCACTGATCTATTTACTTAGTTCAGGTTCTGAAAAATTCAAAAGTAAAAATCAAACTGCTGTAACCTTTCAAAAAATCAAAAGTCAATGAGTGAAAATTGTTTTTATCAATACATGTTCAAGTTGCCTCTCTTGAATTTCCTTGTTTAATCACAAAAGGGTATTATTTCAGACTTATCTATTAATACCATGTGCCCTAGATTCATTGCTATAAATGGAGTCTATAAACTCTTTTTCAGGGGACATGTGTTTTACTCTAGATTTATCACTGTTAAACCTGAATTTTTGAAAATTGTATGTTGCTGATTCTTATACTTTAACAGTTGTTTATAATCATGCTTCCTTTCTGAACCTATGATTCAGCTGTTGTCAAGTGACCCTCCTACCTTCTCTTCCTTGTTTATCTGTTCATATTCCTTCTCAAAGGGGGAGCTATTATTTAGGGGGAGAAATAATTCAGGGGAGTCTTACATTCAGGGGAAAAATATTCTAGAGGAATTTGCATGCATAATGCACTTTGCACTCTGTTTTTACTGTTTTTCTCTTTTTGATCATGTCAAAGGGGGAGAAAATCTTGTGTGTGACTCACTGTCACATTGTGTTGCCATCATCAAAAAGGGGGAGAATGTTGTGCCCCTTAGCCGCAAGCATGTGCTATGTGTTTTGATGATAGCAATGCTATTTTGTTTTGATGATAGCAACATAGTGAGTGCTTTGGATATTGTTTAGACAGCATCATGAAATGTGTTTTGATATGATGATGGCATGTTGATTTGAATGCATATGACTTATTATGTTCTGTGGAGAATGCATGAGTGTGCCCTGTCTGATCTATTCATTGCTATAGTTTTTACGTTTAGCATACTCTGCATTAGTGGCATTTGTTGTTTATGTAGATGCATTGCATTCTGTCAGATGTCATGTTTCTGCATGTCTCACTTTGTGCATAGGCTAGACAGCATTGGCCAAGTCTATACATTGGCTGTCGGTTGCAAAGTCTACACATCAGACTACATTATGCATGTTTGAGTTGAAGTCTATACAGAGTCTGCATCCTCTAAAGTCTGTACATCGCTTTAAGCGTTTCAAGTCTATTCATTGGGTCAAGCTTTCAAGTCTGTACACTGGTTCAAAGTCTACACAACGCCTCTTTGATTCTAAGTCTTTACATTCGTTTTAAGGCAAAGTCTGTACATTGCCTTTGTGCTTCAAAGCCTGTCGATTGAAGAGTCTACACATTGGTTGTTCACACGTTCCTGTAGTCTGAAGTCTCTACATTGCTTTCGCCTATTTTTCATCTAAGTATCATAAAGTCTGTACGTTGCTTTAGCCTTTACCTTCACATCAAAGTCTATACAATGCAATGCATAAACTTAGAACTGATGACTTCATTTCATCTGTCTGACAGGGACTGAAGAGGCTAATGAACCCCTTAAAGCAAGAGGGCTGAAGCCATCCAATTTCCACTGCTGGAACACACCAATGCGTCAACGCCTTGATCAAGTGGCGTGAACGCAGTAGTTCAAACAATCAAGAAAGAAGCTTGTGGATTACTCTGGTGCGTCAACGCATTGATCAAGTAGCGTGGACGCAGCAGTTCAAGTATCCCTAATTGCAGCCTCTGGAGTACATTGGCAGCATCGACACTGCAGCTCCATGCGTCAACGCAGCATGCTGAGAGGGTCAACGCAGCACGTCTATCTGCTGAAGACCTGCTCACTGGAACGCATCAATGCGTCAACGCCACGGGTTGGAAGCGTCGACGCAGCAGTTAAGAAGGGTTGAAGATCTCTGAAGGGTGCGTCAACTCCTTGGAGCAAGTGGGTTGACGCCATCTAACTCCAGTTGCTGAGCGTACTGATGAATGGGCACGTGACCCGAAGCTGGCACCTGACACGTGATCCGAGATGGGTGCTGAGCACGTGATCCGAGGAGGAATCTTCTGGACGGAAGGCGTGGGAAGCACACGCCCTATCTCCCTACTGTTGCTGGTATATATTGGAGCCTTCGTCTTCAGATGGAGGCTGATCGTGATCGAAGCCTGGGAGCAGAAGAAGAAAAGAAAAAGCAGAGAGTAGAAGTAGAGAGAAGAAAAAGGGAAAAAGAAGAGAGAGCTTCCACGATCCAGCAGAAGAGAAGAAAGAGAGAAGAAAAGAAGAGAAGAGTAGAGAGTGAAAGAAGAGCAGAAGAAGAAGAGAAAGAAGGAGAGAGAGATAGAGAGCTCGAGCAGAGTGTGAAGAAGAAGAAGAGAGAGAGAGAAAGAGAAGGAGTTCGTTCCTCAGATCTTTGGTTCAAAACCAGATCTGAGGTTGCTCATTGTTAGAGCTATATTTTGTGCTTCATTATTCAGCCTTTAGTTGCTGTGTTTCCATCTTTTCTTGTTTTCTTTTTATACTTTCTTATCAAGCTGTTTGTCAGCGGATGCAGTGGAGGTCTCCACTGGACAGGTAAAGCTGTAATGCTCAGCTGATGAGACTTGGTCTTGGACGGGTTAAGCTGTAATCCCCAGCGGGTTCAAGCTGTGAGTCAGCGATGGCTAAGCTGTATTGCCCAGCGGAAGCAAGCTGTGATGCTCAGCGGATGGCAAGCTGTGAGGCCCAGCTGATGTAGGCAAGCTGTGATGCCCAGCTGTTCAAGCTGTGAGTCAGCAGGAAGCCACACTCGGGTTGAGTGTGGGGTGGATGTAGGTCTGCAGGACCGAATCACCTAAAAACCCCTCTTGCATTGTGGTTTGATTGCTTATGGTTTGCTTCCGCTAGATGTTTGCATAGGGGCGCTCCAAGTGTTTGATCACAGGTTCATTAGATGATTTGATCAGATTTTGTTCTAAGTGTTTAATCTGTTGAGTGAGGGAAATTCTAATTGAGCGAAATTTTATATTGGGTGAAAGTTTTTATTGGCTATATTCATTCACCCCACCTCTGAATACTTGCACCGAACCCAACACCCTCTCCCCAGCCCGGAGGCCCTCCTAGTTCGTGCAAATTTCCAATCTCACGGTCTGAGGTTCATGCAAAGTTTCGTTCACCGTACCCGTACGTGGAAGAATTCACGAAGACGAAGCCCCGGGATTACGTCGAGTCACACACGTCAATCCCTCGGTCTATGTGTACAAGCAGCCAGTCAACAAGTCCAAGCCCGTATCCTTTGTCTTCTTGCATTCAAACTGAGTCAAAGTGGGGCTAATATTAACAAAAAATCAT
This sequence comes from Amorphophallus konjac, assembly GCA_022559845.1. Taxonomy (NCBI): domain Eukaryota; kingdom Viridiplantae; phylum Streptophyta; class Magnoliopsida; order Alismatales; family Araceae; genus Amorphophallus; species Amorphophallus konjac. The sequence goes on along the minus strand of CM040123.1, from coordinate 76,734,419 downwards.
ATTTTATAGAGGTGGGGGCCACCCCCCTTCTCTCTCCAACCCAGTCCGCCTAAACCCCCCTGGGGAGGGGTTTAGGTGGACCAGCTTGGACCCCCAGGCCGGTCCGCCTAAAGCCCTTTGGTATTAAAAAAAGATTTTTAAAATAAAAAAAGGACCCATTTGGTCCATGCAAACCCCCCCTGGGGAGGGGTTTAGGCGGACCAGCCTGGACCCCCAGGCAGGTCCGCCTAAACCCCACCAAAATTTAAAAAAAAAAGATTTTTCCCCTCCGAAGAGGGGTTTAGGCGGACCAGACCAGCCCCTTGGGCTGGTCCGCCTAAACCCCATCTCCCCACTCCGTTACATACACAAAAAACACACACAAAAAATACAAAAATAAAATAAAAATGATACTGTTTAGGGGGTTTACCCGGACCAAGTTGAACCCTCAACTTGGTCCGCCTAAACCCCTCCCTCCACCCCTTCAAATTCCTATAAATTTCCCCCCCTTAGAAGCTCAAGGGGCAACGGATGAAGGCTTGCACAAGCGAACACTCAGACGGACGAACAAACTCCCCGGCCTAATTGCCGCACCCTCGGACTCCCGAGGCTTTCGGCAAGGGTCGGGAACGCGAGAAGACAAGTGCGCGTGCGGTTGGCTTGCTAGTCGGCTCACACATGCCGAGGGTATGTCACGCGTACTTCCCTCACGCGGTGTTTAGCCGTCTCATACCAAGACCATCCCCATCGCACGTAAGGTGACTATGTGATGGGAATCGACGCCGAGCATTAACTTTTATTTTTACATTTGAGTCCTTTTATTTACTTTTATATCCTTGGGAAAGTATATGTACAATTGTAAGGCTTTGTAAGCCAATGTGTCATTCCCTAGGATTGTGTGGGTTTTTTTGCAAATGTGTAGTAGGTCCAGTTAGGGGGCCCCCTCCCCTTCCCCATTGGTCCACCTCATCCATGTGGGGCTGGTCAACCATCTTAGGTGGCCATCTAGAAGGTTTGAATGCTAATTGACCACATGGGAGACAAAGGGGTTAAAATTTCAAAGGTAGGCCACCTACCTTACCTAGGTGGCCATCTAGAATTTCAAAGGTAGGCCACCTACCTTACCTACCTAGTCAAAGGAGTGCCCCATCCATATGTAATTTATTTATTTTGAGTTTTGACCACATGGGGGATGAAAATGACATATTTTCCACGAAATTATCAGCCCTCCCACCCCTTGCTATTTTCTATATAAGCCTATGTATAGTGTCATTAGAGATTAATGAAGAAAAATTTGTAAAATTGGCTGAGCCATTGAAGGGTGTGCCCTTGTTCCTCTCTCCCCCTTGTTTCCTCTCCTCAAACCCCCAGATCTAGAGTGCATCCCTCTTCTATCATCCCCTCTCAACCTCCGGTGATCATCTGTGCTGCCGCCGCCGCCGTTCGTGCCGCCTTCGAGCCGCCACGAGATCATCTTCGGTTTTCTGTCCTGCTGGACAGAGGTGTAGTTTGTGAATTCCTGAAGCCAGCCACGAGCTCAGATGGATTTGAAATTTTTAGGGTTGGTTCCTATCTTCTAGCCCATTCTCCACAAAAAAATCCAGGTTCAAAAGCCACTTTTTCATATCTTTACCATTTCGTTCAACTCTCAATCTCAGATCTGTTCTGTCACTATCTACAGTGACACTAGCCGTGAGTTTCATGTCTTAGGTCCACTTTTTGATTTATTTTGGTTCTCCCAATTTTACTGGAGGTTACACCCATCCACCCCTTCATCCACAATTTTTCTCACTTTTTGGTTCGTCCATTTCATATTTTCTAAAAATCGTTCTCAGTCCCAGCTACAGTTCTGTCTCCCTGATCCCAGATCCGACCTTCATCCACTAAAAACATCACATAAAATAATAGACACATCAAAACGTGTCCAAACCAATTTTGCTGTCTTCCCAACTCCATTTTCAACAACTTCTATGAAGAACACAACCCCAGATTCGGACGTCTACCTTGCGGTCAAAGGCAATCCATAGTCAAGTTCTCTGCAGGTCTGAGTCTTCAGTTACTGAACAACAGGAGATTGAAAATTCCATAAGTCAAGATCCGAGCAGATCCAGGCCAGATCTTTGGGCCTAGGTTGAAGAGCTTCAAGCTAGATTTCCAACGGCGCCAGTCTCGTGTCGATCCGACATCGGGGCAGATCGCAGCGCCCATTCTCGCCGGAGCGCGCGCCGAAATATAGAACCGGCAGATTTCGATCGGGTTTTCAGACCGGTGCCGAACGGAGCCGCCGGGCCTCCGGCCGGCGAACCAGCGTGCCTCCATCCCAAGGAGCGACCCTCCGGGCATCCACCACTACAGCGGTGCCACCGGGTCCCACACGGCCCCTCCGGACAGCACGTGGGCCCCACCGTCACGTGTTCGGGTGTTGCCGAATCAACGCGAGAAGCCGCCCGTCAACCCGAATTCGGTCCTCCCGGACCCCATTGTGTAGCCCTTTACCTCCCTACGTGGAGTGGGCAGCGAGTTACATTTCTGTAATATCCGTGTATAATTGTTCCGGGAGTACGACTTCGGCCGGGTCCGTCTTCCCCACGCCGAGCGCGTGGAGGTATCGTCTTCGCTCCTACACTTGGCATTTCGCTTATTTCATATATGCTTGTTTATGCCGCTGCTAGAGAGCATGATAGGGTAATTAGCTCGCTTTCTATTTATATCACCGCTGCTGCGAGAGAGAGCGTTACCGTCCCGTGACCCGATCCGGGCACAAGTGAGAGCCGACCACCCTAGCTCACAGCCGGTTTCTCAACCGCGCACATCCGACGCTTCCCTCGTTAAGGGACGATCGCGAGCTTGTCGTGTCCGTTGTCCCGTCCCGCATCAATTTGGTATCAGAGCGAGTTTGAGTCTAGGGTGTCAAAAAAAAAAGAGTGTCATTTACATCGAGTCATTAGTCGGTTTAAGTCGAGTCTAGGATCATCATTGTTTTAAAACACAAAAAAGAGTGTCTTTTCGCATTGCATCCCTTTACTCGGTATACCAAAAGGTGTTGTCCGAACGTTAGGCCATGCCTATCGGGAAGGCCGCACACTTGTGCGAGTGATCTTCGGATCGGTTATCTCCGCCACGTACCGAGTCTTGGTTTACGTCTAGGGTCCTTAGTGTGCATGCATTCCAAACTTGCATAGTCGGTCTAGTGTGTTGTCACCGTGTGTATGCATGTCCATGTCCACTACCCATGGCCGATCCCCAAGACCATACGTCCGAGTGGTCAACTTTTGTGGCCAAAATGAATGTCCTCATGGATCGAGCCTTTGGTTTTGCCCCTCTCATTATGAAAGCCGCTCTACCCAACGGGTCCACAACGGAACTCCATTTCACCGATAGGGAGTCGGATAATTGGGTTTCTCTTGACATCGTGGAGTCTCTCTCCAAGACAGGCGAGATTATCCGCGATGGTGATTTTGCTTGTGTTGAATTCTATAAGAGGATTGGCTCTGTTTTCTACAGCGATGGCGCATGGTGCAGGATTGGCACGCTTGCTGGTTCATGCATCATTTTAGGGCAAAAGTGGTTAGGAGAGAGAAGGGCCAATCTTGACTGGGACAAGAGGACTTGCACCTTATGCCCACCATACCTACCCAGTAAGATCACCCTTAGGGACCCCGTATGTCCAGCCACCCAGCCCCAGCGGCCCACTCCACCTTCGGATTCGCGCTTGGAGCCACCTCATCCCCAGCCACCCGTATTTCTAACGGGTACATTATACATAGCCGAGCCGCTTCTTAGTTGGCTCAAGGATGGCTTGGTCCCACTCCCTTACCCGTCTATGGACCCTACCCTACCTTTGGTGTCCATCAACTCCTATCACACAACTTTTCGGTCTAGTCACCATGTCGATACTTTGGATGACCTTATTATGGGATTAGATTCACAATGGGAGTTGACGCATCTTTTGGCCCGAGGCTTTGACCAACCCGCTAGTCTTAGCTTCACCCATCCGGCCTTAGGATCCATTACCTCCGTGTGCACCATGGGGTGTGTCACCACGAAGATTCTTCTACTCCTCCCGATGCCGGACGAGTCCGACTTCATTTCCTTTTGCCCGAGGGAGGAAGTTTGTTTTCTTCACATGACCATTGTCCCGTTCACTATGACGGATGAAGGTGAGCATTCACACCTTCAAGAATTTCAGGATTGGGACCGTGTCATGGAGGAACCCATCTCCCGGGGTATACCTTCTTTGACCCTTTTGACCCCTCCACTAGTGAAGCTCCCGAGCTATCACATTCCCTCCACCTCTTCCAAGGAGTTCACTATTCCACCCATACCCCTCGGTCTAGTCGGCAAGCCGTCTCTACATCTAGGGATGATGACGAAGGTAGTTTTGGATCTCCTAGCCCTTCTTCACCCAAGTCCCATCGGTCACCAATGCATGAGTGGTACATCTTAGGGTGTCTAGGAGTCCTCCCTTCCATCAACCATCGTGTACATCTAGTATATGCATGGCACATATTCGGGTGTCCTGGTCCGCCGTCACCATGTACGGGTCGGACTAACAGTGTGCTTTTTCTTTGTGTGGTTTGTTTTGAGTGATTTGTTTGCATGGTTTGTGTGTCGTTTGTTTGTCTGCATGCATCTTGTGCAAGCTCGTTATCATTCTCTTATGAGTAAGAGGTGAGTGGACTCACTCGATGAGTATGGGATCGGTTCCACATCTATACCCGGATCAGTCACTTATAGGGACTCAGCGGTGATTCCTAGTGAGTCTTCGAGCTGCTTCCTTCCCTTTGAGAGTGCCCCACCCGGAGTGTCCACCTCTAGCCTATGGCAGCTTGCGCATGTCGAGTATATATGGAATGAGCAGGTGACGGTCACTTGGAGTGGAGCATACCCGCGCTACTCGGCACGGTGACGGATCCGCCGGAGTACTCGAGCATCCATACCCCTACTCGACGGGGTCGAGTTCCTCCCACCCGGGGAGAGTTGATGGGAATCGACGCCGAGCATTAACTTTTATTTTTACATTTGAGTCCTTTTATTTACTTTTATATCCTTGGGAAAGTATATGTACAATTGTAAGGCTTTGTAAGCCAATGTGTCATTCCCTAGGATTGTGTGGGTTTTTATGCAAATGTGTAGTAGGTCCAGTTAGGGGGCCCCCTCCCCTTCCCCATTGGTCCACCTCATCCATGTGGGGCTGGTCAACCATCCTAGGTGGCCATCTAGAAGGTTTGAATGCTAATTGACCACATGGGAGACAAAGGGGTTAAAATTTCAAAGGTAGGCCACCTACCTTACCTACCTAGTCAAAGGAGTGCCCCATCCATATGTAATTTATTTATTTTGAGTTTTGACCACATGGGGGATGAAAATGACATATTTCCCATGAAATTATCAGCCCCCCCACCCCTTGCTATTTTCTATATAAGCCTATGTATAGTGTCATCAGAGATTAATGAAGAAAAATTTGTAAAATTGGCTTGAGCCATTGAAGGGTGTGCCCTTGTTCCTCTCTCCCCCTTGTTTCCTCTCCTCAAACCCCCAGATCTAGAGTGCATCCCTCTTCTATCATCCCCTCTCAACCTCCGGTGATCATCTGTGCTACCGCCGCCGCCGTTCGTGCCGCCTTCGAGCCGCCACGAGATCATCTTCGATTTTCTATCCTGCTGGACAGAGGTGTAGTTCGTGAATTCCTGAAGCCAGCCACGAGCTCAGATGGATTTGAAATTTTGAGGGTTGGTTCCTATCTTCTAGCCCATTCTCCAAAAAAAAATCCAGGTTCAAAAGCCACTGTTTCATATCTTTACCATTTCGTTCAACTCTCAATCTCAGATCTATTCTGTCACTGTCTACAGTGACAGTAGGCATGAGTTTCATGTCTTAGGTCCACTTTTTGATTTATTTTGGTTCTCCCAATTTTACTAGAGGTTACACCCATCCACCCCTTCATCCACAATTTTTCTCACTTTTTGGTTCGTCCATTTCATATTTTCTAAAAATCGTTCTCAGTCCCAGCTACAGTTCTGTCTCCCTGATCCCAGATCCGACCTTCGTCCACTAAAAACATCACAGAAAATCATAGACACATTCAAACGTGTCCAAACCAATTTTGTTGTCTTCCCAACTCCATTTCCAACAACGTCTATGAAGAACACAACCCAGATTCGGACGTCTACCTCGCGGTCAAAGGCAATTCATAGTCAAGTTATCTGTAGGTCTGAGTCTTCGGTTACTGTACAACAGGAGATTGAAAATTCCATAAGTCAAGATCCGAGCAGATCCAGGCCAGATCTTTGGGCTTAGGTTGAAGAGCTTCAAGCTAGCTTTCCAACAGCGCCAGTCTCGTGTCGATCCGACATCGGGGCGGATCGCAGCGCCCATTCTCGCCGGAGCGCGCGCCGAAATACAGAACCGGCAGATTTCCGATCGGGTTTTCCGACCGGTGCCGAACGGAGCCGCCGGGCCTCCGGCCGGCGAACCAGCGTGCCGCCATCCCAAGGAGCGACCCTCCGGGCATCCACCACTACAGCGGTGCCACCGGGTCCCACACGGCCCCTCCGGACAGCACGTGGGCCCCACCGTCACGTGTTCGGGTGTTGCCGAATCAACGCGAGAAGCCGCCCGTCAACCCGAATTCGGTCCTCCCGGACCCCATTGTGTAGCCCTTTACCTCCCTACGTGGAGTGGGCAGCGAGTTGCATTTCTGTAATATCCGTGTATAATTGTTCCGGGAGTACGACTTCGGCCGGGTCCGTCTTCCCCACGCCGAGCGCGTGGAGGTATCGTCTTCGCTCCTACACTTGGCATTTCGCTTATTTCATATATGCTTGTTTATGCCGCTGCTAGAGAGCATGATAGGGTAATTAGCTCGCTTTCTATTTATATCACCGCTGCTGCGAGAGAGAGCGTTACCGTCCCGTGACCCGATCCGGGCACAAGTGAGAGCCGACCACCCTAGCTCACAGCCGGTTTCTCAACCGCGCACATCCGACGCTTCCCTCGTTAAGGACGATCGCGAGCTTGTCGTGTCCGTGGTCCCGTCCCGCATCACTATGCCAACGGTAAACACACCTGCATCCTGGGTTCGCCCGTGTACGCCAACTTACGATGGTGACGAAGTGCACTTCATAATGTCGTGCCGGACCCCGACACGGAATCGCGTGCCTACCGTTCACCCCCCAGCCGGCCGTTGGCCCCTCAGATTGACAACTCGAGTCCAGTCGGACCTCTGGCCCGGGAATCATACTCCAAGTCCGACCTCGACTCCCCAGCATGACGACACTCACCGTCCGAGACCCAGACCCGACCGCTCACCTCAAGCCGCGCCTGGTGGACCTCCACCAGGCACCAGTTCATGTCTGCTTTGGCCACCAAGGCAGTCGGTCCCACACCAATCCCTCTGTAAAGAGTTCCTGTCAAACACGCGGATATCTGCTTTGTTATGCAATGACCCGGGGACCGACCCACGTGTCGGAATTGTCCCGCGGCTTACGCTAGTTGTACTTTGGCCACTTAGGCCCATTTGTAAAGCCCATGCGGCCCATCATAAAGCCAGTGAAATACAAGTGCTCGCATTTGGGCCCCCAGCTCCCTACCTACACCGTTCCCAACATCCTAACCCCAGTCAACACCACTCAGTCGAAAGCGCACCCACAGCTGCAGAATGCTCCCGGCCCTCTACCCACGGGTTCAGGCATATATACAGACTTTTTTTCAGCTCGAAACGAAGGCATTCGGATTCAATCTGATGTAAATAAACACCGGTTGCTTGCGGCCGGTGGGGAAAGACGTCCAGTACACGATTCCCACAATCGCCTGCGCACTCGCACCCGTGGAACCCCTTCTCTCCACGTGTCGCCCGATCGCCCGAGCCCACGTGCCGCGCCCTAGTGGTGCTTCCCCGATCAACCCTATGTTCCATGGGTGATTGTTGAGAAATCGACTGGCACACCCGCACCCTGTCCGGTTAACCCGTACTCTTACATTCCCGGGTGATTCGACCCTTTTTGACTTTCCGTAAAAGGAGAGTGCCCGATACCACCGTGAGAGGCATGAAATTGTAAAGAGGATACTTGAGATATATCAAACTCCCGTGTTTTCCTTCCCCGTTGTATCCCTTCCTTCACCCCAGTCATTCGGCATAAAAACCCGTGTAACTGTTATATCGTTATATCTTTTGTCGGTTTATCAAGTGCGAGGGCGTGCTAGTCACCTAGGTGACAATTAATTCTGGCTCCGAGACTGGGGTGGTCCGGAGCCAAGGGTGTGCTCCATTTGACTTACCAGACGATGGTGGGTATCGGGTTAGGACTAGAGACCCGCCGTGTCATAAAGGTCACGGCGTTAATTACATCCCCTCGGAGAGGAGAAAACCTTTGATTAATCGTCAAGATAGGGGGCCTCATGGCCTAAATATCAATTTTTATGAAGAGAATGAATAGTGTATTGAAAGGCATTAAAATCCCACATATTGGGGTGCCAAAGGATAGTTAAAATCATATCGGTCATATGTTGACCACATTATGTTCGGACGGGCGTCCGGGTTGAAAACATTGCAAGCATATACATAATATCGGGACATATGTATGTCAGAGCACGGCAAGTTTAATATTTGAAGAAATGAAAAATTTTGGTGAAAACCACGTCAAATCAGGTTAAATTTGGTGGGTTATCGGCCCAGAGTAAAGTCAAATCGTGGCCATAATGGGGATGGTCCCCGGAGTCTAGGCATGACTTGTAAAGGCCTCTTTAATATTCCCTCTGCAGGGGGGTCAATGGGGAGGAGCCCGGACAGAGCGCCATTAAATCCCTTGATAGGGGCATTTTTATTTCCGTGCTCATTATCATTATTGTTATATATAATTTTTATTATTTTATTATTTTCATTTTATTATATATTATTATTATTTTACATTACTTTCATCATTACGTGATTTATCTCTACCATTTTATTATTACTATTTTTTGAGCTTTTGTTGTTTTTATTTGTGTTTTATTGTAGTTTTCCTCCCTTTTTTGTTGAAATGGGGAGTTCGGTCGACCGATCCTCCCAGGGGTGGGGGCATGTCGGATTGGTCGACGCAACCATCAGCGTGCGTCGACTCATCCTTAAATCGGTCGACCGAAAATCCACTTCGGTCGATCGGAGCTCAGGCTGCGTCGACTCCCCCTCACGGGGAGTCGACCCCACCGGGGATCGGTCGGCCGAAGCCTGAGTTCGATCGACCGAACCCAGCAACCAATGCAATTCAATTTTTTTTTGTTTGGTTTTAAAAGGAAGGACTCAAAACAAGGAATGAAGATGCGTATTAGACATTGTTCTTATTGAGAATGCATTCATGAAATCAAGCATATGTGAAAAAGCACATGCCGGTTTAAAAGGGGTTCGTGCATGTCATTCCGAGAAGAGAATTCACTAGCATCATCCTCCGGACTGGAACAGGACTCATGCTGGCTTGAGCAGCTATAGGGGCTGCAAGCAGGGGGCTAATGGATGCAGGACTGCAGTAAATCAGGGGTTGCATCGACACAGCCCTTGGGGTGCGTCGACGCACCTCAAGTTGTAAAGGGGTTTGCACTGCCCATGCACATAGGGCCGTTCGCGTGCTCGAGCTTAAATGATTAAATGGAAATTTGGCTTAATTTGACATGCAGATGGAGAATTGGATGTTTTTCAGGCAATCCAAAGGGGCTGCCATGTGAATCCCTCTTGGGAAAGGATTATTTGATCAAATGCCTCGGGGGCCTGCAAGGGGACATTATGTGAAAGCTACCATGCACATGCATTGCTTGGACCTTATGATCATGCAAAGAGGATTGGGCAGAACATGCCATGCATGTGCCTTATTTGGTTTTCTCTTTATTTTTGTTTCTTATTCTTTCCTTTTCCCCCTTCTTCTTCTTTTTAATTAGGAACAAAGCTACTGCAAAGGGCAGCCTGACTCGCTGGGGGTCGACTCCTGGAGTCGACCCCTGGGTCGGCTCCTGCCTGGGCAAAGCCCAAATAGGGAAAGGCTGGGAGGGAGTCGACTCCTGGAGTCGACTCTCCCCCAGCAGCACATAAGGTTCCGATTTTTTTTGTTTGGTTCTTTCTTCTTCTCCCATGCAGGTCCGTCAAAGCATGCAATGCATGAATTTCTTAAGGGATGATTCAGTGGGAATTTTCTTGTCATGCTGGCATGGGTATATATATATAAATATATATTGGGATTGTCATGCAAGTGTACATGGCTCTCTTCGTGGTCATGCAGGTGGTCATGCAGGTGTGCAGAATGCAAATGCCCATACACCATGTATGTAGAAAATCATGAATTTGGTGTGAGGATGTTTATCCCTTGCGCTTCTCTTCGTCATTTCCATTTTTTTTATTCTTAACCATTTTCTGAAATCATGTTAGGCATTGCATTCCTATTTTTTTTTGTGCCTGCTGCCTGTGGGCTCACAATGATCAGTGTGTTGTTTTTTTTTGTTCAGTGACCTGCGCCCGCCATTCTATAATTCGGTCCACATGTTATTGCTCTTCCTTTTTCATTTATCAACATTTGAATTGTCTGGCAAAATTTCGGCAGCACCTCCCCTAGACCCGGAGCTTTGGGGGGTTTTAATTAGGTACGCGTCCACAGAGGAACTCCGAGACGGCCCCAAAATAAGAAAGGTACTCACGGAAGCGGCAACACCAAAGGATGCGCACGGAAGCGGCAACATCCTATAACCCGAATTGGGCACGGAAATCTTGAGGACTAGCGTACAAGGGACCCCAATGACTCACGGGCTGCCATGATCTCGTTTCGGAAATGTGGACTTAAGCTATCACCGAACTATGTGGCCGTTAGTATTCACATTTTTAAAGGGGATCATCCGGGGTCCATGCTATGAGGAAGCAAGCCCCCAGAGATCCAAGGGTGACCAAAAACTTCGTAAGAGAACCCGGAGAGGAAGTCAAAGAAAATCGGGGAGCAGCCCACGGGAGCTCGAATGAGTAAAAGGATCCCGAAACATATCCATAAGGATGGATAGAACCGGGACCCTCCCTGCGGAGCACACTATGCTTCTTCCCCAAAAAAGAGTCTATAAAGCGAAGCATTATAGGTTGCTAATTCAGGAATTAACCCATATCCCTCACCCCTTTGGCATCATGACTATGAGTTAGTCAAATCCCAAAGTGGGGTTTTGAGAGGAGAAAGAAACTCTTCCTATGGAGATTTGATCACCGGTAAAAGCCAGCAAATAAATGGAAACAAACATGGCAATTAGGAGAGCAAGGAGGAGGGAAAGACACAAGCATCAAAGGGTGAACACCATGAGAATTTTAGCATGAAAAAACATCTCTCGGAGGGGAGTATCTTCTATTTCATATCGAGGGGAGCAATAATACATCAAGAGAACATCCTAAGAAGAAAAAGGAAGGAGATACACAAAGGGGGGGAGCAAGGGCCGGAGCCCCCTGCTCCCCTTTCCCTCACCTCTCTCTTCTCTCTCACTATTTTCTCTCTCTTCAGCTTCTAGAGCAGAGTTTCTTCAATAGAAATCTCCCCCCCCCCAGAAATTTCTACAGCATCTCTCTCTATTCTTCTTGCCATGAGGCTCATATATATAGGCAAAGTAGGGCCGGAGCGGTGCCTCTTCTCTTCTTCGTCTTCTTTTTTGGTTTCTTCTTTCTATTCTCTTCGCAGGTGCTGCCACATTGCTATTGCAGCTGCTGCTATTGCTTCGGCTGCTGTTGCTATCGTGGCTGAGCAGGTGGAACAGGTGCGGAGTGGGCCGGCCGCGCCCCTTCTGCCGTGCGTCCGAGCGTGCGCGAGCATGGCGGAGCCGTCCGAGGATGCAGGGGTAAGGGAGTTTCAACGAGCATTCAATGCTCACATGGGGAAGAAGAAAGCATGAGAAGGGTGACATATCGCGATGAGGGACACAGACGTGGGTGAACAGTGCCGCGATTTTCCTTCTATTTTCATTTTTTTTGAAAAATCCCTAGCATTTTATTCCTTTGCCCCCTTGCTCCCTTTTTCTATTGCATTTGGCCCATGGGCCTTCTTTCTTCTATTGCATTTGACCCATCCGAAATTGGCACATCTCATTTGGCCCCTTCATTGTTTGGCCCTTTCATACTTGGGCCCTTTTCCTTTCTTTTCTTCTCTTCTTTTCTTTTTTTTGAATGGCAACAGTGTTCATGAAATCTTTTCATGTGTTTGTAAATCGGTGCACGTATGGGGAAAAACCATGAATGACGAATGGACGGGCAATCGTGCCCGGCTCCATGCAAGACCAATGAGCTCATGCAGTGTATGACCATTTTTACGAACTCCCAATGTGTGGGCTCATCCTGTTCATGAATTATGCCAGAAGGCATTATGGAGGATTATCAAATGGATGCAATATGCCATATGAAAACAATTATGAATCGTGAGCATGCCATATGCAGACACTTATGCAGAAGTTTTTATTTTTGATATGAGAACTTTGATTGTTTTCAGTAGTTTTCTGAAATTAAGTTAATTATTTACTTTGTTTTGTGCTTGTTATGCTGAAATCAGTTCATATTGATTTCTTTGTGTTCAACAATATGTTCATGATGTACTTCAGTCCATTAGTCTTCAAATTTTCGACGAAAATCCGACAGCACCTCCCCTAGACCCGGAGCGTTGGGGGGTGTTAATTAGGTACGCGTCCACGGAGAAACTCCGAGACGGCCACAAAATAAGAAAGGTGCGCACGGAAGCGGCAACACCCAAGGATGCGCACGGTACCGGCAATATCCTAGATCCGAATTGGGCGTGAAAACCCCGAGGACTAGCCTACGTGGGGCTCCGATGACCCGCGAGCTGCCACAATCTCGATCCCGAGACGTGGTTTTAGATTATCGCCACATTACATGGCCATCAATATTCACTCTTTTAAAGGAGATCATCCAGGGACCATGCTATGGGGAAGCGGGTCCCCGGAGATCCGAGAGTGATTAAGACTTCAAAAGCTGAAGTTTATATATATAATAAATAAAAAGATCGATTTGGGATTAAATCCCATATTTCTCACCCCTTTGGCATCATGGCCATGAAATTAGTTCAAATTCCAATGCGGGGTTTTGAGAAGAAAACATGATCGTTATCATTACAAAACGAAGGCGGAGTTAAAAGGGGGGCTTCCGACAGTTGGCAACCCGAAGTCATATCCATAGACTCGGATAAACCCCGGGTCGGTGGCCATCGGGATGATAGCTACATTGTCATATGGATGACATGCTAACAGTTGGAATGGAATCAACTTGCCTACGGGAAGAACAGGAAGAAGGGAACAAGGATAATGCGTCACACACATCCGAGGGGAAAACATGAGCTCAAAGTGAAAAAGATCAGGGAGAGAGGGAGAGCAAGAGCATAAAAGAATGAGCATCGTAGGAGTTGCGGCCCAAAAATATCCCAAAGGGGAGTGTTTCTTTCATTTCATATCAGAAAAAGAGCCTAGATTACATCAGAAAGAACATGGAAAAGAAGAATACAAGGAAATAGGGGGCCGGAGCTCCCTGCTCCCGTCCCTCACCTCTCTTCTCTCCCACTCTCTCTCTCTCTTCAGCTCCGGCAGTAGAGTCTCCCCAGCAATTTCTTCAGCATCTATTCTTTTGTTCAGCTAAGGGGCCGATATTTATAGGGAAAGTAAGGAAGATGGTTTCATGTTTCTACTTTTTTTTTGTTTCTTCTTGCTTCTTTTTTGTTTCTCGTCTGTCGATACTGCTGCAGCTGTGGTAGCTTCTGCTACCGTTGATGTTGCTATCATTGCCGCTACGGTGGAGCATGGGAGAGGCGGGGCATGGCCGGGCCACTCCAACGCTACATGCGTCGCTTCGATTGTGCATGCATGGGGATGGCCACACTGTCGACGCCTTGGGAAGAGCATGCGGGCATTCAATGCTCGCAGGGAGAGGAGCAGCTTTCATTTGAGCACGAGAAATTGGCACCCAGAAGGGTGGGCTCGAATTTCATGATCACGAAATTGGCATCCAGAGGGATGCGCACGGATACTGGGACCAGGTTCAAAATTGGCGTCCATGACCCTGTCGTTAATTAATTGGCGTCTTCTAGAAGAGGCATCAATTCATCAGATTAAAAATCCAATTAAAAGATAATTAGCGTCCATTATAGAAGGCTCCAATTGAAGAATTGGCGTCTTCAAGATGGACACGAAATTTTTTTTTAATGTTCAGAAAATAGAGAATCAAGAGTAGCGTTGGTTTTAGTGTTAATTTTAGCGCGTCAACAAATGCCCCCCACCCGCAGGTGCCGCGAATGAGAGATGAGGGAGCGGGGCTTGCCGGTGTAGCCCGTTTGAAAGTGTTTATCTGCGTATCTTTTTTCTTCATCGTGATCGGGAGAGCGGGCTTCGACTGGAATTGGGAGAGCAAGCTTATGCAGAGCCAAAATCGGGAGAGTAGGCTTTAAGAGCCGAAATCGGGAGAGCAAGCCGCGAGAGCCACAATTGATAGAGTAGGCTGCGAAAGCCAAAAATATAGTAGGAGAGCAGGCTTTATAAAGCCGAAATCGGGAGAGCAAGCAGCGAGGGCTAAAATCGAGAGAGTAGGCTGCGAAAGCCAAAGATATAGTAGGAGACCATGCTTTACAAAGCCGAAATTGGGAGATCAAGCCACGAGAGCCAAAATCGGGAGAGCAGGCTGCGAGAGCAGAAATTGGGAGAGCAGGCTACGAGAGCCGAATTGGGAGAGCATGCTATGAGAGCCGAAATTGGGAGAGCAGGCCGCGAGAGCTAAAATTAGAAGAGTAGGCTTTGAGAGTCAAAATTGAGAGAGGAGGCTTTAATAGCCGAAATTGGGAGAGCAAGCTTTAAGAGCTGAAATTGGGAAAGCAAGATACAAGAGCCAATTTTGGGAGAGCAGGTCACGAGAGCCGAAATTTGGAGAGTAGGCCGCGAGAGCCGATTTTGGGAGGGTTGGCTACGAGAGCAGAAATTGGGGGAGCAGGCTTTAAGAGTCAAAATTTGGAGAGTGGGCTTTGAGATTCGAAATCGGGAAAGCAAGCTGCGAGAGCCAAGATTAGGAGAGTAGGCTTTAAGAGCCGAAGTTGAGAAAGTAGGCTATGGGAGCCAAGATTGGGAGAGTAGGCTGCGGGAGTCGAAGTTGAGAGAGTAGACTACGAGAGCCAACATTTTGGAGAGCAGGTTGTGAGAGCCAAAATTTGGAGAGTAGGCTACAAAAGCCAACATTTTGGAGAGTAGGCTGCAGGAGCCAAAATTTTGGAGAGTAGGCTGCGAGAGTCAAAATTTTAGAGAGTTTTCATTCATTCATTTTTATTGGTGTTCTTTTCATTATTGTTTTTTGTTCAGACGTGCAGGCATCCATTGACAGCAAGCACACAAAAATAGATATATAGCATAGCTCCCATTTATCGGGGAGAGGATAAGAACAGCACCCAAGACTCACAGGTAGAGTGCGTCCCATGAAGCACCACTAAAGGAGATGTGCGTTCGTCAAGAGGATATCGCATAGCCTATGCGTATAGTTTAAATCATAATCTACACCCGAGGTAGTTGTTTCGTGGTGTGAAAGTGCAGGTATATGAGCAGTGAACCTTAAACATAGGGATATACGGACGTTCTAAGTAACACTAAAGGATTACTTTACCACCTGCATACACAATTCGAGTTCTCGACTTTCGGTAGCTTCACACAGCTCCCTTGTTTATTTAGAATCTGGACTTCACCGTTCGGCGCGAGTTTCCTCATGTGTCTCAATGGAGATTCCCGGCTATTAGGATTCATCCTTATTGCAAGTTTATTACGAAATTTGCTTCACCGTTTTCGTGCGAGTCTCCTCATTTATTTCAGTGGGGATTCCCGACTACTTGGATTCATATTTCACTTTTTCATCAATCATTTTTTTAATCATTTTTTGAAGGGGGCAGGCAGCTTTTTCCTCACGATTGCCTTTCATGCGAGTGTAAGCATTCAAGCATCCATAGAGTGTTGGAAGAAATTCTGAAATCCTTATGGTTAAAAATCATTGATCATATTGTGTACGGAGTGTGGGAGTTTTGCCTCGGGTGTATTTTGTGAGTTAGGCTAATAACATAGCTATGACTCTTCCCCTTGACGCATGTGCCCATCAAAAATTAGTTTTCCCCCTTAGAATATGCCGGGGCGCATATGTATACTTGGAACCGGGGTAGCATTATTTAGCAAGGAAGTATGGTCCTAGGAAATTCAAAGGAAGGGTGTTAAATATGTAATAGACAAGCATGCAAGCAGGGCAATCAAGCATTCAAGATCCATAGCACTCCAGAGAGCTTCCTTTTTTTTGTATTTACATATATTGTTATCATATATGTATACTATATCTATATATTATTTGAGGGTATGAGATCAATGTAGAAGCAAGGGAGAAAGAGCTTTGTGAATTGAGGTGAACCCTGTAGGGGCCGAGAGTAGGATAGCAGATTTTGACGAAAAGTCTAAGTGGAGAGCAAGAGGGCAGGCTTCGGACGAAGTCTAGGCCTAAATTGAAAGAGCAGGCTTTGATCGAAGGTCTAAGCCAAAATCAGGAGAGCAACTGTATAAACCAAAGGATAGCAGGAGAGCGGGTTGTAAAAGTCAAATGATATCGAGAAAGTGGGCCGTACAACCCAAAGATAGTAGGAGAGCGGGCTGTAAAACCCAAAGGATAGCAGGAGAGCCGGCTGTAAGAGCAGAAGGACAGCAAGAAAGCAGGTTGTAAAATCCAAAGGATAGTGAGAAAGCATGTTGTAAAACCCAAAGGGTAGCGAGAAAGCAGGTTGTAAAAGTCAAAGGATAGCGGGAAAGCAGGCTGTGAAAGCCGAATGATAGCTGGAAAGCAGGCTGTGTAAGCCTTAGGATAGCTGGGAAGCAGACTATGTAAGCCCGAGGATAGTTAGAGAGCAGGCTATGTAAGTCCAAGGATAGCTGGAGAGCAGGCTGTGTAAGCCCAAGGATAGCGGGAAAGCAGGCTGTGTAAGCCGAAGGATAGCGAGAGAGTAGGCTGTGTAAGCCCAAAGGATAACGAGAGAGGGGCCGGGTTAGACGAAAGGTCGTGAGGCCGCGCCACTTGGCTTAGACGATTTGTCGTGATGCCAAGGGCAAAATAATTCTCGGCTTACACACAAGGTCATGACACCGAACAACTTAACAGCTTTAGATATGGTTAATGTCACGCCCTGAGATATAAGTACAGCGGAAGATATTCGGGAACGTGAACTGTCGGCTAGTACGCCGCAAGCGAGTAATATATTCAGAGTGCTAACACATCCACATATAAGTATGAATGCACAATAATTGAACAAAACCTTTACTTTTATTGAATAATAATCAAAAGTACATAATGTTGACTCTTGACTCTTTGACTAACTAGACTCAATAAACTGCAAATTACATAATGACTCTTGACTATCACTAATGACAATCTAAGGCTTCGCTCCTTTCTTATTCGCTCTCGGATCCATCACTTGAACAATCCGAATCCGACCCGCTAGAATATCCTGAAAAGATTGGAAAAGAAGTAGGGAATGAGCACACTTGCCCAATAGGTATCTTTGTATTAACATGAAGATAATGTTTAAGTAATTAACATTTTAGCTCAAGAAAACAAGAAAAAAGGAATGCGGTAAATCATACGAATAAAACCAAAGTAACATTGATAACAAGATATAGATCATAGAGATACGAAGGTTTATGTAAAATGAGAGCAAGATTGAGAACGAGTATAACATGAACGTAACTTGGCCTTTCATGAACGAGAATGCACTTTTTATAACCATAAAGGCTATGCACTAGAAAGTCATGCAACAAGAATGTACTAGCAAGTATGTAAATTTCACAAGATTGCCTCGTGGTTTTCACCCGTTTATAAAAAAAGTACACCTAGCGTAATGCGACGCCAGTAAGCATCATACCTCATGGTTTATAGTACGTTTCCGACTATCTGTCGAGAGGGCTAGCGTTCTTGCATCTTCAAGTTATAAATCAAGCTACTTCCATGAGAAATATCAATAAAGTAGGCCAATAATGTACAAGTTCAAACTATAGTTTCATGATAATAAATATCAAGGTAAGAACGTACAAAAATTGGAATCATGAGGTCAAGGATGATTTAATGACAAGGTCATGCTATGGAAGAAATCCGGTAGCATAACAGCGTATTTCTTAACTTTTATAATTCATTAATAACTTATTGAACAAGGTGTTAGGTTCTAGATTATCAATAGACCATCTAGGAGCATAGAAAAATCAACTCTTGGGTCAAACCCCGGGTTAATCAATACTTAGACATAAAACGGTCATATCGGGGCCGTTTATTTAAGAGGTGGTCATGCCAGGACCGTTTCTATGAAGAGGCGGTCATGCCAGGACCGTTTCTATGATAGAGTCGACACCAAAGAGAGAAGGGTCAACGCAGGGGTAAAATCTGGACAGACGCGGTCATTCCAGAACCGCTACTAGACAGTAGCGGTCGCCTGAGAACCGCTCTTATCCTGGCTGCAGAAAATATCGATAAGTTTGAGTGCTCTCTAGATCAATGGGTTTTGAGGGTACAACCAGCTCAGCGTCCTAGTGGGAATCTCAGGCACGCGGAGACTTACGGAGGCCTTGAAACAAGATCACCTAGTCCCATGGAAGGAATATCCAACGGAGAGGATCCCAAGTCCAAGATTGTGTTCCTATAAAGTGCAAAGTGTAACTAATAGCCACGCACCGGAGTACGCACTATATACTTATGTGAGACTCAAGGTGAGAGTGGATCGTGTAAAACAGCGATCAAAACATGAATACAACAAGTCTCATAATCTATGTGAAAATTCAATTTAATACAAACTATATGATTTTGGCATGAAAGTAACATACGTTTAAAATAGGTCTAAAACATATTAAGGACATGAAATCTATCATGATGGATGAACAATATAACCAAGTTCATAAATGTAAAGTCATAACTAGGAATAGAGCCTGATTAACTAGGCTTAACATATATAAAATAGGCAATCTGTAATCTATTTGGAGTTAACAGAGTGCATGAAACTGAAATATAGTAGCAGACTTATGAGGACCGTTTCTATCCATACACGGTCAGTCGAGGACCGCTTCTGTACAGTAGTGGTTACTGGTAGACCGTTTCTAGTCTTATAACAGAAAGAGGGTCTTTAGGTCATGCAAGGCCTAACTTAAAGAAACAAAAGGCATGTAAACGTGCTAGATAGGAAGATAAACAAGCTACAACGACATAAAGTCATGGAGATGCATAGGTTTTCATGAATTAAACCAAGATTATCTTTTTTATTATTAAGGGTAGGAATCATGCATGCAGAAATAACCTAGATGTGCAGTAGTATTAAAACATGAAATACGACTAGTAGAAAGCATGAAACTACATGAAACCAGAGGGCTTTTGTTCCTAACACGTTAATTTAGCATTTTCATGAGATAAACTACCTTGGTAACAAGGTTTAAACTTCGAATTTTGGACTGGAAGGATGCCCTAGTTTCTGTACATTCTGTGCTAAATCAGCAACTTCCCGTCCCTCGTTTTTCTTAACCACTTGACCAAAATCCATGAAATTTGGAGGGTAGGTAGAAGAGACGAAGGGGAACAAAAAGTTCTAAATAGTTGACTTGAAATTATCTCGTTTAGGGTTTCTAATCTCCTCTTCTTCTCTGGACGGACGCACTGCTTCCTGCGCAGACTGCACCGAAACAGTAACTTCTGGGGCTTCTAACTTCTTGGATACTTGATCTCCTACCATGAAATTCAGAGGGATGTTAATTAATACTAAAAGAAAGATTATGTTCTAAATAACCAACCTGAAATAATCCCTCCTTACCTTCGAAGTACGCGAGCCAAAATAAGGGTTCGCATAGGTCGAACCTGAGGCTTATTTATAGGGTTTGCTAGGGTTTGATCGAGTTGGGAGTCCTATTTAGGGTAAGATCGATCCCCAAGAGTCCTAGATAGGTTTTCATGCCAGATAGCATCAAACCATAGGGATTGGGATGAGAAAAATCCCATTTTTCATGCTTCCACAACTTGTGATCACGGAACATAGTAGCGGTCGTCTCGAGACCGCTATTGTGAGAAGGCGATCTCGCGATAGACCGCGTTTAGGCGGTTAAATCTGAAAATTTTGGATTTTCTTAGTTATCTTCCACTTATCCCATTAAATGGCCTACTTATCAAATTTTAATTCCAAAAATTGCCCTAATTACGTCTCTAGTAATGGGCTTGGGCCAAAAGTCATTGAATTGGGTTTGTGGGCCTAAATTGAGTGGGCCAAACCCTTTAGTTACTATTGGGCCTTTATATTGATTTAATTAATCCTTAAAGCACTTTAGTAGCCCATTAAGCCTTTTTTAAATGCTTAATAATCATATTTAATCTCAAAAAATTCTTTGAAAATTCTGAGGCGTTACACCCTCCTCCACTTAAAAAGAATTTGGTCCCCAAATTCAATATATGTGATCTTTAAGGAGAGTGCACTTACATTTAAATATCTCCGAAAATCTTTTACGCATAGCTTCTTCCGTTTCCCATGTGGCCTCGTGTAGCCAAGATATGCTCCATTGGACTTTGACCATGGGAATAGTTATATTCCGAAGTTGACATACTTCTTGTTCAATTATTTTGAATGACTTTTGCTCGTATGTCAAATCCCTTTCAATTTCCAAGTTGTCATAGCTTATAGCGTGGAATGGATCAGGGACGTACCTTTTGATCATTGAGACATGAAATATATCGTGGACTCTATGATGCGGGACGGACTGAGGAGACGACGCTATATGAGACGGACACGACTCGACCAGCAATGACACGACTACTAGAGCGACCTTGGCTCGACACTAAGAGCTCCTATGGGCTACACATCGCTAATAGAAGTGCAAACTCACTCGTCGTCCCAAGCGAGGGAAAGCGTGGATCGTGCGCGGTTAAGGAACCGGCATAGTTCAAGGTAGTCTGACTTAACTTCCGGACTCGGATCGAGTCGCAGGACGGGTCACTCTCACACTCACAGCGGCGACATGAACACACGGGCTAGGAACCTACACTCTCGCAGCGGCATAAGACCATATACTAGCTAAGTAAAGTAACGTCGAGAAGTTTAGACCGTTACCTCCACGCACCCGGCGTGGCAAAGACAACCCCGGCCGATTTACGGACTCCCGGTTAAACAATTTTACAGCGGTACAAATATTTGACCCACTCCACGCAGGGAGGTAATAGGTCACATCTGGGGTCCGGGAATCACGCGAATCGGGTTGACGGGCGGCATCTTGATGTCGCCCGGCGGTGCTGAACTCCGCGTTTTAGTGATGTCCGGACGGCGCAATCTACGGGTCTGTGGGGCCCACGGATGGCGCTGTCCTCCCGGCCTGATGGTGTGGGGCCCGCTGTGATGGGGACCCCTGGTGGCGCACCTCCCTGGACGACGGTCGGCTGGAAACTCCGATTGGTGGCCGATCAGCTCCGATCTCCACGTTATGAAGTGGCTGCCCACGTATTCTGATTTCTATTTTCCGGCGCGCGCTCCGGCGAGATCGGCCGCTGAGACCGATCCCGATGTTGGATCGGGGCACAGGAGCTATCGTTGGAAAGCTCTCTTGAAATCCTTCAATATAGGCCTAGAAAGAGGACCTGGATCTGCTCGGATCTGGATGTTGTTGAATTTTAAAGCTTCTGTTGTACAGTACTGGAACTCTCAGATCTGCAAGTGAGTTGTCTGAGAACTGCCGTTCACCGTGAGGTAGACGTCCGATTCAGCTCCTGAGCTCTTCACCAAAGTTGTAGGGATTTGAACAAGGAAAACGGAAATAATTTTTGTGGAAGGATTGGTGGAGGCTATGATTTGATTTTAACACTGGCGGGTGGTCGGATCTGGAAACTGGCAGACAATATTGTAGATAGATCAGAACACGAATTTTGAAAAATATGAGATGGCCTCACGAAATTCCAAGAAAACGTGGGGACGATGGGGTTGGTGGGTGGAACTCCCAGTAAAATTGGGAGCTCTTGCAAAAATCAAAATATGAGTCGAAGATGGGAAACTCAGGAAAGATGGAAATCAGATCTGAAACTGGCAGAACTGAAATTGAAAGTTGGACGAAAATGGAAAATTAGAAAAAGTGAACTAGAAGGCCAACCAAATTTTTTGTGGTGTGGTTGACATCCCTAGAACATTCCCTCCAAATTTGGTGCCCTGAAGATCACGGGGGAGAGCTGCAAAATTCGGACAAGCTGCTGCTGCACTGCGCGGATAGAATACCGATGAGAACCGTGGCGGTGCGAGGGCGGCACGATGGCGGCGGCGGCGATCACCGGAACGATAAGGGAGGCGTCACACCTCAGAATGGAAACTGTCACAGCTGCAAGGGGGAGAGGGAAGAGAGAGGAAGGGGGCGGCCAAGGCCTTGCTCCAACAATTTCTTTGATTCAAATGGCATTAATTCCTCCAAAATGGGAAAATACAAGTTTTATATGATACATATCAAACCTATTATCCACCATTGGATCTAGGGATGGGGAAGGGATGGCCTAGATTAAGTGTGACCAACACACACAAAAAAGAAATAAAAATTCAAGGGGGGGGGGGGCTATTGACCAAGGGGACTTGGTAGGTGGGGTGGGGTGGGAAATGTTGACAATTTTGGTCCATTGTCACCCATGTGGACAATTGACTAGTCCAAGGCTTCTAGATGCCACCTAGAAGGTTGACCAGCCCCACAAGGATGACATGGACCAATGGGAGGGGGTCTGGGGGCCCATGGGACCCGGGAGTCCCATTTTGCAAATAAACCCCTCTTACAATCAAAATTACAAACCGAATAAAATGAAGCAAACACATATTACACACAAATAAAGTCTAAACAAATATGATAAATGTTGAGACTCAAGGGGGAGTCTCCAGGCTGTCTCCGAGCCAGATGGACGCTGAAGTGGCTCGAGTCATGCTCCGCGTGCGGTACCGGTGGCTCGGCGTAACTGCTCAGGTGTCTGCACCAATTCTCCCTAGGCGGGAGAAACTCGACCCTGTCGAGTAAGGGTCTGCATCGCTCCGGTATCGCTCCAGAAGGTCTGGATCAATCCGCTGCAACTCTCCATGCGTGATCCATGTGTCCTCCGTAGCGAGCCATCCTCTCCATCGCACTAGGTAGCGCGGGTAGGATCCACTCCTGGTAACTGTCACCTGCTCATCCAGTATATGATCTATATGCTCACGCTGCCATGAGAAAGGGGCTGGAGGTGGACACTCAGGTGTGGGATCACTCTCAAGGGGAGGAGATGGCTCGAAAGGCTCACTAGGGATCACCGCTGGGTCCCTATATGCAACTAGATCCGAAATATTAAAAGTAGAGCTTATACCGTATTTCTCGGGCAGGTCCACAACATACGCATTGGATCCAATGCGTTTCAACACTCTAAATGGACCGGCTCCGCGAGCTTGCAACTTCTTAACGATTCCAGAGGGAAACCGTTCAGGTCTTACCCTAATCATGACATATTCACCCTCTTGGAACTCTCGGTGGTGTCGGTGAGCATCGGCTAGCTCTTTGTAACGTGCATTGCTGGACTCAATGTGATGACGGATGTCGTCATGCAGACTCCTAACATGCCTAGCAAACGACTCGGCCGACTCCGACACACGTGCATGTATAGGCATGGGGACAAGATCCACTGGCTTCTTAGGCCTACGTCCTGTGACAATCTCGAATGGACTCATGCCAGTAGACCTATTCACCGAATCATTATATGCAAACTCTGCCATGGGTAGGATGAGATCTCAATCCCCAATGCGGTCCCTAACAAGACACCTCAAAAGATCACCCAGACTCCTATTGACCACCTCGGTCTGACCATCTGTCTGGGGATGATATGCAGTGGAAAACTTGAGGTGAGTACCCATCATATGCCATAGTGTCTTCCAAAAATAGGAGGTGAATCTCACATCACGGTCAGACACTATAGTGCGAGGCAACCCGAACTTGCACACCACATGCGTAAGGAAAAGGCGGGCTACCCTCGAAGCATCCGAAGTCTTCGAGCAAGGAATGAAAAGGGCCATTTTTGAGAAACAGTCAACCACCACATAGATTGAATCATGCTTCCTGGAGGTACGTGGCAATCCCAAAACAAAGTCCATGCTAACATCCTGCCACGGGGCATCAGGCACGGCAAGAGGCGTATAAAGGCCCGAGCTTTGCTTCTTCATCTTGGCCGTAGCACATGTACGGCACTGAGCCACGATGTGAGCCACATCGCGCTTCAGGCTCGGCCAGTAAAATCTATGCTCAACTGCCTCGATAGTCTTGTTCCGACCAAAGTGGCCAGCTAGACCTCCTGCATGTAGTTCCCAGACTAAAAAGTCTCGAACCGAAGTTCGGGGAACACAAAGTCTACCTCCACGAAAGAGGTAACCATCCTGGAGCACATAGTCATCAAGATCTCTTGAGGGTCCGGCCTGGAGAGTGGTATAAATCTGACCAAAGTCAGGACAGTCAACATAGGCCTCTCTCATCTTCTCTAGCCCTATGACCTCGGCACTCATGGTGGTAAGCAAGCACGCTCGCCGACTCAAGACATCGGCCACCTTGTTTTCCACTCTAGCCTTATGTTTAAGCACAAAGGTGAACTGCTGGAGATACTCGACCCAACGACTGTGACGTGAGTTAAGCTTCTTTTGGGAATGGAGGTACCTCAATGCCTCATGATCGGAGTATAGAACAAACTCCTGATGTAAAAGATAGTGCCTCCAATGCCTAAGAGCCTGATAAACTGCGTAAAATTCCTTATCATATGTGGAGTATCGCAGTTTCGCGTCATTCAGCTTCTCGCTGAAATATGCGACCAGGTGGGCCTCCTGACTCAACACACCTCCTATCCCAACACCCGACGCATCACAAGAGACCTCAAACACCTTCGAGAAATCAGGCAATCGAAGGATAGGTGTCTGGGTCATGCGCTCCTTGATGTCCTTGAAGGCGGCAGCAGCGGCCTTCGTCCATACAAAGGTGCCCTTCCGGATACAATCCGTGATCGGGGCGGTGACGGAGCTAAATCCGCGGATGAAGCGACGATAAAACGTCGTAAGGCCATGAAAGCTGCGGACATCATGAACCGTACGGGGTTCCGGTCACTCAACAATGGCCCGGACCTTCTCCGGATCGGCGGAGACCCCAGTACTAGACACAATAAAACCCAAGAAGGTAAGCTGAGGTGTCATGAAGGCACACTTCTGTGGGTTCGCAAACAACTGCTCTCGCCGAAGAAGTAGACAGACCTGCCGAAGGTGGTCTAAGTGGTCCCCCGTGGTGCGACTATAGATAACGATATCATCAAAATACACAACCACAAAGACTCCAATGAACGGTCGGAGGACCTGAGTCATGAGTCGCATGAAGGTGCTAGGGGCATTGGTCAACCCAAAAGGCTTGACCAACCACTCATATAGATCGTCCTTGGTCTTGAAAGCGGTCTTCCACTCATCACCTGGCCTAATCCTCACCTGATGGTAACTTAAGATAAATCTTTGAGAAGATAGTGGCACCAGCCATCATGTCTAGCATGTCATCCAGGCTGGGAATAGGGAACCTGTACTTCACGGTGATTTTGTTGATGGCACGGCTATCAATGCACATTCTCCACGTGCCATCCTTCTTCGGGGCGAGTAAAGCAGGAATAGCACATGGACTCATGCTGTCCCGAACAGACCCTCTCTGCATCAACTCATCGACCTGCCGTTTAAGCTCGGCATGCTCCGTGGGACTCATGCGATAATGTGAAAGATTGGGCAATGAGGAGCCCGGGATAAGGTCGATGGCATGCTGAATATCCCACATTGGTGGGAGTCCCTCGGTAAGCCCATCGGGAAAGATATCAGCAAACTCCTGTAGAATAGGAATGACCTCGGGTGGGAGTTCACCCTCGGAGTCTCTCTCTACCTCTCGGACCACAATGGCAAACACAGGGCAGCCCCGACTAGCCTCCCGCTCCATCTCCTGGGAGCTAATCAACATCAATCTCCTCGTCGAGGGCTCGCCTGGGCCAGATGTAACGGTCATAGCCCGAGCTGGGGGCGGGGTACTGGGCCCCGAGAGGGAAGGCTCCAGAGCACTAGGGCCAGTACGACCCCTGACTGACGGGCTCTTGGGCCGATGGGGTTCGAGAGTAATCCGTTGGCCCTCATGGTCGAAGGTACAGGTGTTCGACCGGCCATGGAGTGTGGCATCCCGATCAAATAACCACGGCCTACCCAAAATAATGTTGCCCACCTCCATGGGTAGGATATCACACCAAACCTCGTCACGGTAGGCATAGAACTGCAGTGGGACCAAGCACCGCAGCCTGATCGGAATGGAAGTGGAATCCACCCATGATACACGATAGGGGCTAGGGTGATCCACGGGTGTAAGACCAAGACGGGAGACAGCACCCATGGAGATTGCATTGATGCAACTCCCGCTATCGATGATCACTTTACATGCATGCTTGCCCAGCCTACAGAAGGTATGAAAAATAGTGGTCCGACTCCTGTCATCACTGGCCTGTGGCTGGGTGAGAATACACCTGACGACCCCCACGTGGGTATCATCGGGATGCGAGGCCTCCTGGTCGTCACCTTCGATCTCATAGTATTCATCAGCTAGCTCCTGATCGGCCACATAGGTGACTAACTCGAGACCCGCACGGGTGGTATCCTTGGCCTATGTGTCCCCAATGATAAGAGATGGGCGGGTGGGACACTAGTTGGCGAAATGGCCAAACCCATTGCAGCAAAAACACTGCTGCCGTGATCCACTAGGCTCCCCAATCATAGGTCCTTTACCTTTATCCTCTAGATGAATAGGAGGTGTAGGCAACAAAGGGCATACAGGAGGTGCGGGGGCCGGTGGATGGGCTATGGGTGGAGCCGTAAGATGCTGGGGATGAGGAAGGTCCCTCGGGGGTGGAGGGCGAGGCCTATGAGCAAAGGGCTCGGGACGAGCGGGCTCCTGAGGTTGAGCCATGGGGGCCCTCGGATACGTGCCAGATGAGCCACGTGGCTCGACACTACGAAGGGGAAAGGAGCCCAACCGATGGGGTGAATCGAACTCGGCCTTGAATTGCTCCAATTCGAGAGCTATCTAATATGCCTACTCCAAAGTGGTTGCATTGCGGCAGAAGAGTTCATATTGATA
Source organism: Amorphophallus konjac (assembly GCA_022559845.1). Classification (NCBI taxonomy): domain Eukaryota; kingdom Viridiplantae; phylum Streptophyta; class Magnoliopsida; order Alismatales; family Araceae; genus Amorphophallus; species Amorphophallus konjac. Next base: position 76,707,269 of record CM040123.1, on the reverse strand, counting down.
ATTGGGCCGCAAACCTCTTTGAAAGCGGGATATAGTCATGGTGCTCTCCTCCATGACTCCACACCGTAGGTAATACTCATCGAACTCGGCGGTGTACTTGGTCACAGATCGGTTCCCTTGGGAGATGCTTTGCCATTTGTCTATGAGATGTTGGCGATATGAGGCAGGAAGGTATTTCTCCCTCAACTTGGTTTTCATATCATCCCAAGTACCGATTTGGGGTTGACGTCGCTGGTTGAGCAGGCTCTCCACATTGGTCCAATAAGTTTGGGCCTGCCCTTGCAGCTTCATCTTTGCGTATCGGACTCTTCGGTGGTCCGTCATCTCAAACCACTCGAAGTACCGGTCCATGTCGGCCTCCCAATCTAAATACACCATAGGGTCCAAGGACCCGCTAAAAGTGGGAGGGTCCGCACGCACGCCCCTAAGAATGTGGTCGTCATCCTCGTCATCACGATTCCGTCGTTGATTACGACGACCGTTACGCCCTTGATCATTATCAAATGCATAATCATCCACCACATGCACCTGTTGTACCCCAACATTCTCCGCCTGAGCCCTTGGTGCAGCAGGTTGCTGAACCGGCTCTTGTTGGCCGTTCGTCGGTGCGGGTTGCACCGCTACTGGGCCCCTCTCAAGGACGGCAATTCTCCCAACTAGGCCCTGGATGGACTGATCTGAATTCTCGGCCCGATCCTCGAGGACTTTCATCCGCCCTACTGGACGCGTTCCTATGCCATCCATGCGCGTACTAAGACCATCCATACGCGTGTCAAGACGTTCCATAATGGCTCGGAACATCTCGGCCATCAAGGACTCATCGGAGCTACGGGCCCGGGAATCCGCCATAGGTGGTGGTGGCGAGTATTGGGTACCTCGACGGGTGGGCATGCAACTGACACATGACCTAGAAGACACCGACTAATGCAAAAAGACGCACTTAGACCTAACCAATATCCGGTACGTGGTGGAGTTAATCGATCCGAAGATCACTCCCGCAAGTGTGCGACCTCCCGATAGGCGTAGCCTAACGTTCGGACAACACCTTTTAAGATACCGAATTATCGGGATGAAATGTAATTTTAAAACACCTTTTTTTGTTTTAAAAATAATGATGATCCTAGACTCGACTTAGACCATGATGCATGCAAGACTTATGCAAGACTACCCTAGACTCGACTCGCTCTGATACCAAACTGATGCGGGACGGACTGAGGAGACGACGCTATATGAGACGGACACGACTCGACCAGCAATGACACGACTACTAGAGCAACCTCGGCTCGACACTAAGAGCTCCTATGGGCTACACATCGCTAATAGAAGTACAGACTCACTCGTCGTCCCAAGCGAGGGAAAGCGTGGATCGTGCGCGGTTAAGGAACCGGCAGAGTTCAAGGTAGTCTGACTCAACTTCCGGACTCGGATCGAGTCCCGGGACGGGTCACTCTCACACTCACAGCGGCGACATGAATACACGGGCTAGGAACCTACACTCTCGTAGCGGCATAAGACCATATACTAGCTAAGCAAAGTAACGCCGAGAAGTTTAGACCGTTACCTCCACGCACCCGGCGTGGCGAAGACAACCCCGGCTGATTTACGGACTCCCGGTTAAACAATTTTACAACGGTACAAATATTTGACCCACTCCATGTAGAGAGGTAATAGGTCACATATGGGGTCCGGGAATCACGCGAATCGGGTTGACGGGTAGCATCTTGATGTCGGCCGGCGGTGCCAAACTCCGCGTTTTCGTGCTGTCCGGACGGCGCGATCTACGGGTCCGTGGGGCCCACGGATGGCGCTGTCCTCCCGACCTGCTGGGGTGGGGCCCGCTATGATGGGGACCCCTGGTGGCGCGCCTCCCTGGACGACGGTCGGCCGGAAACTCCGATCGGTGGCCGATCAGCTCCGATCTCCACGTTGTGAAGTAGCTGCCCACAGATTCTGATTTCTATTTTCCGGCGCGCGCTCCGGCGAGATCGGCCGCTGAGACCAATCCCGATGTCGGATCAGGGCACAGGAGCTATCGTTGGAAAGCTCTCTTGAAATCCTTCAATATAGGCCCAGAAAGAGGACCTGGATCTATGCGGATCTGGATGTTGTTGAATTTTGAAGCTTCTGTTGTACAGTACCCGAACTCTCAGATCTGCAGGTGAGTTGTCTGAGAACTACCATTGACCATGAGGTAGACGTCCGATTCAGCTCCTGAGCTCTTCACCAAAGTTGTAGGGATTTGAACAAGGAAAATGGAAATAATTTTTGTGGAAGGATTGGTGGAGGCTATGATTTGTTATGATTTTAACACTGGCGGGTGGTCGGATCTGGAAACTGGCAGACAGTACTGTAGATGGATCATAAAATGAATTTTGAAAAATATGAGATGGCCTCACGAAATTCCAAGAAAACTTGGGGACAATGGGGTTGGTGGGTAGAACTCCCAGTAAAATTGGGAGCTCTTGCAAAAATCAAAATATGGGTCAAAGATGGGAAACTCAAGAAAGATGGAAATCAGATCTGAAACTGTCAGAACTGAAATTGAAAGTTGAACGAAAATGGAAAATTAGAAAAAAATGAACTAGAAGGCCAACGGAATTTTCTGTGGTGTGGTTGACATCCCTAGAACATTCCCTCCAAATTTGGTGCCCTGAAGATCACGGAAGAGAGCTGCAAATTTCGGACAAGCTGCTGCTACACTGCACGGACAGAATACCGATGAGAACCGTGGCGGTGCGAGGGCGGCACGATGGCGGCGGCGGCGATCACCGGAACGATAAGGGAGGCGTCACACCTCAGAATGGCAACCGTCGCAGCTGCAAGGGGGAGAGGGAGGAGAGAGGAAGGGGGCGGCCAAGGCCTTGGTCCAACTATTTCTTTGATTCAAATGGCATTAATTCCTCCAAAATGGGAAAATACAAGTTTTATATGATACATATCAAACCCATTATCTACCATTGGATCTAGGGATGGGGAAGGGATGGCCTATATTAAGTGTTACCAACACACACAAAAAAGAAATAAAAATTCAAGGGGGGGGCCTATTGACCAAGGGGACTTGGTAGGTGGGGTGGGGTGGGAAATGTTGACAATTTTGGTCCATTGTCCCCCATGTGGACAATTGACTAGTCCAAGGCTTCTAGATGCCACCTAGGAGGTTGGCCAGCACCACAAGGATGACATGGACCAATGGGAGGGGGTCTGGGGGCCCATGGGACCCGGGAGTCCCATTTTGTAAATAAACCCCTCTTACAATCAAAATTACAAACCGAATAAAATGAAGCAAACACACATTACACACAAATAAAGTCTAAACAAATATGATAAATGTCGAGACTCAAGGGGGAGTCTCCAGGCTGTCTCCGAGCCAGATGGACGCTGAAGTGGCTCGAGTCGTGCTCCGCGTGCGGTACCGGTGGCTCGGCGTAACTGCTCGGGTGTCCACACCACTCTAGCTAATTGTGGGGGCAAGGCAATCCATTATGCGACCTCACCAACCCTTTCAAGAATTTCAAAGGGGCCGATGAATCTTGGAGTGAGCTTGCCTTTAATGCCGAACCTTCGAATACCTTGACCCGGAGAAACCTTGAGAAACACATGGTCTCCTACTTAGAATTCCAGATCACGCCTTCGATTATCAGCATATGATTTATGTAATGCCCTGGATTTTTCGGATCCTTGTTCATGGGTCCCGAATCTGGTTTCTCGGAGTGTTCGACTCCGTTGTGTCCAAAATTTCGTTGCGGAAATCTTTCGTGTTCGGATCGGCGCGATCCGGAGTTGTTTCGGAGGCCCGGAGGCATTCCGCGACTTTTCCGCGTGTGTTTTCCGATTCCCGGTGTGTGTTTCGATAATTCCTTCGGAACCTCGTTGCCGGTGAACCGGGCCGTTCACCAGGGCGCGAGTGGTATCGTTGCGATCGGTGCGTTCCGAGGATCACGGAAACGTGGTTTTCTATTTTTCGGTATTTTTGGAGAATTTTCGGATTTTCTATATATAACCTCCTTTTCTCTTTCTCCCCTCTCATTTCTCTCTTCTCTCCCTCTCTCTTCTCACGCTCTCTCCTCTCTCCCTCTCTCTCCGGCGGCCGACGGGGTGGAGTGTGGGCGAGGCGGGGATGGTGCGGGCGAGGCACGGGCGAGGATGGATGAGGATCGAGGTGGTGGAGGCGTGGTGAAGCTCGGCCGTGGGTTCGTGGAACGGCGAGGCTTCAACGGCATTTTCTTCGTGGATCGGCATCCACGACGCGTCGTTTCTTCGGTGGAGGTAGGGAGATGGACCCTCAACCCGCGTACTTCATTTCCTGCGAGTTTTGTAGGCCGTGGTGAGCCGAGCGGGCTAAACGGCGCGATTTGGGAAAAATGCATGTTTTTGGGGTGTGAGCCGGATCTCTCGTTTTAGCGTGTTTCTGGGTGATCCAGGGGTTTAGATGCATGCCTAGGGGCTTGGGGATGGTTTCCCCTTTTGTTTCTCCTTCACCTGGGGGTGGACGGGGCGTGGAATGGTTTTTCCCGTGATTTTTCCACCATTTTCAGGCGCAGACTGAGAACGTGCTAGTCTCGGCTAGCGCGTTCTTGAGGGTCGCGCCGCCCCGACGGGGCGCGTTCATCGGGGAAGATGAACAGTTTGGCAGTTCCAGTCGCACTATAGGGTTATGGCGCGTTCTGGATTGTCACGCTATAGGATCATAGCACGACCTGGCCTGGTCGCGCTATGGACCTATAGCGCGTTCATTACTGTCGCGATATAGGATCCTAGCGCATTCTGCTTGAACGCGCTATGGACATATAGCGCGTTCTTGAAGGTGACCAGCCGGGCTACCCGGGACGGGCGGTCTGCGGCTGATCGTGCTCCCCTTGGGCCGTGTGTGTCCCGGACACCCCGTGGAGTTCTGTGACCGTGTCTTTGGGTGTCCGGAGGTCCGTTTACTTCGATTAGTGTCCCCGTGAGTTTAAGGGTCTGGGTGACCTTCTAGCGTTCCGATTGTGTTGTGTTGGTCTCCGGTCGACCCGGTTGTGACCCAGTGGTCGATCTTTGGCCTCGTGAGTGTCCCGGACACCCCGTGGGTTTCGTTACCATGTTTTGGGGTGTCTGGAAGTACCGTGTTACCTCGATAAGCGTGCCCGTGGTCTTTACAGGTCCGGGTGACCCCAGGTGTTCCGGGCTTCCGTGTTCTTGCTAGATCGAGTCACCGTGTATCGGTGTGAGTGTGGTGAGGTTTCCCCCGCAGGTCGTTGCTTCTCTGGAAGGTGGCTTCCGAGTGGGCCAAGCGTGTGGCCTTGGACGGTGAGTCCAGTCTCCCAGCCTGGGGCTGGAGGTTTCTTAAGTCCCTCCCCGAGGGATGGGTCTTGGCGGTTGTGAACTACCTCGTGAGTTATCGCATTGTAGTTTTAGACCTAGGATTAGGCCAGATTGACGGCTTAGTGCCGTTGTGTACAACGGTCTTGACCCCGAGTCTTGTGACTCAAAGGCCGTTGAGTTAGTGGGTCTAGTGGACCATCTAGAGTCTGGTGGCGTCGTGCCACCTGTTACTCCGTGTTACTCGCAATGGGTGCATGCGTGGTTTTCTGTGTCCACGTTCTGTGACACGTCCACTAGTCGTAGCCTTCTTATGGCACGCGTGTGCTGACCCACCTTGGAGTGGTGGAGCGGCTGACCCGAGAAAGACGGTGAGTAGACTGGTTACCGTAGGGCCCCCACGTACAGTCGAGTCCGGGCTTTGACGGCGCCGGGCGTATGGTCTGAGTGTGCACACGAGGTTGGGGGCGTCGGACGGCGCCGGCAGGCGTGACCCCAACTAGTCCTTGTTCTGTGGTACTGGTTACTGAGTGTGTCTGAGTCTCACGCTTGGGGCGTCGTAGCTAGACACTTGTGATGCGGAGTAAGGCGTCAGGGGACGCATCCGGTCGTTCTTCTAGTGGGTGGTGCTTCTGTCACGTGACGTGAGTTGTCGTGTACCGGGTTCTGTTTCCGTCCGCGAGACGGGACTTCGTGAGTGGTTTCGGGAGTGTTCTGGAGTCGAGGTTTGGGGTTTCCGGTGAGTGTCACCGAGGGCCTTTCCCAGACAGTGTTGTGTTCACGACGGTGAGGTCGTGACCGTGTTCCCTGACCGTGTGGTTTTGGCTCGGGCCCTTTTGGTGAGGGCATGCCTCTTCTACGGAGGTATCGTGGCATTTTCCTAGTAGCGTGGCTAGGGTGGTTCGTGTCTGGTGGTCCCCGATCGTGCAATCGGGTGGTCGGGTGCGTGGCTTGGTTGTCCCCCGACGGGAGACTAGATCGTGTTTTCTGGAACAGTAGGAGTAGCTGTAGAGCCGAGGTTTTCCCGGCCACCGATTTGCTGTTCCTGCTGTTACTGTTGTAGCTTTCCTTCTGCCATTGTTTCTCAGTTGGGGTTCCGTGGGATCCCTACTGGGCCAGTGACAGGAGGCTCACCCCTGCGTTTCAGGTGCGGCGGTTCTTCCTCGAGGTTCGAGGGTGTTGCGTGGAGGTTCTTAGTTGCTAGCTTGCCGGGCCGAGTGTTCACTTGGCATGTGGTACGTTTTACTGCTTTGGATTGTACTTTCTGTTGGACTGGACTTTGTTGTAGTTGTTTATTTATTTCTGTTAATTGTTGAATTATCCTGCCTTATTTCCTATTTCCTTGTACCTCCACACTCCTTTTTAGCCCTTCCGAGCCTCCCGCTCGTGGGCGGCGGTCCAAGATTCGATTGGTATCAGGCTCCTCCCGGTATCCGGATCTCGGGTCGTCACAATTTATGTCTATCTTGAGCCATATGAAGCTTCTCTCGAATGCGCTTGACCTTCTCGGTAGTATCTCGAATGATTTTTGGACTTAGAAGTTGCCTTTCTCCAACTTCATTCCAGCATATTGGTGAGCGGTAGCTTCTTCCATATAGTGTCTCGAATGGTGGCATTTGAATACTAGCTTGATAACTATTGTTGTAGGCAAATTCAACTAGAGGCAGGTGATCGTGCCAACTCCCACCGAAATCAATAACACATGTCCCGAGCATATCTTCCACCACCTAATTTGTCCTTTTAGTTTGACCATCAATTTGTGGATGGAAAGCAGTGCTGAAATTGAGTCGGGTCCCCAATGAATGTTGTAGACCCTTCCAAAATTGACATGTGAATCGAGGGTCTCGATCAGAGATAATGGTCACAGGGACACCGTGTAACTTGACAATCTCTTTCATGTATAAGGCTGCTAGAATATCCACAGACCATCGACTTTTTATAGGTAGAAAGTGTGCCGATTTAGTCAATCGGTCTATGATCACCCATATATTATCGTGTCTACCTCTTGTCTTAGGTAAACCCATGATGAAATTGATGCGGGACGGACCACGGACACGACAAGCTCGCGATCGTCCCTTAACGAGGGAAGCGTCGGACGTGCGCGGTTGAGAAACCGGCAGTGAGCTAGGGTGGTCGGCTCTCTCTTTCGTGCCCGGATCGGGTCACGGGACGGTAACGCTCTCTCTCTCGCAGCAGCGGTGATATAAATAGAAAGCGAGCTAATTACCCTATCATGCTCTCTAGCAGCGGCATAAACAAGCATATATGAAATTAAGCAAAATGCCAAGCAAGGAGTGAATACGATACCTCCACGTGCTCGGTGTGGGGACGACAGACCCGGCCAAAGTCGTACTCCCGGGACAGTTAATACATAAAGATTACAGTAATGAGTTACAGCCCACTCCACGCAGGGAGGTAAAGGGCGACACAATGGGGTCCGGGAGGACCGATTTCGGGTTGACGGGCGGCTTCTCGCGTAGCTTCGGCCGCACGCATATTCGCGCCTGTGGGGCCCACTTGCTGTCCGGAGGGGCCGTGTGGGACCCGGTGGCACCGCTGTGGTGGTGGATGCCTGGATGAGCGCTCCCTGGAGTGGAGGCGCGCTGGTTCACCGGCCGGAGGCCGGGCGGCTCCGATCGGCACCGGTCGGAACAACCGGCCACAGATTTGCAACTTCTGGTTTTCAGCGCGCGTCCCGGCGAGAACGGACGCTGCGATCAGTCCCGATGTCGGATCGACATGAAACTGGCACCGTTGGAAAGCTAACTTCAAATAATTCAATCTAGGCTTAAAGATCTAGCCTGGATTACAGGGATCTGGGCTTTAATGAATTGTTGAGTTGCTGTTGTACAGTGACCGGGCTCTCAGATCTGCAGAGAACTTGTCTGAGAACTACCTTTGACCAATATATGAACGTCCGAATCTGAAGTGGTGGTCTTCATACAAGTTGTAGGAAATCAAGCTAGGAAAATGACAAAACTGATTTAGACAAGTTTGGATGTGGGTACGAATTGATAAGATTTTTGAACTGAAAGTGGGTCGGATCTAGAAATGGGCTGAAAGCACTGTAGCTGAGATAGAACACAAATTTTGAAAAATGGATAGATGGCAGATAAAAAAATCAAGAAAAATGGTGGATGTAGGGAATGATGGACAGAACTCCAGTAAAATGGGGAGTGTTTGAAAAAATTAAAAAGAGGGTCAGAGGTGAGAAACACAGGGCTGCTGTCACTGTAGATAGAGACAAAATAAATCTGGGAATGAAAGATGCACGAAAATGGAAAATTACTAAATAGAGGAGTTTGGACGTGAAAATTTAGGTGGAGGTGGGGATTCAAGGTTAGAACAACCCTACAAATTTCAAATCCATCTAAGCTCGTGGCTGACAGTAAGAATTCGTGGAAGTCACCTCTGTCCAGCAGGACAGAACCTTGACGATGGCTCCGTGGCGGCTCGTAGGCGGCACGAACGGCGGCGGCGGCGGCGGCGGCACAGATGATCACCGGAGATAGAGGGGAGGGGATAGGAGGTAGAAACCACTCTAAAACTGGAGGTTGGAGGAGAGAAACAAGGGGGGAGGAGCTGGGGGTGCAAGAAGCCTTTGGCCTTTCAACAAATTTTCTGGATTTTCACTAATATTCATATGAAAATACAATCTTTTATATGATTCACATCAAATGCAATGTGAACCCTTGGATCTAGGGGTGAGGATTGAAGGGATGGGATTAAGTGTGAAACACACATAAAAATTAATACAATAATAAGGGGAGAGGGGTGCCCCCTTGACCAAGGGGTATGGTAGGTGAAGGTAGGTGACCTACCTTGGACCAATTTAACCACTTGTCTACCCATGTGGCATTTGACATTCAACCCTTCTAGATGGCCACCTAGGATGGTTGACCAGCCCCACATGAGTGACATGGACCAATGGGAAAGGGTTGAGGGCCCCCTTGCTGGTCCTACTGACAAATTACAAAGAAACCCAAACAATCCGTGGGAATGACGCATTGGCTTATAAAGCCGTACAATTGCGCATATACTTTCCCGTGGATATACAAATAAACTAAAGGACATAAATGCAAAATAAAATGTACATACTCGTCGTCGATTCCCATCAACTCTCCCCGGGTGGGAGGAACTCGACCCCGTCGAGTAGGGGTATGGGTGCTCGGGTACTCCGACGGATACGTCACCGTGCCAAGTTAGCGCGGGTATGCTCCACTCCAAGTGATCGTCACCTGCTCATTCCATATATACTCGATATGTGCGAACTGCTATGGGTTAAAGGTGGACACTCCGGGTGGGGCACTCTCAAAAGGGAAGGGAGCAGGCTCGAAGACTCACTAGGAATCACCGTTGAGTCCCTATAGGTGACTGATCCGGGTATAGATGTGGAACCGATCCCATACTCATCGAATGAGTCCACTCGCCTCTTACGCATAATAGAACGACAACGAGCTTGCACAAGACACATGCAGACTCACCAAACACTAACACACATATGCAAACAACACAAACAAGAAACGGACTCATGCATGACTCTAGACAAAACTACTGTTAGTCAGACCCGTACATGGAGGACGGCGGACCAGGACACCCGAATATGTGCCATACATGCATTTGACGTAACCGGAGATGGGTGGCATGGGGTACACCTAAATTTCCAAGTATGACCCAGTCATGCATGGACGGCCATTTAGATTATGCGGGACAGACCACGGACACGACAAGCTCGCGATCGTCCCTTAACGAGGGAAGCGTCGGACGTGCGTGGTTGAGAAACCGACAGTGAGCTAGGAAAGCCGGGTGTGGAAGAGCCGGGTGTAGGTGTATCGTGGACGGGCTTGGTGGGTATGGAGGACCCGACCCGTAGGAAAGGGGTATGAAGGTGGACTTCCCCGAAGAAGTGAAGGGAATATGAAGGGTCTAGGGATCCACTAGGGAATGGGTCAAAGGGATCAAAGAAGGTATGACCCCTTGTGGTGGGTTCCCACAAGTCACGGTCCCACGTGTAGAAGTTTTGAAGGTGTGGATAGTCACCTTCTTGAATTGTGACGGGTGGGACGGGGATCGTAGGCAAGAAGTATGATTCCTCCCTCGGACAAAAGGGTATGAATTCGGGCTCGTCCGGTAGCGGGAGAAGTAGAAGAACCTCCGTGGTGACACAACCCACGGTGCACTCGGAGGTAATGGACCCGAAGGCCGGATGGGTGAAGCTAAGACTAGCGGGTTGGTCAAAGCCTCGGGCCAAAAGATGCGTCAACTCCCATTGTGAATCTAATCCCATGATAAGATCGTCCAACGTATCAACATGGTGACGAGATCGAAATGTGGTATGGAATGAGTTGACCGGCACTATAGGTAAGATGGGGTCCATGGATGGAAAGGGAGGTGGGACCAAGCCATCCTTGAGCCAACTAAAAAGCGGCTCGGCGATGTATAGTGTACCCGTTAGAAATACGGGTGGCTCGGGCCTTGGTGGCTCCAAATGAGATGGTTCCAAATCACGTTCGGACGTAGAGGGTGGTGGCATTAGAGCTCTCGAGGGTGGAGAAGCTCTTATCCTTTCCAACAAATCCGAAATCATTTTCTCGAATTCCTCAAAGGAGCGGGTTGGAGTAGGGACCTTGGGGTGGACTCTCTCCTCATCCCTCGGCCTAGGTGTGGTCCTAGGCTCAGCTATAAGCGGGGCTTCCACTCGGTTGGAGGTACTTGAGTGGGTTGGGCTGGGGGTGCCAAGGGGAGGTTGGTTGGAGGTTGCTGGGCGGGCCACTAGATTGGGGTCGCCTTGGTGGGCATGGACGGTGGTGAAGGGGTGGGATTGGGTAGAGGTGTGGCCCACTTGATTGTGGGTGAGTTGGTGGGGTTGGTGAGTGGTATGACCTCCGTGGTTGGAGGTAGGTGGGCGGGGAAAGTAGACCCTCCTAAGCGCTCTCTTCATTTCCCACCATGACTTGATGGGCCTCAGATTCCTATCCTCCCTCCAATATTTGATGTCCCTCCAAGTTTCGGCGGCTTCACCAAAAAGTCACCTTTTGGCAACATCGACTTGCATGCGCCCGTACATATTGTACACCTCGAAGTAGTCGTCCATAATGGCTTCCCACTCTAGGTAGTCACCTGAGTCATCGGACCCGTAGAAGTCCCGGGTCTCGGGCCTAGTGGGGTGATTCGGGTGGTCCTTCCATTTGAGATAGTATCGCCACCATGGATAAGATCCGGGTGTTTGGTAATCCATGGGACACGGGGAAGCTAGAGGATGGCCATGCCGACACTAGTAGATAAACCAACTAGACAATGGACTACAACCCTAGACATGACGACCAAGACTCGGTACGTGGCGGAGCTAACCGATCCGAAGATCACTCGCGCAAATGTGCGGCCTTCCCGATAGGCGTAGCCTAACGTTCGGACAACACCTTTTGATATACCGACTAATGGTATGCAAATGCAACTCCTAAGACCGACTTAGACACTTAGACTTAAATGACACTCTTTTTTTTTTTGGACACCCTAGACTCAAACTCGCTCTGATACCAAATTGATGCGGGACGGACCTCGGACACGACAAGCTCATGATCGTCCCTTAACGAGGGAAGCGTCGGACGTGCGCAGTTGAGAAACCGGCAGTGAGCTAGGGTGGTCGGCTCTCTCTTTCGTGCCCGGATCGGGTCACGGGACTGTAACGCTCTCTCTTGCAGCAGCGGTGATATAAATAGAAAGCGAGCTAATTACCCTATCATGCTCTCTAGCAGTGGCATAAACAAGCATATATGAAATTAAGCAAAATGACAAGCAAGGAGCGAATACGATACCTCCACGCACTCGACGTGGGGACGACGGACCCGGCCCAAGTCGTACTCCCGGGACAGTTAATACATAAATATTACAGCAATGAGTTACAGCCCACTCCACGCAGGGAGGTAAAGGGTGACACAATGGGGTCCGGGAGGACCGATTTCGGGTTGACGGGCGGCTTCTCGCGTAGCTTCGGCCGCACGTGTATTCGCGCCTGTGGGGCCCACTTGCTGTCCGGAGGGGCCGTGTGGGACCCGGTGGCACCGCTGTGGTGGTGGATGCCTGGATGAGCGCTCCCTGGAGTGGAGGCGCACTGGTTCACCGGCCGGAGGCCGGGCGCCTCCGATCGGCACCGGTCGGAACAACCAGCCACTGATCTGCAACTTCTGGTTTTCAGCGCGCGTCCCAGCGAGAACGGACGCTGCGATCCGCCCTGATGTCGGATCGACACGAAACTGGCGTTGGAAAGCTAACTTCAAATACTTCAATCTAGAATTGAAGATCTAGCCTGGATCTGCACGGATCTGGGCTTTAATAAATTGTTGAGTTGCTATTGTACAGTGACCGGGCTCTCAGATCTGCAGAGAACTTGTCTGAGAACTGCCTTTGACCAATATGTGAATGTCTGAATCTGAAGTGATGGTCTTTAGAAAAGTTGTAGAAAATCAAGCTAGGAAAACGGCAAAACTAGTTTGGACAAGTTTAGATGTGGGTACAAATTGATAGGATTTTTGAACTGGAAGTGGGTCGGATCTGGAAATGGGCTGAAAGCACTGTAGCTGAGATAGAACATGAATTTTGAAAAATGGATAGATGGCGGATAAAAAAATCAAAAAAAATGGTGGATGTAGGGGATGATGGAGAGAACTCCCAGTAAAATGGGGAGGGTTTGAAAAAATCAAAAAGAGGGTCGGAGGTGAGAAACACAGGGCTGCTGTCACTGTAGATAGAGACAAAACAGATCTGGGAATGAAAGATGCACGAAAATGGAAAATTACTAAATAGAGGAGTTTGGACGTGAAAATTTAGGTGGAGGTGGGGATTCAAGGTAAGAACACACCCTACAAATTTCAAATCCATCTGAGCTCGTGGCTGACAGTAAGAATTCGTGGAAGTCACCTCTATCCAGCAGGATAGAACCTTGACGATGGCTCCGTGGCGGCTCGTAGACGGCACGAACGGCGGCGGCGGCGGGCACAGATGATCACCGGAGATAGAGGGGAGGGGATAGGAGGTAGAAACCACTCTAAAACTGGAGGTTGGAGGAGAGAAACAAGGGGGGAGGAGCTGGGGGTGCAAGAAGCCTTTGGCCTTTCAACAAATTTTCTGGATTTTCACTAATATTCATATGAAAATACAATCTTTTATATGATTCACATCAAATGCAATGTGAACCCTTGGATCTAGGGGTGAGGATTGAAGGGCTGGGATTAAGTGTGAAACACACATAAAAATTAATACAATAATAAGGGGAGAGGGGCGCCCCCTTGACCAAGGGGTATGGTAGGTGAAGGTAGGTGACCTACCTTGGACCAATTTAACCACTTGTCTACCCATGTGGCATTTGACATTCAACCCTTCTAGATGGCCACCTAGGATGGTTGACCAGCCCCACATGAGTGACATGGACCAATGGGAAAGGGCTGAGGGCCCCCTTGCTGGTCCTATTGACAAATTACAAAGAAACCCAAATAATCCGTGGGAATGATGCATTGGCTTATAAAGCCGTACAATTGCGCATATACTTTCCCGTGGATATACAAATAAACTAAAGGACATAAATGCAAAATAAAATGTACATGCTCGGTGTCGATTCCCATCAGAAATCCATCCCTATGCTTTCCCACTTCCATTCGAGAATTTTCAAGGGATGTAGTTTACCAGCGGGCTTTTGATGTTCTACCTTAACTTGCTGACAAGCGAGGCAATGAGATATAAAGTCCGCTATTTCTCTCTTCATGTTGGGCCACCAAAAATTCCTTTTCAGGTCTTGGTACATCTTGGTAGCACCAGGGTGAATAGAATACCTTGATTTATGAGCTTCTTCCATGATCAATTTCTTTGTGTTGGCATGATCCGGTACACAGATTCGATCTTCGAATAATAACCTTCCATCGGTTGATATAGAGTACTCTGGCCTTTGATCAATATTAACCTTGATCTCCATTAATGTGGGGTCATTTTCCTATAATGTTGCTAGATCTTCGATCAGTGTAGGTTGTGACTGGATATTGGAAATAATATCCTTTTCTTCTTCTACATCCACATCTAGATTCAAATGAGTACAATCCTCTATAAGATAAGTCATACCTTTCTTGAGACTTGCTAGAGTTATGCTAAGAGCGTCAGCTACGGCATTTGCTTTGCCTGGATGATACTGAATAGAGAAGTCAAAGTCCTTAAGGTACTCTTGCCACCTTCTTTGTCTCATGTTAAGTTCCTTTTGGGTAAAAAGGTATTTCAGACTTTTATGGTCCAAAATATAATGAATTTCTCCCCATAAAGGTAATGTCGCCAGATTTTTAAAGCGAAGATAACAACAGCCAATTCCAGATCGTGGATGGGGTAGTTGTCTTCATGACGCTTCAATTGCCTCGAAGCATAACATATCACCTTGCCATGTTGCATAAGGACGCACCCGAGGCCAATGCCAGATGCATCCGTGTAGACTTCAAATCCACCACCTTGAACAGGTAGTGCCAAGACATGGGCAGTGGTTAAATGATCTTTAATGGTTAGAAAACTCTCTTCGCAATCCTTCATCCATATGAAGGGATTTTCTTTTCTTGTAAGCCTAGTCAAGGGAACGGTTATTTTGGAGAAATCCTTAATGAATCACCTATAATAGCCAGCCAAACCGATAAAGCTTCTAACTTCGGATACGGTCGTTGGTCGGCTCCAATTCTTGACAGTTTCCACCTTTGAAGGATCAACAACGATACTTTATTTTGAAATAATATGGCCAAGGAAAGAAACCTCCTTTAGCCAGAACTCGCACTTGCTGAGCTTTTCGTAGAGTTGATGCTCTCTTAGAGTTTGCAAAGCTATTCTTAAATGTTCTTCATGTTCTTCCTTCGTTTTAGAATAGATGAGAATATCATCCATAAATACAACCACAAATCGATCGAGATAAGGCCTAAACACATTATTCATAAGTTGCATAAATACTATCGGGGCATTTGTTGACCCAAACGGCATCACCACGAACTCATAATGCCCATATCTGCTTCGGAAAGCAGACTTGTAGATGTCTTCATCTTTGATCCTTAGCTTATGATAGCCCGTCCCGAGGTCGATCTTGGAGAAATATTCCGCTCCAGAAATTTTATCAAACAATTCATCGATACGCGGCAACGAATATTTGTTCTTGATGATGAGTTGATTTAGTCGTCGGTAATCGATACATAGCCTGAGCGATCTGTCTTTCTTTCTGACGAATAAGACCGGCGCACCCCAAGGGGATGTGCTGGGATGAATGAAGCACTTGTCTAGCAACTCTTGAAGTTGCCTCTTCAGTTCCTTGAGTTCCATAGGGGACATCCTGTAGGGAGCTATTGAAACAAGTGATGCTCCAGGAATGAGTTCAATGGAGAAGTTTACTTCCCTTTCGGGCGGTAAATTGGGTAAATCAGATGGAAATACACGAGGGAACTCTTTGACAATAGGAATTTCTTCTATGAGGATTTCCTTGGACTCAGTGACAATCACGGAAGCAAGAAAAGCTTCACATCCTTGTGAAATGAGTTTGCAAGCGTGAAGAGAAGAGATGATGGTACGGTGCTTCCTATACTTGATGCTAAGGAAAGAGAATCGCGGGAGACCTGATTTTTGAAAAAAAAATTCTCCTATTGCGATAATTTATATAGGCGTCATGGTCAACAAGCTAATCTACACCTAGGATGGTATCGTAGCCTTCCATGTCAAGGCATATGAGATTTGCAGGAAGGTTATGGCCTTCTACAGTTACCTCACTATCTGGATAGTGGGTTGTAAGTTTTGTTCCGGGACCTAAAGGTGTTGTGATTGCTAGGTCCGATGGTAGAGGAACAGGTGAAATTGGTAAAGTTTTTACAAAGGTAGTAGATATAAAAGAATGAGAGGCACCAGTATCAAATAACACAAATGCAGGATGCGAATAAATTTGAACGGTACCTTCCGTTAGCCCATCATCCTTGGGCGTTTCTTCATCCATCACGACATTGAGGCGAGCTTGGAGCCTACGACCGCCATTAGAAGGTTGTTCCTTCATAAGAGGGAAATCGTGCATACGGTGCTCCCGACTTCCACATCGTAAACAAGCGTCAAGGTGCTTCCAGCATTCCTTGGCTAAGTGGCCAAACTTTTCGCAGAATGAGCAAGCCGTTGCGACTTGCTTCTCCTCCTCCTTCACCTTCTTATTTTTGTCGTTCTTGCTGCCATTCCCATTACAGGACCTTTTCTTGTTATCGCGGGTTGCGTAAGACCACGTGATGCTGAATTTTTCTTCCTTTCGTCCTCTCTTGTCAAACCTACGGCTTGACTCCTCACTTCTGCCTTTGAATTTTTTGACCTTCTCCAAGGTCCTTTCACATAAATGCGCCCGTTGGACCATTTTCACATATGTACGGATATTTTGGGGTCCAATTTGAGTGATAAAGATGGGCCTTAATCCATCCATGAATCGGTTAGCTTTTAAGAGATCCGAGCTAACCAAATGAGCAGCATATGGTGTCAGCCGAGAAAATTGAAGTTCATATTCTGCCACGGACATCATGCCTTGGCGAAGAGAGGCGAATTCAACGGCCATTCTTTCTTTGACGTGCTCAAAAAAATACTTTGCACGGGTACGGTTGCACTCTTTACCCATTTTCATTTTCTCTCTCCTTATTCCATTTTGGCACTCCCATTCTCGCTCGTATGGTTCCCCGTTCCCGCCCGTAGGCGGGTGGCCTCCGGCCATGGCTGACACCAAGCGAGGCAAACCGCCTCCCTCCCGGCCTGGTCGTGGTGTCCCTTCACCGTCCATGTCTTCTGCCTCTATCCTGGTCGACGACGGTGCCCCACCGCCTCTTCCTGCTCTGGGCGTCGCACCCTCCCCCTCGGTCAATATCACCTGCACGAACCCTCCCGCAGCTAGCCACGTCTGTACGGACGGTGGCGTGCTCCGTTCGCTTGCTTCTTCGGGTGGGTTTTCGACCTCGGGAGATCCCTGTCCTGCTGAGCCTCTTCCATCCACCGTTGTGAGCTGCTCTGCGATAGCCTCCGCCTGCCCTGGTGGTGCGGCATCCATGGCAGGATCTTCTCCTGGCCGCGATCTCCTTAGCGCTGGTGGTGTCGTGCCAGTGCTAGGCCTTTCTGCGAGCGGAGCTGCAGCGGTTGGTGCATCTCCCCATGGTATCCTCAGTGCTCTCTCGACCTCTGCCACTGTGGGCGGCTCCGCGATGGACTCCAGTCTTCTTGGCCCGTGCCCTGTGCCGTCGCCCTCTACGACAGGTGCTCCGAGCTTGCCAGCCCCTGCTAGCTCCCAGCCTGTTGCAGGTCTGACCGCTGGCATTCGTGCTCCTCCCTCTATCGGCCAGTGTGGTGCCTCTGACGTGCCCAATTCCTCTATTCTTGCTTTGCCTTCCCCTACTGCACCGGCTGCTCGTGTGCGTGCCTCCCCCCCAGGATTTGTGGAGGCTCGTGCTCCGACTGCTAGAGGTGTGTCTGCGCCCCTGCCAGGGCCATCTGTGAAGTTGGCTGCAGGCTCATCTGCGGCTGGTTCCTGTGCCAAAGGTCCCCATGCCACTCCTGCTAAGTCTCCCTGGGCACGAGCTCCGGGTGGGCCTCGCCTTGGGGCTCCCTCTCCGGAGTCTATAGCTGGTCCCTCCCTGCCGGCCAAGTCTCCATGGTCTGGCTCTGCCCGTCCGGCTATGTTTGGTGGGGACATCTCTACTCTGCCAGCCATGGAGTCGTCGGGCTCTTTCCCAGCTGCTGCAGTCGCCCCTTCCTTCGCTCAAGTACTGCTTCAGTCACTAGCCCCTCCGGCCCTTCCGCTGTCTATCCACGCTCCAGCGTTCACTGACGGTGGGGAACCTACAGCCTTCTTCAACATGTAAGAGATCAATGTCTCATGTCGGCCGTTGGAATTTGTTATCATTGCCAGGACGCCGCAGGGACGTCCTCCCTTCCAGGATATCAGTGCTCATATTGCTCAACGATTCCACTTCAAGCAAGACTTCCTCATCAGCTCTTTGGACCGGTGTCACCTCCTCCTATGCTTCCACAACAAAGATGATTATCTTCAGGTCCTCCTTAAGGACACCCTCTATGACAAGGGCAGACCTTTCTCGTTCCTCAAATGGTCTATCAACTTCTCTGTTGATGAAGACCCTCCTTTGGTCCCTGTCTGGCTTGAGATGCCAGGGCTCCCTACCAATTTTTTCAATGAAGCCATGCTACTCTCCACAGCAGGGGGCATTGGTTCTCCTCTAAAGGTGGATCGCAATACCCTGTGCCGCACCCGGTCGCATGCTGCCAGGGTCTGTGTTTTGCTTGATGTCTCCAAGAAACCACCCACCCAGGCCTGGGTTGGGTATGGTGGTGGTGGGTTCTGGCAAACTCTAGACTACCTTAACCTCCCTACCTTCTGCACCACCAGCAAGCGACTTGGTCACCCCACGCTCCAATGTAAAAGGCCCCCTG
Organism: Amorphophallus konjac; assembly: GCA_022559845.1. Classification (NCBI taxonomy): domain Eukaryota; kingdom Viridiplantae; phylum Streptophyta; class Magnoliopsida; order Alismatales; family Araceae; genus Amorphophallus; species Amorphophallus konjac. The sequence goes on along the minus strand of CM040123.1, from coordinate 76,688,510 downwards.
CAGGGCCGTCTACGGATGCTCTACCCAAGCCAGCTTTCGAATGTCCTGGGGCCCCTCAACAGTGGCGCTCCGTTCAGGACCCTGCTGGGTCTTCCAAGCCCTTCGATCCTCCTCCAGTCCAACGGAGGCCCTCAGGTGATTCCTAGGGTGTTGATTGCTTGGCACTGTCCAGCCTTCCCCAAGCGCCTTCCTCCCCCTACCGAATGACTGCTGCGGAACCCGAAGGCGTTGTTCTTGTCTCTCTAGTGATCCACTCTGGCTCACCCTCACCAACAATCATGGAATGGGCTACTGCTCCCCCTCCCTTGGGACCTATCAACACCCTTCTAGTTGTTGGCCAGGATGATGAGAAACGACCCCTTGGACCAAGATTCGCAAGCAACCGGGCCGAACGGCAGACTCACTCAAGCGGACTCACCCGTGACGCGCACACCCGGGTCCATAGGTGGACCGGCGATGGGGATGAGGGTCCGAGATTGGACCTTGATATTCCAGGGGGTTGGCTAGCTTGGGATGGACCCCTAAGGGCCAGGGATGCCCAAATCACGGGTGGCCAACACGCCAAAGGCATGGGTTAAGTGGTTGCTCTCACAACTCACCCGCGGTGGTCACTCATGTGGATGGCAATGTGGGCCGAGCTCTCACTCTCCGTCCGACGGCTCTTAGAAGCAATACTAAACAAGCAAAGATAATGTACAGCAGAGGAATGAGATTAGGAGCTCACCTCATCGGCATGAAGATGCCGATCCCGGCTGGAGACGAGGCGAGCGGGGAAGCGTGGGTGTACCCCGCACGCTGCGCTGGTGTAGCTTGGCTCGTCGACCAGCTAGTACATGCACTACACCTCACGCAGAAGGGTTGGACTAGGGGTGGGGGATTGACAATTACATAAAAACACTGCCTCCCATAGGGAGGGGCTTTAAGCCGGCCAGGCGGGGTGGGGAAACTTAAGCTGGAAACCTAATGCAAGGAAATCGTCGATTCTATCCACTCTCTGGAATAGTGGACAGACAGTCACTGTTGGCACCGCTGCAGACTGCCCCAAACTCCGTTGGTGATGAAACTAGCGGCAAAACCTCCTGAGTTGATCCAGGAGGACATCAGAATTTTTGGGGATTTTCTTGTTGCCGTCAACGGTCGGGGCAGAGTCATGAACAGGGCTGTTTGACTCGGGATCTGGTAGCTTCTGAGTCCCTGCAGCTGGAAGGCGAGGCCACCACGGAGGTTCTCGAGCTCTGAATCAGGAGAGGCCATAGTCATTGTATTCATGGTCGACCCCTCTTCGAACGGAGATCAACGGCGATGCTGGCGGATGCCGAAGTAGACGGCGGGGCCCCGAATAGTGACAGGGTGTCAGGTCAGTCCCAGAGGGAGCAGAACCAGCGCACCCTTGGGAGTAAAACTGGAACTACCTGCTCCGAAGGCCAAATGGTGTGCCGCTTCTTGGAGGTGGAATGAGACTCGTGGAAGAAGGTCTCAGCCAAGTGGCGTCCAAGAAGCATAGAGATCAGGCTGTGGGAGCTTCTGCAAGTCGCTTCAGGTTGTCTGCCTGGGAGTATCTGCGCAGTCCGGCGGTGAAGACTCCTCCAGGTAGCCACGAACTCAGGTGAGGGCGGGACCACCTCCGTTACGAATTCTTCCAATGGTACCTCTTGTGCTCCCAGAGGCTTCAGGACAAAAACATGGCAGGCTCTGCAACTGGGCGCTCCTCTGTTGCCTGCGAACTGAGACAGGGTCTGCAACTTGCCGATGGGAAATGGAGTAGGAGGGGGCGAAATGGGGGTAGATGAGTATGCGGCGACCCCTGGCTGTGCGGGGGTCTGGGAGGGGGTGATCCAAGGTGAGGGAGTGGCGGATTGGGGGCTGGAAGGGGGTCTATCATATGGTGGGAGGGGTAGCTGCGAATTTGGTGTTGGGAGGAAGAGGGAGGTGGATTTGTATTTTGGTTAATGAGTGGGGTTAATGCTAGCCTAGGGGAGGGGAAAGGGTGTGTTGGGGTAGGGAAGGGGTGCTTGGGGAGGGGTGTTCTACCTTGGGAGAGTGAAAGGGTGTATGGGGAGTGCCAAAGGTCACCTAGGAAGGGGGAGGGAATTGAAGGAAATTGATGGGGTGCAATGAAGACTCCTAGGGAGATGAAAGGGTGGGTGATGTGGCATATGAGGTGGCTAGGTAGGGCTGAGGTGTAGGATGATGTGGACACAGGGGGAGGAGAGAGAAAGTGGAGGCTAGGAGAGAGGAGAGAGAGGGGGGCCGCCCTAGAGAGAGAGGGGGGATAGGGAAGGGGAGCTTCTCACTCCTCTCTAATGGCTTCTCACCAAACAAATTTAATTTTTTTGGACTCAAAATAGTAGATTTTCATTAGCTCACAAATGAGGGAATGGGGTCCTATTTATAGGAAACCCACAATTTACAATAAGTCCATGACTTTTGGACTAATGACAAGAAACCAAGAGAAGGGCGCCCCTGGGCCTAGCCCATATAATTGGGCCCATTAACCAAACTAATCAATCCTATGACACTTAACTTAGGTAGATGACTCATTAACCTAGGTACTTGACTCAAATAAAAGATAAATTACATAGTTTATGACTCAAATAAATATGAAAATTATATGACTCGACTCAGAAAAATGTGACGGGCCCAATGTAGCCATGCGGGCAAGCAAACGGAGCTGTGGAAAAATGTGAAGGGCGAGAGATGCCCCTATCATACTCCCGAGGTGCGAAGAACTCGACTCTGTCGAGTATGGGTCCGCCGGGGAAGTGGTCCTCCAATGCAGCACCGGGCGAGCCATGACCTCCAAACTCAACCTCACGTCCTTAGCTGGGGGATGGCTCTTCAGCCTCTCAAGGTGGCCCGGGCACACCCTCTTGCTGGCGATGGTACCCTACTTGCCTAGTATTGCCTCCGTGTGCACACGTCGGGCTCTCAGGCTGATATGTGGAGGCTCTCCGAGGGTGTCACTCACAAAGGTAGGGGTAGGCTCAAGGTGCTCACTAGGTTCCACCGCGGTGCCCTTAGTGGGTGCTAGATCCTCCATATGGAATGTGACGATCCGGACTCCGGATACCGGATATACCCGATAGGACTACCGAGTAGACCCGATACCACTTGGAACCGTGAAGCCTCCCAAGAGCTGTAAAGCTCTGAAGGGATAAAAGGATTATTGTGTAGTATATTGAAGTCGCAGATATAACAGTAAGCAATTAAATTTCATTAATCAGGTTTGCTAAAGTAGCAGAAATAAAATTACTTTTTAATTAACAGTTTAGATTAAAAATTATACCAGAGTCCAGTCCAAAGAAAAGACAAGTACAGTCCGACAGAAAGAAAACTTACACTGAGGTCGGGGGAAGCCCGATGCAGGTACCGCTGGCAACTACGAGCACGCCACACCAGGAACCGCGAAGGAAGCAGAGACGACAACACCTGAAAAGTAGGGGTGAGCCTCATGTCACTGGCTCAGTAGGGGTCACGCGGATCCCCACTGAAAAATAACGCAGTAACATGGAACAACAACTAAAACAACAATAGTAATAAAGTAGGAAAGAAAGTAGGAAAAACTACTACTAGAAAGATGTAAAAGAAAATCGTGATTGTAGGAGTGGAACAGCTAAAAGGAAAGGGAAAGAGAAAGTGGACGTACCTGACAAAACACGACTGCCGAAGGAAGTACGGCTCCCTAAACTACTCTGAAGAGCAACAGAAAGGTGAACTCTGATCTCACAAAGTCAGGAGTTACCGATCCGTCGATAGACACAAGGCCCAAAGCGAAGATCCTGCAAAACTAGGCAAGAACCCTAGAAAGGACCTAGACAGACACTTACACTAATGCATACAGGTTCTTCTCCATTATGCACGCCAGTTGTTCACTATCGGACTGTAACGACCCGAGATCCGGATACCGGGAGGAGCCCAATACCATTCGAATCCCGGCCCGCCGCCCACGAGCGGGAGGCTCGGAAGGGCTAAAAAGGAGTGCGGAGGTACAAATAAATAGGAAATAAGGCATGATAATTGAACAATTAACAGAAATAAATAAACAACTACAACAGAGTCCAGTCCAACAAAAAGTACAGTCTAAAGCAGTAAAACGTACCACATGCCAAGTGAACACTCGGCCCGGCAAGCTGGCAACTAAGAACCTCCGTGCAGCACCCTCGAACCCCGAGGAAGAACCGACGCACCTGAAACGTAGGGGTGAGCCTCCTGTCACTGGACCAGTAGGGATCACGCGGAACCCCAACTGAGAAACAACGGCGGCACGGAAAGAAGTAACTACGAAAGCAGGAAAGTAACTACGGTGGCCGGTAAAACCTCGGCTCTACAGCTACTCCTACTGTACCAGAAAACACGGCGTAGTCTCCCGTCGGGGGACAACCAAGCCATGCACCCGACCACCCGATTCCACGATCGGGGACCACCAGACACGAACCGCCCTAGCCACGCTACTAGGAAAAATGCCACGATTCCTCCATAACGGAGGCCTGCCCTCAAAAGGGCCCGAGCCAAAACCACACGGTCAGGGAACACGGTCACGACCTCACTGTCGTGAACACAACACTGTCTGGGGAAAGGCCCTCGGTGACGCTCACCGGAAACCCCAGACCTCGACTCCAGGAACACTCCCGAAACCACTCACAAAGTCACATCTCGCGGACGGAAACAGAACCCGGTACACGATGACTCACATCACGTGACAGGAGCACCACCCACGAGGAGAACGACCGGATGCGTCCCCTGACGTCTTACACCGCGTCACAAGTGTCTAGCTACAATGCTCCGAGCATGAGACTCAGACACGTAACAAGTACCACAACAAAGACTAGCTGGGGTCACGCTCGTTAGCGCGTGTCCTAAGCCCCCAACTACGTGTGCACACAGAGACCATCTGCTCTAGGTCGGGTCCTCTAGCTGGTTTTCCCCCCACCGGACTCTGGTGGCAAAGGCAAGGGGCCCTACGAAAACCAGCCTAAAAACCGCCTCTCACTGGGTCTCGCTCTCCACCACTCCCAGGTGGGTCCGAACTCGCGTGCGCAGGAAGCAACAACTAGTGGACGTGTCACAGAACGTGAACACTGGAAACCACGCACGCACCCATTGCGAGTAACACGGAGTAACAGGTGGCTCAAAGCCAACCAACTCTAGACGGCCCACTAGACCTACTAAACCCAACGACCTTTGAGTCACAAGACTCGGGGTCAAGACCGTTGCACATGACAGCACTGAGCTGTCAATCTGGCCTAATCCCTAGGTCCAAAACGATGATGGGAAGACTCACAAGGCAGTTCACCACTACCGAAACCCATCCCTCGAGGAGGGAAACTTAAGCAACCTCCAGCCTCAGGCTGGGAGATTGGACTCACAGTCCAAGGCCACACACATGGCCCACTCGGAAGCCACCTTCCAGAGAAGCAACGACTTGCGGGGAAACCTCACCGCACTCACACCGATACACGGTGACTCGATCTAGCAAGAACACGGAAGCCCGGAACACCTGGTGTCACCTGGACCTGCCAAGCCCATGGGCATGCTTATCGAGGTAAACGGAACCTCCGGACACCTAAAGACACACTCATGAAAATCCACAGGGTGTCCGGGACACACACTGCCCAAGGGGAGAACGATCAGCCGTAGACTGCCCGCCCTGGGCAGCCCGGTAGGCCACCCCAAGAACGTGCTATCTTTGCATAGCGCGTTCAAACATAACGCGCTATAGGTCCATAGCGCGTTCAAAAAGAACGCACTAGGACCATATAGTGCGACAAGACAGAACGCGCCATAGACCTATAGCGCGACCAGGCCAAATCGCGCTATGACCCTATAACGAGACAAGGCTGAACGCGCTATGACCCTATAGCGCGATAGGAATTGCCAAACTGTTCATCTTCTCCAATGAACGCGCCCTCTTGGGGCGGCGCGACCCTCAAGAACGCGCTACCTGAGACTAGTGCGTTCTCAGTCTGCGCCCGAAAATGGTAGAAACCGCAGAAAAACCCATTCCACGCCCCGTTCACCCCCAGGTAAAGGGGAAACAAAAGGGGAAACCTCCCTCAAGCCCCTAGGCATGCATCTAAGCCCCTGGAATGGCCAAAAACACCGTAAAACGGGAGATCCGGCTCACACCCCAAAAACATGAGTTTTCCCCCAAATCCCTCGAATAAGCCCGCTCGGCTCACCATGGCCTACAAAACTCGCGGGAAATGAAGTACGCGGGTTGAGGGTCCATCTCCCTACCTCCACCGAAGATTCGACGCACCGTGGACGCCGATCCACGAAGAGAACGCCATTGAAGCCTCGCCATTCCATGAACCCACGCCCGTGCTTCACCGCGCCTCCACCGCCTCGATCCTCACCCATCCTCGCCCGTGCCTCACCCACGCCGTTCCCACCTCGCCCACGCTCCACCCCGTCGGCCGCCGGAGAGAGAGGGAGAGAGGAGAGAGCGTGAGAAGAGGGAAATGAGAGGGGGGAGAGAGAAAAGGGTTATATATATAGGAAAATCCAAAAATTCCAGAAAATACCAAAAATAGGAAAATCACGTTTCTGCGATCCTCGGAACGCACCGATCGCAACGTTACCACACTCGCCTAGGTGAACGGCCCGGTTCACCTGCAACGAGGTTCCGAAGGAATTACCGAAACACACACCCGGAATCGGAAAACACACGCAGAAAAGCCGCGGAACGCTTCCGGGCCTCCGAAACAACTCCGGATCGCGCCGATCCGAACACGAAAGATGTCCGAAACGAAATTTCAGACACAACGGAGTCGGACACTCTGAGAAACCAGATTCGAGACCAATGAACAAGGACCAGAAAAATATGGGGCATTACAGCCCTCCCCCCTCAAAGAAATTTTGTCCTCGAAATTTAGGACTAGCACCCAGCCACAGGGGAAGAATGCCTCAACCAACGGACAACGTTGTGAGGGCCCCAGCACAGAAAAACCTTGATTCTCACAAAACCATGATCATGAGGGATACGGCCAGACCATAATCACGAACGACGCCTATGCTCCGCACACCGCACACACATCGGCCACCCGAGCAGGCATAATACAAAGGCACAAGTCTGGTATCACCTCTGACACAATGGAAACCACTCACAGCATCGCTGCCACCCTCTCGCTCACCGAGGGAACGTAATCCTCGCCACAAGAACCAATCCACCGGTCAACGCCCACGCTCGGCGGACCAACCAAACACCAGCTTCTCTGCCAGCTGACCACCACAAATTTATCGGCTCCACGTTGAGGACCACTCCACACTCGGCAAGCCGAACGCCACAACAGCACGGGACCAACTCTGTCAGAACTCAAACTTCGACAAAGCTCAGATCCCATCCGGGAAAACACACCTCAGAAACGGCCACCAAAAGGCCTCGCTGGAACGCGGCTCTCTCCCTTCTCGAGCCCCTACAACCAGCATCTTCTGTCCATGAAAGACCATCCTCTGCTCACCAGACATTCGTCAACGGGAAACCTCCACCAGCCCAGCATGCACGATCTGACTCACGGTAGGCCATCCGTTGACTCTCGCACAGACAACCACCACATCCAGATGGATCCCCGCACTAACTCTACCCTTCAGGGGAGCACGGCGGGACCCAATGACTCCATCTCCCCTCGGTCGTCACGTCACTCGACTCAGACTTATGAGGAATCCTCCGTTGCTGGGCATAGACTGAGGATCAATATCCAACGCCAACGTCTCATCAGAGACCTCCACACACAGGCATCGACCACCGTCCTATCTCATCGAATCCTATCTCATCGAAACCTCCATCTCAATTAATCTAAGAGGACACCTGCCAATCTCGACTCCCGCTCTTATCACAGAGCCACGGGACACACAACCTCTTACAATCTACGACACACTTCTCCAAAACACGATCTCATCCACGAACGCAAGAACAGGGTACTCATGCGGAAACCTCGCCAACATACTTCCCCAACTCTCCACCTGCCAGTGCCATAAACCACAATATCTCAAGCAACGGTACGGCAACAACACGTCTCACGCCGCTGGAGACAACACACACCGATGAACCAACCCTCCGCTACTCTACCCTTCCTCAGAAATCCACCCGCATCAACCAACGCCACGATCAACGCACTCTGATCCACACGCACAGCCACCACATCGACAACTCGAGATCCACCAACCCGACAACCATCTGCAACCCCGCCGACTCCGATCCCCCGCACATCGGGAACCACAACACCAACCGCAAACCTTAAAAACACTGCCCAGCCGGCACTCGTCCTTCTGGAACAACGCCAACACCCTTACACATTAGGGAACGGGCAACGCTTCTCATAGGCAACCACCTTGCCAAAACACGGGACGCGTCTCGCACGGATTTCATGGCCCACGAAGGCCATCCAATCCGGACACACAGTGCAAGACAACGAACCTTAACCAACTGTGATCTCCTCCAACCAAAGGGAAGAACTCAATACACTTCTGACCAACGGAAGGAAAACTCCACACTCGACCTGACCTCGAGCCTCGTGCATGCTGGGAACATCACCTTCCAGCACCAAGAAAACCATCACTTCCGTCAGGTCAGCTCCTCTGACAACACTTACCAAGTGTCCCGTCAGACCACAATCACGACATCTCTCGATGCACCACCGTTGCAATTTCCCACACTGCAACACGTCATGCCAAGAGCCGCAACACGAGCCATAACCGGCAACCGTCAATGCTCATCCTTGAGCCAAGAACTCGCCACGGAACCTTCACATCTCGAGCCAAATCCTGGGCGAACACAACCCAGTCGCACACAAGAGCGCAGGAGCAAGACTTACTGGGACACCACAGCCCATCCTGCCTCGAAATTCGCAAAGATAATCGGGATCGACACATCACTTTTGACGCCACAGAGCATGACAAGGACATCGGGCTCGACAAATCAACAGCTCAACAGAAAACCTTCTGCTCACTCGAGCACAATTCTCGACCAGAGCACCCGCTCTAACACCTCAAACAATAACCTCAGCGCCTCAGGGGCTGGACAATCCTCAGACTGGAGTGGCCAAACTCAATAACAGCTCCCTCAGAGCACACTGACAGCCACTTAACGACGAACAATCCTCACCAGCCACCTGACCTAGCTGCAGACTCCTCGAATGTAGCACCACAACAGTACGCCTGCTGGCAACCTCTGCCCAACGCAACACAACCAGGGCCACCACCCAAGGGAGAAAGCTCTCGACCTCGATCCGCAGACCCCACGCAGGCATGAAAGTCACGAATAGCAACCACCCTCACCGCGCCGCACAACGCACTCAAGCTCTCAAGCGAGAAACAAAGCGAAAAACAAGCATGAAGCATTATGCCAGCTACCGACTGTATTGGACCTTACAGACTCTGATCACTGCAATATCTCAAATTCCCATAAACGTCCACAACCACGCTCTGATACCAACTGTAACGACCCGAGATCTGGATACCGGGAGGAGCTCAATACCATTCGAATCCCGGCCCGCCGCCCACGAGCGGGAGGCTCAGAAGGGCTAAAAAGGAGTGTGGAGGTACAAAGAAATAGGAAATAAGGCAGGACAATTCAACAATTAACAGAAATAAATAAACAACTACAACAGAGTCCAGTCCAACAGAAAGTACAGTCTAAAGCAGTAAAATGTACCACATGCCAAGTGAACACTCGGCCCAGCAAGCTGGCAACTAAGAACCTCCGTGCAGCACCCTCGAACCCCGAGGAAGAACCGACACACCTGAAACGCAGGGGTGAGCCTCCTGTCACTGGACCAGTAGGGATCCCACGAAACCCCAACTGAGAAACAACGGCGGCACGGAAAGAAGTAACTACGAAAGTAGGAAAGTAACTACGGTGCCCGGTAAAACCTCGACTCTACAGCTACTCCTACTGTACCAGAAAACATGACCTAGTCTCCCGTCGGGGGACAACCAAGCCACGCACCCGACCACCCGATTCCACGATCGGGGACCACTAGACACGAACCGCCCTAGCCACGCTACTAGGAAAAACGCCACGATACCTCCGTAACGGAGGCCTACCCTCAAAAGGGCCCAAGCCAAAACCACACGGTCAGGGAACACGGTTACGAACTCACCGTCGTGAACACAACGTTGTCTGGGGAAAGGCCCTCGGTGATGCTCACCGGAAACCCCAGACCTCGACTCCAGGAACACTCCCGAAACCACTCACGAAGTCCCGTCTCGCAGACGGAAACAGAACCCGGTACACGATGAATCACGTCACGTGACAGGAGCACCACCCACTAGGAGAACGACCGAATGCGTCCCCTGATGTCTTACACCGCGTCACAAGTGTCTAGCTACAACGCTCCGGGCGTGAGACTCAGAGACGCAACAAGTACCACAACAAGGACTAGCTGGGGTAACGCTCGTCAGCGCGTGTCCTAAGCCCTCAACTACGTGTGCACAAAGAGACCATCTACTCTAGGTCGGGTCCTCTTGCTGGTTTTCCCCCCCACCGGACTCTGGTGGCAAAGGCAATGGGCCCTACGAAAACCAGCCTAAAAATTGCCTCTCACTGGGTCTCGCTCTCCACCACTCCCAGGTGGGTCCGCACTCGTGTGCGCAGGAAGCTACGACTAGTGGACGTGTCACAGAACGTGAACACTGGAAACCACGCACGCACCCATTGCGAGTAACACGGAGTAACAGGTGGCTCAAAGCCACCCGACTCTGGACGGCCCACTAGACCTACTAAACCCAACGACCTTTGAGTCACAAGACTCGGGGTCAAGACCGTTGCACATGACAGCACTGAGCCGTCAATCTGGCCTAATCCCTAGGTGCAAAATAACGATGGGAAGACTCACAAGGCAGTTCACCACTACCGAGACCCATCCCTCGAGGAGGGAAACTTAAGCGACCTCCAGCCTCAGGCTGGGAGATTGGACTCACAGTCCAAGGCCATACACATGGCCCACTCGGAAGCCACCTTCCAGAGAAGCAACGACTTGCGGGGAAACCTCACCGCACTCACACCGATACACGGCGACTCGATCTAGCAAGAACACCGAAGCTCGAAACACCTGGGGTCACCCGGACCCGCCAAGCCCACGGGCATGCTTATCGAGGTAAACGGAACCTTTGGACACCTAAAGACACGGTCACGAAACTCTATGGGGTTTCCGGGACACACACGGCCCAAGGGGAGCACGATCAGCCGTAGACTGCCCACCCTGGGCAGCCCGACAGGCAACCCCAAGAATGCGCTATCTTTGCATAGCGCGTTCAAACATAATGTGCTATAGGTCCATAGCGCGTTCAAACAGAATGCGCTAGGACCCTATAGCGCGACAAGACTGAACGCGCCATAAACTTATAGCGCGACCAGGCCAGATCGTGCTATGACCCTATAGCGCGACAAGGCTGAACGCGCTAGGACCCTATAGCGCGACAGGAACCGCCTAACTGTTCATCTTCTCCGATGAACGCGCCCTATCGGGGCGGCGTGACCCTCAAGAATGCGCTACCTGAGACTAGCGCGTTCTCAGTCCGCGCTCGAAAATGGCAAAAATCACAGAAAAACCTATTTCACGCCCCGTTCACCCCCAGGTGAATGGGAAACAAAAGGGAAAACCTCCCCCAAGCCCCTAGGCATGCATATAAACCCCTGGAACGGCCAAAAACACCATAAAACGGGAGATCCGGCTCACACCCCAAAAACATGAGTTTTCTCCCAAATCCCTCGAGTAAGCCCGCTCGGCTCACCACGGCCTACAAAACTCGTGAGAAATGAAGTACGCGGGTTGAGGATCCATCTCCCTACCTCCACCGAAGATTCGACGCACCGTGGACGCCGATCCACGAAGAGAACGTCGTTGAAGCCTCGCCGTTCCACGAACCCACGCCCGAGCTTCACCGCGCCTCCACCGCCTCGATCCTCACCCATCCTCGCCCGTGCCTCGCCCGCGCCGTCCCCACCTCGCCCACGCTCCACCCCATCGGCCGCCGGAGAGAGAGGGAGAGAGGAGAGAGCGTGAGAAGAGAGAGGGAGAGAAGAGAGAAATGAGAGGGGAGAAAGAGAAAAGGGTTATATATATAGGAAAATTTGGAAATTCCAGAAAATACCAAAAATAGGAAAATCACGTTTCAACGATCCTCGGAACGCACCGATCGCAATGGTACCACACTCGCCTAAGTGAACGGCCCGGTTCACCTGCAACGAGGTTTCGAAGGAATTACCGAAACACACAACGGGAATCGGAAAACACATGCGAAAAAGCCGCGGAACTCTTCCGGGCCTCCGAAACAACTCCGGATCGCGCCGATACGAACACGAAAGATGTCCGAAATGAAATTTTGGACACAACGGAGTTGGACACTCCGAGAAACCAGATCCGAAAACCACAAACAAGGACCCGAAAAATCCGGGGCATTACAGCCCTCTCCCCTTAAATAAATTTCATCCTCGAAATTCAGGACTAGCACCCAACCACAGGTGAAGAATGCCTCAACCAACTGACAACGCTGTCAGGGCCCCAGCACAGAACAACCTCGATTCTCACAAAACCATGATCATGAGGGATACGGCCAGACCACAATCACGAACGACGCCTACGCTCCGCACACCGCACGCACATCGGCCACCAGAGCAGGCATAATACAAAGGCACAAGTCTGGTATCACCTCAGACACAATGGAAACCACTCACGGCATCGCTGCCACCCTCTCGCTCACCGAGGGAACGCAATCCTCGCCACAAGAACCAATCCACCGGTCAACGCCCACGCTCGGTGGACCAACCAAACACCAGCTTCTCTGCCAGCTGACCACCACAAATTTGTCGGCTCCACGCCGAGGACCACTCCACACTCGGCAAGCCGAACGCCACAACAGCACATGACCAACTCTGTCAGAACTCAAACTTCGACAAAGCTCAGATCCCATCTGGGAAAACACACCTCAGAAACGGCGACCAAAAGACCTCGCTGGCACGCGGCTCTCTCCCTTCTCGAGCCCCTACAACCAGCATCTTCTGTCCATGAAAGACCATCCTCTGCTCACCAGACATTCGTCAACGGGAAACCTCCACCGGCCCAGCAGGCACGATCTGACTCACGGTAGGCCATCCATTGACTCTCGTATAGACCACCACTACATCCAGATGGATCCCCGCGCCAACTCTACCCTTCAGGGGAGCACGGCGGGACCCAATGACTCCATCTCCCCTCGGTCTTCACGTCACTCGACTCAGACTTACGAGGAATCCTCCCTTGCTGGCCATAGATTGAAGATCAATATCCAACGCCAGCGTCTCATCAGAGACCACCACACACAGGCATCGACCACCGTCCTATCTCATCGAATCCTATCTCATCGAAATCTCCATCTCAATTAATCCAAGAGGATGCCTGCCAATCCCGACTCCCGCTCTTATCACAGAGCCACGGGACACACAACCTCTTACAATCTACGACACACTTCTCCAAAACATGATCTCATCCACGAACGCAACCTCCAACGTAAAAACAGGATACTCATGCGGCAACCTCGCCAGCATACTTCCCCAACACTCCACCTGCCAGTGCCATAAACCACAATATCTCAAGCAACGGCATGGCAACAACACGTCTCACGCCGCCGGAGACAACACACACTGATGAACCAACCCTCCGCTGCTCCACCCTTCCTCAGAAATCCACCCGCAGCAACCAACGCCACGATCCGCACACTCTGATCCACACGCACAGCCACCACATCGACAACTCGAGATCCACCAACCTGACAACCATCTGCAACCCCGCCGACTCCGATCCCCCACACATCGGGAACCACAACACCAACCGCAAACCTCAAAAACACCGCCCAGCCGGCACTCATCCTTCTAGAACAGCGCCAACACCCTTACACATCAGGGAACGGGCAACGCTTCTCACAGGCAACCACCTTGCCAAAATGCGGGACGCGTCTCGCACGGATTTCATGACGCACGAAGGCCAACCAATCCGGATACACAGTGCAAGACGACGAACCTTAACCAACCGCGATCTCCTCAAACCAAAGGGAAGAACTCAATACACTTCCGACCAACGGAAGGAAAACTCCACACTCGACCTGACCTCGAGCCTCGTGCATGCTGGGAACTTCACCTTCCAGCACCAAGAAAACCATCACTTCCGTCAGGTCAGCTCCTCCGACAACACTTACCAAGTGTCCCGTCGGACCACGATCACGACATCTCTCGATGCACCACCGTTACAATTCCCCAAACTGCAACACGTCATGCCAAGAGCCACAACACGAGCCATAACTGGCAACCGTCAATGCTCATCCTCGAGCCCTGAACTCGCCACGGAACCTTCACATCTCGAGCCAAATCCTGGGCGAACACAACCCATTCACACACAAGAGCGCAGGAGCAAGACTTACTGGGACACCACAGCCCATCCTACCTCAAAATTCGCAAAGATAATCGGGATCGACACGTCACTTCTGACGCCACAGAGCATGAGAAGGACATCGGGCTTGACAAATCAGCAGCTCAACGGAAAACCTTCCGCTCACTCGTGCATAATTCTCGACCAGAGCACCCGCTCCAACACCTCAAACCACAACCTCAATGCCTCAGGGGCTGGACAATCCTCAGACTGGAGTGGCCAAACTCAATAAAAGCTCCCTCAGAGCACACTCACGGCCACTTAACAATGAACAATCCTCACCAGCCACCTGACCTAGCTGCAGACTCCTCGAACGCAGCACCACAACAGCACGCCTGCCGACAACCTCTGCCCAACGCAACACGACCAGGGCCACCACCCAAGGGAGAAAGCTCTCGACCTCGATCCGCAGACCCCACGCCGGAACGAAAGTCGCGAACAAAAACCACCCTCACCGCGCCGCATAGCGCACTCAAGCTCTCAAGCGAGAAACAAAGCAGAAAACAAGCATGCAGCCTTATGCCCGCTGCCGACTGTACTGGACCTTACAGACTCTGATCACTGCAATATCTCGAATTCCCATGTACGTCCACAACCACGCTCTGATACCAACTGTAATGACCCGAGATCCGGATACCGGGAGGGGCCCAATACCATTCGAATCCCGGCCCGCCGCCCACGAGCGGGAGGCTCGGAAGGGCTAAAAAGGAGTGTGGAGGTACAAAGAAATAGGAAATAAGGCAGGATAATTCAATAATTAATAGAAATAAATAAACAACTACAACAGAGTCCAGTCCAACAGAAAGTACAGTCTAAAGTAGTAAAACGTACCACATGCCAAGTGAACACTCGGCCCGACAAGCTGGCAACTAAGAACCTCCGTGCAGCACCCTCGAACCCCGAGGAAGAACCGACGCACCTGAAACGCAGGGGTGAGCCTCCTGTCACTGGCCCAGTAGGGATCCCGCGGAACCCCAACTGAGAAACAACGGCGGCACGGAAAGAAGTAACTATGAAAGTAGGAAAGTAACTACGGTGCCCGGTAAAACCTCGGCTCTACAGCTACTCCTACTGTACCAGAAAACATGACCTAGTCTCCCGTCGGGGGACAACCAAGCCACGCACCCGACCACCCGATTCCACGATCGGGGACCACCAGACACGAACCGCCCTAGCCACGCTACTAGGAAAAACGCCACGATACCTCCGTAACGGAGGCCTACCCTCAAAAGGGCCCGAGCCAAAATCACACGGTCAGGGAACATGGTCACGACCTCAGCGTCGTAAACACAACGTTGTCTGGGGAAAGGCCCTCGGTGACGCTCACCGGAAACCCCAGACCTCGACTCCAGGAACACTCCCGAAACCACTCACGAAGTCCCGTCTCGCGGACGGAAACAGAACCTGGTACACGATGACTCACGTCACGTGACAAGAGCACCACCCACTAGGAGAACGACCAGATGCGTCCCCTGACGTCTTACACCGCGTCACAAGTGTCTAGCTACAACGCTCCGGGCGTGAGACTCAGACACGCAACAAGTACCACAACAAGGACTAGCTGGGGTCACGCTCGTCAGCGCGTGTCCTAAGCCCGCAACTACGTGTGCACACACAGACCGTCTGCTCTAGGTCGGGTCATCTAGCTGGTTTCCCCCCCCACCGAACTCTGGTGGCAAAGGCAAGGGGCCCTACGGATACCAGCCTAAAAACTGCCTCTCACTGGGTCTCGCTCTCCACCACTCCCAAGTGGGTCCGTACTCGTGTGCGTAGGAAGCTACGACTAGTGGACGTGTCACAGAACGTGAACACTGGAAACCACGCACGCACCCATTGCGAGTAACACGGAGTAACATGTGGCTCAAAGCCACCCGACTCTGGACGGCCCACTAGACCTACTAAACCCAACGACCTTTGAGTCACAAGACTCGGGTCAAGACCGTTGCACATGACAGCACTGAGCTGTCAATCTGGCCTAATCCCTAGGTCCAAAACAACGATGGGAAGACTCACAAGGCAGTTCACCACTACCGAGACCCATCCCTCGAGGAGGGAAACTTAAGCGACCTCCAGCCTCAGGCTGGGAGATTGGACTCACAGTCCAAGGCCACACACATGGCCCACTCGGAAGCCACCTTCCAAAGAAGCAACGACTTGCGGGAAAACCTCACCGCACTCACACCGATACACGGTGACTCGATCTAGCAAGAACACGGAAGCCCGGAACACCTGGGGTCACCCGAATCCGCCAAGCCCACAGGCACGCTTATCGAGGTAAACAGAACCTCCGGACACCTAAAGACACGGTCACGAAACTCCACGGGGTGTCCGGGACACACACGGCCAAGGGGAGCACGATCAGCCGTAGACTACCCACCCTGGGCAGCCCGGCAGGCAACCCCAAGAACGCACTATCTTTGCATTGCGCGTTCAAACATAACGCGCTATAGGTCCATAGCGCGTTAAAACTGAACGCACTAGGACCCTGTAGCGCGACAAGACTGAACGCGCCATAGACCTATAGCGCGACCAGGCCAGATCGCGCTATGACCCTATAGCGCGACAAGGCTGAACGTGTTAGGACCCTATAGCGCGATAGGAACCACCTAACTGTTCATCTTCTCCGATGAACGCGCCCTATCGGGGCGGCCGCGACCCTCAAGAACGCGCTACCTGAGACTAGCGCGTTCTCAGTCCGCGCCCGAAAATGGTAGAAACCGCAGAAAAACCCATTCCACGCCCCGTTCACCCCCAGGTGAAGGGGAAACAAAAGGGGAAACCTTCCCCCAAGCCCCTAGGCATGCATCTAAACCCCTGGAACGGCCAAAAACACCGTAAAACGGGAGATCCGGCTCACACCCCAAAAACATGAGTTTTCCCCCAAATCCCTCGAATAAGCCCGCTCGGCTCACCACGGCCTACAAAACTCTGGAAATGAAGTACGCGGGTTGAGGGTCCATCTCCCTACCTCCACCGAAGATTTGACGCACCGTGGACGCCGATCCACGAAGAGAATGCCGTTGAAGCCTCGCCGTTCCACGAACCCACGATCGAGCTTCACCGCGCCTCCATCGCCTCGATCCTCACCCATCCTCACCCGTGCCGTCCCCACCTCGCCCACGCTCCACCCCGTCGATCGCCGGAGAGAGAGGGAGAGGGGAGAGAGAGTGAGAAGAGAGAGGGAGAGAAGAGAGAAATGAGAGGGGAGAGAGAGAAAAGGGTTATATATATAGGAAAATCCAGAAATTCTAGAAAATACCAAAAATAGGAAAATCATGTTTCCGTGATCCTCGGAACGCACCGATCGCAACGGTACCACACTCGCCTAGGTGAACGGCCCGGTTCACCTGTAACGAGGTTCCGAAGGAATTACTGAAACACACACCGGGAATCGGAAAACACACGCGAAAAAGCCACGAAATGCTTCCGGTCCTCCGAAACAACTCCGGATCACGCCGATCCGAACACGAAAGATGTCCGAAATGAAATTTTGGTTACAACGGAGTCAGACACTCCGAGAAACCAGATCCGAGACCCACGAACAAGGACCTGAAAAATCCGGGGCATTAGACGGACCGTCGCACCCTATGGAATCATATCATCGACTTTGCTGGTAGCTGTGATAAGCCATGGCTGGTTGGGGGAGACTTCAACATCATCCTTCTCCCTTCGGAGAAGCAAGGGGGGAGGCGTGCTTTCTCTCAATCCATGTCCGACTTTCAAGCATGTGTGGCTGCTGCAGGCCTTGAAGATGCTGGCTACCATGGTGGTCCCTTCACTTGGTATAACGGCCCGCGTGCTAATGGCATATTGGCCAGGCTTGACCGTGTCCTATTGAGTGGGGATTGGCACATTTCCTGCCCGCCCATTTCCATTCAGCATCTCTCCCGTGCATGCAGTGATCATCGCCCATTGTTATTATCTCTCGTCCGGCCTCCTCAGAGGTGACCCACCAGATTCTGCTTTCAGCACATATGGAAGACTCATCCTCATTTTCGAGCTAGTTCGCGGGCTGCATGGGCTGCAGCGCCCGCCTCCTCCTTTCCCCTCATCTCCATGGCTATGAAGCTTAAGCATATGAAGGGCTTCTATCACCAGTGGAATCAGTCCACTTTCAGGAACTTATTTGCCAATGTACAGGTGGTTGAAGAACACTTTTCTAAGGCTCAGGAGGCTTTTGACTGCCATCCTTCCGATGCTCATCACTCAGCGTTCATCCTCGCCAAGGATGAGCTAGACCGTGTGCACTCTCAAGAAGAAATGTTTTGGCGTCAAAAATCCAGAATCAAATGGCTGAGCGAAGGTGATAAGAATACCAAGTTCTTCCATGCTTATGCCCAGTCTTACCGTAACCGTAATACCATTTCAGAGCTGCGTGGAGAGGACGGGCTGCTTGTTAACTAGCCAGCTGCCATAGCTGACCTCCTTGTATCTCATTTTACTGCAGCCTTCTCCTCCACCCCTCAGCATATTCACCTGGAGGTTAGGGCTGCTATACCACATGTCCTGCAGGATGACGACAACACCATGCTCTGCGCCATTCCATCCCTTGAGGTGATAAAGGATGTTGTTTTTAGTAAGTCCGCCGACAACGCGCCCAGCCCGGACGGCTTCACCGGCTATTTCTTCAGAACCTGCTGCGAGTTCCTTGAGCAAGACGTCGTGGCTGCTGTGCATGCCTTCTTCTGCGGCCACCATCTTTCTCGCAGCTTCACCTCATCCCTCATTGCTCTCATTCCGAAGGTGGACACGCCGAAGTGCTGTGCAGACTTCCGGCCCATCAGCTTATTCAACTTCATGTACAAGATTATTTCTCGGATTCTCAATGACTGGATTGCCCGTGTTCTCCCTCGCCTAATTTTTGAGGAACATGGTGCCTTCGTCAAGGGCCGTTTCATCATTGAAAACATATCCCTAGCTAGGGAGCTTGTCCAACACCTCAATAGCCTTTGCAGAGGCAGGAACGTCATCCTTAAGCTTGACATGACCAATTCTTACGACCGGATGGAGTGGAACTTCCTATTTGCTGTCCTTCGCAAGTTTGGGTTTGGCTTATCCTTTATTTATCTTATTGAGCCTCTCCTCACCAACTGCTGGTTCTCGTTATTGCTCAATGGCCAATCTCATGGTTTCTTCAAGTCTTCCAGAGGTCTTCGGTAAGGTGACCCTATAGCTCCATCTCTCTTCATTCTAGCCGGGGGAGCTCTCAGTCGCGGGCTATCCGCCCTCTTTCGTCGCAGCAATGGAGGCTACTACCAATCCCTAAGGAGATGCCCCATGGTCTCTCACTTACTGTTTGCCGATGACACTCTCATCTTCTCTAATGGCTCGATTCGCCACATGCGGGAACTCATGAAATTCCTCAAGAAATATGAAGTCGCCTCCGGCCAACTCATCAATACTTCGAAGAGTTCATTTATCATTGGCCGGGATGCTCCCCCCTCTCTTGAGGGATCCATTGCCCGGGTCACTGGCTTCCAGAAGGGTCATCTCCCGTTCAGCTACCTTGGTATCCCTTTGTACTTTGGCAGGCCAAAATCAGCCCACTTTTCCTACATTTTGTCCAAGGCTGCAGCGAAACTCCAAGCTTGGAAAATGAAATTTTTGTCAACAGGTGGCAGGTTAATTCTTATTCGGCATGTCCTCTCTGCAGTTCCCATCTACACTCTCTCTTGTGCAGCCGTTCCGGCATCTATATTTAAGGGATTTCATAAGCTGCTTGCTAATTTCTTTTGGGACTCCTATGAGGGATCTCCTAAGAAGCATTGGAATTCATGGGAAGATATCTCTCGGCCAACGGACTGTGGCGGCCTTGGCATCATTCACCTGCGCTCCATGCAGCTTGCTTTGAGGATGAAGCTTTTATGGACGGCTATCACCTCACAATCTCTGTGGGCTGAGTTCTTCCGTGCTAAACATCTGCATGATGTACACTACTCTTCAGCCACCTTCACTCTTTCCATCGCGGCGGACAGGCGGCTGTGGCAGCACGCAGCGATCATCATCCATGCTAACCATCGCGTCCTCGCCTCCTCTAATAGTCCTCGCACTTCTTTCTGGCTGGACGTGTGGGTTAATTGGTTATTCCCCCCTTAAAGATTTTCTGCCCATGCACATTTGGTCTGCCCTACCATGCCAACTTTGCTCCGTCCAGGCTGCCCTTGCGGGCCATGCGCATGACTGTCTTGCTGCTGCTATGTACTACTGCCCCTCTGGTCTATTTTCCAATGCTGTTGGGTTCGCTTCTCGAGAGGACACTTGGTGCTGGACTCTCAACCCTGATGGGCGCTTTTCCACAGCTACTGTGCGCCTCTTGCTGTAGGGCACAAGATCCCCACGCTGGTCGCTGCTGTGGCACCATCACCTCCCCTTAAAGTGGTCGGTGCTCTCTTGGCGCATCTTGTGTGGTTGCCTTCCCGTGGATGATGCCATCTCTGCCTGTGGCGTCCCTCTTTGCTCAATGTACAGTTGCTGTCCATCTCCTTCAGTCAAATCCAGCCTCCACCTGTTCTTCCACAACGCTACTACTAGGGGTGTTTGGGCTGGCATTCAAAGCTTCCTGCGATTTCATAGCTCCACCGCACTTTCAGTTGGCGCAGCGGTTTTGGACTTCCTGCAAAGTCTCCACTTCAGCTCTATGGCTGGCCACTTATCCAGATGCATTTTCCTTGCTGCCATTTGGGAAATCTGGTGCAGTAGGAACAAGGCTAGGTTCGATGGCCAGCCTATGAATGCTAGCATTATTCTCTGCCGGACTATGCTGTCTGCCCGGTCTATCACGCAGGCCCACAAGTTTAAGGGTCATGGCCTTAGCTTGGTGGACCGCCCACTGCTTGCATCCTAGGGCATCTCGCTCTTGGAACCGCAACCATCACCGCCGAGGCTAATCAGATGGTTTCCACCACCTTCCGGGCGGTTAAAGCTCAACGTTGATGGCGCCTTCAAGCGGGGCATGGGACTTGCAGGGGGTGGCGGTGTTCTTCGCGACTCCCATGGCCACATTATCTTCGCCTTTGCTGCTGCATATCCCCTCGTCTTCTCCAGCCTGGAGGCTGAAGCCTTGGCCCTCCGTGATGGACTTCGCTGCTGCTTGAACCGGGGCATCCCTTCCATCGTGGTTGAGACAGATTCACTTGTGTAGGCCCAGGTTGTTACCTGCAAGTTCTCTTCCCCGTGGCACCTTTCCGTTGTTATGGGTCAGGTCGCGTACTTGTCTCGGTCCCTTCAAGCCTCTATTGTAAATGTATACCGGGAGGCAAACCAAGTTGCAGACATGTTGGTTGGGCTTGGTTGTTCATTGTCATCTTTTTCTTCTTGGTCATCATGGGAGGAGCTCCCTACTGTTGTCAAAGGGCCATACCGTCTGGATAAGATTGGATGCCCTTTGCTCCGACCCTAATCATCTTTTGTACCTTCGCTTCATGAATGAAAATTTCCCTATTTGGCGGTCAGAAGTGGAGCACTCCTCCCCTCTCCTGAGGGTTGCTCGCTCCCTTTTGTCATGCCTCTCAGCTTTAGATTGGAGTTAAAAAAAACTAACGCATACATGACTAGATCGTCATGCACGTAACATAAAGCTATCCTCAGGCAAGGCCGAGAATAGATCGACTCAGAAGGGGGAAGCTGAACTTGGACGAAGCCAAGAATATACTAACTCGAAAGGGAAACACATACTCTGAGAAACACGAGAGTCATGCGCTAAGTGACGGAAGCACCTCCTCACTATAAGAATAGCCAGATGCGTCCACTGACGTCTTACACTGTGTCACAAGTATCTCGCTACGGACGTCGAGAACGACGGAGATTGAGATACTCACTGAACTGAACCAGGAACTACAGTAACGAGTGACTAGTCAGGGTCACGCCCGTCGGCGTTCGTCCAAAACGCTCCTGACCACGTGTGCACACACAAGCTCAATGCCTTGAGCCAGGCCTCTAGCTAGTTTTCTCCCCCAGCAAGACACTACTGCAAGGCAAGGGAGCCCACGGAAACTAGCATACAAACCGTATCTCGGGAACTGCCCCACAACCTACTCCCAAGTGGGCCGACACTCGAGGTCATCAGGCTACGACTAGTGGAGGCTCACTAGACACAAAGACTCTGAAACATGAGTGCTGAAGTACAGATAGGGTAAGCAAGCACTATCGCACGTACTACGAAGCACCCAGACACATGGCGGTATACCAACTGCCACAGACTTAGGATAGGACAACTAGACCTACTCACACAACAATCCTTGAGTTACAAGACTCGGAGTCAAGATCGTCATACAACGATGGTGACAAGCCGCCAATCAGCCTAATCCTAAGCCGAGGAAAATGACACTGGATCATAAGATCCACACAACCGTATAAAATGACTCACGGAGACCTGAGGATTCACCAAGACCCTCAACGCACCTGGACACGTAGACTGAGGTAAGACAATACTTCAAAACATCCAGAACCACTATCTCGAGCTATCTAGAATAATCGAGACACACACACAGCTACTTGTCAACCACTGGGTCTCACCGGGTTGACCAGAACCTAAAATGACTCTGAAGCAGTACAGAAACCTAACCAATAGCAGGGTACGCCTGGCTATCTGATAACATGGTCATAGCCCTCATAGGACATCAAAAGACGTCCACGAGACAATGGGCAAACCACGAGGTCAAGCCGAGGCACTTGGAAACCAACACATCGGAAAACGACACGCAGGAGATAAGCGGAGGAACATATGCTGGTGGTCATAGAATGGGCCGCTAGGGGACTGTAGCGGTCAAGGATTAGGCCACTAAACCTAGTCAACCCTGAGCCGACCTATTTGGTCAAACCACCAAAAGCGGTCTAATATAGACGCGCTACACGGACTAGGAGGTCTAAAAGTGAACCGCCACACTAACCGTCCTAAAATATTAACCTAAGACAAATGGATTGTAGCGGCCTAAGATGGGCGTGCTACAAGGAAGATGGTGAGGACACGCGCCGCATCACTCGACGGAGCACACGGAGCTTGCCGATATCCCTTTGGCTTGGCGACCACTTGGCGGACTAGCAGAGTCCCTTTTTATGCTTCAGGCCATGCTGGGCCTTAGTTTAGTCCCTGCGTGGACACTTTTTGCATTGTTATGGACCTTTGTAGGCCATTTGGAGCCAATTAGGCTTTAGTTGGGCCATTTTATGCTTATTAGATAGGAGATAGGGCTATTGGGCCATTTCTTTGGTTCAATTTCTGGCCCATTTGGGCTGGCCACCCACTCCCTTGCTTAGCCCACCTAGGCTTAGGGTTTTGGGCGCCCCCACCTCTTTCCTTCCTCTTGGAAGGTGGCAGCCGCCCCTCTCCTAGATTGTAGGAAGAGGGGTGCGGCCCCTCCCCTTTCCCTTCCCCATCCGACCTCCTCCCTCCCTCCTTGGCCGCCCCCTTTCCCCAATCCATCCCTAGAATCTAGGAGTGGTTCGCAACCCCCCCCCTTTCCCCCTTGCCTTGTTGCGCACCCCCCCCCTTTCCCCCATGTCATGTGCGTCCCCTTTCCCCCCCCCCCTCTTGGCTAGGGTTTCAACCCTAGCATATAAAAGATCTTATGTATTTTTCATTGAAGAATAATGAAGAAATTTTGCTGATCAAGAACTTTGGTGGCTGCGCCCCCTCCTCCTCTCTCTCTCTGATCCTGCGACGGGATCACCTCGGGGTGCGACTCCCCATCCCTCGGTGCGACGCCGAGGCTTCCTCCCTTCTTTATCCCCTGTCACAAGTGCACGTAGCTGTTCGCCTGAGTTCTACCCCGACTTGCAGCAGCGCCTCCGCCCAGATCCGGACGAATCTGCTCGTCCCCTTTTTTCTGGAGGTACCCCTGCGAGTCCCCGACGCGTGGGCTTTGGTTTTGCCTCGATCCGAGGTCCACATCGCCGGCATCGATTTTTCTCGTGAGATCGCGCAGGACCCCTTCCCACTGCGAGCCAGATCCTGCCTGCCATCTTGCAGAAGTTCTCCCGAGCGACAAACTCCGAGTTTGGACCTGATTTCTTCAGGGTTGGTACCTCTCGTCCTCCTCTTTCCAACGCCGCCGACCTCGCTTCGTTCCGACGTCGGTGCCGAGCGTGGCGTTGATCCTCGTGGAGCCGCGCAGGTCCATCTGCACAGTCCGGCGCCGGGGACAACGACGACTTGCAGACGTTCTCCCGGCCAACCCCGGACGTATCTGGCCAAGCCGTTCGACCGGGACCTGCTGCTCTGCGTCCCCGACGTTCTCCCTCAAGCGGCGCCCCATTCGCCTTCCATAACTGCCAGTTCTCAATTTCCCCGCTCGAGTGTGCTGTTCTGCGAGCAGAAATCCCGTCGCGACTTGCAGGTGCGGCCACGGCTTCCACGGGCGGAATCTGCGTGCCCCCTTTGGCCGAGGCTTCCTCCCGTGACCCAGCTATGCGCCCTCGCTAACGGTGCCTCCATCGGACACCGGACCAGGTCGTGGGAGCTGTTACCGCCGAGTCACGCGCTGCTGCGAACTGGCAGATCACCGTCGACACCCTCCTCGCGGCCATCCCCTTCACCGAGTGCTGCCCGTCAGCCCGTGTACCGGTCGCCCCGAACAGAGTTGCTGTAGCCCGTTACCTCCCTGCGTGGAGTGGGCATTTGTTGGCTTGTAATTATTCTTTCATTGTGTGTATCGGGGTTGTCGGTCTCGGCCGGGGTTCCTTCCCCACGCCTAGGCGTGGAGGTACGTGCGACGTTCCTTCCCTTGGCATTTGCTTTGCTAGTATGCTCTCGATTATGCAGCGTGCGAGTGTAGGATCCTAGCTACATATTCAATTCACCGTGGGTTTTGCGAGTTGAGAGCACCATTCCGTGGCCCTAGTCGAGCCCGAGCTCGGACTAGACTCCCATAGTTGCGCGTCGGCTCCCTTTGCCGCTTTGATCCACTCGTTTCCCTCATAGGGACGGCCGTGGACTTGGGTTTCTTGTTGAGAGACGCCTCTCTTCGGAGGAATAGTACGGAGGTCGATCACTCGGCTTGCCTTGTCACGTGTGAGTGCTGGCCGCACTTGGTCTTCATCATAGGTTTAGTCCATTTGTCAGTCGGTCCCGCATCAGAAGAAACGCTGGAAGGTTGGGCCGCCAAGGCCAACCGTGATGCGGGATAGACACGCGACCCTGGGACTCTAGCTCGCAACTCGTCCCTAAGCGAGGGAAACGTGGGATCGTGCGCGGTTGAGGAACCGACAATGAGTCTCGGGTATTCGACTCTTCCGCGTGTACTCGAATTGAGTCACGGGACGGGTCACACTCACTCTCTCGCAGCGGTGATAACAATATATCGGGCTAATAATCCTATCACTCGCAGCGGCATTGTGACGACCCGGATCCCGAATACCGGATATACCCGATAGGACTACCGAGTAGACCCGATATCACTTGGAACCCGCGAGGCCTCCCAAGAGCGGTAAAGCTCTGAAGGGATAAAAGGATTACCGTGTAGTACATTGAAGCCACAGAGATATAACAGTAAGTATTTAAATTTCATTAGATCGGTTTGCTAAAGTAGCAGAAATAAAATTACTTTTTATTTAACAATTTAAATTTAACAAATATACCAGAGTCCAGTCCAAGAAATTAAAGGCAAGTACAGTCTAACAGAAAGAAGACGTACCCTAAGGTCAGGGGAAACACGACACAGGTACCGCTGGCAGCTACGGACACGTCACACCAGGAACCGCAGAAGCAGAACAATGCCACCCACCTAAAAAGCAGGGGTGAGCCTCGTGTCACTGACCCAGTAGGGGTCACGCAGATCCCCACAGAAAAATAACGCAGTAACACGGAACAACAAAATAGCAATAGTAGCAAAGTAGGAAAACTATCACTAGAAAGCTGTAAAAGAAGATCGGGGCGGAAGGAGTAGGAACAGCTAAAAGAAAAGGGAAAAGCCGTACCGAACAAAACACGGCTGCCGAACTAACCTCGGCCCCTAAGCTACTCCAAACAACAATAGCAACAGATGGGTAAACATTGATCCGACGAAGTCAGGAGCCACCGATCTGTCGAGCCCACAAAGATAGGCAAAAAGCCTAGAAAGAACCTAGACAGACACAGACGCCCTAAAGCATACACGACTCGAGTGCCATGCACGCTCTTCTAGATACGACCACATACACACGACTAGAACATCGTGCACAAAACACAACACTAACCTCAGGCAAGACCACAAGAGGGCTAACTCGGAAAGGTCACGATGCACGAGAAATACAAGAGTCACGTGCCATGTGACGGAAGTACCTCCTCACTAGAAGAACAGCCAGCTGCGTCCACTGACGTCTTATGCTACGCCTATAAGTGTCTCGTCTACTATGCCACCCGAAACACGACAGAGACTAAGACACGCTCGAAACCAGAACAGGACTACAATAACGAGTGACTAGACAGGGGAACGCCCGTCGGCGTCAGTCCAAAGCCCCTGACCATGTGTGCACACACCGACTCTTGCTGTAGAGCCAGACCTCTAGCTAGTTTTCCCCACCCAGTAGGATGCCACTGTACAGCGGGGGCCTACGGAAACTAGCTTACAAATCGTATATCGGGAACTGCCACGCCACCACTCCCGGGTGGGTCGAGACGTCCTAACGTGTCGCCGGGATACGACTAGTGGAGGCTCACTAGACATAGAACTCTGAAACAAGAGTGCTGTAGTACAGATAGGCAAGGAAGCACTATCACACTGATGGGGACATCACCTCCCATGCCCACACTCACAGCTCGTCTCCTCGCCCCGGAAGCGTCCGACATGGTCTAGTCATTTATCTTGAGTCATATGTTGTATTTCCTCATTTTTTTTTGAGTCATACCATTGTAATTTTCCTTTTATTTGAGTCATCTACCTAAGTTAAGTGTCATAGGGTTGATTAGATTAGTTAATGGGCCCAATTCATTGGGCTAGGCCCAGGGGCGCCCCCTACCCCTTGGTTATTTGTCATTGTAGCAAGAGTCAGAGACTTTTTATAAAATGTGGGTTGCCTATATATAGGACCTCATTCCCCCCATTTGAAGTTAATGAATGAATGAATGAATATTTAAATTTTTTAGTGTTCAATTTAAATCTTCTTCTTTTGGTAAGAAGCCAATTGAGTGGGTGAGAAGCCCCTATCCCCCCTCTCTCTCTACCTCTATCTCCAGGAAGCCATTTTCTCTCTCCTCCACTTTCTCTCTCTAAAACCTGCACCCCTTTCTCTCTCCTCCCCTCCCAACCACCTTTCTCTCTCTTCTCCCCCTCCAATAACTCATCCTTAACTCCCCACCACCCCACCTTAACTCCACCCCAGCCCCAAGGGAGATTCCACCACTCCCCACTCCACCCTCCAACCACCAATCACCAACTCCCCTTCCCCAAGCACCCTCTCATCTCCCAAGAGAGAATTCTCTACTCTCCAAGCCCCCCCTTTACCTTCCCCACACACCTCTTCCCATCCCCAAGACCAGAAACTAATCCCACCCTTAAACCCATTTTCAAATACCCTTTCCCTCTCTCCATTCCAACCAAATTCGCAGCTCTCCCTCCCTTCACCTGCTAGACCTCCTTCCTGCCCCCATTCTGCCACTCCCACACCTTGAAACACCCCCTCCCAGACCCCCTCATAGCCAGGGGTTTCCCCCACACCCATCCACCCCATTTCCCATCCCTTCTACCCCACTCCCCCACCACCTTTCACCACCTGCAATTCTCAGGTCGCAGGCAGCAGAGTACCAGCAGCTTGCAGAGCCAGCCCCAACTTCATCCCAGTGTCCCTGGAATCCCAAGTGATACCTTCGGAAGCGTCTCCTTGTCCTCTTTGCAATGGAGGTGGTCTCGTCCCATTCTGAGTTCGTGGCTGCCCAAAGGAGTCTTCACCGCAGGATTGCGCATCTGCTACCAGACAGTCAACCTGAAGTGAGTTGCAGAGGCTCCCACAGCCAACCCCTTGAATATCTGGAGGCGGCGCTTGGCTGAGATCATCTACAACGAGTCTACTTCCAGTATCAAGAAGCAAAACCCCGTTCGGCATCCGGAGCTGTGATTTCTTATTTTTCTCCCTCGGGTGCGCTGCTCTGTCCACTCTGGGACTGAACAGACACCTAATCACTGTTTGGGCTCTCCCAATCTTCTCCGACATCCTTTGGCCTCCCCATGGGTCTCGTTTCTAAGAGGACTCGACAACGATTCCAACGACTTCATCCACGCTTGATTCAGAGATTGGGAGCGCTCGTGGCGGCCTCGTCTTTCTTCTACTGTGGTACCGTAGCAGTCAAAACCAGAACTCAGGGTCCCTATTTGCGGCCCTTCCCCGACCAGCACTGTCAACCAGGAAATTCCACAAAAATTGGACGTCATCCTGATCCTACCCCGAAGATTTTCCCACTGGTCTCATTGATTAAAAAATTCGGGAGTGGCCGCAGCAGCATCAACTTCAACTGTCTATCCCATGTTCTAGAGAGCGGGAAGAACCGACGTCTTCCATCCGTTCGGTTTCTATTTCAGCTTTTCCCCTCCCCGCCTGGCTGGCTTAAAGCCCCTCCCTACGGGAGGTAGTGTTTGAATGTAATTTTGGCTTCCGTTCCCCAAGTTCACCCCGCTTGCATGGGGCGTAGTGGTGTAAAACTTTGAACATGTTCAGGCTACACCGGCGCGGTGTGCGGAGAACCCACGCTTCCCCGCTCGCCCACGTCTCCGAGCGGGATCGGTTTCTTCAAGCCGGTCGAGTAAGTTCTCTACCCTTGCTCTCCTTTGGATGCCTTGTTCCTTCAATATTAGTTCATAAGCTCTGCTGGTCCATGAGAGTGAGCGCCCGGTCCTCAAGCCCCATTGCTTCGAGTGACCGCCGTGGGAGAGAGTGCAACCCGTGCCCTTGGCACAACGTCGCCTCCATTGAATTGGGCCTCCATACCCTCGGGAGAACCCTTGGCCTTGCTGGCCCTCTACCAGCAAGGGTCCTACCCTCACAACCTCCACTCGGCATCACCGAGTTACCCCTGGTCTTGGGTGAGTGTCGGGTGAGTGGCCACCGTTATCGGTCCGTTTCGATTGCGAATTGTGCTTGCTTGCTAAAGTCCAAGAGTGTGTCACATAAAATTGGTATCAGAGCAAGTTCTAGACTTGTCTCTACTAAGTCTTGTCCTAGGGCCATTGCATTTATCCCCCCCGTTCATCATGGCCATTTCCTACTTAGCCTACTCGCCACACATGGACTTCATTCTAGATAGGGATATTATCTTTGACGGATCATGTTCTAGAGATTACCTTAGGTGGGAAGCGACCATAGAAAGGTACTTTGAAGAGACTTGGGTATATGGACCCGCGAGAGTCCTCAAGGCCAAGGGACGACTTCGGGGTCAAGCCAAGGAAAAGTGACAGAGAATAGAGGGCTTAAGGAGGGTTGAAAGACAAGAACCTATTCACTCATGGGAAGAGATGAAGGTAGAACTTAGGAAGATATACATCCCCAAATATTTCCACCCCTCCTACTCAAACACCCCTAGCCCGAGGAGCACTACAACTCCTCCATCCCCACCCGACCAACTTGAGACCACCCTTAGGCCTCCACCCCCACCACTCCTAACAAATTCCCTCTCAACCATCATCACTACACTTCGCCACCAAATCCTCTCCCTTAAGACTCAAATGATCCAAGCATCCACCTCCCCACCTAACCTCATGAGGGCCCCCACACCCAAACCAAAACCCCCTTCCACAACCCTCAAAGCCCCCTTGGTCCCCACCACTACCCCTCCATCTTCCCCAATAAGGGACACTCCCCCCAAGACCGACCAACCCAAGCCACCCCAACCAACCCATCTCCCACTCCCTCCCCCAAAACTCCCATATCCTAGGCCTCCTCTACTTCCCCTCCCTATCCCAAATCAAGTTTCCCTTTACCCTCCACCCTGGGTGCACCATACACCAACCATCACCACCCCACCCCCAAAAAACCCTCTCA
Source organism: Amorphophallus konjac (assembly GCA_022559845.1). Lineage (NCBI taxonomy): Eukaryota > Viridiplantae > Streptophyta > Magnoliopsida > Alismatales > Araceae > Amorphophallus > Amorphophallus konjac. The sequence goes on along the minus strand of CM040123.1, from coordinate 76,658,163 downwards.
CCTCCTTGGAGGAGGAACCCATACCCGACCCCACAGTGATGAACACTCCGGACCCTATCTCCACCACGGAGACCACCCATATCCAAGTGGAAGAAGAAACCTCACATGGTGGCCTTCACCTTACACGACCCTCTCTAGTTGGAGCCGAGCTTATCTTAGGAGAACCCCTTATTAGTTGGCTAAAGGAGAGCCCAATAAGAGAGATCATGGCCCACGATTTTCCTCCCATGGAGCAAAACCTTCCCATAGTGCCCTTCTTCTCCTATCACACCACCATCCAATCATCTTACCAAGTGGAAACCTTAGTGATGTGACACAACCCCTTGGACCTGAAAATTTGCAAGCAATCGAACCGAACGGCGGACCCACTCAAGTGAACTCACTCGCGTCGCGCACACCCGGGTCCGTAAGTGGACCGGCGATAGCGGTGAGGGTCCGAAGATGGACCTCGCCTTTCGGAGGTTTGACTAGCTTGGGCTGTACCCCCTAAGGGTCTGGGATGCCCCAATTCTGTGGGCGACCAGCACGCCAAGGGCGTGGGATGTAGTGGCTCTCTCTCAACTCGCTCCGCGGTGGCACTCAAATTGATGATATTTTGAGATCGGGCGCTCACTCACCGACGGACAGCACTAAGCAGCAATACTAAACAAGCAAAGCAATTCCAGTAGAGGAGGGCAACCCGAGGCTCACCTGATCGGTGTGAAGACACCGATCCCGATCGGAGACGAGGGCGAGCGGGGAAGTGTGGGTTCCCCGCACACTGCGCCGATGAAGCTTGATCCCTGTTTAAATTATACAACCACTACGCCTCACACACGAGGGTGGAATTGGGGTGGGGATATCAGTATTACAATGCAAACACTACCTCCACGCAGGGAGGGGCGTTAAGCCAGCCAGGCGGGGAGGGGAGATTCGCTCGAATCGCGCCGACAGAGCACCCGGCCGAATCTGCCCGGGTCTGGGCAGCAAGATAGGGTGTCGATGTAGTTGCCGCTGTGAGCTCTCCCGGACTAAGAACTTGATGAGACTTATGCCAAAATGTTTCTGATGTACCCAGGTACGACTGTGATTTTTTGTGGGTGGTCCTGAAGTCGTCGCCGGCGGGGACGGGCTATGGAACAGGTCCCTTGCGTGCAGAAGCAGACTGTTCCCAGGGGCAGCAGCGGATGGCTGAAGTCACCACGGTGGCTCCCAAAGTCCGAATGAGGCGAGACCAAGTCGAGGACGTCCGTGGATGAGTCTTCTTCGAGCAGCAACAAAGAACAGCACCAGAGGATGTCGGGACGGTGAGGAGGAGTCCGTTGAGTGAGGCACTATCGGGGCAGGACCTAAACAGACTATCTGCGCGCCCGGGAGAGAAAAAAATGGAAAAGGCACTTCCTGATGCCGAACGGGACGCCGCTTGTTGGTGGTGGTGGATGACTCGTGGCTGCAGCTCTCGGCCAAGTGGCGCCTCCAGAAGTTGAAAGATGTGGCCGTGGGAGCTTCTGCACTGCAGCTCAGGTCCAGGTTCTGGTCCTTGTTGCGCAGTTGGACGAGAAGGGGCACCACGAACTGTAGCAAAGTCAGAATGAGATGATTCCACCTTGCTTGTGAAGAAGACTCGCAGACCTTTCCGTTGATGTAGCCTACGCCCCCAGGAGCTCCGGGATGAGGTCGTGGGCGGCGCTGCAACAGGGGGGGGAGGTTCTGCAGAACTACAGCTGCTCACTAGTATATAGAAAATGGGGTAGATGGGGTGGGAGATGGGGTGGATGTGTGTGGGGGGCGACCCCGGGCTGTGTGGGGGTCTGGTATAGGGTGATCTAAGGTGTGGGAGGGGCAGAATGGGGGCTGGAAGATGGTCTAGTAGGTGGAGGAAGGGGGAGCTGCGAATTTGGGTTGGGATAGAGAGAGAGGGAGATCTCTCTCCTTTGGTTTGAATGAGAGGTTAATGGGGTTTAATGTTGCTTTGCGAAGGGGAGGGGTTGTGTTGGGGAGAGGAAGGGGTGCTTGGGAGAAGGGATTCTCCCTTGGGAAAATGAAAGGTTGTATGGGGAAGGGGAAAGGTTGCTTGGGAGGAGGGAGAGGTGCCTAGGAGAAAGGGATTCCACCTAGGGTTGGAGGGGACTTAAATGGGAGGTATGGGGAAGGGGGAGGGGTCTTAATTAGAGGTGAATAGGGAGGAGAGAGAGTGAATTTCAAATTTGGGGTGGGGAGGAGAGAGAATGGGGTTCGCCCCCTTTAGAGAGAGAGAGAAGAAGAGAGAGAGAGAGCTAGAGAGAGAGAGAGAAGCACAAATCTTGTGGCAACTTTTTTTTATCAAATCTTCATTAGCTTACAAATGAGGGATTGGGGTCCTATTTATAGGAACCCCACAATTTAACTTAAGTCCCTAACTTTTGGACTTCTAACACTAAACCAAGGGGAAGGGGGTGCCCCTGGGCCTAGCCCATATAATTGGGCCCAATAACACACATAATGACTTAAGACTTAGGTAAATAGCTACCTAACCTAGGTATTGGACTCAAATAAAAGGAAAAGGACATGATAAGAAAATAAAAATTACATCATATGACTCGAAATAAAGTGGTGAACAAGATGTAGCATAGGTGGCGAGCATCGGGATCCTCGATCATATGAAAGTGCCGGTGATGTCCTCATCATACCCCCGGGGTGCGGAAAACTCGACTCCGTCGAGTATGGGCCCACCGGGGAAGTGGTCCTCTTAAATAGCTCAGAGTGAACCTCAACCTCCAAACTCAACCCTGCGTCCGCAACCAGGGGACGGTCCTTCATCCTCTCGAGGTGGCTCAGGCGCACCCTCTTGCTGGCGATGGAACCCTGCTTGCCTAGTATTGCCTCCGTGTGCACACGTCGGGTTCTTAGGCCAATTTTTGGTGGCTCTCCGAGGGTGTCCCTCTCAAAGGAAGATAAAGGCTCGAGGCACTCACTAGGATCCACCGCGGTGCCCATATAGGGTGCCGGATCCGCCACGTGGAAAATGGGGTGAATCCCAAAACCCATTAGTAAGTCCAACCCGATGGCCGGGTTGCCAAAGTCACTCGGAACTTGGGAAGGTCCAAGTCCTCATGCCCTCGAATTGGAGGTGACCCTAGGGTAGAGCCACTCCAATGCCATCATCACCATAATGCCTACTTGGAATTCCAAGTGGCGCTCACGAGCTCTTGTCCGCTCTTTGTGAACCTCACCGTTCGTCAAGAATTGCTTGCGTGTATGCTCATGCCATGCATCATAATGCGGTGAGTGGGTGTGAAAGAGGATAGCATGCAAAGGTGGACCGGGGCAACCGTAAATTGACCTATCATTCTGTGATGCCATGTGGACCTTGATGAACTTGGGTGGACCGGGGCAGCCACAAGTGGCCCTATCATGCATGGGCTGCATAACAATGGTTGGAGGGCCATGGTATCTGTAGGGAAACCTATCACTCAAAGTGGTGATGAATGCCGGGGGACCCGGACACCCGTAGAGGCTCCTAACATGTATATGATCAATGATGAATGATGGAGGACCAGCACATCCAAATGTGAGCCAGTCCTGCATTGGGCCTAAAGCGTGTGTGACATGTATGAGATGACTGGGCTTACTAGCCCTACCAAATAATGCAAAATGTAGTGGCACATGCATTCCCATCAAAATGGCTCCTTCTATGTGTATGGCTTGGTATGAGAGTTTCCACTCATAGGGGTCAAAGGGGTCTAGGAAAATGGAGTGGGCTTGGTCCAATAAGGTTGGATGGGGTAGGGACAGGTTGGTGGTGAGTAAGGTGGGTGGGTATAGGAAGGGATAGAAGGGGTCATGGTAAGGGTCACCTAAGGAGAGGAACTCTAGGTCCTTTTGGTCCTCACAACCCCTTAATGGTGGATTCTCCTCCTCTAGTAAAGTGATCGGGCCAAAGTTTTTGGTGGAATGGTCGGCCATGAATGGAGGGCTGGTTGTTCTACCCGAGATAAGCAACTCAAGTTTGTGGATAGCATCAGGCTCATCGGGTGTAGGGAGGAGTAAAAGAAGGTCACTAGTGTAGCAACCCACAGTGTAAATGGAGGAGATGGATTCGACACATAGGTGTAGGAGGTCAAGGCTCCTAGGTCGGTCGACTACTGTAGTCAACATGCCAGTTAGCTCTATTTGCCAAGCTATACCCTTAAGAAGATCCCCTAATGTTTCCACTTGATAGGATGATTGGATTGTGGTGTGATAGGTGGATAAGGGTACTATGGGGAGGTGTTGTTCCATGGAAGAGTAAGCATGGGGCAGGATAGGGTGAGCCCGATTTTCCACAAGCCATCTAATCAAGGGTCCACTTATGATAAATTCAATCCAAATTGGCGGGGGTGGCATAAAAGGTGAAGTTTCTTTCTCGTTTTGGCCATGAATTCCCTCCAAGATGGGGAGTGGTTTTGGGGTGTTCCCTACTTGGGGCTCGGATGCGGAGATCATGGTTTCTTCTACCAAGGGGGTGAGTAGGTCCTTTGTGGGTGGGGTGATGATGACTGGTATGTGGTGCTCTTTGGGTGGGGGGTAATGGGGGACTTGGGATAGAAGGGGGAGGGGTAGTAGTGGAGGCCTAGGTTGGGCATCTTGCAACTCATAGGATAGGGTGCACCCAATTTGGCTCAGTGGGTTGTCTTTGGGAAGGAATTAGTTCTCTTGACTCAATCGGGCTTCATATTCTTCTTCCCAATCTAGTGGAGCCTCATAGTCTTCGGTCACCTCCTTAAGTTCCTTTTGGAAAGGGTGGAAGGAGGATTCTTGGAAGTTTGTGGGGTGTGGGTTTGATGGAGAATTTTGGGTTGGGTGGTGGAGAAAGGAGGAGTGGGAGTGCTCATCGGGTTATGGTTCTCAAGGTAGGAGTGGGAGGGTTGGGGAGTGAAGATCTTCCTGATCTCAACCCTTATCTCTTCCAATAAATCTAGGGGTCCTTTGGGTGGTGGGGTTTGGGTCCTAATGGAGGTCTTGGGTTGACTGGGAGGAAATGGGGGAGTGGGAGTGCTCTTTGGGTTATGGTCCTTACGGTAGGAGTGGGAGGGTCGGGGAGCGTAGATCTTCCTAAGCTCACTCTTCATCTCTTCCCATGATTCTATGGGTTCTTGCCGCCAAATCTTTCTTAAGGTCACTATGCATTCCCACTCCTTCTTGGCTTGTCCCCGAAGTCGCCCTGTGGCCCTGCGGACTCTAGTGTGTCCATAGACCCTAGTCCTATCAAAGTGTTTATTCATGAAGGTTTCCCACCTAACATATTCACTAGGATGTGACCCTTCAAAGGTGATACTCTCATCTATAAGGATGTCCGAAAATGGGTGGTCGATCGGACCTTTGTGGAGGGCCGAGTGGGACCAAAGATAGGTAGCCATGATGCATGAACCGAATGACTCTAAATGCTTATGTGCCCTAGGACTAACTTGTAGAGAGACAAGTTATGAACTTACTCTGATACCAATTTGATGTGACACAACCCCTTGGACCTGAAAATTTGCAAGCAATCGAACCGAACGGCGGACCCACTCAAGTGAACTCACTCGCGTCGCGCACACCCGGGTCTGTAAGTGGACCGGCGATAGCGGTGAGGGTCCGAGGATGGACCTCGCCTTTCCGGAGGTTTGACTAGCTTGGGCTGTACCCCCTAAGGGTCTGGGATGCCCCAATTCTGTGGGCGACCAGCACGCCAAGGGCGTGGGATGTAGTGGCTCTCTCTCAACTCGCTCCGCGGTGGCACTCAAATTGATGATATTTTGAGATCGGGCGCTCACTCACCGACCGACGGCACTAAGCAGCAATACTAAATAAGCAAAGCAATTCCAGTAGAGTAGGGCAAACCGAGGCTCACCTGATCAGTGTGAAGACATCGATCCCGGTCGGAGACGAGGGCGAGCGGGGAAGTGTGGGTTCCCCGCACACTGTGCCGATGAAGCTTGATCCATGTTTAAATTATACAACCACTACGCCACACACAGGAGGGTGGACTTGGTGTGGGGATATCAGTATTACAATGCAAACACTACCTCCACGTAGGGAGGGGCGTTAAGCCAGCCAGGCGGGGAGGGGAGATTTGCTCGAATCGCGCCGACAGAGCACCCGGCCGAATCTGCCCGGGTCTGGGCAGTAAGACAGGGTGTCGATGTAGTTGCCTCTGTGAGCTCTCCCAGACTCAGAACTTGATGAGACTTATGCCAAAATGTTTCTGACGTACCCAGGTACGACTGTGATTTTTTGTGGGCGGTCCTGAAGTCGTCGCCGGCGGGGATGGGCTATGGAACAGGTCCCTTGCATGCAGAAGCAGACTGTTCCCAGGGGCAGCAGCGGATGGCCGAAGTCACCACAGTTGCTCCCAAAGTCCGAATGAAGCGAGACCAAGTCGAGGACGTCCGTGGATGAGTCTTCTTCGAGCAGCAACCAAGAACAGCACCAGAGAATATCGGGGCGGTGAGGAGGAGTCCGTTGAGTGAGGCACTATCGGGGCAGGACCTAAACAGACTGTCTGCGCACCCGGGGGAGAAAAAATGGAAAAGGAACTTCCTGATGCCGAACGGGACGCTGTTTGTTGGTGGTGGTGGATGACTCATGGCTGCAGCTCTCGGCCAAGTGGCGCCTCCAGAAGTTGAAAGATGTGGCCGTGGGAGCTTCTGCACTGCAGCTCAGGTCCAGGTTCTGGTTCTTGTTGTGCAGTTGGACGAGAAGGGGCACCACGAACTGTAGCGAAGTCAGAATGAGATGATTCCACCTTGCTTGCGAAGAATACTCACAGACCTTTCCGTTGATGTAGGCCACGCCCCCAGGAGCTCCAGGATGAGGTCGTGGGCGGCGCTGCAACAGGGGGAGTGGTTCTGCAGAACTGCAGCTGCTCACTAGTATATAGAAAATGGGGTAGATGGGGTGGGAGATGGGGTGGATGTGTGTGGGGGGCGACCCCGGGCTGTGTGGGGGTCTGGTATAGGGTGATCTAAGGTGTGGGAGGGGCAGAATGGGGGCTGGAAGATGGTCTAATAGGTGGAGGAAGGGGGAGCTGCGAATTTGGGTTGGGATAGAGAGAGAGGGAGATTTCTCTCCTTTGGTTTGAATGAGAGGTTAATGGGGTTTAATGTTGCTTTGCGAAGGGGAGGGGTTGTGTTGGGGAGAGGAAGGGGTGCTTGGGAGAAGGGATTCTCCTTGGGAAAATGAAAGGTTGTATGGGGAAGGGGAAATGTTGCTTGGGAGGAGGGAGAGGTGCCTAGGAGAAAGGGATTCCACCTAGGAGTTGGAGGGGACTTAAATGGGAGGTATGGGGAAGGGGGAGGGGTCTTAATTAGAGGTGAATAGGGAGGAGAGAGAGTGAATTTTGAATTTGGGGTGGGGAGGAGAGAGAATGGGGTTCGCCCCCTTTAGAGAGAGAGAGCTAGAGAGAGAGAGAGAGCTGGAGAGAGAGAGAGAAGCACAAATCTTGTGGCAACTTTTTTTTATCAATTCTTCATTAGCTTACAAATGAGGGATTGGGGTCCTATTTATAGGAACCCCATAATTTAACTTAAGTCCCTAACTTTTGGACTTCTAACACTAAACCAAGGGGAAGGGGGTGCCCCTGGGCCTAGCCCATATAATTGGGCCCAATAACACACATAATGACTTAAGACTTAGGTAAATAGCTACCTAACCTAGGTATTGGACTCAAATAAAAGGAAAAGGACATGATAAGAAAGTAAAAAGTACATCATATGACTCGAAATAAAGTGGTGAACAAGATGTAGCATAGGTGGCGAGCATCGGGATCCTCGATCATATGAAAGTGCCGGTGATGTCCTCATCACTTAGGGATCTTCTTAAAGGCTTAGCTTGGCAAATGGAGTTGACCGGCATGTTGACCCCGGTGACCCACCCATCTAGGAGCTTTGACCTCCTACACCTATGTGTCAGGTCTATCACCTCAGTTTGCACCATTGGTTGCTACACTAGCGACCTGCTTTTACTCCTCCCTGCACCCGATGAGCCCGACTCCATTCTCAAATTGGAGTTCGTTATATCGGAAAGAAAGCCGAATCATCCCCTTATGGCCGACCCACTCACTAACCCTTTCCATGCCCCCTTTGACCCCTTCCTATGGGAGCCTAGATCCCTATGTGATCCACCACCCTTATCCACCACCCACCTTTCCCAACCTCAACCCACCGTGATTGACCCAATCCACCCCATCCTAGACCCGGGTTACACCATGGGAGCCATGACTTTGGGCGATATACACCTAGGGATCGAGGAAGTGCCCCACTTCATGATATCCACCTTCCTAGACCCCTTTGACCCATTCCAATGGAAGTCCAAAAGCCCACACATAGGAGACATCTTTGGCACAGGAGTGCATAAGTCTTGGCGTACAACATCACTTGGCATGATTCACAAGTCGGGTCCACTCGTTCATATCACCCACATGTCAAGTAGGATGCATGATTGATTCATATTCGGGTGTATCGACCCGCCCTCATTTAACATTGGTCATACACATGTCAAAAGCATCTACGGATGTCCGGGTTCCCCGACATTTATCACCACTTTGCATGATAGGTTCACCTACGGGTGCCCCGGCCCACCTAGGCCCACCAAAGTCTACATAGCAACATTACATGATAGGTCCACATATGGTTACCCCGGTCCTCCCCATTCCATCAAAGTCTTCTTAGCGTCAAAGCATGATTGGTCTACTTTTGGTTGCCCAGGTCCACCCATCACCCCTAGAATGTCAGCATTCACAAAATTGCATGAAAATCTTCGCAAGCACATCAGCAAGGAAAATGAGATTTATAAAAGGCAGGCTGACTCCCAACGGCGTCACCAAGAATTCCACATGGGTGACTTTGTGATGGTGAGGACGGAGAGGCTCTCCCCGAAAGCCATCTCCACATTGAGACCTTGTAGGGCTGGTCCCTTCCAGGTTCTGAGGTGCATTGGCACTAATGCCTATGAGTTAGATCTTCCCGAGGAGTACGGAGTGAGCCCCACATTCAACGTGGCCGACCTAGTGGATAAGGGTCCCACGGTAGTACCTAGTGAGGATATTGACTCTACTCCCCTCATTGAGAGAGCACCCACCTGTGAGAAGAGTCCACTAGCAAGGAGAGCCCAGCGTGAGCGAATTGGGCGAATATTGGATGAACAGGTCACTGCCACCAGGAGCAAGGTGTATGAGCGCAATCTCGTCAGGTGGATGGATCGGTCTCGTTCGGAAGACTTGTGGGCGATACCACTTCTACACCCTCCAAGGAGGGAAGGACTCTTACTCGATGGAGTCGAGTCCACCGCACCCCGGGAGTATGATGGGGACATCACCTCCCATGCCCACACTCACGGCTCGTCTCCTCGCCCCGGAAGCGTCTGACATGGTCTAGTCATTTATCTTGAGTCATATGTTGTATTTCCTCATTTTTTTTTGAGTCATACCATTGTAATTTTCCTTTTATTTGAGTCATCTACCTAAGGTAAGTGTCATAGGGTTGATTAGAGTAATTAATGGGCCCAATTCATTGGGCTAGGCCCAGGGGCGCCCCCTACCCCTTGGTTATTTGTCATTGTAGCAAGAGTCAGGGACTTTTTATAAAATGTGGGTTGCCTATATATAGGACCCCATTCCCCCCATTTGAAGTTAATGAATGAATGAATGAATATTTAAATTTTCTAATGTTCAATTTAAATCTTCTTCTTTTGGTAAGAAGCCAATTGAGTGGGTGAGAAGCCCCTATCCCCCCTCTCTCTCTACCTCTGTCTCTAGGAAGCCATTTTCTCTCTCTTCCACTTTCTCTCTCTAAAACATGCACCCCTTTCTCTCTCCTCCCCTCCCAACCACCTTTCTCTCTCTTCCCCCCCCTCCAATAACTCATCCCCAACTCCCCACCACCCCACCTTAACTCCACCCCAGCCCCAAGGGAGATTCCACCACTCCACCCTCCAACCACCAACCACCCACTCCCCTTCCCCAAGCACCCACTCATCTCCCAAGAGAGAATTCTCCACTTCCCAAGCCCCCCCTTTACCATCCCCACACACCTCTTCCCATCCCCAAGACCAGAAACTAATCCCACCCTTAAACCCATTTTCAAATACCCTTTCCCTCTCTCCATTGCAACCAAATTCGCAGCTCTCCCTCCCTCCACCTGCTAGACCTTCTTCATGCCCCCATTCTGCCACTCCCACACCTTGGAACACCCCCTCCCAGACCCCCTCACAACCAGGGGTTGCCCCCACACCCATCCACCCCATTTCCCATCCCTTCTACCCCATTCCCCCACCACCTTTCACCACCTGCAATTCTTAGGTCACAGGCAGCAGAGTACCAGCAGCTTACAGATCGGGTCCCGACTTCATCCCGGCGTCCCTAGAAGCCCAAGTGATACCTTCGGAAGCATCTCCATGTCCTCTTTGCAACGGAGGTGGTCTCGTCCCATTCTGAGTTCGTGGCTGCCCAGAGGAGTCTTCACCGCAGGACTGCGCATCTACTACCAGACAATCAACCTGAAGCAAGTTCCAGAGGCTCCCACGGCCAACCCCTTGAGGATCTGGAGGCGGCGCTTGGCTGAGATCATATACAATGAGTCTACTTCCAATATCAAGAAGCGAAACCTCGTTCGGCATCCGGAGCTGTGATTTCTTATTTTTCTCCCCCGGGTGCGCTGCTCTGTCCACTCTGAGACTGAACAGACACCTGATCACTATTTGGACTCCCCCAATCTGCTCCAACATTCTCTGGCTTCCCCGTGGGTCTCGTTTCGAAGAAGACTCCACAACGATTCCAATGACTCTCGCCACGCTTGATTCAGAGATCGAGAGCGCTCGTGGCGGCCTCGCATTTCTTCTACTGTGGTACCGTAGCAGTCAAAACCAGAACTCAGGGTCCATGTTTGCGGCCCTTCCCCGACCAGCACTGTCAACCAGGAAATTCCACAAAAATAGGACGTCATCCTGATCCAACCCTGATGATTTTCTCACTAGTCTCATCGATAAAAAAATTCGGGAGTGGCCGCAGCAGCATCAACTTCAACTGTCTGTCCCCTGTTCCAGAGAGCGGGCAGAACCGACGTCTTCCATCCGTTCGGTTCCTATTTCAGCTTTTCCCCTCCCCGCCTGGCCGGCTTAAAGCCCCTTCCTGTGGGAGGTAGTGTTTGAATGTAATTTTGGCTTCTCTTCCCCAAGTTCAACCCCCTTGCATGGGGCGTAGTGGTGTAAAACTTTGAACAGGTCCAAGCTACACCGGCGCGGCGTGTGGGGAACCCACGCTTCCCCGCTCGCCCACGTCTCCGAGCGGGACCGGTTTCTTCAAGCCGATCGAGTAAGTTCTCTACCCTTGCTTTCCTTTGGATGCCTTGTTCCTTCAATATTAGTTCATAAGCTCCGCTGGTCCGTGAGAGTGAGCGCCCGGTCCTCAAGCCCCATTGCTTCGAGTGACCGCCGTGGGAGAGAGTGCAACCCGTGCCCTTGGCACAACATCGGCTCCATTGAATTGGGCCTCTATACCATCGAGAGAACCCTTGGCCTTGCTGGCCCTTTACCAGCAAGGGCCCAGCCCTCACATCCACCACTTGGCATCGCCAAGTTACCCCGGGTTTGGGTGAGTGTCGGGTGAGCGGCCGCGGATTTCGGTCCGTTACTATTCTGAATTATGCTTGCATGTTAAAGTCAAAGGGCGTGTCACATCACACACGTACTACGAAGCACCAAGGCAGCATGACAACTACCGACAGACTCAGGACAAGGCAACTAGACCTGAAAACACAACGATCCTTCAGTCTTATGACTCGGAGTCATTATCATCGTACAAAGCGGAACAAGCCGCCAATCGGTCTATTCCTAAGCCAGAGGAAACAACCGTAGAAAATGACACACGGAGACCTGAGAGATTAACAAGACCCTCAGCACACCTAGACATGCAAACTGAGGTGAGACGACACCTCAAGACATCCAGAACCAATGTGTTGGGCTAGACAGAATCGCCGAGTCACACACAAGGTCGCCTGTCAACCACTAGGTCACCCCGGGTTGACCGGAACCAGACAATGACGACTCTACAGTAGGAAGGATAATCCTACTTCAAGCAAGAAACTCATGGCTACCACCTAATGTAGTCTTAGCCCTCATAGGATGCCAGGAGACATCCACGGGACAACGGACAGACCACAAGGTCAAGCCAAGACATACAAAAACCGGTACGGTGGGAAACGACACTCTGGGCATAGGCGATCCATCACTCGGCCACCAGGCAAACCCAGGAGTCAAGGATGAACATGCTACGCACATAGAGACAAGGACAATGGCGGTCACAGATGAAGTCGTTAGGGAACTGTGGCAGTTAGAGAGTAGACCGCACTCAGTCGACCCTGAACCGACTCATCTGGAAAACCATTGACACCCAGACATCGCCCTAAACAACCTAACAGACAGACACGGGATAGCCATCACAGCCAACAGACAAGACGACGGACTCAACTAGTTAGGCGGTCACACCGGGACCACTCAACGGGATGAACGGTCCGGACAGGACCACTCAACCAAACATGGATGGGCGGTCACAAAGGGACCACTCAACGGGATGAATGGTCCGAACTGGACCACTCAAAGGGATGAACGGTCCGAACTGGACCACTTAACGAGATAAGTGGTCTATCGAACGACCACTCAACCTCAAACCGACACAGGATGAGTGGTCCGAAACCGGCCGCCCAAGGGGGATGAGTGGTCTATCGAATGTCCACTCAACCTCAAACCGACAAACGATAAGCGGTTCGAAGCCAGCCGCCCATACACATGAATGGTCTCTGGTGCGACCGTTCAAGCGTCACGGCGAGCAAACCCAGGGGTTCGTCCGATCGTGGCCTTTCCACGCCCCGTTCGTCCCGAAATGAAGGGGATACAACCACAATCACCCTGGCAATCACATAGACTCCGATCGGAGTCAAAACGATGCACGAATCCCAAGAAATGGGTGATTCTAACAAAATCACCCAAAAAGGGTTTTCGGACTTCCTGGAGCCCTACCGGTCAAACGGGACCACCAATCGAGATGAAATCAGTGACTATGGAACGCTGACGTTCCAGGGAGTCCATTGACATGAACTGATCTAAAATCATCGTCGTTTTTCGACGAACCCTACGAAACCCACGATGTTGTGCCCCTTGTGCTTTGATGAGCCCCTTGTGCTTTGATGATTGTGGTGTTTTAATGATAGCAACAGGAATGAGTCACCACATTGAATGATAACCAACATTCATGTTTATAACTGATATACTCTGTGGGAAATGCATATGACTGTGATTGGTATATTATCTGGAGAATGAATGTGTTCTGTCTGCATAAGTCTATTCACTGCATGTGTTCTGTCTGCAAGTCCATACATTGCATTCACCAAGCCTGTACATCCATCTGCTTGCATTGAGTCTATACATTGGTGGCAAGTCCATACAGTGTCCTGCATTTAGGCAAAGTCTGTACAGCCGTTTGCTTGTCAAAGTCCATACACTCAACTGCCTTGTCTTGATCAAGTACATACATTCACAGTGCATTGCATTGGCTAAGTGTATACACTGTCCGTCTCATTTAGAGTCTAAGGCAAGTCTGCACATTGGACTTTCATTCAAAGTCTGTACAGCGTCTCGTTCATGCATTGTTCATGAAGTCTATACATTGGACTGTGTCTTCGTGCATCATGTTAAGTCTATACACTGGGTCAGGGTCTTCAAGTGTATACATTGGCCTTAGCTCTCATAGTCTGTACATTGGTCCTCAGATTCGAAGTCTATACATTGGTCTTCATATTCAAGTCTATACATCCACTGTTGATCGGCAAGTCTGTACAGCGTACAGTGCAGCGTCTCATATATTAGTCTTCGAAGTCTATACATTCATTCACTGTAGCATGACTTCTACCAAGTCTATACATTGGTCGGTGGCAAGTCTTTACATTGGCTTCAAGACTCCGAAGTCTATACATCCACAGTGGATCTTCAAAGTATGAACATCCGTTCACTTCCACCAAGTCTATACATCGGACTGCCTGCAAAGTCTATACACTGCCCTTGGGTCTCCAAGTCTATACATTGGCAGCACTGGGCAAGTCTATACATTCCCAGCCTTTACCTACGTTCAGAACCCCAAGTTCATACATTGGTTCAATCTTCCAAGTCTATACATTGGACTGTGCTCAACTGAAGTCTATACATCCTTCAAGGGTCCAAAGTCTATACATCACCAGTGCATTTCTTGGATTGAAGTCTGTACATTGCTTCAGGAGCTCAAAGTCTATACATCCACTGTTGAACCTCAAAGTCCACACATCGCCTCATTTCTTCAGAGTCTATACATCCACAGTGGAACCTTAAGTCTGTACATTGGGCTTTCATGTAAAGTCTATACATCGGTTGGGTTGTGCATGCATTGTCTCGCAAAGTCCATACATTGCATATGTTCATCAAAGTCTGTACATCGAGTGAAGTCTGGTGAAGTCTATACATTGGTCTTCACACCTGAAGTCTATACATCGTCAGTTGTCTGTCAAGTCTTCATATTACCCAAGTATGTACAGCGAGCAGGCTGAGCAAGTCCATACATTGGTCGGTGGAAGCAAGTCTATACATTCGACTGCATCCAGCAAGTCTGTACACTGAGGACGCATGTTAGCTTTCAATGTCTATACATTGCTCATTCGTTCATTCAGCATTGTCAAGTGTGTACATTGCATCACGTTTCATCAAGTCTACACATTGGCACTGTAGCATGCATTCATGAAGTCCATACATTGGTCTTCATATCCAAAGTCTGTACAGCCATTCCTTGAGATCAAGTATATACATCGGACAGTGTTTAGGCGAAGTCTATACATCCGTCCGTACAGTGTCTTGGCCACCATTGTAGACACGCCAAAAATGACGCTATGTTGATCAAATCTCATGTCACTATGTTGACGCCCCAAAGTGAACGTCAATATTCCCATAATATAAAGTTTTTCTTTTTTTGTGGATTTTCCGTTGCATTTTGTTGCATTTTTTGTGATTCGCGACCTAAAGAGGGGCGTTATTTAAATAGCGACCTTATCTAGGGCGTTTTATAAAGAAAGGACGACTAAACTTCAGGTCGTCAATTCCTGGTATTATCCGGTTTTAAGGAAAATTCAAAAATCAATTTCATTATTAATTAACGTCCTTTCTCAGGGCGTGTTTTAAGTTAACGCCTCAATCTTAGGCGTGTTCTCATGATTTTCAAATAAAGTAAGTTTTATTGCCAAAATTAAATCCAGGAAGAAACGCCCTGTCTTAGGTCGTGTTTCATGAAACGCCGTATGGGTAGGTCGTCAAATCAAGAATTGACGCCCTGTTGGAAGGCGTGTTTCACCTCCAGTGTCCTACCTTCTTCCATCTTTCCCTCAAAGAGTCCTGCCTTGTTTGACGTTCTTGCTCGATTAAGGCCCTTGCTTTTGATAAACATTGCCATTACTCTCCTCCTGTCCATGTTTATCTTTTGATCTGAACCTTATTTAAGGGAGTCCTGATCGACCCTTTGAAGGGTTACGACGGCTAAGGTACCGAAGCCGAGATTATCACGCTCAAGCTCTGCTGCTTCCCCCTCTTCATCTTTGGTTCCCTCTACTGTCAACAGGGACAGCAGGGCTCTTTTCTATTTCGTTTATTTGGTTTCGTCTTCATCAACCGATCATCACTGTTCTTTTTTTTCTTTCTTTACGTTCGTGTCAACTCCATCGTCAGTCTTTTTCTTCTTTTCCTTTTTCACTGTTTGCATTAGATTCATCACATATCCCTTCTTTCCCTAGTCCCTCTTTAGGGGTTTTAAAACCAAAATAAAAAAAAAGGTGCGCATGTTGATTTCTCTTCATCATCATTATATATCTTATTTGGATTGATACTACTGCACGTTGGCTGATCCCATCTTTTGCTGTTGTTTCATTGTCTTTTTTTGCAAGGTAATCAAAAAGAGAACCCTTCTCATCGGCCGGCCGATTGAAGAAGGAGGAAGGAACTTCACATCATCTCGCATTCCAATCTTCACCAGGTATTCGCGATCTCTTTTTACTATTATTGAGGTAACCCCTCTGGCGATCACATCTCCATTTTTGCACCACGTGCAAGCTTTTATTCCCCTTATTTATGCATTAATCATTATCCTCCATGTTGTTGTTGTTTTTATCTCCACCCTAAGTATTCTCTCTCTTGTGTGTGATTGTGTGGGATTTATGCCCATCCGCAAATTGGCGATCACGGTGGGACTTCCACTGTTTTCTTTTTGATTACCATCTCCATTGGCACCCTCGCGTGCCCTTTCCCCTTTGGCACCCTCGTGTGCCCTTTCCCCTTTATCACCCACGTGTGCCCTCTCCCTCTTGGTACTCTCGGTACCCTTCCCTTTGTGCCCCTCGGGCACCCTCCACTGTGCACACTGCACACTCCCGGATCAGCCAGCTTGCGTTTGCATATTTCCCTGAATTAACGCCTTCCACGAGGGTGCCTTTTGTTTTAACGCCCTTCAAGAGGGCGTGTTTTAGTTTATTAACGCCTCTTTCCAGGGCGTCTTTTATCATATCTGCTGCTCTGGTTCTGCTCATTATACTGTCTGAGAATTAACGCCCCCCTCCAGGGCGTGTTATTGATTTTAACGCCTTTATCCAGGGCGTCTTATTGTTGCGTTACGTCTGCTGTCAAGACGTCTTCCCATCATCTTACTGCTTTAATCACTCTGCCTGCGAATTCACGCCCTGCCCCAGGGCGTGTTGTTATTATACAGCGCCTCACCTCAAGGCACTTCCTCATATTTGACGCCCTCACATAGAGGCGTCCCTTTCAGATTTAGCGCCTCTACCAGAGGCGCGTTTCTGTTTCTCGCTGCTGGCTCATAGCCTCTCGCAGTAATTTACGACAGTGACCCTATCGTTGCTTTGGTTGATAGCGACCTGCCCCAGGTCGTCTCTTTCCTGCGTTTTACAGAACCTTGCTTACTGCTGCTGCTGTCTGTGATAGTCGGCTTGATTGTCATATTGCTTGCCTATATTGCTCTGATTTGATCATATTGCTTTGCACTTGGTGGCTTTTGGTTGAGAGACCTCCTCTCTCTATACTAGGATTCCACACACCCTTCTTGGAATCGGGACGACCCTCCATTGAGCATTCCGTCTCTTTGGACCGGAAATCCCTTTTCCAAGACCTCCATAAGTCCCCGCACCCGTGGATTCCCTCACGGACGCCGGGCTGGTTGTACCCTCGAAGTACCGGAGTTCTAGAGGACCTATTCGTTGGTTAAGAGAGAGAAAAACCTAGTTGACCCGGAGGTCACACTTGGATCAAACTAGGTCTCGCTTGGCAAAAGGAGTGAACTGTTCATAAATAATCCACTCTAATCTCAAACATCAAACATTAAAATTCTGCGTTGGTCTCCAACATTGTTTGCATAAACTTAGTTGGGTCGATTTAATTGTGTTGTTTGGATTAAGTGCTTTGTGTGATAATTCCTTCATTAAGCTCTCTCTCTCTTAAGCATGAAACTCCGTTCAGGTACGATCATCAACATGGCAAACTATGGGTATACTTACGATGATGTGGATGAAAATGTTTTTGGTCAATCTCATGAGGACCATCACCAAGACCCCACCTATTATGAGGGAAACTATCTCCCTCCTCACCCTCATTATTCACAAGTTCACGTGGTTGATACCACCTCTCAAGAGGTTGAGACTCCCTCTCAGGCTCTACCTTCCAATACTTCGGGGAACTCTTCCCCATCCATCAATGTTACAGATTTAATCCAGGTTCTCTCTCAATTGGATGACTCCCAGCGGAAAGTCATTCAGGCCGCTTTCAAGGGGAAGTCAGTTCCCTCTTCTTCTTCTCCCCCCCTTCCGGCCGCGAGTGGTCACCAGATTATCAATGACCAGGCGGTCTTGCATAAACCCCCCTCTCATCCACCAACGCCTGTCACGGCCATGCCGGCCCAGCAGACGAGTTATTCTGCGGTTAGGCACCAATTCCCCCAACCTCCTCAGATCCTACGGTCGCCTATACCACCTTCTTTTGCTCAGGCCCCAGTTGAGTCCGACTCTAATGGTTTGCTACTTCAGAAGATGGCCCACATGGAAGAACAGCTTAAGAAAGTCACTGTGGCCCAGAATGTACCAGAAATCTCGCTCCCCACTCTGCCAATTTTCCATCTTCCTCCGTCTGAGATGCCGAACTTTCGGCGGTACAATGGAACTGGCAATCCGGTCATTCATTTGAAGGATTTTATGTACGAGACCTCCTTATGGCAAGGCAACAAGGCTTCTCTGGCCTATTTATTCAGAAGATCTCTGGAGGGGCCAGCCCTCGAATGGTTTTATTCCTTGGAGTCAGCTGATACCAGTGACTTCGATGTTGTCCAAAGGAAATTCTTGCAAAAGTATAGAGACCGTGTTGGACCCTCCCTGTCCGTTACAGATTTAGTTGCGGAGAAAATGAAGGCTGAGGAGGACTTCATCGTATTTGCTGACAGATGGCGGTCGATGGCCGAGAAGCTGAAAGACACATTGTCGGAATAGGAGCAAGTAAAGATGATCATTTCTAATGCAACTCCTCGATTCCGCCATATTTTGGCCATGAACCGGCTGACTACTATGGAAGAGCTCTATGAGAGGGCTCGTTACGTCCAGACACAGATGAAGGATTCGCCCATTATGGGCATGTTTGAGCCGAAGCCTCGGCTGTTTAAGAAAACCACCAATGTTAACAGCGGGCCCACAACTGAGGGCACCGTCATAAATGAGCAAGTCGGCGCAGTTGGCAACCCCCACCATCAAGCTAACCCGCGTCCACCACCGCCTCCACAACAGAACTCTCATTTTAACCCTATTCCACAACCCCAATTCGCATCTCAACGCTCTTTCGCTCCACCACAAAACCAAGCCCCCCGCGCAGACCCTCCAGCTCCACCACAATACCATCAAGTGCCCCCACTTGCCAACTACGGCCAACAACAACGGAGACCACCACTTGGCCCAAAAAGGGACCACTATCCTCCACTTCCCGAAAGTCTCCCCGATATTTTTAATGCCCTGATGGCCGCCAACTTGCTCGCCTTGCCAAGGGAAAGAACCGTGTGGCCCGCTAATGTTGACACATCCCGTTATTGTGCTTTTCATCGCGGCCCTGGTCACAACCTTGATCGTTGCTTCCACTTTAGAGATTACATTTATGATCTGAATGACCAGGGTGACATCAATTGGGATGAGATGAGGCAATTCATAGCCGCTATGAAAGAAAGAAGGGCTTCTCGGCAACAGTAAAATCAACAACCCCAGCAATCCGCTCAACAACAAGTTCAACCACAGCAAGCTCTAGCACCCCAGCAGGATATGGGGATTGTCCGTAATCCATTGCCAGAGCACGCCCCTAATCAGCATGTGAACCCTGTCACGTCCCTCTACGAAGTGCAGAGAGGACAGGGATGGCACGAAGAAAACGCCTCTGTCGGGACATTTCATCACAATCCGAACCAAAATCAACCTCCGCGCCTTTTGCGCACCCTTCCTTCTTCTTCTACTCCCCTATCGGGACGTCCCCTTCTACGCCCTGTCAACCCAACTACCTCCACCAGTTCTACGGCCTTGCCGGCCCGCTCTCTCCTTACCCATTTGCCACCTCCACAACCTACCGCACGACAAACCCCACCTTCTACCACCAACTCTATACCTCCGCCGTCCAGGCCACTCCTACTTCGCTCACCGCTAGCACCCGCTACACCCTCTACCACTCCTACACCGGCAAGGACCCCTCCGCCAGCAGTTCCGCCACCTTTTGTGCCCAGACCTCTTCTTATTCCACCTCCCACCAATTCCCCCCGCATTCGAGTATCCCTTTCTACTCCCACGCCTCCCACGGGGGCATCTCCATTGAATTCTTCATTTACACCCCCCGTGGGGGTCCCTTCTTCAAACACCCCTCCACCATTCCTTAACACCAACACACCTTCTTCTTCTTCTAATCTTCCTCCCACACTGGCCCCGACAGAGGCACGTCAAGGTGTGGCGCCGCTCCGTAGTGGACGGATGTTCAACCGTATTTTTCCACAAAGGGAACTAGAGCCCGTGCAGGGGCCGCAAGAGCAAGAACAAGAACAAGGGTCTGTACCGGGCACCGAATATGATTTGTTAAAACATTTGGACCGGACTCCGGCAAGAATTTCGATCTTGGAATTGATCAAACGGTCCACCACTCATCAGCTGGCTCTAAAGGAATATCTGCAGAAGGTAATGGTTAATGAAGACATTCCAGTTAAGCAGATAGTCACAGTGTTAACACCTGCTAGCAGTCAGCCGGCAATTACTTTTCATGAGCACGAACTGGCACCAATCTCAGCACGGAAGTATGCCTTATGCATCACAGTCGGCATCAATAAGGTGGCTGTCAAGCAATGTCTGGTGGATACTGGGGCATCCATCAATGTTTTGCCACCGAGCACCTTGAAGTTATGTGGCATACCAGAAAGCCAGATTCGGCCGTCCACCATAACGGTCACTGCATATGACAACACAAAGAAGCCTCCTCTAGGCATGATCACATTGAAAGTTAGCTTGGGTCCTGCCACCATCACAGCAGATTTTCACATCTTGGACATGGATCCAACATTTAATGGCATTCTTGGCCGCCCGTACATCCAGCAGCTTGATGCGGTGCCCTCTACAAATCACCAGTGTCTCAAATTCTCACACAAGGGCCGTATTATCAAGGTGACCAGCATGCCGATTCTGCCAGAGGAAGATATTCATGCGGCTTCATCAGTTCCTTCTATTTGGCCAGCCAACAAACCGCTTTTATCTGTGCTGGACATCCCTCATCTGCAGCCGATGCCGTCTGAAACTGTCACAACGGTTGCTATGACACCCCTGCCTTCTAAGGGGAAGAAGAAAAAGAACATGATTAACACCCCTGGCTGGAACATTCTGTTAAAAATGGGGTATCAAGATGGCAAAGGTCTGGGTGCTAACTGTCAGGGCAGGATTAGGCCCATTAAGCCGCAAAAATTGTTCGTACGAGGCGGTTTAGGCTATAAAGGGCCAAGCAAAAATAAAGAAGAGCCATGGGCATTTATGACTTCTACTTTGAAGACTGATCACCAGCCACTCTCCTGGACACTGAAGACACGTTTTGTTACTGGTGGCGTTCAGAATAATGAGCAGACTACCATAATTACTTCATTGCTTGACTATCAAGATGTTCACGCCAGACAGTTTGCTCGTCACATCGCCCCGCTGGCTACCTACAAAGCCCCGGAGTCTTTAAGGCCGGACAAAAGAAGGAAAATGGGTGATCCAGAATGTGACTGGTACAGGTGGTTCGACATGAATGACATTACTATTTCTTTGAGCCGCCTCTTCATGCCGACAGATCCGGAATGGCCGCCGCTCATATAGGAATTGATTGAAATGCCAGCAGTGATCACAGACAAGAGGCAGCTGCTGAGTGACTACACGGATACTGGGGAGCCAGATGACCCATTTGAAGAAGGTTTTACTGTGGATAGGCTGTGGGCCGGCCTCTTTTCCCTCACTTCGCTACATCCATCTATGCTTGCTTCTCTACATTCTCATTGGTTTGGTCATGTGCCAAGACCACCTCCAATTACAATCAGTTTTGCTCCAAATTCAATCCAAGTTTCTCTCCCGATTCCCCCTTCGCTCCTCGAGCAATTTGCTAAAATCTCCATCTCGCCCCCCCATGGGCCATCATTGATCAAATCTTTCTCTAATCTTGCAAATTCCACTCCTCCTGCTATTCTCCCATCACACTGCTTTCTCCTTGAAAAGGAAAATAAAAGTGAAGAAAAAGTTAAAAATGAAAAAAAAAATGCTGATTTTTCAACTTTCCCATCCTCCATATCTGTTGAGGAGACCTCCTATTTCTCTCCCGAGTGCGTCCCAACCCAGGGGCCGCTCTGCCGAGATTCCTTGATAGATCTCTTTTCCCCCTCCGGCGAGGGGTCTTCTTCTGTATCACCTTTTGTATCCACTTTTTCACCCCCTTCTTTTCTTTCTAATCAGGCTAGTTGCTCCTCCTCTTCTTCTTCTTCTAATAAAATTCATGAGGTAGATTCACATAAGAAATCCAAGGGTAAGGAGATTCCTCGCAGATTTTTATTAGAATTGGCTATCAGATGCCAAGCTTGTTTAGCAATCCCTGAGTTCGTGGAAAGACCGATTATCCTGCCAGAGTTAGAATATGAAGATGTTGTTGCTTCCTATGAGGGTTTGGGCGTTTACGAAATTATGAATGATGAAGACCCTATTGAAGAGGGGGATGAAAGTTATGAAGAATATGAGGACGAGGCTGATGCTTTTGCTAGTGGCATGAGAAGATTTGACGAACCATCAACCTCCGTAGAAGAACCTACCAAAGAAATTAATCTGGGTACCGAGGAAGACCCTAGGATTGTCCTCATTAGCCAGAATTTGCCGCCTGCCGAGAAGGAGGCGCTCATTTTAGTGCTTCAAGAATACAAGGACACGTTTGCTTGGAGTTATGAGGATATGCCGGGATTAGACCCTGCGCTTGTTGAACATCGTCTTACACTTAAGCCAGGGTCTGTCCCGGTCAAACAACGGTTGAGGCGTTTCCACCCTAATATGGCTTTGAAGATGAAAGAAGAGGTCGACAAGCTCCATAAGGCTAGATTTGTTAGAGTTGTCCTCTACCCCAATTGGGTGGCTAACATTGTCCCGGTTATGAAGAAAGATGGGAAAGTTCGGATTTGTATAGACTTCCGGGACCTCAACCGGGCGTGTCCTAAAGATGACTTCCCCCTCCCTCATATTGATGTTCTGATTGATAATACGGCAGGATTTGAGACTCTTTCATTTATGGATGGCTTTTCAGGGTACAATCAAATTCGTCTGTCTGAAGAGGATCAAGAGAAAACATCATTCACTACACCATGGGGTACATATTGCTACGTGGTCATGCCCTTTGGACTTAAGAATGCTGGAGCCACCTACCAGAGGGCTATGATGGCGATTTTTCATGACATGATTCATATTTATATTGAGGTGTATGTGGATGACCTGGTAGTAAAATCAAGGACAAGGATTGAACATCCTGGGGTTCTAGCTAAGGTCTTGCAGAGATCACGAGAATATCAATTGAAAATGAACCCCAAGAAGTGCGTTTTTGGCGTTTCTTCAGAGAAATTGCTTGGTTTTATTGTCAGCAAGAGGGGAATTGAAGTTGATCCCAACAAGGCGAGAGCCATCAGAGATATGCCTCCTCCCAAGAATTTGAAGGAAGTTCGAGGATTAATCGGGAGGTTACAATTTATTCGCCGCTTCGTCTCTCAGCATTCACAAAGATGTAGGCCGTTTTACGAGCTTACTAAGCCGGGAGTCAAGTTTAATTGGGATGACAAGTGTCAGGCAGCCTTTGACGGATTGAAGGATTATTTGGCCAATCCTCCTGTCCTGAGGCCGCCAATTCCAGGCAAACCGCTTATTTTTTATGTTTCGGTCCTGGATGACTCCGTAGGTGCTGTCTTAGCCCAAGTGGATGAAGAAAGTAAGGAGAGGGCAGCATACTACTTGTCTAAGCTTCTTAACCCCTGTGAGCAGAGGTACTCAGCCATGGAAAAGACTTGTGCAGCTTTGGTTTGGATAGTTCAGAAGTTAAAACATTATTTCCTAGCTCATGAGGTCCACCTCATTGCTCGCATGAATCCAATTAAATTCCTCCTTGAAAAATCTGTCCTCACTGATCGATTAGCACGCTGGCAAAGCTTCCTCTCTCAGTTTGATATCACTTACATCCAGCAGAAAGCTATCAAAGGCTACGCCATTACCGAACACCTTGCTCACCACCCTCTCCCCCATTTTGATCCTGTCAATTCAGAGTTCCCAGACGAAGAATTAATGTCCATTAATCAACCCCATGGTCCTATGTGGACATTACATTTTGATGGAGCTCTTAATTCTCAAGGAAGAGGGATCGGCATGGTTCTTTTAACACCAGAAGGGGTCACCATTCCATTTGCTGCTCGGCTCACTTTCCCCGTCACCAATAACATAGCTGAGTATGAAGCTCTTTTGGCCGGTCTTCAAACCGCTCATCGATATGGTGTCACCCACTTAAGGATTGTGGGTGATAGTCAGCTTATTCTGCGCCAGGTGCTTGTCAAGTGCCGCACTATCAATCCTAAACTCAAGCCCTACCAGGAACTCGCTTCAGCTTATGCCAAACTCTTCACCAAATTGATTTTCGTCCATGTTCCTCGCAGCCAGAACATCTTGGCTGACGCTCTCGCCTCTTTGGCCTCGGCTTTAGTTTTCCCTCCTGAGCGTGATTTTCATGTTCCCCTGATTCATCAGCGTGATACTCCAGCTATCGAGGATCATGCATTCCTTGATATTAGGGATCAAGCGCTTGAGAAGGTTAAGCTGAAGGAAGCTCTTAAAGATAAGGAAGTCATGCTTTTGGATTGGCAAGAAGATTTGGCTGACGAAGAGAAGCCTTGGTATTATGAGATTGCTAGGTACTGCAATGATCAGTCCTATCCCGAAGAAGCCACTGCAGAAGAAAAGAAAGCAATTAGAAGAGTGGCTCAATGATATGTTTTGGTTGGAGGTGTGCTCTATAGAAGAGGGCTCACCGGTGTTCTGTTAAGATGCCTCGATGATAATGAATCTTGGAAAGTTGTGGAAGAGGCGCATTCTGGAGTGTGTGGCGGTCACGTGAATAGCCAGATGTTAGCTAAGAAAATCCTTAGGCTAGGATTCTATTGGCCAACTCTAGAAGAGGATTGTTCTATCTATGTTCGAAGGTGTGTTAAGTGCCAACTGCACGCCGACAAGATTCATTCTCCTGCTTCTTCACTCCATCCTACGTCCTCCCCATGGCCTTTTTCCATGTGGGCTTTTGATATCATTGGACCTCTTGGTGATTCCAATCTCCTG
Source organism: Amorphophallus konjac (assembly GCA_022559845.1). Lineage (NCBI taxonomy): Eukaryota > Viridiplantae > Streptophyta > Magnoliopsida > Alismatales > Araceae > Amorphophallus > Amorphophallus konjac. Next base: position 76,633,243 of record CM040123.1, on the reverse strand, counting down.
ACCAAGCAAAAGTCGTTCATCCTCACGGCAACGGAATACTTCACCAAGTGGGCAGAAGCGGAAGCTTACGTGGAGATTAAAGCGTCAACCGTCTGCAAATTTATCATGAAGAATATCATCACGAGGTTCGGCATCCCACGTACCATCGTCACCGACAATGGACCTCAATTTATCTCTCAAGAGCTCAAGGATCTCTGCAACAGGTATAACATTGCATTGCATCATTCTTCTCCCTATTATCCGCAGGGCAATGGCCAAGCAGAGGCAACTAATAAAACTTTAATCAAAATTGTCAAAAAGATGTGTGAGGCTAATAAATTTTCGGATTGGCCAGACAAGCTAGTTGAAGCTCTTTGGGCCTATCGCACTTCCATTCGCACACCCACTGGGCAAACCCCTTTCGCCCTTACTTATGGAATGGAGGCTGTAGTCCCTTATGAGATTCTCGCCCCCTCTCTGCGAGTACAATTGGATAAGGAGCTCTCTATTGATGAACGTCGTGATTCACTCCTTGCCCAACTGGAACTCCTAGATGAGAAGCGTCTGGTCGCCGCTGAGCATGCGCACGTTTATCAAAATAGACTCTCACGTTTTTACCAAAAGAAAGTAATTGAGAGAAAATTTAAGATCGGTGAAATGGTAATCAAGAGAAATTTCGTAAAGCCGGGTGGCCCTCGCTCAAAACTCCAACCCAATTGGGAAGGACCGTTTATCATAAAAGACGTTTATCCTGGCAATGCTTATAAACTGGTTAATGCTGAAGGAGAAGAGTTAACTCACCCTTGGAATGGTTTGTACCTTAAGAAATACTATCCTTGATTCAAAAATTAACAAAAAAAATATATATCTTCAAAATCTAAAAAAAATAGAAAAAACCAAAAGCAAATAAAAATTAGAAATTCTTCAAAATCAAAAAAAAAAGATCAAAATCGGTGCCATGGCGCACGAAGGATCAATGTCCGAAAGGTCAAAATTCAGAATTCATTCATCAGTCTTGCTAATTTAAAAGGGGGTTGACTCCCGCACACACTACATGCTTTATTCTTGAGATCAAGCAGTGCAAAATCCGACGGAAAGTCGAAAACCTGACTAAAAGTGAAAGGCAATACCCGTTCTTTTCTTCTTCGGCCCATAAGGGAGGAAGGGAGACCTCGAGGTAGACACACCAAGCCTATCCGCCGCCCTAGTAGGTGGAAGTCAAGGCCCAAAAGAGAGCACATGCCACAAAAGCCCAAGTACAATTAGGTTTATTTTTCAATACAAATCAATTCCAAAGTGAAAGTCAAATTGTGAAAAGAAAAGCATGTCAAGAGGGCAAAGTCCCCGCAAGGAAAACCTTGGGCGTATGCATGCAATATAAAAGGGCAAAAAGGCAACAAATTCCCTACGCCAAAGACCGAACCCCAACAGGCATAGGGTAGGGGAGGTAACTTTGCCTTGAGCATCCTAGAATCCCTTATGGGCTTTCCTTATATTTTCTTCCATCCCTTCTATGGGGTAAAGTCATGAACTCGCAAGATGGTCAAGACGGACTCAAGAAATTGCACTGTGCGAAATCTCGAATATAAGTCAACTATGAGCACGTCAACTCCCTTTTTTTTACTCAAGAAAGGTTAATGAATTTTAGATGGTGACCATGTAGGAGCCGTGGTCTTGATAGCCTTGGCAACTTTTTTTTTTTGCGGAATTATTCAATTAACGCCTTTGTCTAAGACGCGTTCTTTAGAATTAACGTCCTAGATTAGGTCGTCGTCTTCAAAGTAACGTCTCTGAGACGGTCGTGTCTTTTTCAAAAATCAAATTCCTTTTAAAACTAACGCCGTCTTTAATAGGCGTCTTTATGCAAACCACGCCTTTCCATAAGGCACGTTTTTCAAGAAAAATCAAAAAATATATATATGAGTAAAAGAGAAAAAATAAGTGCATTTCTTCACGATGTATGCTTGCATTCTTTTGCATGGGCATCTTTTATTTTTTGCATATGTGTGCTTTGCATGATGCATCTCCCTCTATCAGCTATTTCATTTTACCTTATTTGATTAAAGGCTTGGCCCCTTGACCCGTCATTAAGGTCAAAGTATTGCTACCCCTTGCCTATTGGGCAAGGGGCCAAGTCGAACAGATGAATTAACCTATTTTGTTCAAGTGAAAACCGCAACTGCAGATACAGGGCAAAAGCAAAGTAAACACGAAGAACGTGGAAAGAAGAAAAGTACACAAACACGAAGCCACAACCACACAAAGTGCTCAGGTAACAAAGACATGTCAATCTCATATATATATATCTCATGGCTATCATGTACAGGTGTGAGGGTGGAGGAGTACAAGTAAGTCTCTCAGCTCTCGCCTCCACCCTCCTCTCTCCTACTCTCAACCTCCTCCTCGCCGTCCCGAGCTGGCGCTGGTGGAGGAGGCATGGGCCCCCGTGAAGAAGCCGGAACTCGAACGTGTCCGCCTACCTCGCTCCTCTCTCGGAGGGAAGAGCCCGCCACGAAGGTGGAACTGGTAAAGGAGTACCCTGCAGCCCGTGCTCGCTCACGTCCTCGCTGGAGACGCTCCTCGGACACTCGCAGCCGCTCCTGGGAAAGGGCTAGCTGAGTCCTCAGGGCCGCCAACTCCTCCCGCTCACGAGCACGCTCCTCGCGCTCCCGGGCTCGCTCCCGTCTCTCCAGCTCAAGCGCCACGCGTAGCTCGGCCACGTCCTGAGGAAGCTCCTCTCGTCGCCTCAGGGACCTCTCAAGCTCTGCGATCCGCTGATCACGGATCGCCAACTCGGTACGTACTGCCTGAAGCTGAGCCACCTGCAAACAGGTAAGCAAGTCATCAATTCCACAATCAATGCAATAATTCAATAATCTAGCAATTCAAGCAATGCATGATTGAACCACTCACCTGTGAGCTCGTCGCGCGGAAGCCCTCGTCAACGCAGGTAAGAGCGGCTCGAAGCTCCTCAGTCTGTAAAAATGAATTTTTATCAGTGCACAATTATATATAATCAATATTTGAATAGGCTTGTGTTTTGGAATTTACCCGTGAAGCGAGGTCGCGCTCTGCTGTCTCGGCTCGTGCCACCGCTCCCGCTAGCCGCTCCGCCAGTGTAGTCACCTTTGCACTAGGCCCTCTCGAGCTGGAGGCCTCCCCTGGGTCTCTCCTCACTGCTCCCTGCTGGGCACACTGCATTCATCAAGATCGTCAGTGGCTAATCATCAATAATTCAACAAAAAAAGAAACAAAATACATTCACATATAGAAATAATTTAAACACTCACCAAGGTCTCTAGGTCTGCCCGTGTGGCAGCTAGCTGGTCCTCCAGGCTGTGTAGGTGGGCCTGGGCATCTATTGCCGCTATGTCCCGCGCATCCTGCATTCATCACATATTAGTCACATGATAATCATATAAACATTTGCATTTAATTTAGAAAAAAGTGCATTCATACATACCCCTAAGACCCTCATCTGGGGTCGGCTGGCGTATACCTCCCAGTAGCGCCGGAGGTACTCGGAGCTGTCAGTCGCGCGAGAGGTGACTCTGGTCCCGCCACGCTGCCAGTCGGCGTGCTGCTCCCCGAACCGTACCCTCCAGTCGGTCGCCTTTGTACGACCGCGTGTCTTCTTCCCGATGCCCCGCGGCTCGCCTACCTCTATCCACTCCTGGGGGAGGCCCAGTGTCCTCATCACCAACCTAAGCCGTAACGGCTCAATCTCGCTCAAGCAGTGAACCCAAAGCTCACGCTCGAAGCGAGGTCGGCCCGCTACGACCCAAGGCTGGCCCTCGTCTGTCATCCCCTCGTAGGGTCTCCACTGCACCTGCATTCATAAACATACATACCATCATTTCATCATCATCATCATAAATTCAAAATAAAAAGCAAAAGAAAGATGCATAGCATTCATACATACCAGCGAGGGAGGGAAGTCGCGGAGCTCCCTCCGTAGAACCCACAACTCGTAGCCGAGCGGGGCGCCAAAGACGATTGGCACCCAGCGCCGTGCTAGAGGGAAAGCTCCCTCGTTCCCAGGCCGTGGGTCAGCGCGTCCCATCGGCATGTAGAGGTGGCTCCAAACCTGCATCCATGCATTGCATTAGTTAGGCATTCACACGCACATAAAAATATACATAAAAGAAAGAAAGAAAATGAAATGCATACCTGAAGAAAAGGTGAGAAGCCACTGACGGTCGTCTCTCGCCCTGTCCCCGTGGACAGGTCGGTCATCATGTGCCCCCAAAGCATCAAGAATGCTCGGCTAGTCCTATCCCACCTCTCCCGTAGAACCTGAATGAGTGGTAGGTCTGGCCTAACTGGCTCTATGCTGAGGAAGGCCCCGAACCCCATCGCGTCTACCCTCTCTCTCTGGAACTCGGGGAGGCCGTAATAAGCTGCCCGGACCATGACCCATGAGATGCGCGTCCTCATCAGCCCCTGCATACATAAAATAAGGATTTTTGGCTTAATTGTTGTGAATATTCATGCTTATTTCATCTTTGATAAGCCCCTGGTTGAATTTTGATGATTATTGGAATTAACGACCTACTTCAGGTCGTTTCTTGTTGAAGTAGCGCCCTTAAGGGGGGCGTGGTTCTGTTTGTACTTCAAGATAACGACCTACCCTAGGTCGTTTTTCATCTATGAAACGCCCTTGACTAAGGCGTATGTTTGTGGTTAATTTCTAAAAATCCTAAAGGTTTATCAATTCACGCCCTTGGGTAGGGCGTTTTTCAATTTGGGGTTTCGTTAATTCATGAATGGGCGACCGCTGGTTTGGTCGTCTATTTTGAATTGACGCCCTGGTGTGGGGCGTGGTTTCCAAGTTTTCAGAAAATAAAATAAAAATAACAGCATGCGAAAATGAACAACATAATATGAAAATTTAATTGCGCGACATGCTTTAGGGCGTGTTCTCATGGGGTTAATTATTTTTCATGAAAATAATCTAATTAACGCCCTTGGGCTGGGCGTGTCTTTTGAAATCTCGACGCCCCTGAGGGCGTCTTCTTTCTGGGTTGCAGGGTTTGCAACCGAGGGCTATGGAAAATCAGGAGAAAATAAAAATAAAAATAAAAAAATTGAGATTTGGGTTGAGGCTTACCTTCTTGTGCTTCTGGTTTTGTGGTCGGGGCCTTGGCTGCCGTGGCCGTCGGAGTTGGCCGGCACGGGGAGGGGGCGCCGCCGCGGGCGGTGGCTCTTCTTCTTCCTCTCCTTCTCCTCCTCCTCCTTCTTCTTCTTCATCATCTCCTTCATTGTCCCCTGGGCCTTCTTCGGCTTCGTCGCCGGCCGCCGCCGCCGGTGCGTATTCGATCATCGCCATTTCGGCCACCGCCTCGATGGCTTCTTCCTCGCCGTGGGCGTCGTCCCCCAAATCCACCACCTCGGGAGCGGCCACTCTCTGCCGTTTGGTTGAACCACCGCCGGCCATGGCTATGGCTGGGGAGGGTGAGAGTGTGAGAGAGAGATAGAGGAAGAGAGGAGAGGGGAGAGCTTCGGTTAGGGTTGCAGAGAAAGAAAGAAGGGCAAATGGAACGGAGGGAGGAAGAAGAAAGGGGGAAAGCCCTTTTTAGCATTCGAAAAGAAGCGACGCCCTAAAGATAGGCGTGTTTTGTGGAAATCACGACTATGGCTTGGGCGTGTTTATAAAGTAGACGACGAAGCTTGAGGCGTCCATTTTATTTTGCATGGGGAATGATAACCGTCGTCAGACACATTCAATGGGCGTTGCTTGATTTGAGAGGAGTAATTATTACGGTTTTGATTAACGCCTATGGTTGGGACGTTACCTGATTGAAACGTGGCTTTTCTAAGGGCGTTACTTCTGGAATTTTAACAAATATATTTTGGGAATTTGAATCAATTAACGCCCTGTTCTAAGTCGTTATTTAAGTAACGCCTACTGGTGAGGGCGTCAGATGTTTGAATAGGAATGCTGAAAACGTCGTGGTCTGAGGCGTCTCTTTTCTAAATCACGGCCTTCCTTAAGGCGTTATTCTCAACAGAGCGACAGATTATCTGAGGATTTGATTTGAAGCACCGTAGTAAGGCTCAATCATTTTATTACTTTGAAAAGAAACATTACAATGCTTAATGAGCCACCTTGGGCCTAAGCTTTCTCAAAGCTGTTACATAACTCTTCCACTGATCTTTGTCTTCATCTAAGTTTTCTACAGGTTGATGAAGTTTGTTAATCTTCCACAGAGCTTGGATTGTGATAGCCTCTTCTCCATCTTCATTGCTGCTTAAGACTCTTGATTTGATTGGAGGGAGATGAGAGACGTCTTCTAGGTGTTGCCTTGGAAGCCCAAGTTGAGGAAGGCATCTGTGAGAGTTGTATAGCACGAAGTCCGAAGCGCCGATGAGACGAAGGTCCGTCCCGGTGGAGAATCGTGCATGAAGTTCCTGCATCTTGAGTATTCCCGGGGCGCATGTAAAGAGGTTCTTTGGCATTACCCTTAGGTGCTCTCTCCATTCCCCTCTCTTCTTCACTTGAGGAATCCGGTTCATCACTCTATTGCTCATTCCGAGTGAGCCGGTCATATAAGAGAGTGGGCTTTTTGAAAAGATTCTTGAGGGTTGTTGGGCCTCACCACATGGATCGAATTTGAAATGGAGATCTACCCAACTAGAAAGAGCTAGCATGCACCCGTAGATGGGCCTTCCCATGGCCGCTGAAGTAAGCCCGCTATAGAGATAGGCTAGGATCGCCGGTCCGGCTCTTTCCTCTTCCCATAAGCTCACCACCGCGCTTAATTGGGCCTCCTCTAGAAAGTCCTCCGTGGATGGAAACAAGAGTGCTCCTGCTAAGCACACCACGAAGGCCTTTGCTATCTTTTCTATCTCCTCCTCTTCCTTAGCTTGATCCGCTCTCTTGTACACCCATGAGGCGAGCTTCAAGAGGTTGATTCCTTTAGTGACCTTGATTTGGTTCACTATGTTTGGGCTAGATATCAATGAGGTTAGTAATTCATGAGAGGAGATTGGCCTTGGCATGATGGCCATCTTTTGTTCTTCTCCTTGTTTCATCCGCTTTAAGCCCAAGATCAGTTCTAGTTCTTCCAATAAGAGGGTGGCTTCAAATGTCGAGAAGAGAAAGGTATGAGTGGAAGGATGCCAAAGTTCAATTAATGCTCCTATGGCAGCCCAATCTAAGTGAATTTGGTCATAGTGCTTGGCATGTGTAACTAGGCCCAAGAGATGCCATCTTGCTACATATACCCTCATATCAGGAGAAAATTTGGAGAGCATAAGGGGTAACCACTTGTTTTTTGTAAATCTCCTAGCACCAGGGACATTTGGGTAGTCATGTGGAAAGAAAACATGAACAATGCCAGACGTGAGCATATGTAAGAAGCAGTTTGACAGAAGGATTCAATAACAAGAAAAGAAAGAAGATATAAGCAGAGGAAAAGGCAGAGGAATTCACTAACCTGATGTTGAGCAACTCGGCTGCAGATGTGTCCTTGGATTTCAGTCAACCTGGGGGTAGAAGACCTGGGTCTCTTAATCATCCTCTCCATGTCTTTTTGGCTTTGCAGAAGGAGCTCGGACGAGTGCCTGCGGGATAAGAATAAACAGAGAGAAAAGAGTAGGGCCGACTGCAGAGGTTTAGAAGAATTTGCTTTGAGTAAATCCGAGGAAGTGCCTTGCCTTTTATAACGATTAGGTTGTTCGGAGTTAGAAGTTTGATTATCATTAGGACTGTGTGTGGTTTACGAGCTGGAAACGGAAGTTTGCTTAATTAACGCCTTGAGTAAGGGCGTCAATTTTTGAATTGACGACCTGACAAGGGTCGTGTTTTGTGTAACGCCCTTGATAGGGTCGTTTTTCTTCTTGAACTATCGATGCAGTTCACGCCTTTATGAAGGGCGTGTTTCTACTTTTGACGCCCTCACCATAAGGCGCGTGTCACAATTTTGACGCCATGACTTAAGGCGTGTTCTTTCGAAGCTTATGGATTTGGACCTCTCTATGCTTTAATGCTTGGATGCTTTAATGAACTTAAGTGCTCTTATTTTGGCTGGAATTGAGTTTCAATTTAGCACTTATGATCATGTTTTATGATGAATTGATGATTATTGATATTGGGATTGTGAAGATTAATGAGTTTCAAGTGCAGAAAGGTACAGGTTTCAAGACGCCTGGGTTGCTCATTGTTGAACATTGCACTTATCATCTTGTATTTGTTCGTTGTAAGCATTTTTACTATATGGTATTTTACACTATTATAGCATATCAAGGACCTTGTGGTTCTGATGAACCTGGAATTTGAGTTCCCCTTCATCAAAAACAATGATAGTTCCAGGAGAGTTTTGATCACACGGATAGGCCGTTGAGTCATTTGAGGTCTGGGACGATGGTTCCACTTTCTGAGTTGATGCACGGACAAACGGGCTGCGGCTTAGTGTTAGCTCAGAGATCTGGATTCTTGACCAAATCTAGATGGCTTAGCAATATTATCCTTGATTATTTTCTATTTTTAGTTTGTTTTATCTTTTCTTTTAGCCCAGCATGCATCATGTAGGACTTTGAGATTCATGCTGAAAATCTTCATATTATGGTAATAATGAAGGTCACTTGCTCTTGATTGAGTTGACATGAGATATTCCATTCAAATCAAGTACTTTGTTCTATCTGAAGCCGCTCAGGCTGATTCTTTGAAAATGTCCTTTGTTGGATCTCCATCCCAATTCTCTTTATTTTTCTTGCAAATTTACCTTGGTTGTAGCACGTCCACGTTGGCTGGTAACCGCTCTCCAATGGTCTTTCCTTATCGTGCCCGCGCGCACACCTTTTGCCTTACATTTTTTTACTTCTTTCGTTAAATCTCCTTTACCCAACAAATTGATGCTTCCTTGGAATCATTCGGAGTTGTCTCATTCAGAATCTTGGAAAAATTTCCATTGCTTAGTGTCTGAGGCGTGTCACATCACACCTTGGCATCTACTTATCAGTTCGCTCCACTTCATTCCGTTTTGTTGCACTTTCACTCCATGTCGTCTTACTCCCTTCCAAAGCAGACGCCAAGGCGGGGCAGCTGTAGACACGCCAAAAATGACGCTATGTTGATCAAATCTCATGTCACTATGTTGACGCCCCAAAGTGAACGTCAATATTCCCATAATATAAAGTTTTTCTTTTTTGTGGATTTTTCGTTGCATTTTGTTGCATTTTTTGTGATTCGCGACCTGAAGAGGGGCGTTATTTAAATAGCGACCTTATCTAGGGCGTTTTATAAAGAAAGGACGACTAAACTTCAGGGCGTCAATTCCTGGTATTATCCGGTTTTAAGGAAAATTCAAAAATCAATTTAATTATTAATTAACGTCCTTTCTCAGGGCGTGTTTTAAGTTAACGCCTCAATCTTAGGCGTGTTCTCATGATTTTCAAATAAAGTAAGTTTTATTGCCAAAATTAAATCCAGGAAGAAACGCCCTGTCTTAGGTCGTGTTTCATGAAACGCCGTATGGGTAGGTCGTCAAATCAAGAATTGACGCCCTATTGGAAGGCGTGTTTCACCTCCAGTGTCCTACCTTCTTCCATCTTTCCCTCACAGAGTCCTGCCTTGTTTGACGTTCTTGCTCGATTAGGGCTCTTGCTTTTGATAAACATTGCCATTACTCTCCTCCTGTCCATGTTTATCTTTTGATCTGAACCTTATTTAAGGGAGTCCTGATCGACCCTTTGAAGGGTTACGACGGCTAAGGTACCGAAGCCGAGATTATCACGCTCAAGCTCTGCTGCTTCCCCCTCTTCATCTTTGGTTCCCTCTACTGTCAACAGGGACAGCAGGGCTCTTTTCTATTTCGTTTATTTGGTTTCGTCTTCATCAACCGATCATCACTGTTCTTTTTTTTTCTTTCTTTACGTTCGTGTCAACTCCATCGTCAGTCTTTTTCTTCTTTTCCTTTTTCACTGTTTGCATTAGATTCATCACATATCCTTCTTTCCCTAGTCCCTCTTTAGGGGTTTTAAAACCAAAATAAAAAAAAAGGTGCGCATGTTGATTTCTCTTCATCATCATTATATATCTTATTTGGATTGATACTACTGCACGTTGGCTGATCCCATCTTTTGCTGTTGTTTCATTGTCTTTTTTTGCAAGGTAATCAAAAAGAGAACCCTTCTCATCGTCCGGCCGATTGAAGAAGGAGGAAGGAACTTCACATCATCCCGCATTCCAATCTTCACCAGGTATTCGCGATCTCTTTTTACTATTATTGAGGTAACCCCTCTGGCGATCACATCTCCGTTTTTGCACCACGTGCAAGCTTTTATTCCCCTTATTTATGCATTAATCATTATCCTCCATGTTGTTGTTGTTTTTATCTCCACCCTAAGTATTCTCTCTCTTGTGTGTGATTGTGTGGGATTTATGCCCATCCACAACCGTCTCACGACCACCAAGTCTATACATTGGTCGGTGGCAAGTCTGTTTTGGACTCTTGATCAAGTCTGTACATCCAAAAGTGTTCTTCCATGTCTGTACATTGGAAGCTTCACCTACGTTTCCCTTCAAGTCTATACATTGGTGGTTTTACCGTCGTTTCTCTTGAAGTCTGTACACTGTTGGCTTTATCGTCGTTCCACTTTGAAGTCTATACACTCAAACGCATGTGCCTTGATCAAGTCTGTACATTGGGTTGCTTGCATGCGTTATGAACAAAGTCTGTACATCAATTTACTTAATGAATGCAAGTCTATACATTCGTCTAACTTGCATTATTCATCAAGTCTGTACAGCCTTGTCTTGCATTCAACTTCACAAGTGTGTACAACGAAGTCTATACACTGCTATGTTTACACTTAACCTGATAAAGTTCTTATCTGTCTGACAGACACCCTTCGAAGAGGCAAATGGAAGGCACGTGATCCAAGGAGGATGAGGTTCCCTGATCGTGACACGTGGATGCACTGTGCTAAAATGCTGACACGTGGAGTGAGGTCCTTTGGCGGGAGATGTGGAAGGCACACGCTCGCCCTAATTGCTGCAGTATATATTGAAGCCTTCGTCTTCAGATGAAGGTTGATCAATCAACAAAAGAAGAGCAGCAAAGTCTATACACCAGAGAGCCTTTGATCCAGACAGAAGAAGAAGAAGAAAAAGAAGAGAAGAAGAAGAAGAGAGGCAGAGAGAAAGAAAAAGAAAGAAAGTGATCATGAGCAGAAGAAGAAAGAAGTAAAAGAGAAAGAGAGAGTGAGAGCGTGAGAAGAAGAGTGTGAGAGAGGTTGTTTGAAGATCAATCTTCACTGGACCGTGGATCAAATCCAGGCCAGTCAGCTCTTTGAGAGCCATATTATGCTTTATGTTTACAGCTTTCTGATTGCTGTTCATCTTGTTTTCATTTTCCATTTTATCCTTTCTTCAAGCTGTTAGTCAGCGGTTGCAGTGGTGGATTCCACTGGACAGCAAGCTGTGTTGCTCAGCGGGCGAGGAGGATTCCTTGGACGGCAAGCTGTGTTGCCCAGCGGTTGTATGGCAAGCTGTGATGCCCAGCTGTTCAAGCTGTGAGTCAGCGGAATCCACACTCTGGTTTGAGTGTGGGGTGGATGTAGGTCTGCTGGACCGAACCACCTAAAAACCTCTGTGCAGTGGTTTGATTTCTTCATCTGTTTTATTGCTTCCGCTAGATGCTTGCATAGGGGCGCTTCATGTGTTTGCTTCCAGTTCAATAGAGTTGATTAGCTGCGCACGCTATCTGTTTGACACTGGTATCGTGTGTTGGTTGAATTGTCTAATTGCTGCGCTCATTAGATGTCTGCTTAGGAGTACTCTGCCTACAGGTTCACAGATGACTGAACTAGTTTTTCTTAGTTAGTCTTAGTGCTGTTATTCCGCTGTTCTGAGCATTAGAATTTCTATTTGAGCGAATATTTTTAAAAGGGTATTCATTCACCCCCCCCTCTGAATACATAGCACCGAACCCAACAATTGGTATCAGAGCGGGTCTCTGACTGAACAGATCTAACAATCTACAGAGGATCCTGCTAATTGTTGGTGCGTTTCAGAGTGGGCTTCTTTTGCTCGTTGTTTAGTCTCACTGAATTAGTGCATTGTCTTGCTCATCTGTTTTAGTGCATCTCTTGTCAATTGTCCTGTGCTTTTGAATCTGGTTGTTATCTGCTTCGATGGCTAATCCTCCGATATTGTGAGGTGATAACTTTGATTCTTGGTTCGAAAATCTTCATCGGTATGTAAAATCTACTTATCCAAAACTTTGGAAGGTAATGACTCACGGTCCATACAACTTATCAAAGGATAAATCTAGATGGACCAAGAAGGATAAGCTGAAAGACTCTGTCAACACTAGAGCTGTAGTTTTATTAAAAGAATCAATTGACAGATCTCTAATCGAATGCATTTCCTCCTGCAGGTCTACCAAAGATATTTTGAAAAAACTAAAGCTAATCAGGAATCACAGCAAATGCTTGATGGCTGATCGGAGAAATGCTAATGATGAAACTTCATCCGAGGTAAGTTCTGAACCTGAAAAACTTTCAATTGATGATCTATGGAATATAAATGAGGAACTCAATAATAAATGTGAACAATTGAAATCTAAAAAGAAAAAATTGAAAAAGGAGATGTTGTACGAGATAAGAAAATTGAAATGTGAAAATGTAAAACTAAGAGATAGTCTGAAAAGCGATGAAAATTCTTGTAAGGCATGCGCTATTTTAGAAGACATGATAAATGAGTTTGATCATGATGGTAAATTGCAAAAGGAAGTAATCAAATCTCTAGAAATTGAAAAACAAACATGCTTAGAAAAAATGTCAGAAATTGAGAATCAATTGAATGATAAGAAAAATGAGCATCTAAAAAGTATGCAAGAACTGACTGAAGTTAATTCTGTAATGAACAAACTAAGGCTTGAAAATGTTAGGGGTCAAAAGGAAATTGAAGAACTCAAGGCTAGAATAAATGAAATCAATGGGGAGGCTTCACACTCTTCTTCTGCTAAATCGAACTGTGATATGTGCTCAGCTCTTAGAGAACGTAATGAAGATCTTTATAGTGAGAATGAGTGGCTGAGTAAACAAATTGTCTCACTTAAAGAGGATCACAAAAACTTGGTGGCTGAGAAAATTAAAGTGGAGGAAAGAGAAGAGGAGCTAGTTGAAAAGCTGGAGCTGATCTCTGGAAGTGGAAAATATAATGAAGGAGTCATGAAGCTATCTGAAGAAAACAAAGAATTGAGGGAACAAAACAAAAAACTGATGGTTTTAAATACTGTTTTCTCACAGAGGTTTCTGACTATAGAAAAGGAGAAATCAGTTTTTAAAGAAGCTCAACCTCAAAATTTTGAGAAGTAAAACACTGAACTGAAAGCTGAAATTAAAAAATTAAAGTGTTTAAACACTGGCTTGTCTGAAAGACTCCTTACCACAGAAAAGGGAAAAGCTATCTGTAATGATGAATTAAAAATCTTGAACAACTCGGAACAAGAAATTGAAAAGTATAAAACTACAAACAAAGTTCTAAGTGAATGTGTTAATTGCAGTGAACAAGAAATAGCCAGTTATGAGCTTCATATAGCATCTTTGGAAGATAAAATTCATGATCTGGAAAACTTATCATCCAAGTCTGTAAAAATTGAAACAAAAATAAAAGCTGTTGTGAAAAGGAAGGATGATAATTCAAAAAGGGGAACAAACTGTAATTCTGATGTGAAGGAAATCTCTAAAAACCAGCTATATGCCACTTTTGTGAAAGGCTCTGATGTAGCTGGTACTTCAAGGCAATCCCCAAAATAAAATGAAAATCAGAAGTCACCTTCAAAATCTGTCTTTCAGTTCAAAGCTCAGAAAATTGAAAAGCAAACAAAACCTGTTGAGAATAATCAAAAATTGAAAAGAAAAAGTCAAACAAAGAAGGCAAAGAATAATTCTGGTTATACTCTGAAATTTATTAGCTCTGCTGAATCTGATGCTTCTTGTACTCATTCGCATGCATCTAAGAAATCATATGATAGAAACCATGCTCCTAGGAAATCTGATGCCTCTTGCTACTACTGTGGTAGGCATGGTCATTATATGGATGACTGCAGTGTGATGAAAAGTGATGATATGATGTATGATAACTTTTTCTCAAATAGTCATCACCACCCCAAAAGAAACATGTCTGCTTCAAACCAACACATCATTTGTTATAATTGTAACAAACGTGGTCATAAAGCTGTTGAGTGTTGGTTTAGGTCTTCATGGGGATATAATGGTTCAAGAGGTAAGCACCCAAGGTGCTTTGAATGTGGTAAGTATGGGCATGCAGTCAAAGACTGCTGGCATGCTCAGGGAAATAGATTGAACTCTAAATCTGTAAAATTCTCTGCTTTCTATGATTCTGCTAGAAATAACTTGAGAGATAAAAGGAAAAACTCTGCATATTTTGAATGTGGTAAGCTAGGCCACAAAGCTACCAACTGTCGGCTGGCTGAGTATGGAAAGAAAAGTTTTCATGTCAATAAAAGAAATACTCATGTTCATACACATAATTTTCATACTCATATGCATGCACATGGGCATCATGTTTCTGCTAACATGAAGAATAAAAACAAAAATTCTGTGGCTTCATGTTATTATTGTGGAAAAACTGGACACTCAATGTTTGAGTGTAATCTGATGGAATATGATGATCATGTTGCTAAAAGACTGTTTAGAACACCTGTTAGGGCTCATACAGGACCCAAGACAGCTTGGGTCCCTGCAGGATCAAATTGATTAACATGTTACAGGTGTGCCTTGGAATAAATAAAGAGGGATAAAATAAACCAAGGCACTCAACAGGAAGACACCCCAAGATTCTACTTTTCAGGTCTGTTCTGAATACTCATCTTAAATTCTGCCTTCTAAATTTGTGTGCTTCAGTTGATTGCATATCATGACAATTCAGTTTGATGAAATTGTGAAGTTGAAATGATTGAATATCATGTTGATTTGTTGATGTCAAACTGAAGATTTCTAAAATGTTGATTTGTTGATGGTAATTCTCCTCTCTCTGATTTGCATGAATCATATCTGAATGAATATTTGAAATCATGTGATGTGCTTTCAATACATTTCATGCATATCGACAGGGGGAGTCCAACTGTTTTTGTTTAATACATATAGGACTGCTTTGCACTGCATTGCATAACCTTGGTATATCAAATGGTAAGCTACTGAAAGGCAGGGAAATCTGCTTGGAGGTTCTTATCATGTGTGAGATGGTCCTTGAGACCGAGTCATCCACCTAGCACCATGGGTTTAGTTTTCTTATAGAGCAGTGTATTGCATATCATAAATTTGAAGAAAATAAAATTCGAAAAGAAATGATTCATTGCACATCATGTATTTTGTCAGGGGGAGCTTGTTTGCTGTTGATTGATCATCATGCTCTCCTTGTTAGAATTGTTGCATACTACATATGTAGGATAGTGCATATTATAAAATTTTGAAAAACCTAAAAAGAAATTCATTGCACTTAGACAGGGGGAGCATTCCCATTTCATATCTTCTTCACCTCATGAACTCCCTTTGTTTAAGTAACCTGATTCATTCCATTGACTATGCGCTATTCAACTGAATTCTCTGCTGATATCTCTAAAATAGCTGATCTGTCTGTATTCCAGACTCAGCTACTGTCTGATGATAAAATCTCTTCTGATGCTCTTCTCTATTGCTGATTCACTCTTGCACCAGCTTATACTCACCTTTCACATTCTTCACAGCTGGTGTGACTGATCTATTTCAACTATTGATTGTTGGCTGCTGAATTCATTGTTCTGATCTGAGAAACTTATGCTGCATGTCATGCAATTCAGTTTGAGAAATTGATAGAAACTCCTATCATATAGGTTTAAGAATTATCACTGAATCAGACTAATATAAGATTAATGTATTCTCAGGTTTGTAGTTAAATGAATTGAAAAATATCTGAATGATAAGGTTTAATAAACTTTAACCACATGTGCCATGTATACCTTAGACTCTCTCATCAGATATCTGAAAATTTGAATTCAGGGCTACTTTGGTTAAGATGCATAGAGTGTGTATTGGTGTTAAACATTAACTTGAAAAATGTTGACCAAATGAAAAATTGTGAATTCAGAGCAATGACTTGGTCTCCGAGAAACTGAGTTCTTTATCAATGAAATAAAGTAATTCATGTCATGAGGTGCCATAGTTATCTCTGATAAAATTTAGTAAAACAAAATCTGACAGAGCAATGGCTTATTTGTGTTCAGTAACTGGGGAGTCTGGCCTCTAATCAAGGTGTCTCCTCATATAAAAAGACATTTATATTGCTAAATCTGTTCTCAAAGTTGAGAGACAATGACAGTTATCACACTGAGTAACTGGGTCACTTCACCTGAGACGTGTTGTGCCTCATGTAAAAAGGTGTTGATTAACTTAAATTGCTCAGGAAAAATATAATGTGCTTTAAATGAAAACATTTTAAAAAATCTGTCAACTCATGTTCTTGAAAAAGTGTTTAACTTCAGTACTAATCTGTGTACTTTTCAAAGGTGCTATTGAGATCATATGTGTAAGATAAATGATGATTGATTTTGAGTGTTATCTGAATATTTGGTTCATTTTTCTTAAAACTTGGATTCAGATATGAGTATTGAGTTTAATTTGACAAATTTGGTATACATAATCATTAAATCAGTTTGGTTAAGTTGCCACTTCATAACCCTTTATGATAGAAGAGTCTACACTTCTTAAGACTTATTGAAGTGATGCACGCATTAAATTCCCTCATGATCAGATTTTCTAGATAGCCAGATCTGATTCTGACTGATTATTCATTAAGATATCTTGTGATGATTGGTATCAGACTTATTGTTGCCCTTCTATCATCAATCACTTTACTCTCCACACTGTTGGAATATTCCATCTTGTTCTTCAATAAGTTCTGATTCTGCGATCTTTTCACCAGAATTCAGATTCCTTGGTATGGCTGATTTTAGATTGATTTATTGGATAACCAGAGCTCATTCTTGTGCTTCAGCGGGAGTTATGGTTTATCTGCATTTAAGGGGAGTGTAGTCATTCATGCATATTGATAGGGGGAGAGATGTTTTATCCATGAACCTTGTTTTATTCTGTGTCTTTGTGTATTGCATTTTGTCTCTCAAACCATCCCCTCTCTTTTTGATTATGTCAAAGGGGGAGAATAGTTTGACGAGTCAGTGTGACTCATTATGTTGCCATCATCAAAAAGGGGGAGTTTGTTGTGCCCCTTGTGCTTTGATGAGCCCCTTGTGCTTTGATGATTATGGTGTTTTAATGATAGCAACAGGAATGAGTCACCACATTGAATGATAACCAACATTCATGTTTATAACTGATATACTCTGTGGGAAATGCATATGACTGTGACTGGTATATTATCTGGAGAATGCATATGTTCTGTCTGCATAAGTCTATTCACTGCATGTGTTCTGTCTGCAAGTCCATACATTGCATTCGCCAAGCCTGTACATCCATCTGCTTGCATTGAGTCTATACATTGGTGGCAAGTCCATACAGTGTCCTGCATTTAGGCAAAGTCTGTACAGCCGTTTGCTTGTCAAAGTCCATACACTCAACTGCCTTGTCTTGATCAAGTACATACATTCACAGTGCATTGCATTGGCTAAGTGTATACACTGTCCGTCTCATTTAGAGTCTAAGGCAAGTCTGCACATTGGACTTTCATTCAAAGTCTGTACAGCGTCTCGTTCATGCATTGTTCATGAAGTCTGTACATTAGACTATGTCTTCGTGCATCATGTTAAGTCTATACACTGGGTCAGGGTTTTCAAGTGTATACATTGGCCATAGCTCTCATAGTCTATACATTGGTCCTCAGATTCTAAGTCCATACGTTGGTCTTCATATTCAAGTCTATACATCCACTATTGATCGGCAAGTCTGTACAGCGTACAGTGCAGCGTCTCATATATTAGTCTTCGAAGTCTATACATTCATTCACTATAGCATGACTTCTACCAAGTCTATACATTGGTCGGTGGCAAGTCTTTACATTGGCTTCAAGACTCCGAAGTCTATACATCCACAGTGGATCTTCAAAGTATGAACATCCGTTCACTTCCACCAAGTCTATACATCGGACTGCCTGTAAAGTCTATACACTGCCTTTGGGTCTCCAAGTCTATACATTGGCAGCACTGAAGTCTATACATTCCCAGCCTTTACCTACGTTCAGAACCCCAAGTTCATACATTGGTTCAATCTTCCAAGACTATACATTGGACTGTGCTCAACTGAAGTCTATACATCCTTCAAGGGTCCAAAGTCTATACATCGCCAGTGCATTTCTTGGATTGAAGTCTGTACATTGCTTCAGGAGCTCAAAGTCTATACATCCACTGTTGAACCTCAAAGTCCACACATCGCCTCATTTCTTCAGAGTCTATACATCCACAGTGGAACCTTAAGTCTGTACATTGGGCTTTCATGTAAAGTCTATACATCGGTTGGGTTGTGCATGCATTGTCTCGCAAAGTCCATACATTGCATATGTTCATCAAAGTCTGTACATCGAGTGAAGTCTGGTGAAGTCTATACATTGGTCTTCACACCTGAAGTCTATACATCGTCAGTTGTCTGTCAAGTCTTCATATTGCCCAAATATGTACAGCGAGCAGGCTGAGCAAGTCCATACATTGGTCGGTGGAAGCAAGTCTATACATTCGACTGCATCCAGCAAGTCTGTACACTGAGGACGCATGTTAGCTTTCAATGTCTATACATTGCTCATTCGTTCATTCAGCATTGTCAAGTGTGTACATTGCATCACGTTTCATCAAGTCTACACATTGGCACTGTAGCATGCATTCATGAAGTCCATACATTGGTCTTCAAATCCAAAGTCTGTACAGCCATTCCTTGAGATCAAGTATATACATCGGACAGTGTTTAGGCGAAGTCTATACATCCGTCCGTACAGTGTCTTGGCCACCGTCTCACGACCACCAAGTCTATACATTGGTCGGTGGCAAGTTTGTTTTGGACTCTTGATCAAGTCTGTACATCCAAAAGTGTTCTTCCAAGTCTGTACATTGGAAGCTTCACCTACGTTTCCCTTCAAGTCTATACATCAGTGGTTTTACCGTCGTTTCTCTTGAAGTCTGTACACTGTTGGCTTTACCGTCATTCCACTTTGAAGTCTATACACTCAAACGCATGTGCCTTGATCAAGTCTGTACATTGGGTTGCTTGCATGCGTTATGAACAAAGTCTGTACATCCATTTACTTAATGAATGCAAGTCTATACATTCATCTAACTTGCATTATTCATCAAGTCTGTACAACCTTGTCTTGCATTCAACTTCACAAGTGTGTACAACGAAGTCTATACACTGCTATGTTTACACTTAACCTGATAAAGTTCTTATCTGTCTGACAGGCACCCTTCGAAGAGGCAAATGGAAGGCACGTGATCCAAAGAGGATGAGGTTCCCTTATTGTGACACGTGGATGCACTGTGCTGAAATACTGACACGTGGACTGAGGTCCTTTGGCGGGAGATGTGGAAGGCACACGCTCGCCCTAATTGCTACAGTATATATTGAAGCCTTCGTCTTCAGATGAAGGTTGATCGATCAACAAAAGAAGAGCAGCAAAGTCTATACACCAGAGAGCCTTCGATCCAGACAGAAGAAGAAGAAGAAAAAGAAGAGAAGAAGAAGAAGAGAGGCAGAGAGAAAGAAAAAGAAAGAAAGTGATCGTGAGCAGAAGAAGAAAGAAGTAAAAGAGAAAGAGAGAGTGAGATCGTGAGAAGAAGAGTGTGAGAGAGGTTGTTTGAAGATCAGTCTTCACTGGACCGTGGATCAAATCCAGGCCAGTCAGCTCTTTGAGTGCCATATTATGCTTTATGTTTACAGCTTTCCGATTGCTGTTCATCTTGTTTTCATTTTCCATTTTATCCTTTCTTCAAGCTGTTAGTCAGCGGTTGCAGTGGTGGATTCCACTGGATAGCAAGCTGTGTTGCTCAGCGGGCGAGGAGGATTCCTCGGACGGCAAGCTGTGTTGCCCAGCGATTGTATGGCAAGCTGTGATGCCCAGCTGTTCAAGCTGTGAGTCAGCGGAATCCACACTCTGGTTTGAGTGTGGGGTGGATGTAGGTCTGCTGGACCGAACCACCTAAAAACCTCTGTGCAGTGGTTTGATTTCTTCATCTGTTTTATTGCTTCCGCTAGATGCTTGCATAGGGGCGCTTCATGTGTTTGCTTCCAGTTCAACAGAGTTGATTAGCTGCGCACGCTATCTGTTTAACACTAGTATTGTGTGTTGGTTGAATTGTCTAATTGCTGTGCTCATTAGATGTCTGCTTAGGAGTACTCTGCCTACAGGTTCACAGATGACTGAACTAGTTTTTCTTAGTTAGTCTTAGTGTTGTTATTCCGCTGTTCTGAGCATTAGAATTTCTATTTGAGCGAATATTTTTTAAAGGGTATTCATTCACCCCCCCTCTGAATACATAGCACCGAACCCAACACATGAAACCCCAGTTTAGGCTAAACGAGCCCAGCCTCGGCTGTTTCCGCACCAAACGACGTACAATGGCAGGGAAAATGTGCAGGAGGAAGTGGTGATCCGTCTCCCCACTTCCACCGAAGAAACCGTGTGTCGAGACGACTAAACCACGTCGAAAACCGCTAGGAACATGAATGACGCCTTCTTGGAATCAACCAAGGGATCGCGCCCACCACGCTCAAACCGTTGCTCCAACCCGCGAACCGATCACCCCAGCATGTCCACGCCTCGGCCAGCTCTCCACGGTCGCGAGCCCCGTGTCGAACAGTCCAGAGACGGGAGAGAACAGAGTGAGAGAATGTGAGTTTGAAAATGAGCAGGAGAGATAGTGGAGTTGAATTTATAGAAAGAAATTAGAAAATTTTCCTAATTTCTGAAAATCTGATATTTGAGCTGAAAATCCACTAATTCATAAAAATACGCAAAAATAGGCGAAACGATCCTAGCGAAGAGTACATCGTAGCTGTAACGTCCTCGAGTCGATGAACTGAGAAATAAACTCACCGTAGGGTTCCGTAACTAGTACGAAAGAAAAACCCACACGGATCGTAAAACTCAACTCGGGAGTTACAAAGGCGATCCGAAACTCTCCAAAAAGGATCCGAAAGACCTAATAAAGATCCGACAAGACCCATTAAGGATCCGGGATGTTACATCCTCCCCTCCTTCTAGAAATTTCATCCTCGAAATTTAAGGACTAGCAAGAAGGAAGAAGCAGGGAAGAACAACCCGACAACACGAACACGAAAATAACACAAATCACGAGAACACATCTCAGAGGAACACAGTCAGACTATAATCACAAGTACACACTTAAGACCGAGCATGACACAAGTGAACACGAGTCCGACACCTCCGAAATAGGGCAACGTCGCTTACGTCTCACGGGACAGGAGACACGACTGCCACGACTGCCACGACAACAGATATCGAGGAAACGAAACGACAGACACGACAAGCATCACCTTACACAAGGAAGCATAGTCCTCACAGCTGATAGCTCGACAACATCATCGGCTCTAGTGCCAAAGGCAACAGGGAACACCTGGCACCCAAGACGCCAACGATAACAACACCGGACCACAAGCATAATCAAGTCAGTCCTCACTCAGATATTACATCTAGGGAAGAAGAGTACAACAACGCTAATTAACAAGACCAAGGTCCAGGACAGAGACACAAAATCATAAAGCAATAGCGCTTAGAAAAACAACGACAACGGCAGCACCTGCAGGATTCCGGCTCCGTACAGAACACAGAACCATGGAACACAACTGCAAGCAGGGTCACATCAAGGCACAAGAACAGCTGAACACACGACCACAAGGGACGAGTCATGCATCAGACTGCTCACCAAGAAAAGACCCACGACAACGAGAAATGACAATCTCGGGGAACACACCTCAAGGACCACGATCACGCCTCGAGAGCACAACACCCAAGAGAAGGAATGCAGAACAGAGGGTACTCAATCAGCAAGGAATGCAGACAGATTCCCCAACACTCGCAAATGCCAATGCCAACACCAGAATAACTCCAGCAACAGCATGGCAAAAGACAACATCAAGGCACAGGAAGCCAAGATGAAGTCGCATCGAGAAAGAACAAACCTCTCGACCAGTGGGTAATTAGCCCACACGCTTCAGCTGCACAATCATAAAACGCACATAGGCATCAGAAAATATCTCGGTATCCACATCTCAGCACACGTACGGCGACATCGCAATTCATGAAAATCGCAATATAACACGCCACGAGTACCGATCCAGCGAATTTTTATAAATTATTTCTAGTATATTTAAGTACTTTCTGGAAATTTTAAAGACCCAAAATAAATTAATAAATAAATATTGGGTTAAATAAATCATTATTAAGGCCCAATTTTGGTAAACAATTAACCTAGTCTATTTAAATGAAGTCCAATAGGTTTAAGGACGAAGCCCATTAAGTTTGACCCATATTCTAGAAAGTTATTTAACCTATTCACGGATTTTAAGGATAAATACTCATTTATTAGATAATTATATGGATAAACAGATAAAAGAGTTTGAATTTTATTGAATTCTGCACACATGGGATGTAGCGGTCTATCGTGCGACCGCCACAGTCAGGTAACGCGCCTACCTTCGACCATTACGCTCTATTAGTTCCGTGAATGGAAGAACAAGCAAAAAGATTAGATTTTTACTAGTTTATCGCTTAGGGATGGAGATGGGAAGACTAGTAGAGGCGTTAAGGACTCTTAGAAGTTGATCTAAGCTTTAACAAGGACTCTAGAATCGATCTAATCCTCAAACCCTAGTCAAAACCCAATAAATAGACCCTAGTTTTGACCTACGCGACCCCTACTTTGGCTCGCGTGGAATCAAGGTAAGGAATCATAATTTCGGGTAAGTTCTTTAGAAGTTTTCGTTTATAATACTTTAGACTAATAGCTCTCAAAATTTTGTGCTAGGAGATCAAGTACACCAGGAGTTAACAGCTTCCAAAGTTGCTGGTACGACCTTAGCAACTCAGGAATCTGAGCAAAGGTCCATTGAAGATCAGGGAATTAGATCATCAAAATGAGGTATTTAAGGTTTGATTCTTTAGAACTTTTTGTTCCCCTTAGTTTCATCTTCTTACTCTCAAAATTTCACGTCCTTAGGTCAAGAGACTGAGGAGTTAGAGCGACGTGAAGTTGCTGTAAAATCTCAGGAAGAGAAGAACTAGGGCGTGTCTTGAATACTCAAATTCGAAGTTTAAAGCCCAGTTAAGAGGTAGGTTATCTCATGAACGGCAAGAACATTATGTTAGGGATAAAAGCCCTCTGGTTTTGCTTGATTATATGCATTATAGATCATGAATTTCATATATTAGTAGGGTTGTGCATACATGCATATCCTTAGCCTTAATTAAAGATAAAAGATATTTTGCCGATAATTCATTTCAACCTATGCATGTAGCTGGCCTATACTTCGTTTTTCATGACTGGAATAGTTTAAGAATCTTGATTTCCAAGCATGATAGATTTTCATAGTTTTCTATTCTATTTACTGTCAGCAGAACCTCTGACGAATTAAGGTAAGACCGTCACATGATATAACGGCCTTACGATAAGCCGGCACACCCTCTGTTGTATTTAAATTTCTCTGTTATCTCTGATGGCCCAGAAGCAGTGCGTTACAACACTCTGACGGCCCCACGATAAGCCGTCACGGCACTGTAATGCCCCCATCTTAGACCGCCAGAGTACTTTGTTCTGGCCATTCAAGACAGAATTGTAGAACAATCAAGTTACTTGTAAATAAGCTTAGTTATCTAAGTTTGGAACTATATTCATGACTTTGAGTTTATTGATCAATTTATGATAGAAATTGCATTTTAAAAGCATCTCTAGTTATTTCAAGCATATGTTAATTTCATTAAGCTAAACTCTATAGTTTTGTATTTACACTATGATTTAAAATGATGTAGTGACGGAGTTTTTATCATGGTTTCACATCGTTACACATTCTTTTCCTATCTATAGAGTCATTTTCTTTAAGTACATGGCATATATTCTGGTATATGGCCATTAGTTCACACTTTGCACTATAGGAACATATTCTTGAACATGAGGACCTCTCTATTGGATATTCATTCCAATGGACTAGGAAATCTGGTTTCAAGGCCTCCGTAATTCTCCGCGAGCCTGGGATTCCCACTAGGACACCGAGTTGGTTGTATCATGAAAGCCCAATTGTTAGAAAGCACTATCGAAATTTCTGGTTCTAAATATGTAACGGATCCATATTAGACCGTCATGCTCATCTAACGACCTAACATATGACCGTCACATTTACTGAGTCCGTTTTATTTATTTCTGGATTCAGCCGTTCTAACGGATCAATGATAGACTGTAGCGACCCGGATTCCGGATACCCGGCATACCCGGTAGGACTACCGGATACACGTGATACCGCTTGGAACCCGCGAGGCCTCCCAAGAGCGGGAAAGCTCCGAAGGGAAAAAGGCATGTGTAGAGTACATTGAAGCCACAGAGATATAACAGAAGCAATTAAATTTCCTTAGATGGGTTCGCTAAAGTAGCAGAAATAAAATTACTTTTTAATTAACAGTTCAATTTTTACAATTATACACCAGAGTCAAGTCCAAAGCTAAAGACAGGAAGTCTAGCACAGTACAGTCGACAGAAAGGAAAGACGTACCAAAAGGTCGGGGAAGACCCGACGCAGGTACCAGCTGGCCACAACAGCACGCTACGAGCACGCGCACCAGGAACCACGTGGAAGCAGAACGAACGACGTCACCCCACCTGAAAAGTAGGGGTGAGCCACATGTCATTGGCTCAGTAGGGGTCACGCGGATCCCCACTGAAAAACACGCAGTAACACGGAACAACAACAACGAAAATAGCAGGTGTAGTAAAGCAAGAAAACTACACTACAAAGCTGTAAAACTACGCTACAAGCAGTAGTAAACAGACGGGAAGTAGGAGTAGGGAACAAGCAAGGAAGGGGAAGAAACCGCACCAGACAAGCGGCGGCTGAACTAACCTCGGCACCCCAAACTACTCCAAGCAACAACAGAAGGGCGACTCTGCTCTAACAAAGGCATACGTTACCCATCTGCCGACCCAAAGCCAGGTCTAAGGCAAAGACCTGCCAAAACAAACAAGGGGTCTAGAAAAGACCCACACAAACGACCGACAGACTCAATCACACACGCACAACTAGAACATCGTGCACACTGTCTCACGCACGACCAGAACATCATGCATGTGACAGGACACTGACCTCGGGCACAGCCACGGAAAGGCCAACCCAGACAGGTCACGACGCACAAGAAACATCGAGAGTCACAAGCCAGGTGACAGGAGCACCCTCCCACTAGTAGAACAGCCAGATGCGTCCACTGTCGTCTTACACTGCGCCACAAGTGTCACGTCTACAAGCTCGTCCAGAGGACGACATAGACTGGACACACCAAGAACCAGGTCCAAGGAACAACGGTCCCAAGGAAGAACGGCAACTACGGGCACAAGACCGCAGTACCACAACTGCAAGTGACTAGTCAGGGTCACGCCCGTCGGCGCAAGTCCTCAGTCCCTGACCACGTGTGCACACACTGACCACTGCCTAAGTCAGGCCTCCAGCTAGTATTCCCCTCGGTAGGATGCTACCGTTGGCTGGGGCCCACTGAACTAGCTTAAAAATCGTATAACGGGAAACACCCCTCCACTACTCCTAGTGGGTCGGTACTCAAAGACCTAGGGCTACGACTAGTGGAGGCTCACAAGGCACAAACTCTGAAACACATGTGCTAAAGCACAGACAGTCAAAGGAAGCCCTGTCTCGCGCACTACGAAGCACCAAGGTAGCCAACCAACTGTCGATAGACTCAGGACCAAACAACTAGACTTACCACGTAACGATCCTTGAGTCGGACGACTCAAAAGCAAGATCATCACAGATAGCGGAACAAGCCGCCAATCGATCTAATCCTAAGCCACAAGAAACGACACTCCGCAGAAAATAACTCACGGAGACCTGAGGGAACACCAAAGACCCTCAGCACACCTGGACACACGGACCGAGGTAAGGCAACACCTCGAGGCATCCAGAACAAGTGTCTCGGACTGGACAGAACCGCCAAGACACCCACACACAGGGTCGCCTGTCAACCCTTGGGTCACCCCGGGTTGACCGGAACCCAACAAGAATTCACAAAAGTAGGATAAAGAATCCTACCACAGGCAAGAAGACTCCTGGCCACCTTACAACGAAGTCTTAGCCCTCATAGGACGTCAGGAGACATCCACGGGACAGCGGGCAGACCACAAGGACAAGCCAAGACAAGCAGAAACCAAAACGACGAAAATCAGAGCAAAAGGACTGTAACGCACCACCCCTAGACCGTTACACGAACGTGACGGTCTGACGCTGGCCGTTACATTCCAACTGTGACGGTCTAAATCAGACGCGTCACAACCACGTGACGGTCAGGAGGAGAGCCGTCACACACACTGCCCTAACCAACCTCTAGAACACACAAGGCACGTAACGGCCTACACAAGGCGTGTTACACCGCTCTGACGCGCCCGACCCGGGCAGTCAGGGCCAACAAACCTCAAACCAAAACAACATTTCGAACCACGTAACGCACGGGACCAAGCGCGTTACAGCCACCTAACGCGGCAAGACAGACGCATCAGGGCCAACCTGACGCAAGACAAGAAAACAATTGGCTGAGAGGCATGTAACGGTCCGGACCGGACGCGTTACAACCACCTAACGCGCGGGGGCGCGGCCGTTAGAGCCAACGACGCAGCCACCCAACTCAGCCAAAACAGCATGTAACGGTCCATCGCGGACGCGTTACACAGGCCTAACGCACATGGGCATGGCTGTTAGAATCAACAGGCACAGCCACCTAAACTCAGCCCAAAACGAAGTGTAACGGCCTGGGGCAGGCGCATTACACACACCTAACACACGAGAGCACAACCGTTAGGTGAACCGACTCAACCGGTCAAATGCGGTCAAACAGAACGTAACGGCCTACACCAGGCGTGTTACACCCACCTGACGCACAGGGGCAGGCGCGTCAGGGGAACCGACTTAACCAAAGCACTAAACGACAAGATAGGCGTAACGCGTCGCACCGGACGTGTCAGGAGGCTGTGACGCCCCACCCCTGGGCCATCACACTCCCAAAACCACTAAAAGCATAAAAACGCCCAGACGCTGTGACGGTCTATCGTGGGGCCGTCATGGACTGTGACAGTCCCTGGAACGACTGCCACACCAGTCACGGCGGGAAAATAGAGGGTTGGCCAAATCGGCCTGTTCCACGCCCCATTCACGCCGAAGCGCAGGGGAAACAACCCTCGACGATGAAAAACCACTCTAGGAGGCTAAAAAGCCCACATGCACGGGTTAAAACGCTAGATCGGGGCGATTTTAACAAATCAACCCTAAAAGAGTTAACGAGGTTCCCGGGCTCCTATCGGCCTCGAATGACCACCGATCAACACAAAACTAGCATGGATGGGATCCAGACATCCCCACGGTCAGTTCAACACTAATCGAGCTACAAATGGTTGCCGTTCTCCGACGAACCCTACAAAACCCAAAAATCACAGTTTAGGCTAAACAAGCCCAAACTCGGCCGTTTCTGCGCCAAACAATGTGCAAGGGCAGGGAAAACGGAGAGGAGGAAGTGAGGAACTATCACCCTACCTCCACCGAAGAAACCGTGCCCCGAAGGGACTAAACCGCGCCGAAAACCACACCGCGAGCTCAAACGTCGGCTTTGAATCCACCGTTCGGGATCGCGCCAAATCCATATCGATCCTCGTCCCATCGCGCACCCAGCCAGCTCTACAGCATCCCCAACATGTGCCTCTAGGTACCCCGTCTGCAGCCGGAGCCGAGGAAGCTCGAGAGGAGAGAAAACGGGAGAGAGAGACGGCGGCGGCGAAATGAGAAGGAAGGAGAGAGAAGGAAAAGAAAAAGGAAAAGGAATTAAGAATTTTCCTAATTTCTGAAAAATCCAATTTCTGGCCCTATCTCTGAAAAATACGCAAAAATAGTCGAAACGACAGGCTCGAAGAGTATGTCGTCGCTGTAGCATCCACGAGTCGAGGAACTGAGAAACAAACTCACCGTAGGGTTCCGTAACTAGTACGAGAGAAAAACCCACACGGATCGCCAAACTCAACTCGGAAGCCACTAAAGCGAACCGAAACTCACCGAAACAAATCCAAAAGATCCAATGAAGATCTAGTAAGACCTACCAAGGATCCAGGGCATTACATAGACCGTCACGATCATGTAACGGCCCATTGATTAGCCGTCACAGTTCTTGAGTGTTTTAACCCGAGGTTTGTCCTAAGGGTTGATATTCTAAAGTTCCTAGATAGATTATTGATGGTCTAGCACTTGTCATATTGTTCAAAATACTTAATTTTAAACTATGGAAGATAAGGAATATACTGTTATGCTGTCGAATTGTTTCCAAGAGCATAACCATGTTTTAAGTCATTCTTGATCTCTCATGTTCTTAATTGAAGCGTTCATCCATTGAATTATTGTTATCATGAACTTATTGAACTTGTTATATTACTGGCCATATTGTATTGCTTGAAACGTGGAAATAGCTTGATTTATACTTGAAGATGCGATCAAGCACTGATTGTGTTCAAGGGCTCTATGCTAGTCCCCTCGGCTGATTGTCGAAAATATACTATAAACCATGGGGTATGATGCTACTGGCGTCGCATTGCGTTGGGAGTACTTTCTTTATAAATAAGTGAAAATCCACGGAACTCTTGCAAGACTCTCTCTTGATTGAATTGCTACATGCTAGTTACATGACATTCTAATGCATAACCTTTATGGTTATGAAAGTGAAAAGTGAAAGTGAAAGTGCGTTCTTGATGCATGCAAGCATATTCGTATTCGTGAAAGGCCAAATTACATTCTTGTTATATTCAACTCGATCTTGTTTGTTTATCCTTTCTCATCATGATCTTATCATGCTATTATGTTACTTGTCTTGTTCAAGTGATTTACCGCATTTCACATGATTTTACCTTATTCTTTAGAGCTAAAATATTAATTACTTAAACATTGCTAATCATGTTGATGCGAAGATACCTACTGGGCAAGTGTGCTCATTACCTATTTTTCAATCTTTTCAGGAGATGGAAGTGATTCAAATTCGGATTCGGGTTATACAAGTAGCGGGTCCGAGAGCGAATGAAAGTCTTATCAAAATGAGAGTGAAGACTTAGGAAAGTATATATTGTCTAGATCGAGTTCATGTAATTTTTATTTTTCTTGAGTCTGATGGATTAATGAGGTTTGAAAAGTTATTGTATTGGAATATTTTGATTATTAATGAAATAAGTTGATGTTTGAGTAATTATTGTGCAATTACATTCTTATATGTGATTGTCTTGCGCTCTGATCATTCTTGCTTGTAAGAGGCTTACCATGCCGGCTGTTCACGTTCCTCGAGCTAGTCTTCCGCTGTCATAAAGGCTCGGGGCGTGACAGTTAAGTTGATATCAGAGCCTAAGTCTCAGGACTTAGGGAGAAGAATCATGTCATAGGATAAGTCTAAGGATTAAGGACCCCTACCTATAACTAAGGAAGAAATTTTCATACCCATGTGAGAATTGGGTAGAGCCTGGGATAAGATAGTTAATTAGCTTTAAGATTAATTTTCTTCCAATTCCACGGGAAATAACAAGTTGTTATATTTCTCTCAGGTACCTCATTTTTACAAATGGCTCATCGCGTAGATTGGAATGGCATGCAACAAACAGTTGTCGGCCTTACTCAGGTATTACAAACTATGGCCCAGGCAGGAGCAGGGGCAAGGGCTGGCGACTTACATCACAATTTCTGTAGTTTAAACCCTCCACGTTTCTATGGTTCTTCTAATCCGGATGAAGCAGAGAACTAGATTGACGAGATGAACCATATATTTGACGTTATCCAATGCACCGATCAAGAGAAGGTGCGTCTTGCAACGTTCCAACTCAACAAGGATGCTCGTACATGGTGGAAATCCATTCCGACGCCACCTGCAGATGCACCTCATACATGGGAGGGGTTTCTTACACTTTTCCGAGCCAAGTACTTCTCCGAGCATGTGAAGGAGAGGAAGGCTATGGAATTTGCCTCCTTAAAACAAGGCACGATGTCCATGGCAGAGTATGAATTATAATTCTCTCGACTAGCATCTTATGCTCCTCACTTGGTAAGCACAGATTTATTGAAAGTCAACCAATTTATGGATGGTTTAAGACCTGGATTTATCCAACAACTTGGAACTCAGAATATCCGCACCTATACCGAGATGGTTCAAAGAGCGCATCTATGTGAAAGAACCATGGAGAAGGTAGAAAGGCTCGAGGAGAAAGGTCAAGCCGAAAACCTGATAGGCAATAAGAGAAAGAAGTGGATGAGGATAAAAACCGTCACGTTAAGAGGTCCCGTGATGGGAACGGTAACAGAAAAAGAAATGGAAATGGAAATAGAAAGAATAAGAAAGTTAAAGAAGAAAAGAGAATGCAAGTCTCCACGGCTTGCTCATTTTGTGAAAAATTTGGGCACTCGGCAGAAGAATGCTGGAAATGTCTCGGCGCTTGTCTCAAATGTGGAAGTCGAGAACATCACTTGCCCATGTGTCCTCTCATAAATGAACAATCTTCAAGGGATAACAACGGACGCGGGAAGCGAGGTCGATTAAATGCCATTCTAGACGAGGAAGGTGAAATGGTTAAAGGTACCCTCTTAACCCATGTTAATTTTTTTATTATTAAAATATGAACACTCTCCATAAAAACTCATATTATGAATTTGGGGACCAAATTCTCTTAAGTGGGGGAGGGTGTAAAGCCCTAGAATTTTTATAAATTATTTCTAGTATATTTAAGTATTTTATGGAAATTTTAAAGACCTAAAATAAATTAATAAATAAATATTGGGTTAAATAAATCATTATTAAGGCCCAATTTTGGTAAACAATTAACCTAGCCAATTTAAATGAAGTCCAATAGGTTTAAGGACCAAGCCCATTAAGTTTGACCCATATTCTAGAAAGTTATTTAACCTATTCACGGATTTTAAGGATAAATACTCATTTATTAGATAATTATATGGATAAACAGACAAAAGAGTTTGAATTTTATTGAATTCTGCACACATGGGATGTAGCGATCTATCGTGCGACCGCCACCGTCAGGTAACGCGCCTACCTTCGACCGTTACGCTCTATTAGTTCCGTGAATGGAAGAACAAGCAAAAAGATTAGATTTTTACTAGTTTATCTCTAAGGGATCGAGATGGGAAGACTAGTAGAGGTGTTAATGACTCTTAGAAGTTGATCTAAGCTTTAACAAGAACTCTAGAATCGATCTAATCCTCAAACCCTAGTCAAAACCCTATAAATAGACCCTAGTTTTGACCTACGCGACCCCTACTTTGGCTCGCGTGGAATCAAGGTAAGGAATCATAATTTTGGGTAAGTTCTTTAGAGGTTTTCGTTTATAATACTTTAGACTAATAGCTCTCAAAATTTCGTGCTAGAAGATCAAGTACACCTGGAGTTAGCAGCTTCCAAAGTTGCTGGTACGACCTTAGTAACCCAGGAATCTGAGCAAACGTCCATTGAAGATCAGGGAATTAGATCATCAAAATGAGGTATTTAGGGTTTGATTATTTAGAACTTTTTATTCCCCTTAGTTTCATCTTCTTACTCTCAAAATTTCACGTCCTTAGGTCAAGAGACTGAGGAGTTAGAGCGACGCGAAGTTACTGTAAAATCTCAGGAAGAGAAGAACTAGGGCGTGTCTTGAAGACTCAAATTAGAAGTTTATAGCCCAGTTAAGAAGTAGGTTATCTCATGAATGGCAAGAACATCATGTTAGGGATAAAAGCCCTCTGGTTTTGCTTGATTATATGCATTATAGATCATGAATTTCATATTTTAGTAGGGTTGTGCATACATGCATATCCTTAGCCTTAATCAAAGATAAAAGATATTTTGCTGATAATTCATTTCAACCTATGCATGTAGCTGGCCTATACTTCGTTTTTCATGAAGGGAATAGTTTAAGAATTTTGATTTCCAAGCATGACAGATTTTCATAGTTTTCCATTCTATTTACTGTCAGCAGAACCTCTGACGGATTAAGGTAAGACCGTCACATGATATAATGGCCTTACGATAAGCCGGCACACCCTCTGTTGTATTTAAATTTCTCTGTTATCTCTGACGGCCCAGAAGCAGTGCGTTACAACACTCTCACGGCCTCACGATAAGCCATCACGGCACTGTGACGCCCCCATCTTAGACCGCCAGAGTACTTTGTTCAGGCAATTCAAGATAGAATTGTAGAACAATCAAGTTACTTGTAAATAAGCTTAGTTGTCTAAGTTTGGAACTATTTTCATGACTTTGAGTTTATTGATCAAATTATGATAGAAATTGCATGTTAAAAGTATCTCTAGTTATTTCAAACATATGTTAATTTCATTAAGCTAAACTCTATAGTTTTGTATTTACACTATGATTTTAAATGATGTAATGACGGAGTTTTTATCATGGTTTCACATCGTTACATATTATTTTCCTATCTATAGAGTCATTTTCTTTAAGTACATGGCATATATTTTGGTATATGGCCATTAGTTCACACTTTGCAGTATAGGAACATATTCTTGAACATGAGGACCTCTCTATTGGATATTCCTTCTAATGGACTAGGAAATCTGGTTTCAAGGCCTCCGTAATTCTCCACGAGCCTGGGATTCCCACTAGGACGCCGAGTTGGTTGTATCATGAAAGCCCAATTGTTAGAAAGCACTATCGAAGTTTCTCGTTCTAAATATGTAACATATCCATATTAGACCATCATGCTCATCTAACGGCCTAACATATGACCGTCACATTTACTGAGTCCATTTTATTTATTTCTAAATTCAGCCGTTCTAACGGATCAATGATAGACCTTCACGATCATGTAACGGCCCATTGATTGACCGTCACAGTTCTTGAGTGTTTTAACCCAAGGTTTGACCTAAGGGTTCATATTCCAAAGTTCTTAGATGGATTATTGATGGTCTAGCACTTGTTATATTGTTCAAAATACTTAATTTTAAACTATGGAAGATAAGGAATATACTGTTATGCTGTCAAATTGTTTCCAGGAGCATAACCTTGTTTAAAGTCATTCTTGATCTCTCATGTTCTTAATTGAAGCGTTCATCCATTGAATTATTGTTATCATAAACTTATTGAACTTGTTATATTACTGGCCATATTTTATTGCTTGAAACGTGAAAATAGCTTGATTTATACTTGAAGATGCGATCGAGCACTGATTGTATTCAAGGGCTCTATGCTAGTCCCCTCGGCTGATTGTCGAAAATATACTGTAAACCATGGGATATGATGCTATTGGCATCGCATTATGCTGGGAGTACTTTCTTTATAAATAAGTGAAAATTCACGGAACTCTTGCAAGACTCTCTCTTGATTGAATTGCTACGTGCTAGTTACATGACATTCTAGTGCATAACCTTTATGGTTATGAAAGTGAAAAGTGAAAGTGCGTTCTTGATGCATGCAAGCATATTCGTATTCATGAAAGGCCAAATTACATTCTTATTATATTCAACTCGATCTTGTTCGCTTATCCTTTCTCATCGTGATCTTATCGTGCTATTATGTTAATTGTCTTGTTCAAGTGATTTACCACATTTCACATGATTTTACCTTATTCTTTAGAGCTAAAATGTTAATTACTTAAACATTGCTAATCATGTTGATGCGAAGATACCTACTGGGCAAGTGTGCTCATTACCTATTTTCTAATCTTTTCAGGAGATGGAAGTGATTCAAATTCGGATTCAGGTTATACAAGTAGCGGGTCCAAGAGCGAATGAAAGTCTTATCAAAATGAGAGTGAAGACTTAGGAAAGTCCATATTGTCTAGATCGAGTTCATGTAATTTTTCTTTTCTTTGAGTCTGATGGATTAATGAGGTTTGAAAAGTTATTGTATTGGAATATTTTGATTATTAATGAAATAAGTTGAGGTTTGAGTAATTATTGTGCAATTGCATTCTTATATGTGATTGTCTTGCGCTCTGATCATTCTTGCTTGCAAGAGGCTTACCATGCCGGCTGTTCACGTTCCTCGAGCTAGTCTTCCGCTGTCATAAAGGCTCAGGGCGTGACATGGGCATCAGAAAATATCTCGATATCCGCATCTCAGCACACGTACGGCGGCATCGTAATTCATGAAAATCGTAATATAACATGCCACGAGTATTGATCCAGCGAACAACTGATCACAAGAAGCCTAAGTGCAAAGAAGAGGAGTACCAGCTTCAGCACAAGGCCCAAGGAAAAGGCTAATCTCAGCTTACCTTCACGTCCTGAAAACGATAAATGGGCCTTCACAATACATCGGCCGCTAGACACGGCACGACAAATACGGTACGCGACAGCTCTTAACACCATGATGGAGTCCAAAGCTAAGCAACCGTAAGACAAGGAGCAGATCAGGCTCAGAATAAACGATGTCCACACTTAAGCTGACACAGGACAAAGGCATCACTAAGACAACAACTCCAAGGCTTACCTCGAAAAGACTCCACCAAAAGGGATGAGAAGCATCAAGCTCACAAACTGAAGCTCACCAGGAAGGGAAAATCCTAGGTCGCCTGAGCATCTTCTCAATCGAAGGAATCTAATCGAGCACTTCAACAGAAACGAGACACATCAGGAGCTGAACAGAATCAAGTTGGGACGACCAAAACAACGTAAGAACGTGTACGGTCATCACAATAACTCTGAAAGTCAACGGCAACCTGAACAACATATAGAGAAATCTCGAACAAAGTACCATAGATTCAAGCCGTTGGACAAATATTGTCAAGCACAGCATGATCGAGACAGACACAACGGCGAAAAAGAAGCACCTCGTCACATCCTGACGAGAACAGAACCATCTCGTACAGTGCGAGAACAGCACCCACAAGATGACACGCGGGAAACAAAGTGATAGAGAATCGCGAAACCTAACGCCAGCTGCAGACTGTACTGTATCTCGGATTTCCATGTACTTCACACAACAACGCTCTGATACCAACTGTGATGACCCGGATCCCTGATACCGGATATACCCGATAGGACTACCGAGTAGACCCGATACCACTTGGAACCCGTGAGGCCTCCCAAGAGCGGTAAAGCTCCGAAGGGATAAAAGGATTATCGTGTAGTACATTGAAGCCACAAAGATATGACAATAAACAATTAAATTTCATTAGGTCAGTTTGCAAAAGTAGCAAAAATAGAATTACTTTTTATTTAATAGT
Organism: Amorphophallus konjac; assembly: GCA_022559845.1. NCBI lineage: Eukaryota > Viridiplantae > Streptophyta > Magnoliopsida > Alismatales > Araceae > Amorphophallus > Amorphophallus konjac. The sequence goes on along the minus strand of CM040123.1, from coordinate 76,597,844 downwards.
TTAAATTTAATAATTATACTAGACTCCAGTCCAAGAAATTAAAGGCAAGTATAGTCTAACAGAAAGAAGACGTACCCTAAGGTCAGGAGAAACCCGACGCAGGTACCGCTGGCAACTACGGACACGTCACACCAGGAACCGCAGAAGCAGAACAACGCCACCCACCTGAAAAGTAGGGGTGAGCCTCGTGTCACTGGCCTAGTAGGGGTCACGCAGATCCCCACTGAAAAACAACGCAGTAACACGGAACAACAAAATAGCAGTAGTAGCAAAGTAAGAAAACTACCACTAGAAAGCTGTAAAAGAAGACCAGGACGGAAGGAGTAGGAACAGCTAAAAGAAAAGGGAAAAGTCGTACCGAACAAAACACGACTGCCGAACTAACCTCGGCCCCTAAGCTACTCCAAACAAAAACAACAACAGATGGGTAAACTCTGATCTGAAGAAGTCAGGAGCCACCGATTTGTCGAGCCCACAAAGATAGGCAACAAGCCTAGAAAGAACCTAGACAGACACAGACGCCCTAAAGCATGCACGACTCGAGTGTAATGCACGCTCTTCTAGATACGACCAGACACACACGACTAGAACGTCATGCATAAAACACAACACTGACCTCGGGCAAGACCACAAGAGGGCTAACCCGGAAAGGTCACGATGCAGGAGAAACGCAAGAGTCACATGCCACGTGACGGAAGTACCTCCTCACTAGAAGAACAGCCAACTGCATCAACTAACGTCTTATGCTGCGCTTACAAGTGTCTTGTCTACTATGTCACCCAAAACATGACAGAGACTAAGACACGCTCGGAATCAGAATAGGACTACAGTAACGAGTGACTAGACAGGGGAACGCCCATCGGCGTCAGTCCAAAGCCCCTGACCACGTGTGCACACACCGACTCTTGCTGGAGAGCCAAGCCTCTAGCTAGTTTCCCCCCCCCCCCAGTAGGACGCCACTGTACAGTGGGGGCCCACGGAAACTAGCTTACAAACCATATATCAGGAACTACCACGCCACCACTCCCAGGTGGGTCGACACGTCGTAACATGTCGCTAGGATACGACTAGTTGAGGCTCACTAGACACAGAACTCTGAAACAAGAGTGATGTAGTACAGACAGGCAAGGAAGCACTGTCACACGTACTATGAAGCACCAAGGCAGCATGACAATTGTCGACAGACTCAGGGCATGGCAACTAGACCTGAAAACACAACGATCCTTGAGTCTCACGACTGGGAGTCATGATCGTCGTACAAAGCGGAATAAGCCGCCAATCGGTCTATTCCTAAGCCAGAGGAAATAACCATAGAAAATGACACACGGAGACCTGAGGGATTAACAAGACCCTCAGCACACCTGGACATGCAAATCAAGGTGAGACGACACCTCAAGGTGTCCAGAACCAATGTGTTGGGCTGGACAGAACTGTCGAGACACACACAAGGTCGCCTGTCAACCACTGGGTCACCCCGGGTTGACCGGAACCAGACAATGACGACTCTATAGTAGGAAGGAGAATCCTACTTCAAGCAAGAAACTACTGGCTACCTCCTAATGTAGTCTTAGCCCACATAGGATGCCAGGAGACATCCACGGGACAACGGGCAGACCACAAGGTCAAGCCAAGACATACAGAAACTGGAACAGTGGGAAACGACACTCTGGGCATAGGCGATCCATCACTAGGTCACCAGGCTAACCCAGCAGTCAAGGAGGAACATGCTACGCACAGAGAGACAAGGATAATGGCGGTCACAGACGAAGTCGTTAGGGAATTGTGGCAGTTAGAGAGTAGACCGCACTCAGTCGACCCTGAACCGACTCATCTGGAGAACCACCGACACCCAGACACCGCCTTAAACAACCTAACAGACAGACACGGGATAGCCATCATGATGGGGACATCGAGGCAAGACCGTCCGCATTTTGATTGCATTTATGTCCTTTCATATTTGTATGTATACCCTTGTGTTATATGGGTACGTAATTGTAAGTCTTAGTGGGTTTATATGTAAAATTCCCATAGGCCCAAGCAAGGGGACCCTCACCCCTTTCCCATTGGTCCACCTAGACCATGTGGGGCTGATCAAACCATCCTAGGTGGCAATCTAGAAGGGTTGAATGTCAATTGACCACATGGGAGACAAGTGGATTAAAAATTCAAAGGTAGGCTACCTACCTCACCTACCTTGTCCCCCCATTAGAATTAATTAGGAATTTTATTTTTTTTATTTTATTTGGATCAAATATGAAGTCCCTTAAATGCCCCTCCAGATCCTAGATCTAAGGGTATTCATGGTCTTTTTTTATTTATTATATAAGTCATGTATTTCTATTATTCTAGAATTAATGAAATGAGAAAAAGCATTGTGCAAGAGCCCCCGCTTGTGAGAATTTCGACCCTCTCTCTCTCTCTCTCCCTCTGGTTTTCTTCATCCCCAACCCCATTTCTAGAGTGGTATCCCTTCTATCATCTTCTCTTCACCTCCAGTAATCATTTGTGCCGCCGCCGCCGCCGTTCGTGCCGCCATCAAGCCACCATTGGAAGTTCTGTCCAGGTTCTGTCCTATTAGACAGAAGGCCACTTCAAGAATTCTTGCACTCAACTCCGAAATCCTCTTGATCTAAAATTTTCATAGGTTGCTCCTATCTTGTATCCCCTTCTCCACAAAAAATTTCACATCCAAATTCCTTCTTTTGATATTTTCCCATTTTCGGTCTTCAACCCCTTCCCAGATCTGTCTGTTGTCTGTCCACTGTAACAGTCCGCCTGAGTTTCTTATATTCGACCTATCTTTTGATTTTCCCAGGAGTCCCCAATTTTACTGGAGATTCTGTACACCTTTACCTTTCTCCACAAATTTTCTTGATTTTTTTTCAACCCACCACATATTTTCTAAAATTCATCCAAGTTCCTATCTACAGTTCTACCAGTCTGTTTCCAGATCCGACCACAGTCTAGTATACAATTCTTAAAAAATTCAATTCTTCACAAAACTTTTCACAAAAAATATTTCAAATCTTTCTCATTCAATTCTCTACAACTTTTATGAAGACCCCAACTTCAGATTCGGAGGTATACCCATCGGTCAATGGCAGTTCCCAGACAACTCCTTTGCTGATCTGAGATTTTGGCCACTGTACAACATCAGCTTGGAAATTCGGTCAAGGCCAGATATTGAGCACTCTATTTTCTATCTAGTCCTTGATCGAAGTATTTCGAGTTATCTTTTCAACGGCGCCAGTTTCGTGTCAATCCGACATCGGGGCTGATCGCAGCGTCCGTTCTCGTCGGAGCGCGCGTCTGAAAATAGAATCGGCAGATCCGTGGCCAGTGATTCCGACCGGTGCCGAACGGAGCCGCCCGGCCTCCGGTCGACGTTCCAGCCTGCCGCCATCCCAGGGAGCGCTTTCCTAAGTGTCCTCACTACAGCGGTGCCACCGGGCCCCACACGGCCCCTCCGGACAGCACGTGAGCCCCACGGTTACGAGTACGTGTGCAGCCGAAGCTACGCGTGTAGCCGGCCGTCAACTCGGAATCGGTCCTCCCGGGCCCATTTGTGTAGCCCTTTACCTCCCTGCGTGGAGTGGGCAGTGATTCATTGCTGTAACATTTGTATGTTAACCGTCCCGGGAGTACGAGTTCGGCCGGGACCGTCTTCCCCACGCCGAGAGCGTGGAGGTATCGTATTCACTCTTACACTCGGCATTTCGCTTATTTCCATATATGCTTTATATGCCGCTGCTAGAGAGTATGTATAGGGCCGTTATTTCGTAATATTTATTTCACCGCTGCTGCGAGAGAGAGAGTGTGATCGTCCCGTGACCCGATCCGGGCACAAAAGACAATTGACCACCCTAGCTCTTGTCGATTTCTCAACCGTGCACGTCCGACGCTTCCCTCGTTAAGGGACAATCACAAGCTCGTCTAGAGTCCGAGGGTCGCATATCATTTTGGAGTCGAGTCCGTGGTCCGTCCCGCATCACATCATGGCCAATAGACAAGACGATGGACTTAACTTGTTGGGCGGTCACACCGGGACCACTCAACGGGATGAACGGTCCGGACAGGACCACTCAACCAAACAGGGATGGGCGGTCACAAAGGGACCACTCAACAGGATGAACGGTCCGAACTAGACCACTCAACGGGATGAACGGTCTGAACTGGACCACTCAACCAAACAGGGATGAACGGTCCGAATAGGACCACTCAAAGGGATGAACGGTCCGAACTGGACCACTCAACCAAACAGGGATGAACGGTCCGAACTGGACCACTCAAAGGGATGAACGGTCCGAATTGGACCACTCAACGGGATAAGTGGTCTATCGAACGACCACTCAACCTCAAACCGACACAGGATGAGCGGTCCGAAACCGGCCGCCCAAGGGGGATGAGTGGTCTATCGAATGACCACTCAACCTCAAACCAACAAACGATAAGCGGTTCGAAGCCAGCCGCCCATGCACATGAACGGTCTCTGGTGCGACCGATTGTAATAACCCGGTTTCTTGGCGGATCTTTGCTGAGTCCTTTACAGGTCTCGTGGGATCTTCGTTGGATTTTTCGGATCTGTTTCGGATTGGTTTCGTTGAGTTTCGGTTCGCTTTCGTGGCTTCCGAGTTGAGTTTGACGAGCCGTGTGGGTTTTTCTCACGTACTAGTTACGGAACCCTATGGTGAGTTTGTTTGTCGATTCTCGAACTCGTGGATGCTACAGCGACGTCGTACTCTTCGAGCCGATCGTTTCGACTATTTTTACGTATTTTTCTGAATTTGTGCATTTTCGGCGCATTTTCGGAATTTTCAGAAATTAGGAAAATTTCCTAATTTCTTTCCTTTTCCTTTTTCTTTCCTCTCTCTTCCCTCATTCGTGCAATCGCCTCTCTCTCTCTCCCGTTCTCTCTCGTTCTCTCCCCTTTTCAGCTCCGGCTGTAGACGGAGGCGTGCGTGGGTGAGATGGCGAGGCTGTGGAGCTGGCTAGGTGCGCGATGGGGCGAGGATCGGATCGATTCTGGCGCGATCCCGATCGGTGGATTCAAAGCCGGTGAGATCGGTTCACGGGTGGTTTTCGGTGTGGTGTAGTCCTTTCGGGGCACGGTTTCTTCGGTGGAGGTAGGGTGACTGATCCTTACTTCTCCATCTTCGTTTTCCCTGCCATTGCACGGCGTTCGACTAGGAAACGAGTGTGTTTGGGCTTGCTTTGCCTAAACCGTGATTTTCGTGTTTTTTAGGGTCGGCCGGTAAACGGTGACCGTTTGCAGTTTAGTTAGTTTCTAAACGACCGCTGGGATGTTAGAATCTCGTCCACGTTGATTTTGTGTGATTCGGTGTTCATTCGAGGCCGGTAGAAGCCCGGGAACCTCGGTGACCCACTTTGGGTTGATTTGTCTAAATCGCCCGGATCTTGCGTTTTTGAGGTTGCATGTGGGCGTTTTGGCCATAGAATGTTGTCTCTTGTCATTACAGTGTGTTTCCCCTGCGTTTCGGCGTGAATGGGGCGTGGAATGGGCCGATCCGGCCATTCCTATGTTTTCCCGCCGTAACCGAAGTAGCGGTCATGCCAGCGACCGTTACTTGTCTCTGACGGCCCTATGACTGACCGTCATTTGGTCTGCGTCATTTTTGAGCTCTTTGCTTCTAGGTAAGTGACGGCCCAAGGGTGGCGCGTCACTCCCGTGTAACGCGCCAGTGCTTGGCCGTTACTTTCGTGTTGTCGTTTTCCTTTGGGGTTTAGTCGGTTGGTCTAACGCGCTTGACCCAGCGTGTTGGATGGAAGCGGCGCGCCTTGCCCAGGCCGTTGCTTGCCAGTTGACTGACGTTGACTCGTTGAGGCGGTGCCTCTAGCGGTCATGCCCCTGTGCATTGTTTGAGTGTAACGCGCCTGCCCCTGGCCGTTACATTCTGCGTGGACGAGGTAGGGTGGCTGTCCCGTTGGAAGCGACGGTGGAGCCCCTGTGCGTCGTTTGTGAGTAAGGCGCATGCCTCCATCCGTCGTTTGCTGTTGTGCTGGGTTGAGGGTGGCTATGCCGTTGGATGTAACGGATAGGCCCCTGCGCGTCGTTTGTCTCTGACGGCCCTCTCCTGCCGCGTCGTTTGCTAGTAACGCGCCTAGCGTCGCGCGTTACTTCACGTTGGTTTGGGTTTGCTGCACCGTTGGATGTGACGGTGGGGACCCTGTGCGTCGTTGCTTGTAACGCGCCAGGTGCCGTGCGTTACTTGGCTTTTGTGTGGTTTCGTAGGTTGTCAGGGTGGTGAGTGACGGCCTGTGTCCGTCCGTTGTTTGGGAAATAACGGCCCTGGCTAGACCGTCACTTGCTAGTAGCGGTCTAGGGCTAGTGCGTTACTTTCCTTGTGCCTTGGTTTTCCGTTCGTTGATTGTTGTGTGTCTTGGCTTGGCCTAGTGGTCTGCCCGTTGTCTCGTGGATGTCTCCTAACGTCCTATGAGGGTTAAGACTACGTTGTAAGGTAGCCAGGAGTCTTCTTACTTGTGGTAGGATTTTTGATCCTACTTCTGTATGCTGTTGTTGTTTGGTTCAGGTCAACCCGGTTGATCCAGTGGTTGACATGTGACCTTGTCTGTGCGTGTCTTGGCAGTTCTGTCCTATCCGAGACACTGCTCCTGGATGCTTTGAGGTGTTGTTCTACCTCAGTTTGCGTGTCCAGCTGTGCTGAGGGTTCGTGGTGTTTCCCTCAGGTCTCCGTGTGTTGTTTTCTGCGGAGCGTGGTTTCTCTGGCTTAGGATTAGACCGATTGGCGGCCTGTTCCGCTGTTGTGATGATCTTGCCTTTGAGTCGTTCGACTCAGGATCGTTACGTAGGAGGTCTAGTTGCTTGTCCTGAGTTGTCGGCAGTGGCACTGCCAGTTGGTGCCTCGAAGTACGTGTTGAGGGGCGTGGTCGCCCGTTTGTACTTCGGCACTTGTGTTTGAGTTTCTGTGTCGTGTGAAGCCTCCACTTGTTGTTGCCCTAAGGTCTGTTGAGTGCCGACTCGCTAGCGGATGGCGGAGGGGTGTTCCCGGTGAGCAGTTTGTAGTTAGTTCCGTGGGCTCCTAGCCAACGGTAGCGTCCTACCGAGGGAGAATACTAGCTAGAGGACCTGGCTTAGGCTATAGCCAGTGTGTGCACACGTGGTCAGGGACAGAGGACTTACGTCGACGGGCGTGACCCTGACTAGTTACTTGTTGTGTTGTTCCTGTTTGGTTCAGCTTGTGTCTATGTCTCTGCTATTGTTGTAGCAATGCTGTAGGTGAGACACTTGAGGTGCGGCGTAAGACGTCAGTGGACGTGGCTGGCTTTGTAAGGAGGTGCTTCCGTCACGTGACGCGTAGCTCTCGCATTTTCCTATGCGCTGTGACCTTTTCGAGTTGCTCGTTCGTGGCTGTACTCGGGGTCAGTGTTTTGTTGTCCGCACGATGTTCTGATCGTGCGTGGGGCTGTGTACACGATGTTTCCAGTCGTGTACGTGTTTGTTGGGCGTCTGTCTAGGTCCTGTCTAGACCTTGATTGTTTGGGGCTGGTTGACAGACTGGTGTACCCTTCTGTGTGAGTTTAGGGTCAACCATCTGTTGCCTTTTTGTTTGGAGTAGTTTGGGGTACCGAGGTTAGTTCGGCAGCCGCTTGTTTGGTGCGGGTTCTCACCCCTCTCCTGCGTGTTCCCTACTCCTACTTCCCATCTGTTTCTTTATTGCTTTTTAGCGGTAGTTTTACAGCTTTGTAGTGTAGCTTTTCCTACTTTCCTACACCCGCTGTTCCTGCTGCTTTGTTGTTGCTTCCATTGCTTAGTGCACTGTCCAGTGGGGATCCGCGTGACCCCTACTGAGTTTCTGTTGAGACTCACCCTGCTGCTTTTCAGGTGGGTTTCGCCGTCTGCCTCTGCTGTTCTTGGTGGAGCGCTCTCTTGCTGTGGTAGCTGCCAGCGGTACCTGCGTCGGGCTTCTCCCGACTTCTGTGTACGTTTCCTTCTGTCTGACTGTACTGTGCTAGGCTTGTTATCTTTCCTTTGGGCTGGACTCTGTGTATAATTGTAATTGTTGAAATTTTTAATGAAAAGATAATTTTATTTCTGCTACTTTAGCAATCCAATCTAATGAAAATTAATTGCTTACTGTTATATCTCTGTGGCTTCAATGTACTCTACACATGCCCTACTAACCCTTCAGGGGCCTCATCAGCCTCTTGGGTGGCCTCCCCAGTTCTTGGTATCGGTATATCGGTATCCTGAACTCTGGGTCGTTACAGCTGGTATCAGAGCAGTGTTCTGAGATGTTCGGAGTTTTTATTTTCTGAGCTATCAGAGCGTTGTTGTGTGAAGTACATGGGAATTCGAGATATACAGTTTCCAGAGTCCTTAGGCCCAGTACAGTCTCTTGCTGGCGTAGGTGTTGCGATGGTTTATCGCGGTGCTTTTTGCGTGTGGTCTTGTACGTGCTTTGCTGGCACTGTACGAGATGGTTTTTGCTCTCGTCTGGATGTGACGATGTGCTTCGTTCGGTTTTGAAGTTGGTCTCGATCGTGTTGCACTTGGCAGTGTTTGCCGGTTGGCGTGAACCTGCAGTGCATTGTTCAAGCTATTTTCTGTATTTTGCTCAGGTGGCTTGTGACTTTTAGCGTTGGTGTGATGGCCATGTACGTTCTTACGTTGCTTTGGTTGTCCCAGCTTGAGTTCGTGTAGCTCCTGATGCATCGTTGTTTTGGTTGTTTCGATTGTTGTGTTGCCTCGATTGAGAAGTTGCTCGAGCGAGCCTAGGATTTTCCCTTCCTGGTGAGCTTTTGTGGTCGAGCTTGTTGCTTCTCGTCCTTCTTGGTGAAGCTTTTTCGAGGTTTGCCTTGGAATTGTTGTCTTGGTGATGCCTTTGTCCTGTGTCTGCTTAGTATAGACAGCTTTGTTTTGAGCCTGATCTGTCCCTTGCTGTACGGTTGCTTGGCTTTCGACTCCATGATGGTGTTAAGAGCTGTTGTGCACCGTGTTGTCATGCTGTATTCGTTAGCCGATGTGTTGTGAAGGCTCATTTATCGTTTCAGGACGTGAAGGTAAGCTGAGACTGATGCTTTTCCTTGTGCATTGTGCTGAAGCTGGTGCTCTTCTTCTGTTGCACTTAGGCTCCTTGTAATCGGTTATTTGCGAGATCAGTACTCGTGGCGTGTTAATTGCGATTTTTGTTGATTGCGATGACGCCTGGTGTGTGCTGAGATGCGATTTCCGATGTTGTTCTGTTGCCTGTGCGCGTTGTTGAGAGTGCAGCTACTTCGTGTGGGTTGGCTACCCGCTTGTTGTGAGGTTTGTTCTTTCTCGATGTGACTTCGTCTTGGCTTCTCATGCCTTGACATTGTCGCTGCCGTGCCATTGCTGGTAGTTTTCGGGTGTTTGTTTGCTGTTGGCATTGGTATTGCGAGTGATGGGGAATTTGTCAGCATTCCTTGCTGATTGAGTACCCTTTGCTCTACATTTCTTTCTTGGTGTGGTGCTCTCAAGGCGTGTTGTTAGTCCTTGAGTTGCGTTCCCCGAGATCGTTGTTGTCGTTTTTCGTTGTTGTGGGTCTTCTCTTGGTGAGCAGTCTGATGCGTGACCCGTTCCTGTGTGGTTGTGTGCTCAGCTGTTCTTGTGCCTTGTTGTGACCTTGCTTGCAGTGGTGTTCCTTGGCTCTGTGTGTTGTGCGGAGCTGGAATCCTGCAGGTGGCCGTTGTGTTGTTTTGGCGCTGTTTCTTTATGATTTTGTGTTCTTATCTTGGACCCTTGTCTTGTCAGTTAGCTTTGCTGTGCTCCCTTTTCCTCCGGTGGAGTTAGCTTGCGACTCGATCAGATGTGATACCTGAGTGAGTACTGACTTGATGGTGTTTTTTGGTCCAGTGGTGTTGTTGTCGTTGGCGTTCTGTGTGCCAGGTGTTCCCTGTTACCTTTGGCACTGGAGCCGATGATGTGGTCGAGCTGTCAGCTGAGAGGACTGTATCTCCTTGTGTGAGCTGCCGCTTGCCGTGTTGTCGTTGTGTTTCTCGGTTGTTTGTTGTTGTGGCTGTCGTGTCTCTATTTCTGGTGAGACGTAAACGACGTTGCCCTTGCTTCGGAGGTGTCAGATGTGTTCACTTTGGTGCCATACTCGTGATGTGGACTTGCTGTCTTGGAAGCTGAGCATGTACCAGTAATTGTGGTCTGACGGTGTCCCTCTGAGCTGTGTTTTCCGAGATTTGTGCTGTTGGGTTGTCCTTCCCTGCTTCTCCTTTGTTAGTCCTTAATTTCGAGGGTGAAATTTCTTAAAGGAGGGGAGGCTGTAATAACCCGGTTTCTTGGCGGATCTTTGCTGAGTCCTTTGCAGGTCTCGTGGGATCTTCGTTGGATTTTTCGGATCTGTTTCGGATTGGTTTCGTTGAGTTTCGGTTCGCTTTCGTGGCTTCCGAGTTGAGTTTGACGAGCCGTGTAGGTTTTTCTCACGTACTAGTTACGGAATCCTACGGTGAGTTTGTTTGTCGATTCTCGAACTCGTGGATGCTACAGCGACGTCGTACTCTTCGAGCCGGTCGTTTCGACTATTTTTACGTATTTTTCTGAATTTGTGCATTTTCGGCGCATTTTCAGAATTTTTGGAAATTAGGAAAATTTCCTAATTTCTTTCCTTTTTCTTTTTCTTTCCTCTCTCTTCCCTCATTCGTGCGATCGCCTCTCTCTCTCCCGTTCTCTCCCCTTTTCGGCTCCGGCTGCAGACGGAGGCGTGCGTGGGCGAGATGGCGAGGCTGTGGAGCTGGCTAGGTGCGCGATGGGGCGAGGATCGGATCGATTCTGGCGCGATCCCGATCGGTGGATTCAAAGCCGGTGAGATCGGTTCGCGGGTGGTTTTCGGCGTGGTGTAGTCCTTTCGGGGCACGGTTTCTTCGGTGGAGGTAGGGTGACTGATCCTTACTTCTCCATCTTCGTTTTCCCTGCCATTGCACGGCGTTCGGCTAGGAAACGAGTGTGTTTGGGCTTGCTTTGCCTAAACCGTGATTTTCGTGGTTTTTAGGGTCGGCCGGTAAACGGTGACCGTTTGCAGTTTAGTTAGTTTCTAAACGACCGCTGGGATGTTAGAATCTCGTCCACGTTGATTTTGTGTGATTCGGTGTTCATTCGAGGCCGGTAGAAGCCCGGGAACCTCGGTGACCCACTTTGGGTTGATTTGTCTAAATCGCCCGGATCTTGCGTTTTTGAGGTTGCATGTGGGCGTTTTGGCCATAGAATGTTGTCTCTTGTCGTTACGGTGTGTTTCCCCTGCGTTTCGGCGTGAATGGGGCGTGGAACGGGCCGATCCGGCCATTCCTATGTTTTCCCGTCGTAACCGAAGTAGCGGTCATGCCAGCGACCGTTACTTGTCTCTGACGGCCCTACGACTGACCGTCGTTTGGTCTGCGTCATTTTTGAGCTCTTTGCTTCTGGGTAAGTGACGGCCCAAGGGTGGCGCGTCACTCCCGTGTAACGCGCCAGTGCTTGGCCGTTACTTTCGTGTTGTTGTTTTCCTTTGGGGTTTAGTCGGTTGGTCTAACGCGCTTGACCCAGCGTGTTGGATGGAAGCGGCGCGCCTTGCCCAGGCCGTTGCTTGCCAGTTGACTGACGTTGACTCGTTGAGGCGGTGCCTCTAGCGGTCATGCCCCTGTGCGTTGTTTGAGTGTAACGCGCCTGCCCCTGGCCGTTACATTCTGCGTGGACGAGGTAGGGTGGCTGTCCCATTGGAAGCGACGGTGGAGCCCATGTGCGTCGTTTGTAAGTAACGCGCGTGCCTCCATCCGTCGTTTGCTGTTGTGCTGGGTTGAGGGTGGCTATGCCGTTGGATGTAACGGATAGGCCCCTGCGCGTCGTTTGTCTCTGGCGGCCCCCTCCTGCCGCGTCGTTTGCTAGTAACGCGCCTGGCGTCGTGCGTTACTTCACGTTGGTTTGGGTTTGCTGCACCGTTGGATGTGACGGTGGGGACCCTGTGCGTCGTTGCTTGTAACGCGCCAGGTGCCGTGCGTTACTTGGCTTTTGTGTGGTTTCGTAGGTTGTCAGGGTGGTGAGTGACGGCCTGTGTCCGTCCGTCGTTTGGGAAATAACGGCCCTGGCTAGACCGTCACTTGCTAGTAGCGGTCTAGGGCTGGTGCGTTACTTTCCTTGTGCCTTGGTTTTCCGTTCGTTGATTGTTGTGTGTCTTGGCTTGGCCTAGTGGTCTGCCCGTTGTCTCGTGGATGTCTCCTAACGTCCTATGAGGGTTAAGACTACGTTGTAAGGTAGCCAGGAGTCTTCTTACTTGTGGTAGGATTTTTGATCCTACTTCTGTATGCTGTTGTTGTTTGGTTCAGGTCAACCCGGTTGATCCAGTGGTTGACATGTGACCTTGTCTGTGCGTGTCTTGGCGGTTCTGTCCTATCCGAGACACTGCTCCTGGATGCTTCGAGGTGTTGTTCTACCTCGGTTTGCGTGTCCAGCTGTGCTGAGGGTTCGTGGTGTTTCCCTCAGGTCTCCGTGTGTTGTTTTCTGCGGAGCGTGGTTTCTCTGGCTTAGGATTAGACCGATTGGCGGCCTGTTCCGCTGTTGTGACGATCTTGCCTTTGAGTCGTTCGACTCAGGATCGTTACGTAGGAGGTCTAGTTGCTTGTCCTGAGTTGTCGGCAGTGGCACTGCCAGTTGGTGCCTCGAAGTACGTGTTGAGGGGCGTGGTCGCCCGTTTGTACTTCGGCACTTGTGTTTGAGTTTCTGTGTCGTGTGAAGCCTCCACTTGTTGTTGCCCTAAGGTCTGTTGAGTGCCGACCCGCTAGCGGATGGCGGAGGGGTGTTCCCGGTGAGCGGTTTGTAGTTAGTTCCGGGGGCTCCTAGCCAACGGTAGCGTCCTACCGAGGGAGAATACTAGCTAGAGGACCTGGCTTAGGCTATAGCCAGTGTGTGCACACGTGGTCAGGGACTGAGGACTTACGTCGACGGGCGTGACCCTGACTAGTTACTTGTTGTGTTGTTCCTGTTTGGTTCAGCTTGTGTCGATGTCTCTGTTGTTGTTGTAGCAGTGCTGTAGGCGAGACACTTGAGGTGCGGCGTAAGACGTCAGTGGACGCGGCTGGCATTGTAAGGAGGTGCTTCCGTCACGTGACGCGTAGCTCTCGCGTTTTCCTGTGCGCTATGACCTTTTCGAGTTACTCGTTCGTGGCTGTACTCGGGGTCAGTGTTTTGTTGTCCGCACGGTGTTCTGATCGTGCGTGGGGCTGTGTACACGATGTTTCCAGTCGTGTACGTGTTTGTTGGGCATTTGTCTAGGTCCTGTCTAGACCTTGATTGTTTGGGGCTGGTTGACAGACTGGTGTACCCTTCTGTGTGAGTTTAGGGTCAACCATCTGTTGCCTTTTTGTTTGGAGTAGTTTGGGGTGCCGAGGTTAGTTCGGCAGCCGCTTGTTTGGTGCGGGTTCTCACCCCTCTCCTGCGTGTTCCCTACTCCTACTTCCCGTCTGTTTCTTTATTGCTTTTTAGCGGTAGTTTTACAGCTTTGTAGTGTAGCTTTTCCTGCTTTGCTACACCCGTTGTTCCTGCTGCTTTGTTGTTGCTTCCGTTGCTTAGTGCGCTGTCCAGTGGGGATCCGCGTGACCCCTACTGAGTTTCTGTTGAGACTCACCCCTGCTGCTTTTCAGGTGGGTTTTGCCGTCTGCCTCTGCTGTTCTTGGTGGAGCGCTCTCTTGCTGTGGTAGCTACCAGCGGTACCTGCGTCGGGCTTCTCCCGACTTCTGTGTACGTTTCCTTCTGTCTGACTGTACTGTGCTAGGCTTGTTATCTTTCCTTTGGGCTGGACTCTGTGTATAATTGTAATTGTTGAAATTTTTAATGAAAAGATAATTTTATTTCTGCTACTTTAGCAATCCAATCTAATGAAAATTAATTGCTTACTGTTATATCTCTGTGGCTTCAATGTACTCTACATATGCCCTCCTAACCCTTCAGGGGCCTCATCAGCCTCTTGGGTGTCCTCCCCAGTTCTTGGTATCGGTATATCGGTATCCTGAACTCTGGGTCGTTACACCGTTCAAGCGTCACGGCGAGCAAACCCAGGGGTTCGTCCGATCGTGGCCTTTCCACGCCCCGTTCGTCCCGAAACGAAGGTGATACAACCACAATCACCCTGACAATCACATAGACTCTGACCGGAGTCAAAACGACGCACGAATCGCAAGAAATGGGTGATTCTAACGAAATCACCCAAAAAGGGTTTCCAGACTTCCTGGAGCCCTACCGGTCAAACGGGACCACCAATCGAGATGAAATCAGAGACTATGAAACGCTGACGTTCCAGGGAGTCCATTGACATGAACTGATCTAAAAACCGTCGTCGTTTTCCGATGAACCCTACGAAACCCACGAAACCCCGATTTAGGCTAAACGAGCCCAAACTCGGCCGTTTCCGCACCAAACGACGTGCAATCGCAGGGAAAATATGCAGGAGGAAGTGGTGATCCGTCTCCCTACTTCCACCGAAGAAACCGTGCGTCGAGGTGACTAAACCACATCGAAAACCACCAGGAATACGAACGATGCCTTCTCGAAATCAATCAAGGGATCGCGCCCACCACGCTCAAACCGCTGCTCCAACCCGTGAACCGATCACCCCAGCACGTCCACTCCTCGGCCAGCTCTCCACGGTCGCGCGCTCTGCGTCGAACGGTCAAGAGACGGGAGAGAACGGAGTGAGAGAACGTGAGGTTGAAAATGAGCAGGAGAGATAGTGGAGTTTAATTTATAGAACGAAATTAGGAAATTTTCCTAATTTCTGAAAATCCGATATTTGAGCCGAAAATCCACTAATTCATAAAAATACGCAAAAATAGCCGAAACGATCCTCGCGAAGAGTACATCACAGCTGTAACGTCCTTGAGTCGATGAACTGAGAAATAAACTCACCGCCGGGTTCCGTAATTAGTACGAGAGAAAAACTCACACGGATCGTAAAACTCAACTCGGGAGCTACAAAGGCGATGCGAAACTCTCCAAAAAGGATCCGAAAGACCTAATAAAGATCCGACAAAACCCATTAAGGATCCGGGATGTTACAGGCATATACAAATAAATACGAGTAAAGCAAATGCCTACGAGGAGGGTGGCGAGTGTACCTCCACGCTCCGGGCGTGGGGAAGACGATCCTGACCAAGTACGGTAACTCCCGATAAAATATTACAATAATTACAACAAATGATTTTACTGCCCACTCCACGCATGGAGGTAAAGGGCTACAATATGGGCCCGGGAGGATCGATATTGGGTTGACAGGCAGCAACCTGGACAGCTCTGTCAGGGCCGTCAGGATGACGCGTGCTATGGGTTGTGGGGCCCACGTGCTGGCTGGTGGGCCGAGTGGGCCGGGAATGGTACTGTTGCGACGGTGGCTCCTGGAGGGACGTTCCCTGGAAAGGCAACGTGCTGGTTCGCCTTGTGGAAGGCGAGTCGGCCGGCCGGGCGGTCGGTGCGGCTTGCTGTCCACGGGCTGGTACTTCTATTCTACAGTGCGCGACCCGGCGAGAACGGCTGCTGCGATCATCCTCGACTTCTGATTGACGCGAGACTGGCGCCGTTGGAAAGCTCTTTCAGAGGGATACGACCTATGGCTAGAGAAGGAATTTTTTCTATCTTTGTAATGGCCTTGGTCGAATTTATAACCTGCTGGTTCACAGGATCAGATCTGGCAGGACAGATTTGAATTTTGCTGAGAACAAGGGTTGACCGATTGGAAAACTTTGGATCTGGAAGTTGGGCCCTTGATGAAAGTTAGAGAGGGGAAAGTAAAGAAGACGTGGATATTTTTTTGTAATTTATGGTGAAGGTTTGGTTGGAGAAATGGATTTTCTAACACTGGTGGGTCGGATCTGGACTGCACAGGACAGAACAGATTTTTGACTGAGTTTTAGTTTTTTAGAGGGGAAAAAGAACTCCTAAAATCGAGGGAAAATTTGTGGAGGTGGGATTTGGTGGGCAGAACACCTAGTCCAAATTTGGAGTCAATCAGAAATGGGGAAAAGGGTCGAATAAAGGAAGAACAAGGCTGTTGTAACAGGATTTGCACAGAAGGCAGATTGCTAGGGGTGGAAAGGAGGAATTGGGAAAAATAGCTAAAGTGGGATAAATGACCGGTATTTTTTGTGGAGGATGGGGGGGACGTGGGGGACTCACCCTCCAATTTTAGATACGACCTGAGCTCCTGATGGAGAGCTAAAATTCATGCTTTACTGTTCTGTCCAGGGGTGGACAGAATACCGAAGAAGCGGCGGTGGCGGTGCAATGGCGGCCCGATGGCGGCTCGATGGTGGTAGCGGCGCTAGCGGCGGTGCTGAGCTTCTCACTCCAGAAGGGGGTAGAAGGGAGGCTTCACACCTCAGAAGAAGGAGGCTTCACACCTCTGCAAGGGGGAGAGAGGAGAGTGGGCACCTAATGGCTTGCTCTTAGCAAAAATGCACTAATTTTTTATTAATTCTTCATTAAATCTACAAATGACACTATACATCTTCTTATATAGAGCATGGCAAGGGGTGGGGGTGCGAATTTCATGGGAGAGAGGGGAGGGACAAAGGGGGGGACAAGGAAGCTTCCTTCCTTTGAATTTTCAAAGGAAGGAAGTCCAAGTTTGGTAGGTTACCTACCTTGGACCAAGAAAGGGGAGAGAATATGGACTTTTTCCTCCCTTTGTCCCCTTGAATGGTCAAGCTTTCTAGAAGCCCACCTTGGATATTTGACTAGCCTCACATGGGCCCTAGAGCCTAGGTGGACCAATGGGGAAGAAGGTGGGGGCCCCTTGCTAGACCTACTGGACTTTTACAAATAAACCCACTAAAACCTAAAGACTCACATTTTGGCTTATACTTGCCATACAATTATGTACCCAATTACATAAGGGTATAAATGTAAATAAAAAGGACACAAATGTAAAATAAAATGTTAGTGCCCGGTGTTGATTCCCATCAATTCTCCTCGGGTGGGAAGAACTCGACCCCGTCGAGTAAGGGGTACGGCTGTGCGGATCCGTCACCGAACCTCTAAGCGCGGAGTACGCTCCACTCCAAGTAATCGGCACATATTCATCCCGTATATATTTGATATGCTCACGCTGCTGTGGGAATGAGGCTAGAGGTGGACACTCTGGGGTGGGGTCTCTCTCAAAGGGAAGGAGGCGGCTCAAAAACTCACTAGGAATCACCGATGGGTCCCTTTATATGACTAGATTCGATATGTTGAGGTAGAGCCGATCTCAATTCCGGCAAGTCTACAACGTACGCATTAGATCCGACTTGTCTCGCACTCGAAAGGGACTAACATCACGAGCTGACATGAGACTGACTATGCGACTCCTAATATGCTGGACACATGCATGTACAGACACACAAGACCCTAGACAAGACGGTGGACCGACCCATACATGTGCGATGGTGGACCAGGACATCCGAATGTGTGCCATGCATACACAAGACGCAACCGATGGTTAACGGAACGGGGGACTCCTAGACATCCTACGATGCACCAGTCATGCACATTAGATTTGGATGCGGGAGGGCTAGGAGAACCAAAATCATCACCTTGCCAATGAATGGGCTTGATGGATGCATATGGATTGGCCCGTGGGGAAGGGGTGTGATGGTGGACTCCCTCGAAGAAGGGGAGTAGATATGGTGGGTCATATGGTTCCTGAGGGAAGGGATCAAAGGGATCAAAGAAACTATGACGCCTCAAATTGGGTTCCCACATGTCACGGTCCCATGTGTGGAATTCGTGAAGGTGTAGATGGTCACCTTCATCCATGAAGGGAGATGGGACGGTGGCCTCGTATAGAAAGTACAGTTTCTCCCTTGGGAAAAGGTGAATGAAGTCATGCTCGGCCGGCATGGGGAGGAACACGAGAACCTCCGTGGTGACATGACCCACGGTGCACACGGAGGTAATGGACCCTAAGGCTAGATGTGTGAAGCTACGACTGTAGGGTTGGTCAAAGCCTCGGGCCAACATACATGTTAACTTCATTTGCCTGTCTAACCCCCTGATAAGGTCTTCAAAAATAGCAACATGATGGAAAGACCGGAATGTAGTATGGAAGGAGTTGACGGGCACTAATGGGAGTGTAGGGTCCATGGATGGATAGGAAGGTAGGACCAAGCCATTCTTGAGCCAGCTAAGTAGTGGCTCGACGATGAAAAGCGTTCCCGTTAGAAACACGAGTGGCTCAGGCTGAGGTGGCTCTAAATGAGATGGTTCCAGATGAGGATCGGAAATGGGTGGCAAAGGAGCACTAGGGGAAGGGTTCCCCGGTTGGGGTGGAGGAGGATTATCCTCTAGGAGGGGAAGAGGCCCTTGGGACCCCGTAGGTGGGGCCGGGTTGGGACTACCGGCTATGACCTTGCTAGGTTTGGTGGTGGCTACGTCCAGTCTCGGAGGCGGGCAAGGGGAGACCAGTGACTCAAAATAAGCACACCTTCTATCCACCCAATCCGAAATCATTTGCACAAGTTCGGCAACGGTGCGGGTCAGAGTAGGGGTATCGTGGTGGACTCGCCCGTAATCAACCGGCCTAGGCTTGGGTCTAGGCTCTACTATGGGTGGGGCTCTTTGCCTCCGACTATGACCCACTTGGTTGGAGGTGATTGGGTGGGGTCGGTCGGAGGTGACCGGGCTGGGTAGGTAGACCTTCCTAAGTTTGCCTTTCATCTCATGCCACAACTCGATGGGCCATTGCCTCCTAACCTCGCTCATGCGTTCTATACTCTCCCATTTCCAAGCGGCTTCGTGGACAAGCCTCTTTTGGGCAAAGCTGACTTGCATGGCATCGAACATAGTGTAACACTCGGAATACTTGTCCATGGCGGCTTCCAACTTGAGATACTCGCTCGGGACCTTGGAGCCATGAAAGTCTGAGGTTTCGGGCCTATGGAAGTGGATGGGATGGTTTCCAAGCCCATGGGAGTCATGCAGCCAGTGATATCGCCTGGGCGATTGGGAATCCATGGGTGACTGGGGACTATAGGACGGACATGAAGACACTTGGACAAGACCCTAAAATGACAATGCAAGTTGGAATGCTGACTCGACTACACACCTAGACTTAACCAATAGACGGTACTTGGCGGAGTTACGGGATCCGAAGATCCTCTCTCGCAAATGTGCGACCTTCCCGATAGGCGTAACCTAACGTTCGGGCAACACCTTTTGATATACCGAATAATGGTATGCAAATGCAACCTTAGATTGACTTAAATGACTCTTTTTTTGTGTTTTTAAACAAGACTACCCTAGACTCAACCTTCCGCTCTGATACCAATTTGATGCGAGACGGACACGCGAACTTGGGACTCTAGCTCGCACATCGTCCCTAAGCGAGGGAAACGTGGGATCGCGCGCGGTTGAGGAACCGGCAGTGAGTCTCGAGTATTCGGCTCTTCCGCGTGTACTCGGATTGAGTCACGGGATGGGTCACACTCACTCACTCGTAGCGGTGATAACAATATATCGGGCTAATAATCCTATCACTCGCAGCGGCATATACAAATAAATACGAGTAAAGCAAATGCCAACGAGGAGGGTGGCTAGTGTGCCTCCACGCTCCGAACGTGGAGAAGATGATCCCGGCCAAGTACGGTAACTCCCGGTAAAATATTACAATAATTACAGCAAATGATTTTACTGCCCACTCCACGCAGGGAGGTAAAGGGCTACAATATGGGCCCGGGAGGACCGATCTTGGGTTGATGGGCAGCAACTTGGACCGCTCCGTCGGGGCCATCTGGATGACGCGTACTGCGGGTTGTGGGGCCCACATGCTGGCTGGTGGGCCGAGTGGTCCGGGAATGGTACTACTGCGACGGTGGCTCCTAGAGGGACGTTCCCTGGGAAGGCGACGTGTTGGTTCGCCTTGTGGAAGGCGAGTCGGCCTGCCGGGCGGTCGGTGCGGCTTGCTGTCCACGGGCTGGTACTTCTGTTCTGCAGTGCGCGACTCGGCGAGAACGGCTGTTGCGATCAGCCCCGACCTCTGATTGACGCCAGACTAGTGACGTTGGAAAGCTCTTTCAGAGGGCTACGACCTATGGCTAGAGAAGGAATTTTTTCTATCTCTGTAATGGCCTTGGTCGAATTTACAACCTGCTGGTTCACAGGATCAGATCTGGCAGGATAGATTTGAATTTTTCTGAGAACAAGGGTTGACCGAAGGGAAAACTTCGGATCTGGAAGTTGGGCCCTTTATGAAAGTTAGAGAGGGGAAAGTAAGGAAGACGTGGATATTTTTTTTGGTAATTTATGGTGGAGGTTTGGTTGGAGAAATGGATTTTCTAACACTGGTGGGTCGGATCTGGACTGCACAGGACATAATAGATTTTGGACTGAGTTTTAATTTTTCAGAGAGGAAAAAGAACTCCTAAAATCAAGGGAAAATTTGTGGAGGTGGGATTTGGTGGGCAGAACACCCAGTCCAAATTTGGACTCAATCAGAAATGGGGAATGGGGTCAAACAAAAGAAGAAGAAGGTTGTTGTAATAGGATCTGCACTGAAGGCAGATTGCTAGGGGTGGAAAGAAGGAATTAGGAAAAATAGCTAAAGTGGGATAAATGATCGGTATTTTTTGTGGAGGATGGGGGGGACGTGGGGGACTCACCCTAAAATTTTAGACACGACCTGAGCTCCTGATGGAGAGCTAAAATTTGTGCTTTACTGTTCTGTCCAGTGGTGGACAGAATACCGAAGAAGCGGCGGTGGCGGTGCGATGGCAGCTTGATGGCGGCGGCGGCGGCGGTGCTAAGCTTCTCACTCAAGAAGGGGGTAGAAGGGAGGCTTCACACCTCAGAAGAAGGAGGCTTCATACCTCTGCAAGGGGGAGAGGGGAGAGAGGAGAGAGGGCACCCAAGGGCTTACTCTTGGCAAAAATGCACTAATTTTTCATTAATTCTTCATTAAATCTACAAATGACACAATCCATCTTCTTATATAGAGCATGGCAAGGAGTGGGGTGGGAATTTCATGGGAGAGAGGGGAGGGACCAAGGGTGGGACAAGGAAGCTTCCTTCCTTTGAATTTTCAAAGGAAGGAAGTCCAAGTTTGGTAGGTTACCTACCTTGGACCAAGAAAGGGGAGAGAATATGGACTTTTTCCTCCCTTTGTCCCCTTGAATGGTCAAGCTTTCTAGAAGCCCACCTTGGATATTTGACCAGCCCCACATGGGCCCTAGAGCCTAGGTGGACCAATGGGGAAGAAGGTGGGGGCCCCTTGCTAGACCTACTGGACTTTTACAAATAAACCCAATAAAACCTAAAGACTCACATTTTGACTTATACTTGCCATACAATTGTGTACCCAATTACATAAGGGTATAAATGTAAATAAAAAGGACACAAATGTAAAATAAAATGTTTGTGCCCGATGTTGATTCCCATCAAATCGACTTAGAATCTTGACCCGGTTAAACGAACCGTAGCGGTCTAAGGAGGGAGCGTTACAGCACGTTGGCGGTCAACGCTTGGGCTGCCATCCCAAACCAACTTAACCCGTTGACTAATGTCAACGAGCCTTAGTGGTCTAAGAAAGGGCCGCTAGAGAAAATAGCGGTTGAGTGTACAACCGCTAAGACTCGAACCGACTTACACTAATTTCGGGAAACTATTGAGCTTGGCGCACCACCATAGGGGCACGAGAGGCAAGAGGCGGTCTAAGTTTAGGCCGCCAGCCTAAATAGACCTGAACTAACCGACACACCACGAAGTGTGGCGGTCTATCGATGGGCCGCCAGAGACAAGAGACGGTCTCTGAAACGACCGTTAGCATTATACGGCGGGAAAACCATGGGAATGGCCGGATCTGGCAATTTCACGCCATGTTCGCGTCTAAACGCAGGGGAAACAATCCTAATCGACAAAAACAACCTTCCACAGACCGGAAGGGGTCCATGCAACATCTAAATCGCAAGAAACGGGCGATTCCATCGAATCGACCCTAATTGGGTCACCGAGGTTCCCGGACTTGTACCGGCCCCAAATGACGACCAATCGCGATAAAAACAGCGATCTGGAGCGCTAACATGCTGGGGGTCACAATGAAACAAATCTAGTCAAAAACCATCGCCGTTTTCCGGCGAACCCAACGCACACCCCCCGAGCATGCTTTTCTCGAAACTAAACGAAACCCACTAATATGTGCACCGTTCAGTGTGAAACTGTGAGAGAACGTAGAGGAGAAATAGGTGATCTATTTCCCTACCTCCACCGAAGATTCCATGCGCCGAAGCGACTAACCGCGCCGAAAACCACCAAACGAAGAAACCACGTCGGCTTTCAATCCACCGAGGGATCGCGCCAACGTACGCTCCATCCGTCAGTCCATCACGTTCCACGATCACTCCATCGCGTTCCCGCGTCGCCCAGCTCGCCAACGGTGCGCCCCCCGCGTCGAGAGGACCAGAGAGGAGAGAGAACGAGAGGGAGAGGGAAACATGAGAAATGAGAGGGAGGAGAGAGGAAAAGGAAAGAAATAGAAGAAAATTACGAATTTTCCTAATTTTCAAAAATCTGATTTTTGTGCCGAAAATCCACTAATTCAAAAAAATACATAAAAATAGTCGAAACGATCCTCTCAATGAGTACATCACAGTTGTAGCGTCCTCGAGTCGATGAACTGAGAAATAAACTCACCACATGGTTCCGTAACTTGTACGAGAGAAAAACTCACGCGGATCGTAAAACTCAACTCAAGACCCACAAAAGCGATTCGAAAGTACTCCGATAAGGATTCGGAAGATCCGATAAGAATCCATGGTATTACAGCCTCCCCTCCTTCAAGAAATTTCATCCTCAAAATTTAAGGAACTACCAAGGAGAAGCAGGGAAGAACAAACCTCAAGACACAACTTGAAACAGCACGAATCTCGAAAAACATAGTTCAAAGGGGCACCGCCAGACCATCATCACAAGCACACCCTCTGGATCTCAAGGTAAATCGATCCACAAAACGAGTATGGTACACAAGTGAACACAAGTCTGCCACCTCTGAAACAAGGCAACGTTGCTTACGTCTCACAGGAAAGGAGACACGACTCATGCAACGACAATAGCAACTGATAACACAAAATGACAGACACATCAAGCATCAGCTTAAACAAGGAAGCATAGTCCTCTCAGCTGATAGCTCGACATCATCGGCTCCAGTGCCAAGGGCAAAAACGAAAGCTTTGCATACAGGATGCCAACGACAGCACTGGACCACAAGCACAATCAAGTCAGTCCTCACTCAGACATTACATCTGATCGAGTCGCATGCTAACTCCACCAGGAAAGAAGAGTACAGCACAACCAACTGACAAGACTTCGGTCCACACAGTGCCAAGACAGATTCACAGGGAAATAATGACAAAATGAGAACAACGACAACAGCAGCACTTGTAGGATCCCGGCTCCGTACAGAACACAGAACCACGGAACACAATCGCAAGCTGGGTCACATCAAGGCACAATAACAGCTGAACATACGAGTACAAAGGACTAGCCATACGTCAAGCAACTTACCAAGAAAAGACCCACGACAACAAGAACAACAATCTCGGGAAAATGCATCTCAAGGACCACGATAACGTCCCGAGAACACGACACCCAAGAAAAAAAATAGAGGAGCAGAGGGTTATCAGCCCACACGCTTCTGCTGCGCACTCATACAATGCACACGGGCGTTAGAAATATCCCGGTATCCCCATCTCAGCACATACTCGGCACGATTGCAATTTATGACAACACGCCACAAGTACTGATCCTGCCAACAACCGATCACAAGTCACCTAAGTGCAAACGAAGGAGAGTACCAGCTTCAACACACATCACAAAGAAAATTACTAATCTCAGCTTACCCTTACTTCCTGAAAGAATTACTGAACCTTCACAACACGTCAGCCGCCCGACACGGCACGACGAACACGGTATACAATGGCTCTTAACACAAATATTAGGTCCAAAGCCAAGCAACCGTCGAACAAGGAGCAGATCTGGCTCAGAATAAATACAGTCCACACTTAAGTAGACACAGGACAAAGGTCTCACTAAGATAGAAATTCCAAGGCTTACCTCGAAAAGACTCCACCAAACAAGATGAGAAGTATCAAGCTCACTCATAGTAGCTCACCAAGAAGGAAAATCCTAGGTTCGCTTGAGCATCTTCTCAATCGAGGCAATAAAGCAACCACTTCAACAGAAGCGAAACACCTCAGGAGCTACACAGACTTAAGCTGGAACGACCAAAACAATGTAATAATGTGTACGGCCATCACACCAACTCGAAAAGTCACCAGCCACCTGAACAAGCCACGGAAAAATCTTGAACAATGTACTGCAGATTCAAGCCTATTGGCGAACTCTGCCAAGTACAGCACGATCGAGACAAACACCACAACGAAAATGGGCATCCCGTTGCATCCTGACGAGAGCAAAACAATCTTGCACAATGCTAACACAGCATGCACAAGACAACATACGGAAACAAAGCGACAAAGAATCGTGAAACCTAAGCCAGTGAAAGACTGTACTAGACTTTCAAGACTCTAGACACTGTATATCTCGGATTCCCATGTACTTCACAGAACAACGCTCTGATACCAACTGTGACGACCCGGACTCCGGATACCAGATATACCCGATAGGATTACCGAGTAGACCCGATATCACTTGGAACCCATGAAGCCTCCCAAGTGCTG
Organism: Amorphophallus konjac; assembly: GCA_022559845.1. Lineage (NCBI taxonomy): Eukaryota > Viridiplantae > Streptophyta > Magnoliopsida > Alismatales > Araceae > Amorphophallus > Amorphophallus konjac. The sequence continues at coordinate 76,573,169 of CM040123.1, read as the reverse complement.
TAAAGCTCCGAAGGGATAAAAGGATTGTTGTGTAGTACATTGAAGTCGCAGATATAACAGTAAGTAATTAAATTTCATTAATCAGGTTTGCTAAAGTAGCAGAAATAAAATTACTTTTTAATTAATAGTTTAGATTAACAATTATACCAGAGTCTAGTCCAAAGGAAAGATAAGTACAGTCCGACAGAAAGAAAAACGTATACTGAGGTCGGGGGAAGCTCGCCGCAGGTACCGCTGGCAACTACGAGCACGCACGCAACACCAGGAACCGCGAAGGAAGCAGAGACGACCACACCTAAAAAGTAGGGGTGAGCCTCGTGTCACTGGCTCAATAGGGGTCACGCGGATCCCTACTAAAAAATAACGCAGTAACACGGAACAACAACTAAAACAACAATAGTAATAAAGCAGGAAAGAAAGCAGGAAAAACTTCTACTAGAAAGCTGTAAAAGAAAACCATAACAGCAGGAGTAGAACAGCTAAAAGGAAAGGGAAAGAGGAAGAGGAAGAGAAAGAGGCTGTACCTGACAAAACACGACCGCCGAAGGTAGTACGGCTCCCTAAACTACTCTGAAGAGCAACAGAAAGGCGAACCCAGATCTCACAAAGTTAGGAGTTATCGATCCATCGACAGACACAAAGCCCAAAGCGAAGATCCTGCAAAACTAGGCAAGAACCCTAGAAAGGACCTAGATAGACACAGACACTAACGCATACATGACTAGAACGTCATGCACGCAACATAAAGCTATCCTCGGGCAAGGTCGAGAATAGACCAACTCGGAAGGGGGAAGTTGAACTTGGATGAAGCCAAGAATAGACTAAATAAGAAGGGGAACACAGACTCCGAGAAACATGAGAGTCATGCGTTAAGTGACGGAAGCACCTCCTCACTAGAAGAACAGCCAGATGCGTCCACTGACGTCTTACACAGTGCCACAAGTATCTCGCTACGGATGCCGAGAACGACGGAGACCGAGATACTCACTGAACTGAACCAGGAACTCCAGTAACAAGTGACTAGTCAGGGTCACGCCCGTCAGTGTTCGTCCAAAATGCCCCTGACCACGTGTGCACACACAAGCTCAATGCCTTGAGCCAGGCCTCTAGCTAGTTTTCTTCTCCAGCAGGACGCTACTGCAAGGCAAGGGAGCCCACGGAAACTAGCCTATAAACCGTATCTCAGGAACTGCCCCACCACCTACTCCCAAGTGGGCCGACACTCGAGGTCGTCAGGCTATGACTAGTGGAGGCTCACTAGACACAGACTCTGAAACACGAGTGCTGAAGTACAGACAGGCTAAGCAAGCACTGTCGCACATACTACGAAGCACCCAGACACATGGCGGTATACCAACTGCCACAGACTCAGGATAGGACAACTAGACATGCTGACACAACAATCCTTTTATCCCTTCGGAGCTTTATAGCTCTTGGGAGGCTTCACGGGTTCGAAGTGGTATTGGGTCTACTCGATAGTCCTATCGGGTATATCCCGTATCCGGAGTCCAGGTCGTCACATGGAAAGTGGGGTATATCCCAAAACCTATCGGTAAGCCCAACCCGTAAGCTAGTTTGCCAAAGCTACTCGGAACTTGGGAAGGTCCAAGTCCTCGTGCCCTCAAATTGGAGGTGACCCTAGGGTAGAGCCACTCCAAAGTCATCATCGCCAAGTTGCCAACTTGGAATTCCAAGTGGCGCTTGCGAGCTTTTGCCAGCTTCTTGTGATTCTCACCGCTCGTTGCTTGTTGCTTGCTTAAATACTCATACCATGTACTACGATGCGGTGTGAGTGAGAAATGTATAATATGCAAAGGGGGGCCAGGACAACCATATTTAGACCAATCATGCAGAGATGTCATGGAGACTTTGAAAGGTGTGGGAGGGCCGGGGCATCCATAGGTGTCCCTCTCATGCATGGGGGTGATGAGTGCCGGAGGACCCGGACATCCATGAATGCTCCTAACATGCTTAAGACCCATGATGAATGATGGTGGACCATTACATCCGAATATGGACCACTCATGCTTCCTACTTGACATGTGGGCGATATGAATGAATGGACCCGACTTATGAATCATGCCAAGTGGTGTGGTAAGCCTAGACACATGCATGCTTATCCCAAAGGTGACTTCCATGTGCATAAGTGTGGGATGGCTTTTGGGCATCCATTGGAAAGGGTCGAAGGGATCAAGGAAAGAGGATATCACGGGGTAGGGCACCTCCTCGATCTCTAGGTGTATGTTGCCTATGGCTCCCATGGTGTAACCCGGGTCTTGGATGAGGTGGGCTTGGCCCAACATGGTGGGTGATGGTAGGAAAGGGTGGGTGGTTGGTGATGCGGATGGGTCACATGGGTACCCGAGCTCCCAAAGGAAGGGGTCAAAGGGATCATGGCAAGGGTCACCTAGGGGAAGGAACTCTAGGTACTCAAAGTCTACCGAAGGTGGGGAGTCATCCTCCTCTAATGAAATAATTGGGCCGGTGTAGTGAGTGGGTCGGTCGGCCAATGTCCTTGTGATCACGATGGTCGGGGAGTGGACCGGGATGGGTTCCTCTTCCATGGGAAGCAGGAGAAGGAGGTCACTAGTGTAGCAACCAATGGTGCAGACTGAGGTGATAGACCCATCACATAGGTGGATGAGATTAAGGCTTGTTGGGTGGACCGTCCCTAGGGTCAACAAGCAAGTCAACTTTAGTTGCCATTCTAGGTCCTTGAGGAGGTCATCCAAACCCTCTACCTCATAGTAGGATTGGATCATGGTGTGAGTGGTGTGGATGGACACTAGAGGGAGGTCTCGCTCCATGGGTAGGAATGTATGGGCCATGATATCTCTAATCGAGCTCTCCCTTAGCCACCTAACAAGGGGTTCTCCTAAAATGAGCTTGGCCCCAAATAGGGAGGGTGGGGTACGGTGAAGACCACCGTGCGAGGCTTTTCCTTCGACTTAGACATGGGTGGTCTCCATGGGGAGAATAGAGTCCAGAGTGTTCACCACTATGAGGTCGGGTATGGGTTCCTCTACCAAGGAGGTGAGAGGGTCTTTTAGGGGTGGGGTGATGAAGATCGGCGCATGGTGCACCCGGGGTGGTGGGTAATGGGAGACTTGGGTTAGGATAGGGAGGGGAAGTAGTGGAGGCCTAGGACATGGTAGAGTTGGGGTAGGGAGTGGGAGATGGGTTGGGTGAGGAGGATTGGGTTGGTTGGTCTTGGGAGGTGTGTCCCTTATGGGGGATGATGGAGGGGTGGAGGCGGGGGCCAAAGGGGCTTGAGTAGTGTAGATTGGAGAACGGGGTTTAGGTTGGGGTGTGATGGTCGTTATGGGCCTAGGTGGAGGGGTGGAAATGGGGTCCACTTGGGTTTGAATGGTGAGGGTTGGATGAGTAACTTTGGGTTGGGGAGTGGTGGCCCTTATGGGGGACATCAGGTCGGTTAGGGGTCTCTTGCCCTTGGGATCGGCCGGTTGTGGAGGGATGGAAGTGGGTAGCACTTGGATTTGGGGAGAGTTGGTGGTGGTGATCGGGGTTGGAATTATTGGGAGTGGTGGAATTTGGGCCCTAAGGGAGGTCTTTGTTTGGCCGGGAGAAAAAGGAGGAGTGGGAGTGCTCCTCGGACTATGGTTCTCCGATTAGGAGGGGGAAGGTCGGGGAGCGTAGATCTTCCTAAGCTCTATCTTCATCTCTTCCCATGTGCTTATGGGTTCTTGCCTCCTAACCCTCCTTAATCCCACTATGTGTTCCCACTTACTCTTGGCTTGACCCCGAAGTTGTCCCTTGGCCTTGCGGACTCTCACGTGTCCATAGACCATAGTCCTCTCAAAGTCTTTTTTCATGGTAGCCTCCCACTTTAGGTAGGCACTAGGGCATGATCCATCAAAGAGGAGATCCTCAAATGTGATTATGTCAAAGAGGGGGTCGATCGGACCCTTGTGGAGGGCCGAGCGGGATGGATATGACCAAAGAGAGGTAACCATGCTAGTGGGCACGGTTGATGCACCAGGTGACTCAAAATGCAAATGCGCCCTAGGACCAACTTGATAGAGACAAGTTGTGAACTTGCTCTGATACCAATTGATGTGAAACGACCCCTTGGACCTAGATTCACATGCAACCGGGCCGAACAGCGGACTCACTCAAGCGGACTCACCCGTGACGCGCACACCCAGGTCCGTAGGTGGACCGGCGATGGGGATGAGGGTCCGAGGTTGGACCTTGAGATTCCAGGGGGGTGGCTAGCTTGGGATGGACCCCTAAGGGCCAGGGATGCCCAAATCACATGCGGCCAACACGCCAAGGGTGTGGGTTAAGTGGTTCCTCTCACAACTCACCCGCGGTGGTCACTCGTGTGGATGGCAATGCGGGCCGAGCTCTCACTCTCCATCCGACGGCACTTAGAAGCAATACTAAACAAGCAAAGATAATTTATAGTAGAGTAATGAGACCAGGAGATCACCTCATCGGCATGAAGACGCCAATCCTGACCGGAGACGAGGCAAGTGGGGAAGCGTGGGTGTACCCCGCACGCTGTGCCGGTGTAGCTTGGCTCGCCGACCTACTAGTACATGCACTACACCTCACGCAGGAGGGTTGGACTAGGGGTGGGGGATTGACAATTACATACAAACACTACCTCCCACAGGGAGGGGCTTTAAGCCAGCCAAGCAGGGTGGGGAAACTTAAGCTAGAAACCTAATGCATGGAAATTGTCGATTCTGTCCACTCTCTGGAACAGTGGACAGACAATCGCTATTGGCGCCGCTGCGGACTACCCCAAACTCTATTGGCGACGAAACCAGCAGCAAAACCTCTTGAGTTGACCCAGGAGGACGTCAATTTTTGGGGATTTTCTTGTTGGCGTCGACGGTCAGGGCAGAGTCGTGAACATGGCTGTTTGACTCGGGATCTGGTAGCTTCTGAGTCGCTGCAACAGGAAGGCGAGGCCACCACGAAGGTTCCTGAGCTTTGAATCAGGTAAGGCCAAAGTTGTTGTATTCATGGTCAACCCCTCTTCGAACGGAAATCAACGTCGATGCCGGCGGATGTCAGAATAGACAGCGGGGCACCGAACAGTGACGGGGTGTCAGGTCAGTCCTGGAGGGAGGAGAACCAACGCACCCTTGGGAGAAAATCTGGAACTAGCTGCTCCGGAGGCCAAATGGTGTGCCGCTTCTTGGAGGTGGAAGGAGACTCATGGAAAAAGGTCTCAGCCAAGTGGCGCCCCAAGAAGCATAGAGATCAGGCTGTGGGAGCTTCTGCAAGTCGCTTCATGTTCTCTGCCTGGGAGTATCTTCGCAGTCCGGCGGTGAAGACTCCTCCGGGCAGCCACGAACTCAGGTGAGGGCGGGACCACCTCCATTGTGAAGTAGACTAGATGACACTTCCAACGGTACCTCTTGTGCTCCCATACGCTCCAGGACAAAAATGTGGCAGGCTCTGCAACTGGGCACTCCTCTATTTGCTGTGAACTGAGGCAAGGTCTGTGATGCGGGACGGGACCACGGACACGACAAGCTCGCGATCGTCTCTTAACGAGGGAAGCGTCGGACGTGCGCGGTTGAGAAACCGGCAAGAGCTAGGGTGGTCGGCTCGCACTTTCGTGCTCGGATCGGGTAACGGGACGGTCACACTCTCTCTCGTAGCAGTGGTGAATGATAATATAGCGAGCTAACAAACCTAAAGCATGCTCTCTAGCAGCGGCATAAACAAGTATATATGAAAATAAGCAAATGCCGAGTGTAGGGAGCGAGAACGATACCTCCACGCGCTCGGCGTGGGGAAGACGGACCCGACCGAAAATTCGTACTCCCGGGAAACTTAACACACAGTAATTACAGCAATGGGAACATGTCCACTCCACGCAGGGAGGTAAAGGGCTATACAAATGGGCCCGGGAGGACCGAACTCGGGTTGACGGGTAGCTTCGGGTGTTGATTCGGCTACACGCGTGTTCACGACCGTGGGGCCCACGTGCTGTCCGGAGGGGCCGTGTGGGACCCGGTGGTACCACTGTAGTGGAGACACTTGGAGAAGCGCTCCCCGGGCTGGTGGCACGCTGGTTCGCCGGCCAGAGGCCGGGCGGCTCCGTTCGGCACCGGTCGGAAAAACCGATCGGAAATCCGCCGGTTCTGTATTTCAGCGCGCGCTCCGGCGAGAACGGACGCTGCGATCCGCACCGGTGTCGGAATGCGACGAGATCATAGCCGTTGGAAAGCTGCTTCAAAGTAATACAATCTTGTGGCCTTCAGAAAAATTCACCAGATTTATACTTTGTGTTGGCGAATTTTATATGCTGCTGTTGTACAATAACCGAAGACTCAGATCTGCAGACAACTTTCCTGTTGATTGCCTTTGACCGTGAAGTAGATGTCCGAATTTGAAGATATGTTCTTCATCAAGGTTGTAGGAAATCGAACAAGGAAAGCAAGACTATTTTTGGATCTGGATTTGGAGGTGGTGGTGATTTGTTCTGATTTTGGAAGTGGAGAGTGGTCGGATCTAGGATCTGACTAAAAACACTGTACCAGAGGAAGAACACGAATTTCTAAAACTGTATAGAAGACTGATAAAAAATTAAGAAAATTTGTGGAGGTAGGGGGTGATGAACAGAACTCCCAGTAAAATTGGAAGTGTTTGGATAAATCAAAAAAATGGTCGGAGGGGAAGAACTCAGAGGTTCTGTCACTGTAGATAAAAACCTGGCAGATCTGGGATGACAGATTGGACGAAAATGTAAAAATATTAAAAGATTGAGTTTTGGCGTGAAAATTTAGGTGGATCTTGGGATGTAAGGGCTGAACACACCATAAAAAATTCAGATCAATCCAAGCTCATGGCTGAGACAGACAATTCGTGGAAGCTGCTGTGATCGGATGAAGACAGAACTACAGAGGCGGCTCGATGGCGGCACGAACGGCGGCAGCGGCGGCGGCACAGACGATCACCGGAGATAGAGGGGAGGGGATTGAAGATAGAACCACTCTAGAATTTGGGGTTGGAGAAGGAAGAACACCAGGGGAGAGAGGGAGAGAGGGCACACCCTTCTTGCTTCAAGCAATTTTCACATAATTTCTTCATTAATCTCTAATGACACTATACATAGGCTTATATAGAAAATGGAAAGGGGTGGGGGGCTGGGAATTTCGTGGGAAATAAGTCATTTTCTTCCCCCATGTGGTCAAAACTCAAAAAAAATAAATTACATATGAATGGAGCACTCCTTTGACTAGGTAGGTAAGGTAGGTGGCCAACCTTTGAAATTTTAACCCCTTTGTCTCCCATGTGGTCAATTAGCATTCAAACCTTCTAGATGGCCACCTAGGATGATTGACCAGCCCCACATGGATGAGGTGGACCAATGGGGAAGGGGAGGGGGCCCCCTAACTGGACCTACTACACATTTGCACAAAAACCCCCACAATCCTAGGGAATGACACATTGGCTTACAAAGCCTTACAATTGTACATATACTTTCCCAAGGATATAAAAGTAAATAAAAGGACTCAAATGTAAAAATAAAAGTTAATGCTCGGCGTCGATTCCCATCAACTCTCCCCGGGTGGGAGGAACTCGACCCTGTCGAGTAGGGGTATGGATGCTCGAGTACTCCGGCGGATCCGTCACCGTGCCGAGTAGCGCGGGTATGCTCCACTCCAAGTGATCGGCACCTGCTCATTCCATATATACTCGATATGCGAACTGCTATGGGCTAAAGGTGGTCACTCCGAAGGGGCACTCTCAAAAGGGAAGAAAACAGCTCGAAGACTCAGTAGGAATCACCGCTGAGTCCCTATAGGTGACTGATCCGGGTAGAGATGTGGAACCGATCCCATACTCATCAAGTGAGTCCACTCGCCTCTTACTCATAAGAGACCGACAACGAGCTTGCACAAGACACATGCAGACAAACAAATGACACACAAGCTATGCAAATAAACCACACAAAGTAAACCACACAAGAAAAAACACACGGACTCATCTATGACCCTAGACACACCTAATGTTAGTCCGACCCGTACATGGGTGACGGTGGACCAGGACACCCGAATATGTGCCATGCATGCATGTTATGCAACTGGGAATGGATGGCATGGGGAACACCTATACGTCGGGTGGGGTTATGCGTGGATGGTCTTTTGTATGTGGGTGACTCGGGTGGTTTAGAAGGGCCGGGTGTAGGTGGGTCGGGATTGGTGGATGTAGATGGACCATCCCGAGGGGAAGGGGCATAAAAGTGGGCTTCCTTGAAGAAGGGGAGTACGGGTGGTAACTCGGGAAGCCTAATAGTGAAGGGGTCAAAAGGGTCAAAGAAGGTATGACCCCTTATGGTGGGTTCCCATAAGTCACGGTCCCACATGTAGAAGGTTTGAAGATGTGGGTAATCACCTTCTTGAATTGTAACGGGTGGGACGGGGATCGTAGGCAAGAAGTATGATTCCTCCCTCGGACAAAAGGGTATGAATTCGGGCTCGTCCGGTAAGGGAAGGAGTAAGAGGACCTCCGTGGTGACACAACCCACGGTGCACTCAGAGGTAATGGACCCTAAGGCCGGATGGGTGAAGCTAAGACTAACGGGTTGGTCAAAGCCTCGGGCCAGTAGGTGCGTCAACTTCCATTGTGAATCTAATCCCATGATAAGATCGTCCAACGTATCAACATGGTGACTAGATCGAAATGTGGTATGAAATGAGTTGACCAGCACTAAAGGTAAGGTGGGGTCCATGGATGGAAAGAGATGTGAGACCGAGCCTTCCTTGAGCCATCTAAGAAGTGGCTCGGCTATATATAGCGTACCCATTAGAAACACGGGAGGCTCGGGATGGGGTGACCCCACGTTTGACGGCTCCGGAGGAAGATCGGAAGTGGATAGCAATGGAGCATCCACGGGTGGTGAAGGAGCACGTGTCCTTTCCAACCAATCCGAAATCAGTTTATCGAACTCCTCGAAGGGGGCACGGGTTGGAGGGGGTGGCAATGGAGCCCTCGTGGAGGTGTCCACCTCGTGGAGAAGGGGCCCGTGGGGTGGCTCCAAGAACATCTGATCTATCCCGGTGGAAAATCGATCTAGGTTAATACTAACATGATCTAGGCTCGTATTCAACCCCTTAAATGCTCCCATAATGGCTCGGAACATTCCGGCCACTTCATCACCACTAGGGACTCGGGGCGTGGCCATGGTGGCCAAGATGGGTTGGGTCCCCTAGGATTGGATATGCAAGGCCATTTTTTTTTTGTTTTTGTTTTATAAGCAAACTAATGCAAGCGCCTAGACATGACTTAAAATGCGATGCAAGTTGGAATGTGACTCGACTATGCAAGTTTGGAATGCATGCACACTAAGGACCCTAGACGTAAACCAAGACTTGGTACGTGGCGGAGATAAGCGATCCGAAGATCACTCGCGCAAGTGTGCGGCCTTCCCGATAGGCGTAGCCTAACGTTTTGACAACACCTTTTGATATACCGAGTAAAGGGATGAAAATGCAAAAAGACACTTTTTTTTGTTTTAAAACAATAATGACCCTAAACATGACTTAGACAATGACTAATGACTAGACCTAAATGACACTTTTTTTTTGTTTTGGACACCCTAGACTCAAACTCGCTCTGATACCAAATTGATGCGGGACGGGACCACGGACACGACAAGCTTGCGATCGTCTCTTAACGAGGGAAGCGTCGGACGTGCGCGGTTGAGAAACCGGCAAGAGCTAGGGTGGTCGGCTCGCACTTTCGTGCCCGGATCGGGTCACGGGACGGTCACACTCTCTCTCGTAGCAGCGGTGAATGATAATATAGCGAGCTAACGGACCTAAAGCATGCTCTCTAGTAGCGGCATAAACAAGTATATATGAAAATAAGCAAATGTCGAGTGTAGGGAGCGAGAACGATACCTCCACGCGCTCGGCGTGGGGAAGATGGACCCGACCGAAAATTCGTACTCCCGGGAAACTTAACACACAGTAATTACAGCAATGGGAACATGCCCACTCCACACAGGGAGGTAAAGGGCTATACAAATGGGCCCGGGAGGACCGAACTCGGGTTGATGGGCAGCTTCGGGTGTTGATTCGGCTACACGCGTGTTCACGACCGTGGGGCCCACGTGCTGTCCGGAGGGGCCGTGTGGGACCCGGTGGTACCGCTGTAGTGGAGACACTTGGAGAAGCACTCCCCGGGCTGGCGGTACACTGGTTCGCCGGCCGGAGGCCGGGCGGCTCCGTTCGGCACCGGTCGGAAAAATTGATAGGAAATCTGCTGGTTCTGTATTTCAGCGCGCGCTCCGGCGAGAACGGACGCTGCGATCCGCACCGGTGTCAGAATGCGACGAGATCAGAGCCGTTGGAAAGCTGCTTCAAGGTAATACAATCTAGTGGCCTTCAAAAAATTCACCAGATTTGTACTTTGTGTTGGCGAATTTTATATGCTGCTATTGTACAATAACCGAAGACTCAGATCTGTAGACAACTTTCTTGTTGATTGCCTTTGACCGTGAAGTAGATGTCCGAATTTGAAGATATGTTCTTCATCAACGTTTTAGGAAATCGAACAAGGAAACTAGGACTATTTTTGGATCTAGATTTGGAGCTGGTGGTGATTTATTCTGATTTTGGAAGTGGAGGGTGGTCGGATCTAGGATCTGACTAAAAACACTGTACCAGAGGAATAACACGAATTTCTAAAAATATATAGAAGGCTGATAAAACATTAAGAAAATTTGTGGAGGTAGGAGGTGATGGACAGAACTCCCAGTAAAATTGGGATGGTATGGATAAATCAAAAAGATGGTTGGAGGGGAAGAACTTCGAGGTTCTGTCACTGTAGACAGAAACCTGGCAGATCTGGGATGACAGATTGGACGAAAATATAAAAATACTAAAAGATTGAGTTTTGGCGTGAAAATTTAGGTGGATCTTGGGATGCAAGGTCTGAACACACCATAAAAAATTCAGATCAATCCAAGCTCGTGGATGAGACAGACAATTCGTGGAAGCTGCTGTGATCGGATGAAGACAGAACTACAGAGGCGGCTCGATGGCGGCACGAACGGCGGCGACGGCGCCACAGACGATCACCGGAGATAGAGGGGAGGGGATTGAAGATAGAACCACTCTAGAATTTGGGGTTGGAGAAGGAAGAACACCAGGGGAGAGAGGGAGAGAGGGCACACCCTTCTTGCTTCAAGCAATTTTCACATAATTTCTTCATTAATCTCTAATGACACTATACATAGGCTTATATAGAAAATGGCAAAGGGTGGGGGGCTGGGAATTTCGTGGGAAATAAGTCATTTTCTTCCCCCATGTGGTCAAAACTCAAAAAAAATTAAATTACGTATGAATGGAGCACTCCTTTGACTAGGTAGGTAAGGTAGGTGGCCAACCTTTGAAATTTTAACTCCTTTGTCTCCCATGTGGTCAATTAGCATTCAAACCTTCTAGATGGCCATGTAGGATGGTTGACCAGCCCCACATGGATGAGGTGGACCAATGGGGAAGGGGAGGGGGCCCCCTAACTGGACCTACTACACATTTGCACAAAAACCCACACAATCCTAGGGAATGACACATTGGCTTACAAAGCCTTACAATTGTACATATACTTTCCCAAGGATATAAAAGTAAATAAAAGGACTCAAATGTAAAAATAAAAGTTAATGCTCGGCGTCGATTCCCATCAGTCTGCAACTTGCCGATGGGAAATGGAGTAGGAGGGGGGTGAAATGTGGGTGGATGAGTGTGCGGCGACCCCTGGTTGTGCGGGGGTATGGGAGGGGGTGATCCAAGGTGAGGGAGTGGCATAATGGGGGTTGGATGGGGGTGTAACAGATGGTGGGAGGGGTAGCTACGAATTTGGTGTTGGGAGGGAGAGGGAGGTGGATTTGAATTTTGGTTAATGAGTGGGGTTAATGCTAGCCTAAGGGAGGGGAAAGGCTGTGTTGGGGTGGGGAAGGGGTGCTTGGGGAGGGATGTTCTACCTTGGGAGAGTGAAAGGGTGTAAGGGGAGTGCCAAAGATCACCTAGGAAGGGGGAGGGAATTGAAGGAAATTGATGGGGTGCAATGAAGACTCCTAGGGAGATGAAAGGGTGGGTGATGTGGCATATGAGGTGGCTAGGTAGGGCTGAGGTGGAGGATGATGTGGGCAGAGGGGGAGGAGAGAGAAAGTGGCGGCCAGGAGAGAGGAGAGAGAGGGGGGCCGCCCTAGAGAGAGAGGGGGGATAGGGAAGGGGAGCTTCTCACTCCTCTCTAATGGCTTCTCACCAATGAAATTCAATTTTTCTGGACTCAAAATAGTAGATTTTCATTAGCTCACAAATGAGGGAATGGGGTCCTATTTATAGGAAACCCACAATTTACAATAAGTCCATGACTTTTGGACTAATGACAAGAAACTAAGAGAAGGGGGCACCCCTGGGCCTAGCACATATAATTGGGCCCATTAACCAAACTAATCAATCCTATGACACTTAACTTAGGTAGAAGACTCATTAACCTAGGTACTTGACTCAAATAAAAGGAAAATTACATAGTTTAAGATTCAAATAAATATGGAAATTACATGACTTGACTCAGAAAAATGTGACGGGCCCAATGTAGCCATGCGGGCGAGCAAACGGAGCTGTGGAAAAATGTGAAGGGTGAGAGATGCCCCCATCACAGGAGGATCTAGCCAACTCAGCATCTCCAAGGTCCGCATCCCTCCACCATGTAGGCTTGCTGGCCTTTGGGCCCCTCCCAGTCACTTCTACAGTTACCCACCTCTCTTCTGCTACTAGTGGGCCTGTTGATCACGTTTTGTCTGGCACGGATGGGCCCCAACCCTGTTCTCCTTCTATTGATGCTTCTGCCATCCTGGGGGTCGACCCCCCCACCCTGGGGGTCGACCCTCCTGCCGCTGGGTCCTCTCCGTGTGTAGAAGTTGGCTTGCTAGAGGTCGGTGCTACTGCTACTGCTGAAGGTGTTGAAGCTCCCCTGCTGGGTGCACTGGAGACCGCATCAACTGTTGGAAAGGCCCATGTGGTGGCTGAGGAACTAGACTCTAGCTCATCTGAAGGCCACCCTCCTACTTCTGGAGCAGCCCTGCCCGTCTTGGGTTCTGCCACCCCAGGGGTCCCTCCCCCTTCCCAGGGAGTCGACCCCCATCAAACTGTGCTCTACCAGCCTGTTGCAGGCGCCCTTGACGCTGTTGCTACCGCTAGGCCACTTGCCCCTCCCCTGCAGGGGCCTTTGCAACCGGCTATTCCCTAGAATCCTGGCGCTCACTTGACCTCCGTCTCTGGCCACTCCAGCTCGGAGTCGTCCTCCAGGCAGCCACCTCCGTCTTTAGCCTCTACTAGCATGGCAAATCCTGCTGCTTCTACGCCTGCGCATGGAGGCTCCCCCTCTTGCTCTGATGGCGAGTCCCTCTCCTTCCCAACTATTATCCAGCCCCTTGTTGTCCCTGGGCTGGAGCCAGCTTCCATTGGGCTCAACCTCATTTCGGCGCATACCAACTTTGTGGGGAAGAGCCAGCCTGCTTCGGTGGGGGATACATGTCACGCCCCGAACCGATAGCAGCGGGAAGCGATGCTCGGAACGTGGCAGTTAACAGTCATGATAACAAGAGTGAAAATAAATAACCACAATTAAACACATGGAGGCCATAAACACACGTTGAAAATACGAGCTCTTATTAATATTAAAAGTATCACTAAACAATATTAGATTCAAATTAAGGGAAGAAAGAACAAGGGAAGGAAAAATAAATAACCAGACTCACGACACTAGCTAGACTCAAGAAGGTAAAAAGACAGACTCCGATCTCTAGATTCCAGGTTCACTCGATCACACTGATCCGATTCCCATTTGCAACGTACCGTTTACCGCGTTACCAGAAAAGGATTGGAAGTAGGGGTGAGCAAGAAGCTCAGAAGGAATTATACTCTATCGTCAGGCATAGTTTAAGTGATTAACCAATTAATGAATATGCATGATTAACGTGATAAAATAAGCAGAACTAAATAATCACTAAGATAGAAAGAGTAACGATAATTAACTGAAAGAAATAGTGGCATGTCGAGATATCAAGCAAGATTAACAAGATTTTCTAGTGAATGGCCATTTACAAGTCAATTTCAAGTCATGTCAAGCAAGTAAGCAAGTACTTCATACTTTAAGCATGAATAATAAGTTTCACGAGAATGTGGAATGTCATAGACACAACACGCTAGACAGTACCGGTGCCAAATGCCACACCTAGTCATTCACCTCCCCGGGGATCAAGTACTTTTCAGGTGCCCCGCCTAGGATCAGACTGGGCCCTTCATTTGTTTGCCTTGACATTGATTTCTTTTTGGATCGTAGATCCCACGAGACTAGACATCCACAATATTTAATGGCCACGAGTTCGAGATCAAGTTCATGTAGTCAAGGTAAAGGATGTAAGAATAATGATTTTTAAGAGTCCAAACAATAAGCTCCTTAATCGAGAAGAATAGTTATCCCTAAGGACTATAATTAATGATCAATGGACCTAACAATAGGTCAAATCATGAAATACCATAGCCTACATAGGCTTGGTTAGCTCATACAATTCGAAATTCATGAAATAATCACTTTTCGGAAAACTGTCATATGAACGGTCAGACAAGGGCCGCTCAATATATATACAGTTAATACTGGGCCGCGCATGTCCGGAAGACATTAAGACCCATGAACATGATATACGGTCCATACTGGCCGTATTAAAGATATGCGGTCGTCATAGGGCCGCCTATAAGGATATGCGGTCCACTACTGGCCGCACATGCCTGTTTAGCCCTATTCGATGCAAGACTTAAAACCCGCGGTTTAGTCACATAAAACAAAGTTACTGGAGGTCCAAAGGGTTCTAGCAGGGATATAACAAGATCCCAAGATGATGGTAAGTCCGCCGGATGGAGTGTCCGGGGGTAAGTTCAAGACTAGCACACTAATAGGGCTAACGACTTACTAGAAGTCAGCAACTTAGTCAAACTGTTCTACTGAAGTAAAGTGGCTATCCAGCAACCTAATATTCATTTTAGTCCTAATTTCATGTCAAATTACCATGGATTATAATTTACATTAAGTCAAATTGCCAAAAGATGAATCAAGATGATAAGGAGAATGAACAAGATCGCGTAGGAATGAATAGCATGCAATTAACAGAAATTTACTTACATAATTAACCACTTATCATATGAGTTTCTAATTTACTAATTACCATTTATGACACTAAGATGAATCATTTAGAACTAGTATTAAGTCAATTTCTGTCTAGATAAACGGTTCTGGATGAACCTTACATTTGTTGGGCAAACAGGGGACTGAACGGGGTTGTTCTGGACTGCAGGGAGTTGGGCGGCTGTGTCAGGGCCGCCCAGGGAGTTGGGCGGTTCTCTGGGAGCCGCCCATGGGTTGGGCGGTCAGGTAAGAGCTGCCCATCCCCTGGGTCATGGGTTATGTGGTCACCAGAGGACCTTCCAAGTTATGTGGTCACTTCAGGACCGTTCAACTAGATATGTGGTTAGATGAGGACCGTTTATCCCCTGGGTTATGTGGTTACCAGAGGACCTTCCAAGTTATGTGGTCACTTCAGGACCGTTCAACTAGATATGTGGTTAGATGAGGACCGTTCATCCCCTGGGTTATGTGGTTAGCAGAGGACCTTCCAAGTTATGTGGTCACTAAGCAACCGTTTATCCTGGTTATGTGGTCAGTCAGGAACCGTTTAACTCAGGCTATACCAAGGTCAAAGTCTGGGCTTGAGTTGTGCGGTCTATCGTAAGACCGTCCAACTCTGGGTGTATTCCGGTCCCCCCTTCCACGTCCGATGAACGCCGGAAGGTTGGGGGTTAAAGGGGATTGATCTAAAACACTAATTACTCATGCAAACGGACTTGAAACAAGGGGCTTTTTGTACCGTTGGGAAGGTTATGAAAAATACTACCTAACAGCAAGGTTAATTTCATAATTACTTCCTGAAATCATGATTTATAATGGCAGGAACACTAAAAACCCTAATCTGGACATGCTGTTACTAAATCGTGAAATTCTCACAATATACATAATGAAAATTGGGGCTTTATATATCAAAAGAAAGCTTACTCGATGCTAATTCCACCCATATATGACATGCTATATGGGGATCAAGATTAACAACTCGAAATCACACGAAATCACAATTTAACTCAAAAGAATACTTCAAAAAACTAAGTCTAGACATATCCTTACTCAGATCGGGAATTCTCTAAACATGATCCATAAATTTAGGGCTTTTATAATTAATGAAAAGAGCAAGAAAAACTCTACAAGATGCATGGATCAATTTCATATTTACTCTCTTAAGTCTCAACTTAAATCGAAGAGGAATAAAGTTAAAACAAAGTTAACCCTAATTTGACATGCTTCTACTAAACCTCAAAATACTCGCAGGATACTACATGATATTTGGGGCTTTATATATCAAAAGAAAGAGGACTTAATGCTGAACATTTTGATATATTACTTGAGGTTTGAGCCCGAGAGAACCTACCTTAATCAGGGAAGAAAGGAAGAAGAAAGGAAGAAGAACGGACGCCGACACGTCACCACTAAACACCAGATATCTCCCTTGATCGATCTCCACTGTGACCGCCGCTGCTACCAAAGGATTCTAGGGTTGCAGAGCTTCATTTTTATAGCTTATACACCTTCTGGAGCCTTCGAAGCTGGGAGAATTCGACGGGGCAAGTTAAGTGTTTGAAACGGCGCCGCAATGGTTGACCTCACCAAAGCTCGGCCGACACCATGTTTTAGGGTTAGGGTTTCGATCAATTAATAGAGGGAAAATGATCCTTAGATCGTGGTCTTTCATTTGCCACCGATTTGGGCTCATTTGGTGGAGTATTAAGCTCTAATTTCGTGGTTTAAGTTAAGGTTTGGTAAGAGTTAGGTAAGTGTGCACTTTGGGCTTAATCCACTAATTAGACCTAATTACGGATTTTTGTTGGGTCGACCACAGAAGAAAAAGTTGTTAAATAAATAGTCCTCAACCCAATTACCATTTTTCTAGATTTTTATAAGGTAGTCAAAAATTTCACTAGTTTTATTTACTAAGGAATTAAATATTAAATTCTGAAATTCATTCATTTCAATTAAATTTCAGATTTTTAAAATCGGGGTATTACATCCTCCCCCACTTTAAGGAATTTGGTCCCCAAATTCATCGGGCATTACTAATTATTTAAATATTTGAACTAAGATGATCTTATCTATCAAAATAACATGTTAATTATACAATTAATGACGAAAGAATTTAGCTATAGCTAGGGATAAAAGAGAACGATACCATATATAATTCTTCATTCGATAGAAGTTGGTTCCGATTCTTCTTATAGTTTTGCTTGTGGAAGTAACTTAGGACAGTTAGCCATTTTATGATCCTGATTTCCGCAACGCAGACACGCTCCGCTCCTTCGCCTGCACTCCTTTGGGAGATGACCAAGTTTGTGATAGTATAAACATTTCATTTGCGTAATATTGCTCTTCTTCTTCTTATTACTTCGGGTTTCTTTACGACGGACTCGCCAGCCTCTAGCGGAATCGAATCTTAGTTTACCCATGGACCCACTCGCTTTCATTTTAAGAATGGCTTAGAGACTTGCAAGATAGTTATATGGTTAACTTTTTCATTACCCTTATGCGTAACACAACGCAATCTTGCATATATTTTATTACTTAACCCAAGATACTACCCAATCTCACCAGGTTACAAGGGATGACATGGGTCTTAAGACTTAGGGTAACCTATACTCTTAGACAAAATCCAAGGACTCAGGCAACGGAGGCTCTGATACCACCTCTGTCACGCCCCGAACCGATAGCAACGGGAAGCGATGCTCGGAACGTGGCAGTTAACAGTCATGATAACAAGAGTGAAAATAAATAACCACAATTAAACACATGGAGGCCATAAACACACGTTGAAAATACGAGCTCTTATTAATATTAAAAGTATCACTTAACAATATTAGATTCAAATTAAGGGAAGAAAGAACAAGGGAAGGAAAAATAAATAACCAGACTCACGACACTAGCTAGACTCAAGAAGGTAAAAAGACAGACTCCGATCTCTAGGTTCCAGGTTCACTCGATCACACTGATCCGATTCCCATTTGCAACGTACCGTTTACCGCGTTACCTGAAAAGGATTGGAAGTAGGGGTGAGCAAGAAGCTCAGTAGGAATTATACTCTATCGTCAGGCATAGTTTAAGTGATTAACCAATTAATGAATATGCATGATTAACGTGATAAAATAAGCAGAACTAAATAATCACTAAGATAGAAAGAGTAACGATAATTAACTGAAAGAAATAGTTGCATGTCGAGATATCAAGCAAGATTAACAAGATTTTCTAGTGAATAGCCATTTACAAGTCAATTTCAAGTCATGTCAAGCAAGTAAGCAAGTACTTCATACTTTAAGCATGAATAAAAAGTTTCACGAGAATGTGGAATGTCATAGACCCAACACGCTAGATAGTACCAGTGCCAAATGCCACACCTAGTCATTTACCTCCCCGGGGATCAAGTACTTTTTGGGTGCTCCTCCCAGGACCAGACTGGGCCCTTCATTTGTTTGCCTTGGTATTGATTTCTTTTTGGATCATAGATCCCACGAGACTAGACATCCACAATATTTAATGGCCAAGAGTTCCAAGATCAAGTTCATGTAGTCAAGGTAAAGGATGTAAGAATAATGATTTTTAAGAGTCCAAACAATAAGCTCCTTAATCGAGAAGAATAGTTGTCCCTAAGGACTATAATTAATGATCAATGGACCTAACAATAGGTCAAATCACGAAATATCATAGCCTACATAGGCTTGGTTAGCTCACACAATTCGAAATTCATGAAATAATCACTTTTGGGAAAACTGTCATATGAACGGTTAGACAAGGGCCGCTCAATATATATACGGTTAATACTGGGCCGCGCATGTCCGGAAGACATTAAGACCCATGAACATGATATACGGTCCATACTGGCCGTATTAAAGATATGCGGTCGTCATAGGGCCGCCTATAAGGATATGCGGTCCACTACTGGCCGCACATGCCTGTTTAGCCCTATTCGATCCAAGACTTAAAACCAGCGGTTTAGTCACGTAAAATAAAGTTACTGGAGGTCCATAGGGTTCTAGCAGGGATATAACAAGATCCCAAGATGATGGTAAGTCCGCCGGATGGAGTGTCCAGGGGTAAGTTCAAGACTAGCACACTAATAGGGCTAACGACTTACTAGAAGTCAGCAACTTAGTCAAACTGTTCTACTGAAGTAAAGTGGCTGTCCAACAACCTAATATTTATTTTAGTCCTAATTTCATGTCAAATTACCATGGATTATAATTTACATTAAGTCAAATTTCCAAAAGATGAATCAAGATGATAAGGAGAATGAACAAGATCGCGTAGGAATGAATAGCATGCAATTAACAGAAATTTACTTACATAATTAACCACTTATCATATGAGTTTCTAATTTACTAATTACCATTTATGACACTAAGATGAATCATTTAGAACTAGTATTAAGTCAATTTCTGTCTAGATAAACGGTTCTGGATGAACCTTACATCTACTGGGCTAACAGGGGGCTGAACGGGGTTATTCTGGACTGCAGGGAGTTGGGCGGCTGTGTCAGGGCCGCCCATGGAGTTGGGCGGTCAGGTAAGAGCCGCCCATCGCCTGGGTCATTGGTTATGTGGTCACTAGAGGACCTTCCAAGTTATGTGGTCACTTCAGGACCGTTCAACTTGATATGTGGTTAGATGAGGACCGTTCATCCCCTGGGTTATGTGGTTACCAGAGGACCTTCCAAGTTATGTGGTCACTTCTCGACCATTCAACTAGATATGTGGTTAGATGGGGACCGTTCATCCCCTGGGTTATGTGGTTACCAGAGGACCTTCCAAGTTATGTGGTCACTAAGCAACCATTTATCCTGATTATGTGGTCAGTCAGGAACCGTTTAACTCAGGCTATACCAGGGTCAAAGTCTGGGCTTGAGTTGTGCGGTCTATCGTAAGACCGTCCAACTCTAGGTGTATTCCGGTCACCCCGTCCACGTCCGATGAACACCGAAAGGTTGGGGGTTAAAGGGGATTGATCTAAAACACTAATTACTCATGCAAACGGACTTGAAACAAGGGGCTTTTGGTACCGTTGGAAAGGTTATGAAAAATACTACCTAACAGCAAGGTCAATTTCATAATTGCTTCCTGAAATCATGATTTATAATGGTAGGAACACTAAAAACCCTAATCTGGACATGCTGTTACTAAATCACGAAATTCTCACAATATACACAATGAAAATTGGGGCTTTATATATCAAAAGAAAGCTTACTCGATGCTGATTCCAACCATATATAATATGCTATATGGGGATCAAGATTAACAACTCGAAATCACACGAAATCACAATTTAACTCAAAAGAATACTTCAAAAAACCAAGTCTAGACATATCCTTACTCAGATCGGAAATTCTCTAAACATGATCCATAAATTTTGGGGCTTTTATAATCAATGGAAAGAGCACGAAAAACTCTACAAGATGCATGGATCAATTTCATATTTACTCTCTTAAGTCTCTACTTAAATCGAAGAGGAACAAAGTTAAAACAAAGTTAACCCTAATTTGGCATGCTTCTACTAAACCTCAAAATACTCTCAGGATACTACATGATATTTGGGGCTTTATATATCAAAAGAAAGAGGACTTGATGCTGAACATTTTGATATATTACTTGAGGTTTGAGCCCGAGAGAACCTACCTCAATCAGGGAAGAAAGGAAGAAGAATGGACGCCGACACGTCACCACTAAACACCAGAGATCTCCCTTGATCGATCTCCACTGCGACCGCCGCTGCTACCAAAGGATTCGAGGGTTGCAGAGCTTCATTTTTATAGCTCATACACCTTCTGGAGCCTTCGGAGCTGGGAGAATTCGACGGGGCAAGTTAAGTGTTTGAAACGGCGCCGCAATGGTTGACCTCACCAAAGCTCGGCCGACACCACGTTTTAGGGTTAGGGTTTCGATCAATTAACAGAGGAGAAATGATCCTTAGATCGTGGCCTTTCATTTTCCACCGATTTGGGCTCATTTGGTGGAGTATTAAGCTCTAATTTTGTGGTTTAAGTTAAGGTTTGGTAAGAGTTAGGTAAGTGTGCACTTTGGGCTTAATCCACTAATTAGACCTAATTGCGAATTTTTGTTGGGTCGACCACAGAAGACAAAGTTGTTAAATAAATGGTCCTCAACCCAATTACCATTTTTCTAGATTTTTATAAGGTAGTCAAAAATTTCACTAATTCTATTTACTAAGGAATTAAATATTAAATTCTGAAATTCATTCATTTCAATTAAATTTCAGATTTTTAAAACCGGGGTATTACATCCTCCCCCACTTTAAGGAATTTGGTCCCCAAATTCATCGAGCATTACTAATTATTTAAATATTTGAACTAAGATGATCTTATCTATCAAAATAACATGTTAATTATACAATTAATGACGAAAGAATTTAGCTATAGCTAGGGATAAAAGAGAACGATACCATATATAATTCTTCATTCGATAGAAGTTGGTTCCGATTCTTCTTGTAGTTTTGCTTGTGGAAGTAACTTAGGACAGTTAGCCATTTTATGATCCTGATTTCCGCAACGCAGACACGCTCCGCTCCTTCGCCAGCACTCCTTTGCGAGATGACCAAGTTTGTGACAGTATAAACATTTCATTTGCGTAATATTGCTCTTCTTCTTATTATTACTTCGGGTTACTTTACGACGGACTCGCCAGCCTCTAGCGGAACCGAATCTTAGTTTACCCATGGACCCACTCGCTTTCATTTTAAGAATGGCTTAGAGACCTGCAAGATAGTTATATGGTTAACTTTTTCATTACCCTTACGCGTAACACAACGCAATCTTGCATATATTTTATTACTTAACCCAAGATACTACCCAATCTCACCAGGTTACAAGGGATGACACGGGTCTTAAGACTTAGGATAACCTATACTCTTGGACAAAATCCAAGGACTCAGGCAACGAAGGCTCTGATACCACCTTTGTCACGTCCCGAACCGATAGCAGCGAGAAACGATGCTCGGAACGTGGCAGTTAACAGTCATGATAACAAGAGTGAAAATAAATAACCACAATTAAACACATGGAGGTCATAAACACACGTTGAAAATACGAGCTCTTATTAATATTAAAAGTATCACTTAACAATATTTGATTTAAATTAAGGGAAGAAAGAACAAGGGAAGGAAAAAGAAATAACCAGACTCACGACACTAGCTAGACTCAAGAAGGTAAAAAGACAGACTCCGATCTCTAGGTTCCAGGTTCACTCGATCACACTGATCCGATTCCCATTTGCAACGTACCGTTTACCGCGTTACCTGAAAAGGATTGGAAGTAGGGGTGAGCAAGAAGCTCAGTAGGAATTATACTCTATCGTCAGGCATAGTTTAAGTGATTAACCAATTAATGAATATGCATGATTAACGTGATAAAATAAGCAGAACTAAATAATCACTAAGATAGAAAGAGTAACGATAATTAATTGAAAGAAATAGTTGCATGTCGATATATCAAGCAAGATTAACAAGATTTTCTAGTGAATGGCCATTTACAAGTCAATTTCAAGTCATTTCAAGCAAGTAAGCAAGTACTTCATACTTTAAGCATGAATAATAAGTTTCACGAGAATGTGGAATGTCATAGACCCAACACGCTAGATAGTACCGATGCCAAATGCCACACCTAGTCATTCACCTCCCCGGGGATCAAGTACTTTTCCGGAGCTCCTCCCAGGACAAGACTGGGCCCTTCATTTGTTTGCCTTGGCATTGATTTCTTTTTGGATCGTAGATCCCACGAGACTAGACATTCACAATATTTAATGGCCTAGAGTTCCAAGATCAAGTTCATGTAGTCAAGGTAAAGGATGTAAGAATAATGATTTTTAAGAGTCCAAACAATAAGCTCCTTAATCGAGAAGAATAGTTGTCCCTAAGGACTATAATTAATGATCAATGGACCTAACAATAGGTCAAATCATGAAATACCATAGCCTACATAGGCTTGGTTAGCTCACACAATTCGAAATTCATGAAATAATCACTTTTCGGAAAACTGTCATATGAACGGTCAGACAAGGGCCGCTCAATATATATACGGTTAATACTGGGCCGCGCATGTCCGGAAGACATTAAGACCCATGAACATGATATACGGTCCATACTGGCCGTATTAAAGATATGCGGTCGTCATAGGGCCGCCTATAAGGATATACGGTCCACTATTGGCCGCACATGCTTGTTTAGCCCTATTCTATGCAAGACTTAAAACCAGCGGTTTAGTCACGTAAAATAAAGTT
The DNA here is from genome assembly GCA_022559845.1 of Amorphophallus konjac. Classification (NCBI taxonomy): domain Eukaryota; kingdom Viridiplantae; phylum Streptophyta; class Magnoliopsida; order Alismatales; family Araceae; genus Amorphophallus; species Amorphophallus konjac. The sequence continues at coordinate 76,549,740 of CM040123.1, read as the reverse complement.
ACTGGAGGTCCAAAGGGTTCTAGCAGGGATATAACAAGATCCCAAGATGATGGTAAGTCCCCCGGATGGAGTGTCCGGGGGTAAGTTCAAGACTAGCACACTAATAGGGCTAACGACTTACTAGAAGTCAGCAACTTAGTCAAACTGTTCTACTGAAGTAAAGTGGCTGTCCAGCAACCTAATATTCATTTTAGTCCTAATTTCATGTCAAATTACCATGGATTATAATTTACATTAAATCAAATTGCCAAAAGATGAATCAAGATGATAAGGAGAATGAACAAGATCGCGTAGGAATGAATAGCATGCAATTAACAAAAATTTACTTACATAATTAACCACTTATCATATGAGTTTCTAATTTATTAATTACTATTTATGACACTAAGATGAATTATTTAGAACTAGTATTAAGTCAATTTCTGTCTAGATAAATGGTTCTGGATGAACCTTACATCTGTTGGGCTAACAGGGGGCTGAACGGGGTTGTTCTGGATTGTAGGGAGTTGGGCGACTATATCAGGGCCGCCCAGGGAGTTGGGTGGTTCTCTGGGAGCCGCCCATGGGTTGGGAGGTCAGGTAAGAGCCGCGCATCCCCTGGGTCATGGGTTATGTGGTCACCAGAGGACCTTCCAAGTTATGTGGTCACTTCAGGACCGTTCAACTAGATATGTGGTTAGATGAGGACCGTTCATCCCCTGGGTTATGTGGTTACCAGAGGACCTTCCAAGTTATGTTGTCACTTCAGGACCGTTCAACTAGATATGTGGTTAGATGAGGACCGTTCATCCCCTGGGTTATGTGGTTACCAGAGGACCTTCCAAGTTATGTGGTCACTAAGCAACCGTTTATCCTGGTTATGTGGTCAGTCAAGAACCGTTTAACTGAGGCTATACCCGGGTCAAAGTCTGGGCTTGAGTTGTGCGGTCTATCGTATGACCGTCCAACTCTGGGTGTATTCCGGTCACCCCTTCCATGTCCGATGAACGCCGGAAGGTTGGGGGTTAAAGGGGATTGATCTAAAACACTTATTACTCATGCAAACAGACTTGAAAAAAGGGGCTTTTGGTACCGTTGGAAAGGTTATGAAAAATACTACCTAACAGCAAGGTCAATTTCATAATTACTTCCTGAAATCACGATTTATAATGGCAGGAACACTAAAAACCCTAATCTGGACATGCTGTTACTAAATCGTGAAATTCTCACAATATACACAATGAAAATTGGGGTTTTATATATCAAAAGAAAGCTTACTCGATGCTGATTCCAACCATATATGACATGCTATATGGGGATCAAGATTAACAACTCGAAATCACACGAAATCACAATTTAACTCAAAAGAATACTTCAAAAAACCAAGTCTAGACATATCCTTACTCAGATCGGAAATTCTCTAAACATGATCCATAAAATTTAGGGCTTTTATAATCAATGGAAAGAGCATGAAAAACTCTACAAGATGCATGGATCAATTTCATATTTACTCTCTTAAGTCTCTACTTAAATCGAAGAGGAACAAAGTTAAAATAAAGTTAACGCTAATTTGACATGCTTCTACTAAACCTCAAAATACTCGCAGGATACTACATGATATTTGGGGCTTTATATATCAAAAGAAAGAGGACTTGATGCTGAACATTTGGATATATTACTTGAGGTTTGAGCCCGAGAGAACCTACCTCAATCAGGGAAGAAAGGAAGAAGAAAGGAAGAAGAACGGACGCCGACACGTCACCACTAAACACTAGAGATTTCCCTTGATCGATCTCCACTGCGACCGCCGCTGCTACCAAAGGATTCTAGGGTTGCAGAGCTTCATTTTTATAGCTCATACACCTTTTGGAGCCTTCGGAGCTGGGAGAATTCGACAGGGCAAGTTAAGTGTTTGAAACAACGCCGTAATGGTTGACCTCACCAAAGCTCGGCCGACACCACGTTTTAGGGTTAGGGTTTCGATCAATTAACAGAGGGGAAATGATCCTTAGATCATGGCCTTTCATTTGCCACCGATTTGGGCTCATTTGGTGGAGTATTAAGCTCTAATTTCGTGGTTTAAGTTAAGGTTTGGTAAGAGTTAGGTAAGTGTGCACTTTGGGCTTAATCCACTAATTAGACCTAATTACGGATTTTTGTTGGGTCGACCACAGAAGACAAAGTTGTTAAATAAATGGTCCTCAACCCAATTACCATTTTTCTATATTTTTATAAGGTAGTCAAAAATTTCACTAGTTTTATATACTAAGGAATTAAATATTAAATTCTGAAATTCATTCATTTCAATTAAATTTCAGATTTTTAAAACCGGGGTATTACAATACAGGTGTCAAAACCCGAAGCAGTCTTCGTCGAAGCACATCGGGTAGCCACATCCCCCCATTGTCCAATGAAGGCCCTAATCTGGAACATTAGAGGTTTGGGTAACGCCCAATCTGTCAGTAGGTTGAAGCTCATCATCTGCAAGTATGACCTTCGGTTTGTGGCCATTCTTGAACCGAAGCTACCTTCTATCTTGCTAGAAAGATATTGTCGAAAACTTTGTATGACGCATTGTATAGCCAACTCCTCGGTTAAGGGCCGCATCTGGGTCTTCTGGCGGGCTTCCCTTCAGATATCTATGGTTTCTTCCTCAGACCAGCACATTACCATTTCTGTCTCCTCGGTGTTGGGTTGCAATGCCTTCTTCACGATCATCCATGCTAGCTGCATTTTATCGGAGCGCCGTGTCATGTGGGACCACCTTGTGGACTTCTCTTCTTCCTGTGACATGCATTGGCTTGTCGGCGGGCACTTCAACAGTATACTCCTTCCTGCAGAGAAACGAGGTGGGAAGCAGGCCTTTTCTCTCTCCATGTTTGAATTCCAGGCTTGTATAGCTGCCTCCGGGTTGGAGGATGCCGATTTTCTTAGTGGACAATTCACTTGGTACAATGGGCCACGGGCCAATGGCATCTGGGCCAGGTTGGACAGTGTGCTTTTCAACGGGGAGCGGTCCATCTCTCACCCGGTAATTTCTGTTCAGCACCTATCACGAGCTTGCAGCGGCCATCAACCGTTATTGATATCTCTGCCCTCAGATGCCGCCAAGCAGCCCTCAAGGTGCTGCTTCCAACAAATGTGGGTCACCCATGCTCAATTTTTTACTGATTCACAGGCAGCCTGGGCCGCGGGTCCTTCATCTTCCTTCCCCCTGCTTACCATGGCACTCAAGCTCAAGCACATGAAGTCCTTTTATAGGTATTGGAACCACAATACCTTCCACAATGTATTTGCCAATGTTCAGGTGGCTGAAGAAGCATTCTCTCTAGCACAAGATGCATTTGACAACCGTCCTTTCGAGGCTCACCACTCAGCATTCTTGGCTGCCAAGGACATGTTAGACCGAACTCACATCCAAGAAGAAATGATCTGGCGACAAAAATGAAGGATCAAGTGGCTCAAGGAAGGAGACAGGAACACCAAATTCTTTCATGCCTATGCCTTATCTCATCGGAGTCGAGCAACCATCTCGGAGCTATGCAGTGACGATGGCTGCATTGTGAACCGTGAGGAGGAAATGGCAGAAATGATGGTCTCCTACTTCTCGGCGGCCTTCACCTCTTCCCCGCATCACATACACCCGGAGGTATTGGATTCCATCCCCTCTATTACGGATGAACACCATAATGCCATGCTATGTGTTGTGCCTTCCTTCGAGGAAGTCAAAAGAATTGTCTTTAGCATGTCACCCAATAGCACCCCCGGACCGGATGGGTTCACGAGATACTTCTTCAAGGGCTGTTGGGATTTCATCGCCAAAGATGTCATGGCGGCCGTCCAAGGTTTCTTTTGTAGACATCCCCTACCTCGCAGTTTCACTTCCTCCCTCATTGCTCTCATTCCCAAGGTGGACATCTCGAAGACATGTGGTGACTTCCGCCCTATCAGCTTATGCAACTTCATGTATAAGATCATTTCCCGTATTCTAAGCGATCGGCTTGCACGCGTCCTCCCTCTCTTGATATCGGAGGAGCAAGGGACCTTTGTCAAAGGTCGATACATTATTGAAAATATATCTCTGGCCAAGGAAATGGTTCAACATATTGAGAAGCCTTGCAGAGGAAGGAATGTCATACTCAAGCTCGATATGGCTAAGGCTTATGATCGTATGGAATGGAGCTTCCTCTTCGCGGTCCTCCGCAAGTTTGGGTTTAGCCTCTCCATCATATCTCTTATAGAACCTTTGATCACTAACTGTTGGTTCTCCATCCTCTTCAATGGCCAATCATGTGGTTACTTCAAGTCTTCTAGAGGTCTTCGTCAAGGGGACCCGATTGCTCCTGCACTCTTCGTCTTGGCGGAAGAAGTGCTCAGCCGTGGGTTGTCCTCCTTGTTCTTACGCAGGAGAGGGGGCTTCTTTCAGACTCTCAGGAGATGTCCCAACATATCTCGCTTGCTATTTTCTGATGATACCCTTATATTTAGCAATGGCTCTATGCACCAACTGCGGAGTCTAATGAAGTTTCTAAAGAAATATGAGCTTGCTTCGGGACAACTCATCAATGCTTCAAAAAGCTCCTTTATCATTGGCCGCCATGCCCCGCCATCCCTCGTCAGGTCCATTGGTCAAGTGATCGATTTCATGAAGGCCCCTATGCCATTCACCTACTTGGGCATCCCTCTCTATGCCGGGAGGGCGAAGCCGGCTCACTTCTCCTATTTACTATCCAAGGCCGCGATCAAACTTCAAGCATGGAAGGCAGCCTTCTTGTCTGTGGGAGGTCGAGTCATCCTCATTCGCCATGTACTGTCGGCCCTGCCCACCTATACATTATCATGCACTGCTATTCCGACATCTATTTTTAAAGCTTTCCATAAACTATTGGCCAATTTCTTTTGGGGTTCTTACGAGGGTTCGCTCAAGAAACATTGGCAGTCTTGGGACCTTATCTCTCGATCCATGGAGTGTGGTGGCCTCGGGGTTCTTAGCCTCCCATCCATGCAGATTGCATTGTGGACCAAATTATTATGGAAGGCCATCTCATCCCACTCACTTTGGAGTTCATTCTTCCGAGCCAAACATTTACATTCAGAACACTTTGCTGCTGCCCCTTTCTCTCTCGCAATCATGGCAGACATGAGGCTTTGGCAAAAGGCTGTCGACATCATCCATGCCAACCATCAGGTATTTGTCTCCAAGGACAGCTCTAAGGCTTCATTCTGGTTTGATGTATGGGTTGGATCCGCTCCTCTGAAGGACTTCTTGCCTCCTGACATTTGGGCTACCATGCCGGACAAGCTTTACTCGGTGCAGGCCGCCCTGGCTGGCTGCGCGCGGGCTTCTCTTATAGCGGCCCAACAATTCTGCCCGCGGGATCATCTACACGCCGCGTTCGCCTCCAATTGCCATACTGACAGGTGGGTTTGGACTGCAAACCCAGATGGCGAGTTCTCCTCCAAGTCGGTGTGCAGCATCCTCGCCCCCAATGCCTCCCCACCTTGGGCTTTATTGTGGAATAATCAAATCCCAATCAAATGGTCTGTCCTCACCTGGCGTCTCCTGCGTGGCTGCCTCCTGGTCGATGATGTTATCATGGCTTGTGGCATCCCCCTTTGCTCCAAGTGTTGCTGCTGCTCTTCTGCTCATGAGGAGGGCTGTCTACATCTATTCTTCCATGGACCCATTGCTAGAGAGGTATGGTCTTCCTTGTTCGATCTGCTGCGTTTCAACAGCCCGTCCACCGCATCCACATGCTCGGCCGTCCTAAAATACTTGGGTGCTCTGCCCCTTGCGTCCATGGCTGGGAGCATCTCTAGGTGCATCTTCATGGCTGTTATATAGGAGATTTGGTTCAGTAGGAACAAAGCTCATTTTGAGGGGGAGTCGATGTATGCGCGCCACAACCTTTGCAGAGCCTTGCAGGCTCTCCACTCTATTACACAACTTCAACCTCTCAAAGGCAGGTCTCTTCTACCGGTTCAGCGTCAACTTCTTGCTTCTTGGGGTGTCACCTTCAAGGTGGTGCAGCCGACACCTCCAAGATTGGTCCGCTGGTTCCCCCCCCCCCTCGGGACGGCTGAAACTAAATGTTGACGGTGCCTTCAAACGCAGCATGGGTGCAGCGGGGGGTGGGGGTGCTCTTAGGGATGCTGCTGGCCGCCTTATCTTTGTGTTTGCTGCAGCATACTCTCACGTTGATTCCATCTTGGATGCCGAAGCCCTTGCCATCCGAGATGGTCTTACTTGTTGTTGGGCTTGTGGCATTCGCACTGTAGCCGTTGAGACGGATTCCCTCTTGTACAGATCACCAATAGCCGCTCCTCTTGCCCTTGGCAGCTAACCATTGTCATGTACGAGGTGGCGACTTTGCTTAGTTCCATCCATGTCTCTATCTCCCATGTTTTTAGGGAAGCCAACCAAGTTGCCGATATGTTGGCCGGCATTGGTTGCTTCACGCCCTCCTTTTGTACTTGGTTATCTTGGGAGGAGCTTCCGTCTGTTGTAAAAGGCCCCTATCGCCTTGATAAGATAGGGTGCCCTTCGCTCCGGCCATAACTCTCTCTGTACTATTTTTGTTATATTGCAATATAATATATCCTTGCTTGGCAGTTGGGGGTGGAGCGCACCTTCCCTTCTCGAAGGGGTGATCGCTCTCCTTTGTCTTGTCGTGTAGGTATTGCTTTTTAAAAAAAGTACTTTGCACGGAAGAGTGTAAGAAATTCCTCCCAGGTAAGTTGATCATTTTGAGGTTGTGCCTTCCACCAAGTACGGGCGCCTTTGTTTAGTTGGAATGTGGCGAGACGGACCTTCTCTTAATCTGTGCATTGCATGAAATCGAATATTCTGTTCATCTCGTCGATCCAATTCTCCGCTTCGTTTGGGTTGGAGGACCCAGAGAACCTCGGAGGGTTCATACTCCAAAAATTCCTGTGCAAGTCACCTGCGCTAGCCCTCGCGCTAGCTTGGGCCACCGTTTGTAGGGCCTCGGTAAGCCCCCCAACTCTTTGTTGCATCACTTCCCAATTAGCATGATTTGCAGCACGTTCAGCAACCATTGTAAGAGTGCAGTGCCTGTAGAAATAAACAAGTAATTAATTCCTATGGAATCAAAAGAAATTAACCTAGAGATAATTTCTAGTTAACTATCTCATCCCGGTCTCTACCCAACTCTCACATGGTTGGAAATTTCTTTCCTTAGTTCATAGGTGTGGGTCCTTAATCCTTGGACTTAGCCTATGACATGACATTTTCCTAAGACTTACTTATGCCTAGGCTCTGATACCACTTTAAGTGTCATGTCCCGAGATATAAGTACAGCGGAAGATATTCAGGAACGTGAACAGCCGGCTAGTACGCCGCAAGCGAGCAATATATTCAGAGCGCTAACACATCCAGATATAAGTATGAATGCGCAATAATTGAACAAAACCTTTACTTTTATTGAATAATAATCAAAAGTACATAATGTTTACTCTTGACTCTTTGACTAACTAGACTCAATAAAGTGCAAATTACATAATGACCCTTGACTATCACTAATGGCAATCTAAGGCTTCGCTCCTTCCTTATTCGCTCTCGGATCCATCACTTGAATAATCCGAATCTGACCCGCTAGAATGTCTTGAAAAGATTGAAAAAGAAGTAGGGAATGAGCACACTTGCCCAGTGGGTATCTTCGTATCAATATGAAGGTAATGTTTAAGTAATTAACATTTTATCTGTAGAAAATAAGAAAAAAGGAATGCGATAAATCATACAAATAAAACCAAAGTAACATTGATAACAAGATATAGATCATAGAGATACGAAGGTTTATGTAAAATGAGAGCAAGATCGAGAATGAGTATAACATGAACATAACTTGGCCTTTCATGAACGAGAATGTACTTTTCATAACCATAAAGGCTATGCACTAGAAAGTCATACAACAAGAATGTACTAGCAAGTATGTAAATTTCACAAGATTACCTCTTATTTTTCACCCGTTTATAAAAAAAGTACTCCCAGCACAATGCGACGCCAGTAAGCATCATACCTCATGGTTTATAGTACGTTTCTGGCTATCTGCCGAGGGGGCTAACGTCGAGCCCTTGGACACTGTCCGTGACCGCTCTTGCATCTTCAAGTTATAAATCAAGCTACTTCCACGAGAAATATCAATAAAGTAGGCCAATAATGTACAAGTTCAAACTATAGTTTCATGATAACAAATATCAAGGTAAGAATGTACAAAAATTGGAATCATGAGGTCAAGGGTGATTTAATGACAAGGTCATGCTATGGAAGAAATCCAACAGCATAACGGCATATTCCTTAACTTTCATAATTCATTAATAACTTATTGAACAAGGTGTTAGGTTCTAGATTATCAATAGACCATCTAGAAGCATAGGAGAATCAACCCTTGGGTCAAACCCCAGGTTAATCAATACTTAGACATAAAACGGTCATATCGGGGCCGTTTCTTTAAGAGGCGGTCATGCCAGGACCGTTTCTATGACATAGTCGACACCAAAGAGAGAAGGGTCGACGCAGGGGTGAAATCTGGACAGACGCGGTCGTTCCAGAACCGCTACTAGACATTAGCGGTCACCTGAGAACCGCTATTATCATGGCTGCAGAAAACATCAAAAAATTTGAGTGCTCTCTACATCAATGTGTTTTGAGGGTACAACCAGCTCGGCGTCCTAGTGGAAATCCCAGGCTTGCAGATACTTACGGAGGCCTTGAAATAAGATCACCTAGTCCGGTGAAAGGAATATCCAACGGAGAGGATCACAATTCCAAGATTATGTTCCTATAAAGTGCAAAGTGTAACTAATAGTCACGCACCGGAGTACGCACTATGTACTTATGTGAGACTCAAGGTGAGAGTGGATCGTGTAAAACAGCGATCAAAACATGAATAAAATAAGTCTCATAATCCATGTGAAAATTCAATTTAATACAAACTATATGATTTTGGCATGAAAGTAACATATGTTTAAAATAGGTCTAAAACATATTAAGGACATGAAATCTATCATGATGGATGAACAATATAACCAAGTTCATAAATGTAAAGTCATAACTAGGAATAGAGACTCATTAACTAGGCTTAACATATATACAATAGGGTCAATCTGTAATCTATTTGGAGTTAACAGAGTGCAGGAAATTGAAATATAGTAGCAGACTTATGAGGACCATTTCTATCCATACACGGTCTGTCGAGGACCGCTTCTGTACAGTAGTGGTTGCTGGTAGACCGTTTCTAGTCTTATAACAGAAAGAGGGTCATTAGGTCATGCAAGGCCTAACTTAAAGAAACAAAAGGCATGTAAACGTGCTAGATAGGAAGATAAACATGCTACAACGACATAAATTCATGGAGATGCATAGATTTTCATGAATTAAACTAAGATTATCATCTTTATTATTAAGGGTAGGAATCATGCATGCAGAAATAACCTAGATGCGTAGTAGTATTAAAACAAGAAATACGACTAGTAGAAAGCATGAAACTACATGAAACCAGAGGGCTTTTATTCCTAAGTCGTTAATTTAGCCTTTTCATGAGATAACCTATCTTGGTAACAAGGTTTAAACTTCGAATTTTGGACTGGAAGGATGCCCTAGTTTCTGTACGTTCTGTGCTAAATCAGCAACTTCCCGTCCCTCGTTTTCCTTAACCACTTGATCAAAATCCATGAAATTTGGAGGGTAGGTAGAAGACACGAAGGGGAACAAAAAGTTCTAAAGACTTGACTTGAAATTACCTCGTTTAGGGTTTCTAATCTCCTCTTCTTCTCTAGACGGACGCATTGCTTCCTCCGCAGACTGCACCGAAACAGTAACTTCTGGGGCTTCTAACTTCCTAGATACCTGATCTCCTATCACGAAATTCAGAGAGATGTTAGTTAATATTAAAAGAAACATAATGTTCTAAATAACCAACCTAAAATAATCCCTCCTTACCTTCGAAGTACGTGAGCCAAAATAAGGGTTCGTACAGGTCGAACCTGAGACTTATTTATAGGGTTTGCTAGGGTTTGATCAAGTTGGGAGTCCTATTTGGGGTTAAGATCGATCCCCAAGAGTCCTAGATTGGTTTTCATGCCAGATAGCATTGAACCATAGGGATTGGGATGGGAAAAATCCCATTTTTCACGCTTCCACAACTTGCGATCACGGAACATAGTAGCGGTCGTCTCGAGACCGCTATTGTGAGAAGGCGATCTCGCGATAGACCGCGTTTAGGCGGTTAAATCCAAAAAAATTAGATTTTCTTAATTATCTCCCATTTTATCCCATTAAATGGCCTAGTTATCAAATTCTAATTCCAAAAGTTGCCCTAATTACGTCTCTAGTAATGGGCTTGGGTCAAAAGTCATAGAATTGGGTTTGTGGGCCTAATTTGAGTGAGCCAAATCCTTTAGTTAATATTGGGCCTTTATATTGATTTAATTAATCTTTAAAGCACTTTAGTAGCCCATTAAGCCTTTTTTAAATGCTTAATAATCATATTTAATCCTAAAAAATTCCTAGAAAATTCTCAGGCATTACAGTTAAACACTTTTTTTTAAATCATTGAGCATTTTTAAAAAAAAAATCAGGAAAGTGGGCTTTGTATAGCTAACATCGAGAGAGCAGGCTGCGAGAGCCCAAAAGATAGTGGGAGAGCGGGCTGCAGATGCCTTCAGATATTGGGAGAGCTGGCTGTAAAAGCCAAAATTGGGGGAGCATGCTTCGACTGATGGTCTAAGCCATTGAGTTGTATCAGTTATCACGGTGGGAGGGATGGATTTGTCCCAATAGCGGGCTTCGACCGAGACGGCTAAGCCAAAGGGTAGAATATCTGGAATATATGAGAGCGGGCTTTGGCTGAAATAGCTGAGCCGAAGGGTAAAATATCTTGAAATATAGGAAAGCGGGCTTCGGCCAAGATGGCTAAGCCGAGAAATATGTGAAAGCAAGCTTTGGCCGGAATGGCTAAGCCGAAAGATAGGTCATATGAAATAGATGAAAGCGGGTTTTGGCCGTGATGGCTAAGCCGAACGATAGGAAATCTAACATATAAAAGTGAGTTTGGTCGAGATGGCCAAACCAAAAGATAGGAAATCTGAAATATGAGAAAGCAGGCTTTGGCTAGAATGGCTAAGCCGGAGGATGGGATGTTTGAGATATGTGGGAGCGGGCTTCGGCTGAAATGGCTAAGTCGAGACATAGGAAATCTGAGACATATGACAACTGGATTTTAGCCGAAGTGGCTAGGCCAGAAGGTAGGATATCTAATATATAAAAGCGGGTTTTGGCTAATATGGCTAGATCGAAAAATAGAAAATCTGAAATCTAAGAAAGCGGGCTTCGGCCGTGACGGCTTAGCCGTAAAATGGGGTAGCTGACCTCATGAGGTCTAAGCCAAAGGTTTTTTTTTTAGCATCATCATTTGGGTCATCATTTCATTTGGTTTCATTTTATTCCTAACATTTTCAGGGGTGCTACATCCTCCCCCACTTAAAAGAATTTGGTCCCCAAATTCATATGAAATACATTTCCAATACATCAATGAGGTATCTAGTCCTATTCCCTAAACACCACAAAATCATCTAAGCATGCTTGCAAAGCATTCTACAATCTAAAGTAAGATAAGTTAAGCTAAGGTTAAGGGGTACCTCTAGCTACTTTATTGTCAGCGGGTTCGATTTGTCTTATTGCTTGCAACCGTCCTTGACACTGTTCTTTATTACGATCCTTTGCCTTGTGAGGTTGATCTTTAGGAAGGTGACAGTCGGCTACCTTATGTTCTTTACTTCCACAACGAAAACAAGCTCCGTTCTTCCAGTGACACTTCTCGGATTTGTGACCATCATTCTCACAATGCTTGCACTTTACTTCCTTAGGCTTCTTGCCGTTCGAAACGTCGTTTCCCTCATTGGGCCTCTTGTTGCCATTACCTTCTTTCTTATTCTCCATTCTCGTCTTAACCTTGTCGGATAATTCCATAGCATCTTCCAATAACTGAGCTCTCTTAACCATCTCGGCATATGATTGAATGTCCATTGGTGCCAACTGGGGTATGTATTGCAATCTTAGTCCATTTAAGAACCTCCTAGCTTTCATCTTATCTGTCATGATCAAATGAGACGCATATCGTGACAACCTCGAGAATTGGGTCTCATATTCCGCCACAGACATGCTTCTTTGTTTAAGTGAAGCAAACTCTCCCGCCTTTCTCTCCCGAACTCTCTCCGAGAAATATTTCTCGTTGAAGTGTTCTAAAAATTCTACCCAAGTTACTTGAATGTTTGGTAAAGTGGCTTCTACGGACTCCCACCAAGCCCTTGCATCCTTCTCTAGTTGAAATGTTGCTAAAAGGACCTTATCTTGATCCGAGCATTGCATTACTCGGAAGACTCTTTCCATCTCCTTAGTCCAATCTTCCGCCACATCAGGATCAGGAGTTCCACTAAATCTAGGGGGATTGAGGCTCCGGAACTCACGATGCAACTCTCCAGCTCCACGATTGGCTCCATCCTCGGCTACCCGTTGAAGAGCCTGAGTCAATCCTTGAACTGTCCTTTGCATTTCACGCCAATGGGCACGCTCGGCGGCCATTGTTATCTATCTAGTTCTTCAAGACACAAACAATTCATGTAAGATTATCAAATAATTCTCGTGAAATTTTACTAAGCTATTTTCATAAGCTGATATTATTAGTATTATAATTCCTTTTTAGCTCTTAACCCAAGGTTCTACCAAATCTCACCGGGTAATAATGGGATGAACCTAGAACTTATGACAACTTATAGTCAAGACCTAGGGTTTAATATACCTAGGCTCTAATACCACAAACTGTCACGCCCCGAACCGATAGCAGCGGAACCTGTAGTTCGGAACGCGACAGTGATAGAGTCGTGAATAATCAGAGCATACATAAGACACGAAATTACAACCTGGACAATGTGGGCCAGTTAAACCATATTGATATTCAAATATTCGAATTACATACCTTGACTCAACTTACATAAGTGAAGAAAGGACTCACTATCACACTCTAATAAAGAGAAAGGACTCAAATAACGAGACTCAAAGAAAAATAAAAGACACCGACATGATTCTCCATCACACTCAACACTCTTGCCCTTCCCCATCTATTGGACTATCTTCAATGTCGTTATCTGAAAAAAAAACGTTAAAGATAGGCTGGTGAGCGAAACGCTCAGTAGGAATTACATCTCTCATCAAGCAGAATATAAGTGATTAGCCAATTAACATGTTCACGACGATGCAATGCATGGAACTAGAAAATCATGATGATCAATCTATCAGGAAAGATGAATACTAAAGTCAAAGGCAGTTACGAGATCAAGAGAAATAGGGATAAATTCCCATGCAGAGTCAAAGACAAGATATCAGAATATAACAAGGACAGTTACTCGGATGAACATAATTTCAGAATTGGCCAGAATATAACAGAGTTTCAATAAATATAAGCAGAATTAAACAATCTAGCAGAATATCTAAATTATCAGAATAACTGAACAACAAAATATAAGAATAACAGAAACTTCTAGAATTAACAGAATTTGCAGAATGACAGATATAACAGAATAACAGAATATAACAGATGTACAGACTTTGGTGCAATGCCACACCCAGAATTCCCATGGTTTATAGAATTGGACTTCCGTCCTACCTGGCACTGAAAAGTCGCGGACCCACAGCCCTTAATGTTTCAGAATCAGATTTGGCCAAATACAGAGTCAAAGGGTTATGTTCTCGAATTGATGACAAGAAGATTCCAAAGGAGTAGAGTGTCAAGACTAACGGAAAACTAAAGTGACACGGATCGGATCTCAGGGTTTTTAGGGTACAACCAGCTCGGCTGTCTTGAGGGAATCCAAGGCTAGCGGAGACTTACGGAGGTCCCAATGACTAACTTGCCAGTCCGAAGGAACGGAATGTCCAACGGAGGACTCGTATGTCACCGAGAGTTGAGGTGTATAACATGAACCAATCATGAAAAAGGTGATCCATCTACGGACGTGAGATGAGAGTGCCAAAAGACCTGAGGTATGGGTCAAAACCGAAAGAAAACGGTGAGAACATGAATGCGTTAATTATAGAATTCACGTCCATCTAATTCTATAATTAACTATAATTAAATAAACTTATTTAATTGACGTCCGTGTGTAGTGTCATTTATTAATTAGCGTCCACTTGGAGGGATGTTAATTCTATGATTTTTAACTTAATTTATTTAACAAGAATTCACGTCAATATCTATTTAATTGAATAAGTTTAAAATATACATTTAAAGACACATTTATTTATTTAAAATAATTTAGAAAAATAAAATATATGATAATTAGGAGAAAAATTTAAGGATTCCAAATATATATTTTTTATAATTTTCTGTTACATATCTTAATAGAAATGAATTTTTAAAGCTATAATTACAAGATATATATATATATATATATATATATATATATAATTTGACAACTTTTGATTATGTCGTCAAAAGGTGGTTTTGACGACAATACACATGTCGTCATTTCATTAACACAATGTGTTAACTCTTTAGTCATCTCGTTTCTCGACGTAACCACGTCGGAATCGAGCCTATGATATATCAAAATGACGGGCTCGAAAAACTCTACCTAACCGGACGTTCAAAATAATTTTTCGTTGAGAGATGGGAGATCTTGAGATAAGAGACATGAAAAATGATGCAACCACTCTCACTACCTCGGTATCCACCCCAATAATATACTCATAAAATTTCATGACCAAAGGTCACTCCGACACCCATGAACTGGCCGACAAAGTAAAAATCCATAACTAGCATGCTACAGTGAAATATGTAATTTGCCGTGTCAACAAATTAACTCTATTAAATTACCAATTAATTAATATTTCTGATTATTGTTAGCATAAAGGGTATCAAAAATTTAAATAAAAATATGAAGATTTCAATCATCTATATCTTTCAATTTTTTAGATAGAAGCTTACATGGGAAAATTTTTTAAAACATGTTATACGTATTACTTAACGAAGAAAAAAATAAAACATGCAAACTGATGAACCTGAGGTAGAGATAACTTATAAAACTACAACAAACATGCTCCAAGTACTCATGAAATATGCATAGAGATCATGCAAACTTTATTATTAACGTTTAGACTTGAGAGAGATCACCTACCTTGGGTTGATCTTGGCTGAGGAAACGGACAGAGATTTGAAGGGATAGAACAGAACTATAATACGCTGTAATCAAAATAGCACTGTGAGAAGCGACAGTAGTCTTCAGAAGAATTTCTTTAATAAAGTAGCCGCACTGTAACTTCACACAACAGCTTCGTTTACTGAGATGCAGCAACTTCCTTCAGCAAAGGCACTAGCAGAAGGAAGAATTTGGAAGAAGAAATAGTAGTAATCTTTCTAGCCACCTCCACTTTGGGTTCAGTAAGAAGAGAACCCGTAGCAGAACAACAGTAGGTTGAAGTTGAGAGCTAGAAGATCCATGGGTTGGCGTTTCTGTGGGGTATTTATAGTGGAAGGAATCCTAATGGATTCTAAGAGTTCGATTAGGATTAAAACTTCCCATGTAGAACCCCTAATAAACTCAGACATCCACGTATTGATCATTTCCCTAATTAACACTTACGCAGATATTTTGGAAATGACGCCTCAGGTTGGGACGTCATTTTATTAATTGACGTTTGTATACACAGTCGTCAAAAATTAAATGACGACTTGCTCGAAGGCGTCATTTACCTTTCCCTTATTTGTTAATTTAAGGTGTAACGATCTTTCTGGATTTTTATCTTTTTTTATTGATGTGATATTGTTGAGAAATTTTATGGGTATGTATTTTTCATTTTTCTCTATTTTTTCATGTAATTATTTTTCCAAAATTCTTTAATTGAAAAACTGGCACTATTCATTTATAATAAAATAAGGACTTGTATTATGTCGTTTTACACATAGTACACGCCAAGGTTTGCCGACCCGCCCCGACCCGCACCGACCCGCACGACCCGACCCTACCCAGGCGGGCACCAGGTCGTACGGGCTGGGGGTCGTGGACGGTTCGCACTGGACCGCATGGTCCCGTGCGTCCCGCCACGTCCCGATCCGGTGCGAGGCGGGACCCGGCTCGGTACGGGCGGGTCGGGCCGGTTCGCCCATTTAACGGGCCGAAGGGGGAGGAAGAGCTCCATCCCTCCCATCGGCGAGCGGAGGTGCAGCGGCGGCGGACGGCGATCAGAGCGGCGGACGGCGATCAGAGCGGCGGACGGCGGCGTTGGGCGGTGATCGGAGGTAGGTAGGTTAAATTTTTTTTAAATGGTCGGGGGTGGGGCGTTTGCCGCCGTGGGGGACGAGGGGGGTGCTGGGCGTCTGCCGCCGTGGGGGGACGGGGGGTGCTGGGCGTCTGGGCCACCGTGGGGAGACGGGGGGGGTGCTGGGCGTCTGGGCCACCGTGGGGGGACGGGGGGGACGGGGGGGGGGGGGGGGTGCCCGGCGTCTGCCACCGTGGGGGGAGGGGGGGTGCTAGGCGTCTGGGCCGCCATGGGGGGACGGGGGGGGGGGGGGGTGGGGGGACGGGGGGGGGGGGGGGTGCCCGGCGTCTGCCGCCGTGGGGGGACGGGGGGGGGGGGGTGCTGGGCGTATGCCGCCGTGGGGGGACGGGGGGGGGGGGGGTGCCCGGCGTCTGCCACCGTGGGGGGACGGGGGGGGTGCTGGGCGTATGCCGCCGTGGGGGGACGGGGGGGGGGGGGTGCTGGGCGTCTGGGCCGCCGTGGGGGACGGCGGGGGGGGGGGGGTGCTGGGCGTCTGCCACCGGCAGGCGGTGGGGGGATGGGGGGGGCATATGCCAACGTCTGGGACGGGGGGGGGTCTGCGACCGTGGGGGTGGGGGGGGGAGGAAAAAAAATTTATTTTTTGAAAATTTTATATCTTTTTTAATTTAAAAAAATATAAGAATAAAATTTGTTAGATTATTATTGTTTAATATTATTTTTGATGTATTGTTGAATTCATGTTGTAGAAAAATATAATTTTT
This sequence comes from Amorphophallus konjac, assembly GCA_022559845.1. Classification (NCBI taxonomy): domain Eukaryota; kingdom Viridiplantae; phylum Streptophyta; class Magnoliopsida; order Alismatales; family Araceae; genus Amorphophallus; species Amorphophallus konjac. Next base: position 76,532,706 of record CM040123.1, on the reverse strand, counting down.
ATTTAATTCATCTTGTAGAATTAAATATATTGATATATTATTTAATTCATGTTGTAGAAATAATATAAATATCGTTTAATTCATGTTGTAGAAATATATTTATGTTTGATATATTATTTTATTCATGTTTAAATATTAGATTTAATTGAGATGTATTAAAATTTAAATTTAATTTTGTAGAATTAATGATATTATTTTCATTATTAATTGTAGACGTAAAATAACATAATATTTAATTTTAAAAATTGTAAAGATGTTTTTCATTTAAATATATCTATAGTGAGAAATATTTTACAAAAAATTAAAGGTCATATTTATAATTTAAATTAAGTAGAGATGTTTTGAATTTAAATATAAATTTATTGATAAATATTTTACAAATAATTTTAATTTTAATTAAGATGTATAATGTAATTTAAGTAGACATATTTTTAATGTAAATAGTGTTGAATATTTTATAAATAATTTTAAAGTTAATTTAGATCTATAATATAATTTAAAATTTATTTAGAGATGTTTAAAATTTAATGTAATAATTACTGATAAATAATTTAATATAATGTAATTTAATTAGACATATTTATAATTTAAATATATAATTAGTGATAAATATCTTACAAATTTTTACTTCTAATTATTATATTGAACGTGATCTGTCTTAAACACAGCTGAGTGGTGGCTAAATTACGGCACAAGTGCACCCGTATTAAGGAAGATCGCAATGAGAGTTCTATCGCAAACATCCTCGTCGAGTGGGTGTGAGCGGAATTGGTCGACGTTCTCCTTCTTGCATACTAAGCTGAGGAATAGGCTAACACACCGCAGGCTAGACAAAATGGTGTATGTTCATTACAACATGAGGCTAAAGGTCCGACATGTACAAATGGATACAAGGAGAGGAGAGGGAGATTACGACCCAACGGATGCTGTGTACTTGCGAGACGATGATGACCCTATGGTAGCATGGTTTGCAAGAGCCACAACCGAGCGTGGTGAGGCAGAATTGGACGAGGAGGCTGAAGAACCTGGCGAGACACCACGGCCTAATACTTTTCTCGTATCGGCTGTACAAGAGGCAGTGGGGGTGGGAGATGACACCCATGTGCATTTGGGTGGTGACGAGTCAGCAACGGGACGTGATGATGAAGTTAATTTAGACGAAGACCTCGTCATTGGGGGTGGAGACACATCGTATGCGTACGATGATACAGCATGGGAGCGATTGATACAACCTCCAATTTTTGAGCGTCAAGAGCCACCTCAGGTGAATTAATACATGAAAATCGAATCGCAAATTTCATTAGATAGCGTAGTCATATATTGATGTATCATGATGTAAGAAATATAATGCAGGTCGGTCTGACAAATGACAACATTGCGGGAGAACAGTGGTCCCGAGTTGCTGCACCGCGGCATTCAATATCTGCGGAACCAAGAAGGTTATCCACTTCAAGAGAGGCTAGGGGGAGTTCCTCATTTAGAGAGGTGAAATTATATTGTCATTTATACATTTATTAATATATAATTCATTGGTAATTGAATATATTCTTCTTTCAATTGTGTAGTCTTCGGTAGCATCGAAACAACCATCTCAGTCTGCTGCGCCCCGACGCTCAACATCTAAGACTAAGGCACCCAATCAGTCGTCTCAGGTATACGTACAGACTTACACATTTTGCACCGTAAATTGAAAAATTATCTAAGCAGGCTTCTGCTTCTCAGGTATCTAGAGGGACACAACATGCAGTAGGTAAGCCGCCCCCTGCTCCACAGAAGAAAAAATCATCATGGACCACATTATTCACCAGCAAGAAGGACAAGAGACCACCATTAAATCCGATAGATATTGCAGACATGGAGACATTAGATCTCAATGCAGATGACGACACTCCCGAGCCCTCTGTTGAGCCCCACATTAGTGGGAGTCATGACTCCGATGCTGATAGTACACCGACAGGGTCTTCATCCCATGGAGGTGGTGGTTCTCAAGGTGACCAACGGAGTCCTCGTGAGAATACTAGTGCTGGTGGCAGAGAGTACAGCAGTGGTCATAGTAGAGGTCGTGGGGGCCGTCAATATGGCGCATGGACAGAGGAGCAGCACTTCACACATGCCACGTAAGATGAGGACCACGGTATTCCACCGGCAGGGACGAGACGGGCAGCTGATCATTGGGATCCCTACTATAGAAGTTCAGTTGCAGACAGTACCAGCTATCAAGGCATGTTGTCTGATTTTGAGAGGATGAGCACACATGACTCCCAGGGATCTGGCAGCTCGTATGGACGGTCATGGCCGCAGCAGCCGATGTATCATGGCGACTCAGATAACAGTAGTTCATTTTTCCCATCGTATCCATATCCTTATGCCGCAGCTACGTCAGTAGAGGTCGTGTACGCACAAGGTTCGCAGGAGTATGAATACTACGTACGCATGTACTGGGAGAACTATTCAGGTTCAATGCACTATGAAGACTATCTGTCCTATCTGCGGACCACATTTAATGTCAGATTGTTTGGAGATGGGCACTGGCCCAGTTTGGGTCCATAGGCTTTGTTAGTATGTATCATTTGGTTACATTTATAACTAACTAATAATTAATTATAGATTTTTTCATATATAGAGTTCTGTACTTGTCATTGAAATCACTAATGCAAACTTTTGCATCATTTGCAGGTCATCATGGACGGACGGCGTCACCCTGCGTGGGAGCATTGATACTCTGTTGAGGGTGATGGACATGTGCACTGTAGATACTGCGAACATCGCGTCACCGGCATACACAGGTTTGCGGAGCACCTTGCGGGAGTGGGACGCGATGTTCGTGCATGCGACCGAGTTCCGGGAGATGTTCGACATTCCTTTCAGACACAGTTGCAGGATAGATACGGTTCTCGTAGCACACCGAGGACATCTTCTTCTACGTCCCGGGTACCTCTACCACGAGCACAGGGCGGAGCAGGATCTTCCTCCACGTCCAGAGTTCGAGCAGCACCAGCACCAGCACCAGTCGCACATGATAGAATTGAAGCTATAGATGTAGTGAGGACTTTTTTTACAGATTTTCATGTACCCTGCACCGCAGCACACGACCCATCATTTGTACAGATGGTTACATATTTTCAGTCCCACCCACATGTACCTCCACCCACTAGGATAGAGTTAGATTATACGGGTGATCAGTCTCATGTATCTGATGACGAGTTTTGGGATTCGGGCTTCACTGATGATGAGGATTAGTGAGTTTTGGGATTCGGGTTACACAGATGAGGAGGATGAGTGAGTTTTGGGATTCGGGCTTCACAGATGGACGAGGATTAGTGAGTTTTTATATTTTATACTTCATGAATGAATGCAATTATTATGTCACTGTTTACTTTTACATATTTAGTAATTGAAATAAATTTTTATGTATTATATATAATAGGATGTTTAATTAAGCAGTGTAATATGTAATTTTTATATAATTTATTATGTATAATTTAGTATGGATCTATTATCATAAATAAACTATACATTCTAATATTTTTAAATATATATAACATTTAATCTTTCAAAATAAATTTCTTAAAAATTTTAAAAAAAATTCAAAAAAATCGCGTGGAGTGCCAAAGGGGCGGACCGGGTCACTGTGCGACCCGCCCGACCCGACCCGTCCCGCGCCGAGACCGGGTCGGCCGGGTCGGGCGGGTCGGCAAACCCTGGTACACGCCCATGGAAAAGGGAGTCATTTGATTTGTGACATTTTCTCTTAACCTTCAAAAGACCGATATTATATATATATCCCTATTATTTATATAATATCTTTAGCTATATACTTTATTTGATTAAAGATCCTAAGGCTAATTTGTAAATAATCGACCAAGTAAATATAGTCATTTATTATTTTTCAACCTCTTTCCTCTGACCCTTAATTAACTAAAATTATATATATATATACATTCTACCTCCTTCATTTTATCTTTAATGTATTTAGGTCTTGTATATATATCCTTCTTGCTTCTAATAAAATTATAATATAGTAGATGTGGAATATTAAATTTTCTAAATTAGTAATAAAATATAAATTGATATTTTCTTCGAGATTTAATGATTCTTAATTCAATTAAAATTATGTTGTGTATTCAATGCTTACATAAAAATAACATGGTATTCTTAAATTTATTATAATACTGGGGTAAGGTTCAAAATGGGTGAGACACTCACGTGGGCTTGTTAGTTGGGCATTATTTTGGGGTTTTTCTAAGACAATATATGTTTTAAGCCCATTATTGGTATGAGTCAAAGTTGTATACATTTTTTTAATTGTTAGTGGGCTAGCTAATATTGCGGCTCATTTATTTGGCTGTTAAGATATATTTGAGTATTAATTCCCGTTAAAAGTATAATCGATTATTTCTAGGAAAGTTTTCATCTATTTAGGAAATTTTATTCCTAACTTTTTCAGGGGTGCTACATCCTCCCCCACTTAAAAGAATTTGGTCCCCAAATTCATATGAAATACATCTCCAATACATCAATGAGGTATCTAGTCCTATTCCCTGAACACCAACAAAATCATCTAAGCATGCTTGCAAAGCATTCTACAATCTAAAGTAAGATAAGCTAAGCTAAGGTTAATGTCACGCCCCGAGCGCGGAAGGAACCCGGGAGAACGCGACTAGTTTATATCAATCATGTCAATCAGAGCAAGTAGAATTTCGACATCAAAATAGAGTGCGCAATAAGATGAGCTTTTGAAACATAATCAAACACTGATACCAGTGATAATAACAAACCCATAAATAAAGTCGCATACTCCAAGACTTAATAATTCGAACCAGGCCCATAAGCCTTAATTATTACAACACATTGACATAACACCATATCCAACGACAAAACTCCAAGAATAAACTAAGGACGACAAGACACGATAAATGGTAGTAGCCGCATGACGCTTGCAGGTTCTACGCTCGTCACTCTTGCTCCTGCCCATCTGAGTCTGAGTCAGGGTCCGTATTACCTGAAAGGTTGGGGAAAGGAACTAGATGAGCGAACGCTCAGTAGGAATTATATCTCAAGAACTAGCAATTGGTTTAAGTAATTAACTTTTTCAAATGAAAATGCAAGTCTATATGTAAAACATGTAAAATAAAATGTTATGGAATTGAACAGGATAACGAGAGGAAATAACATATGTTGTTGATCCAAGATAGGGAATTTCAAGTATTCAAGTATTTGAATGAGTACCAAGTATATCAACAAAGTCTTTCATGTCGTGAAATAATGGCTATTAACAAGCAAGTACTTTGCCCATTCCGGACCACGCAAGTCATGTCAAGTCAATCAAGTCAAGCACGCGAGGGAGAGATAGAGATATAGTGGAGATGTCGTAGATTCAAGCAAGTACTTCGGTGCAATGTCACACCGTGATCAATATAACTCCCATGCGCACAAGTACTTTCGGGTGCTCCTCCCAGGACCAGATCGGGCCCTATATGCGCTGACATTGTTACATGTAATATCTAGACAACCACTTTATGTATAGCCATGGAATTCCGAGAACAAACTCATGTAAGATATCAAGATAGATTTGTGGATAGGTACCACGGAATTCAAGGAAATAGCTTTTAGAGTTCAAAAACCGATAATGACGGTATAATCATGAGTGTCGATAAAACTGGGTAGATTTAGTTCTCCAATTGGGTACCATAACAAATAGGTATCCATATACATGGATGGTCACCCATTTGATATAGAATTGAGGTCCACAAGAACAGCATATCAATGATATGATGTCCACATTCCATTAAGAATATACTCATGATATCCACATAGTATATCATGAGGGCCGGTAAACCATGTTTCTAAAGAGTGACATGGCAAAATAGTGTAAAGGGTTTTTATGGTACAACCTGCTCAGTCGGCCTTGAGGGAATCCAAGGCTCGAGGAGTCTTACGGAGGTCTCTATGACTAACTTGCTAGTCCAAAGGAACGGAATGTCCAATGGAGAGCTTGTAGGTCACCGAGAATTGAGGGGTAATGCAATAACCATCGTGAAACATGGGACTATATTCACGGAATGGAACATAGTGCCAATATATATATATATATATAGAAACCCTCGGTTCACAGAAAGCAGTATGAAATAATTACACAGGAAATTAGTGACTTAATCTAAGTCATTACTTATCAAATTAACGCCTTTTACAGGGGCGTTTATTTATAATTTGACGACTTATACAGGTGTCGTCCATTATATAATTCTATTTTGCATGAATTTCTATATTCTGGAATTTTTACAAAAACGTGCCTTGGACAGGGGCGTTACTTTTAAATTAGCGCCCTTTGGTGGGGCGTCAGTTCTATAAGAGACGGCATGTATCAGGTCGTTAATTCAAGTTCATCCAAGATTTAACATGAACAGTGAAAATCTCCAGATAATACAATTTTGGGACAACAAGTTACATGGTCAGGACAAGAAAAATAGCAGGATTCAAGGGGTATAATCATGCATTAGATTGGATTCATGGTTTCATAGATATAAAATTTTTAAACATGAGTATTTAATAATTTCAAAGAATTGACGACTCCTGGGCAGGGCGTCAGATCTTGAATTAGCGCCCTGGGCTGGGTCGCTTCTTTTAAATTAGCGCCCTTGGCAGGGTCGCTTATTTTAAAATCTTACAGAACCTTTGAAAACGCAATAAGACTATATGCATGAGATCATGGATGATATTATTACATAATCTATGCTAGTTTGGGCTACGTTTCTTGAGAAAACCTACAATATGATCATGATTTATGCTTGTTTGGGCTACGAGACTTGAGATAACCTACCTCTGTGGATGATCTGGTGAACAGGATGAAGGTCTAAAGCTTTTACGATGGTCTGTCTCAAACAACAGCAGGATGAAGAATGCACTTTGTGGTTCACAGGAGGAAGAAAATGATGACGATGAATGCCCGTGGTCTAGTGCAGGCCTCAGCAGGATGACGGGGGAAGCAGAGGAACGCCTTCACACGTTCGTCAGCAGGAAGAAGAATGAAGAAGAGGGAGCTCCCCTTCACGTTGCAGTCAACAGGAAGAAGAGGAAGAAGCCTTCCTCACTTGCATTCGCAGCAGCAGGATGGCGTCGATGCAGCAGTAACGTTGCTACGATCGACGGAGACGTAGTTTTATAGGGTTGTGTGGGTTCTGGGGGATTCAAATGCTCAGATACGGAAGGGATTTTTGATCAAGATTGGTAAGGTTTTAAACCTACTATGCATGGACCTCACCCCTTCCAAGATAGCAGCCGCCTGCTCCCGTTTGCATCAGAGAACCCTAACACAGGCCATGCAGCGAACGAGCATGCCTTAATTTAACTCTCGGGGAAAGAGACGTCTGAGACAAGAGCGTCTTTTCATTAAGTATCACCCTCACCAGAGGGCGTGTTTTTATAAAATGACGCCTTAACTAGGGTCATCTTTTACATTTTCCATATTTTGGGGCTAAATTTCTATTTTTTTTTTGGTATGAATTAGCGCCCATGATCAGGGCGTTATTTATACAACTAACACCTTATGAGAGGGCGTTATTTAATTAGCGCCTTAAGGAAGGGCGTTATTTCATTTTGGCCCAATTTTATGTATTTCTCTTGGATGGTTTTACGTTTATTAAGTACTTCTAATCATATATATCAATTATTTTTATTCGTTTGGAATATTTTATTCCTTATTAATTATCTGGGGTCTTACACCCTCCCCCACTTAAAAGAATTTGGTCCCCAAATTCAATTGCGTGAAATGGAGACATGGAGGGTATAGAGTACTTACGATTTAGAACAATTCTGGATATCTTCTTTGCATAGATTCCTCAGTTTCCCATGTAGCTTCTTGTTCCGAGCATCTGTTCCACTGTACTTTTACCACGGGAATGGTCTTGTTTCTTAAGACTCAGACCTCTCGATCAAGAATCTTCATTAGCTTCTGTTCGTATGTGAAGTCCCTCTGAATTACCAAATTACTATGATCAATGACGTGGAAAGGGTCGTGTACATACTTCTTCAGCATGGAAATGTGGAACACGTTGTGCACTTCCGACAATTGAGGAGGCAAAGCAAGACGATAGGCTACCTCGCCCACTCTTGCCAATATTTCGAATGGACCAATGAATCTTGGTGTGAGCTTACCTTTAACTCCGAACCTCCTTATTCCTCGACCGGGTGAGACCTTGAGGTAAACATGGTCTCCGACTTGGAACTCTAATTCCCTTCTTCTATTATCTGCATAAGATTTCTGTCGAGATTGTGCTACTTTGAGTCTTTCTCGGATAAGTTCAACCTTCTCTGTTGTATTTCTTACTATATCAGGCCCTAGTAGTTGTTTCTCGCCAACCTCATCCCAGCATATAGGAGATCGGCAACTCCTGCCGTACAAGGCTTCAAATGGAGCCATCTGTATACTGGCTTGGTAACTATTGTTGTATGCAAACTCGGCTAGGGGCAAATGATCATGCCAACCTCCGCCAAAGTTAATAATACAAGCCCGTAGCATGTCTTCAACTATTTGGTTTGTTCTCTCGGTCTGACCGTCGATCTGGGGATGGAAAGTAGTACTGAAGTTGAGCTTCGTCCCCAAAGAGTGTTGTAGACACTTCCAGAAATGAGAAGTGAAGCGAGGGTCTCGGTCAGACACGATTGATGTTGGGACTCCATGCAATCTCACGATCTCCTTAATATATAATGTGGCCAAAACATCAACCGACCATCGACTTTTAATGGGCAAGAAATGCGCCGACTTGGTCAGTCGGTCGGTTGATTTGTGGTGGTTTTCATTGATGATATATTGATATATTCCAAGACTAAGGAAGAACATGAAGAGCATTTGAAGATTTCATTACAAATCTTGAGGACAAATCAATTATATGCTAAGCTCAGCAAATGCGAATTCTGGCTTGAAGAAGTGGCTTTTCTCGGGCATGTCATATCAAAGGACGGATTATCTGTAGATCCGTCAAAAGTTGAAGCTGTGAGAAACTGGGAAAGACCCACTAATGCAAGCGAGATCAGAAGTTTCTTAGGTCTTGCAGGCTATTATCGGCGATTCATCAAAGATTTCTCTAAGATCGCCGTGCCCCTTACAAGGTTAACTCGCAAGGAGATCCGATACGAATGGAGTGAGGAATGTGAAAGAAGTTTTCAAACTCTCAAGGATCATCTCACCACAGCTCCGGTCTTAGCTCTACCGATAGAAGGAGAGAAATTCGAGGTCTACACTGATGCTTCTGGCATTGGCCTCGGATGTGTCCTAATGCAACAAGGAAAGGTCATAGCATACTCTTCACGTCAGCTGAAGAAGCATGAGGAGAATTACCCCGCCCATGACTTAGAACTGGCCGCGGTAGTATTTGCCCTAAAGATATGGAGACACTACTTATATGGAGCACAGTTTACTGTATACTCCGATCACAAAAGTCTCAAATATCTATTTTCACAAAAGGAGCTAAACATGAGACAAAGACGCTGGCTAGAATATCTCAAGGACTTCGACTTCAATATACAATACCATCCCGGAAAGGGTAATTATGTTGCTGACGCCCTTAGTCGAAAGCCGAGAGCAATGATAGCAAATCGTATGATGCAAGAATGGAGGTTACTTGAACAATTCTCCGAGCTCAATATAAGCTTGGACACGGAATCCAAATTTGTCACATTATCTCATGTAAGCATACAGTCAGACTTATTATCTGAAATCCAAACACTTCAGGATGATGATCCTATGTTAGTGGAAATCAAAGGAAGATTGGAAGGACAATCTGATTTCCAACTAACTTCTGATGAAAGATTATTATTCAAAGGTAGAACTTGTATACCCGACTGTCTGGAATTAAAGAAGAAGATCTTAGATGAAGCTCACAGATCAAGGTACACTATTCATCCTGGATCAACTAAAATGTACCAAGATGTAAAGAGGAACTTTTGGTGGCCTAATGTGAAAAGAGAAATAGCGGACTATGTATCACGCTGTCTCACATGCCAACAGCTCAAGGCGGAACACCAAAAGCCTGCGGGAAAACTACATCCTCTAGATATTCCTAAGTGGAAATGGGAGGATATTGGTATGGACTTCATCATGGGTTTGTCTAAATCTAAAGGAGGACATGATGGAATCTGGGTTATCATTGACCGATTGACTAAATCGGCACATTTCTTGCCAATCAAAAGCCGATGGTCAATTGATGTGCTAGCTGCACTATACATCAAAGAAATAGTCAGGATACATGGAATTCCTGTCTCAATCGTGTCTGATAGAGATCCCCGTTTTACTTCTCATTTTTGGAAGGGATTACAACATTCGTTGGGAACAAGGCTCAACTTTAGTACTGCTTTTCACCCACAAACGGATGGTCAGACCGAGCGAACTAATCAAGTTGTTGAAGATATGCTGAGAACATGCATTATTGACTTTGGAGGAAGCTGACATGACCACTTACCTTTAGTTGAATTTGCATATAATAATAACTACCAAGCTAGTATCCAAATGGCACCTTTCGAAGCCTTATACGGAAGGAGTTGCCGATCTCCCATATGTTGGAACGAAGTTGGAGAGAAACAACTATTAGGTCCAGACATGGTAAGGGATACAACTGAGAAGATACAGGTAATCAGAGAAAGATTACAAGTTGCTCAGACAAGGCAAAAGGCTTATGCTGATACCAGGAGAAGAGATCTTGAATTCCAGGTTGGAGATCATGTATTTCTTAAAATATCCCCTGGACGTGGCATACGAAGATTTGGTGTTAAGAGCAAGCTTACGCCAAGATTCATCGGACCATTTGAGGTACTCGAAAGAGTTGGCGAGGTTGCTTATCGCATCGCGTTGCCTCCTCAGTTGTCCGAGGTGCACAATGTATTTCACATATCTATGTTGAAGAAGTATGTGCACGATCCGTCACATATTATTGAGCATGGAGATCTGGTGATCCAGAAAGATCTCACATATGAACAGAAGCCTTTAAAGATATTAGATCGAGAAATACGAGCTCTAAGGAATAAGGTTATTCCCATGCTTAAGGTGCAATGGAATAAGAATCCTGAACGCGAAGCGACATGGGAGACCGAGGAATCTATGAAGAAACGATTTCCCGAGTTATTCTAAGAGGTATATGTCCTACACTCTCCACGTGTATAATTATATATATATTGAATTTGGGGACCAACTTCTTTTTAAGTGGGGGAGGGTGTAGCAACCCTAATAAATGAATAATTGAAATGAATTAAAACATATATATTACAGAAGTAATATATATAAAAGGAATAGGGTTAATTGGATGAAATAAAACAAATTAAAAATAACGCCTCTTATTAAGGCGTTAATTTATAAAGAAACGCCTCTATCCATGGCGTGAATAAAGAAAGGACGCCCACACCTACGGTCGTCAGTTCTCACGCGACCAAATGGGTAAGTAAAAGAAACGCCCCTATCTTGGGCGTGTTTTAAAACACGAAACGCCCTTTTTCAAGGTGCTTTTTAAGAAACGCCCTTATGCAAGGCGTTAATTAAAGAATACACGCCCTGACCAAAGTCGTTAATTCCATTCGGGAACCGTTCGTCCCAGAGCTTATCCAGGGTAATGGATAAGTATTAGAAAGAGTTAAAAGGTGGTAATGACTCTATATTGGAAGCATTACTTCCACTAGAACTCTAACCCTAATTGGACCCCCTAAATCCCTATAAATAATCTTCTGCTCGAACCCTAGAATCTATTTGGTCGACTGCTGCTACGGTATGTATAGAACCAAAGGTTATTCCTCATCGTTTTCTCTGTTATACGATCGTGTGAAGAACAAGGTACTGTTCTTCTATCTTTTCCCTAAAAACTTCGGTTATATCTGTGAAGATTATTTAAATATCTTCATCTTCCTTCCTTTTCTCTCCCTCTACAGGTTGACAGTAGAGTGAAGATTTCTGAAGAACGAATGTTCTTCTTCTTGCTGTTGCTACGGCTGTTATTGAGTTACAGTTGAAGCTTCAGAGTATTAGGCTTCTCACCAAATCCTTCAGAGTTCATCTTCAAATCCATTATTAAGGTAGGTTTTCTCAAGTTATTGTAGCCCAAATGAAATTAATGCAAGATATATATATAAGCATGTCATGCATACGGTTATTATAGTTTTCATGCGTTTTCTGCAATATTTTGAAAGAGACGCCCCTGTCAAGGGCGCTAATTCACATGAAACGACTCTTCCCAGGTCGTTAATTTCATGTTTAACGCCCCATACTCAGGCGTTAATTTCTTTAAACCGTTAATCACCCATCTTAAGAATTGATTATCTATGAAATCATGATTATAAAATAATGCATGATCCTCTGTCTTCAACCTGCTAACTTTACTGTCATGATATTACATTCGTTCCTCTGTTATCCTGAAATTGTTACTGTCCTTAAAGTTTCTGAAGGAACTTGAATTAACGACTTGGACAAAGTCATTTTCCACATATTAACGCCCCCTCATAGGGCGTGAATCTGAAAGGTAACGCCCCTTCCTAGGGCGTGTATCGGTTAAAATCCTAAAATTTATATATTCTGAAAAATAGAATTAAATAGTAACGCCCCTGCCCAGGGCGCGTTTTGGATAATTCCTGAAAATTAATTGTATTCTGTCAAATATGTAAACAATAAGACACCTTCTGGTGTAGTCGTCAGATCTTGAAGAAACGACCCTGACCAAGGCGTGTTTTAGATAAATTATTGAACTAATGAAAATTCTGCAAAATAGAAACAGATGTAAACGCCCTTCTGTTAGGCGTTAATTACTTGAGAAACGACTTGACCTAAGTCGTTATTTTACTGTAAACTGTTTTTAACCCGTTACTGTTAAACGATTGTTTCAATATATATTTATATACATATATCGGCACTATTCTCCACTCCGTGAGTATAGTCCCACTTTTCACGTTGATTTATCGATCACACTCAACTCTCATTGACATACAAGCTCTCCATTGGACATTCCGTTCCTTTGGACTAGCGAGTTAGTCATAGAGACCTCCGTAAGACTCCTCGTAGCCTTGGATTCCCTCAAGGCCGACTGAGCTGGTTGTACCCTAAAAACCCATTACACCATTGATGCCATGTCACTCTAAAGAAACATGGGATACCGGCCCTTATGATTATACAAAGAGTATATCATAAAAATTCTTAATGAGATGATGACATTATGCCATATCATGCCATTCTTGTAAAACCTCAATTCTATGATAAGAATGAGGGTATCTTACCTTTGATATACTGTTCATGTGGACCTCAATTCTATATAAAGAATGTCCATACTGATTTGTCATGGTACCCAAGTTAAGGGAATCATATTCTACCTAGTTTTATCGATATCGTGATTATACCGTTATTATCGCCATTCTATGTCCTTTGTCATATTTTAGACTCTATTCTATCAAAGTTGTCATACGGGTCTACAAGCTTGATTATTGAAATTCTATGTTGGCTATAAACAAGAGTGGATGTCAAAACACATGATAAATGCCTGCGCATATAGGGCCCGATCTGGTCCTGGGAGGAGCACCCGAAAGTACTTGTGCCCATGGGAGTTAAAATGATAAGGTATCTGGCATTATACCGAGTACTTGACTTGCTTGATTGGACATTCCACACACATCTTGTACTTGAATCGTACTTGACTTTACATGAAATGCGTGGCCCGAAAGAGGGTAATTTACTTGCTTGATACATGATAGCCAAAGTTCTTGACATGACTTGTTAAACGTGCTTGCTTGAATACCTTGAATATACTTGTCATCTTGTTGGAAGTTCATGATTAAGTCCATCTTATTTCTTTGATATTACATTCTCTCTATCTTGTCGTTTTATGCGAGCATGCATAGCTTTATTGCATTCATGAAAGATGTAATTACTTAAACCCCTTGCTAGTACTTGAGATATAATTTCCTACTGAGCGTTCGCTCATTCCGTTTGTCCCTTTTTACTTTTCAGGTAAGTCCGACGATGATGGAAGTCAATCGGATGGGAATGATCAAGAGTGAAAGTGATAGAGCTTCTACAAGTGTCGTCTAGTCTTTTCTATAGTTTCTTGAGTCAAATATGTATTCTTTTCCTTTTTATTAAACAGAGTATTGGATTTGTAATAGTCTATCCATTATGAAATAAAGGATTGGGTTATCTTGCTATTTTACGCATCTCTGTCTTTGTGTCGAATACACGACCACTCTGATTGACATGATTGATATAGACACGTCGCGCATCTCCGGGTATCTTCCGCGCTCGGGGCGTGACAGTCTTTGTGGTATCAGAGCCTAAGGTATTCAATTCCTAGCAAACCCAAGTCCAAGGATAGGTTTCAAAACCTTTAACCAAGTGAGAGTGGGTAGAACCAAGGGTTAAATGATCAATGAGTCCTTTATAAGATCATAGTGATATAATACTAACATAGCTATTGTAATTGTAGGATAATGGCTGCCGAACGTGCTCAATGGCGCAACATGCAGCGTACCCTTCAAGGGATGACCCAAGTGCTACAACAGGTAGCACAAGGTGGTGCTCCACGAGCTGGAAGCTTACACCAAGCATTCAAGAATATGAATCCCCCGAAGTTCATGGGATCGACCGATCCAGACGATGCCGAGCATTGGGTTCGGGAGATTGAACGTATATTCCGTGTTATGCAATGCACGGATCAGGACAAAGTCTTATTAGCTACTTTCCAGTTAGAAAAGGATGCTAGATGCTGGTGGGAGTCGATTGAAGCTACTATTGACCCAACTCAAGTTACATGGGGTGAATTCGTTGAATATTTCAACGCCAAATATTTCTCTGATAGGGTCCAGGAAAAGAAGGCCGCCGAATTTGCCGCATTAAAGCAAAGATCTTTATCGGTGGCTGATTATGAAGCACAGTTTTCTAGACTGTCTAGATATGCTAAGCATTTAATTAGCACGGAAAAGATGAAAGCCCGTAGATTTCTTAATGGGCTTAGGCCCCACTACATTACTCAACTGGCGCCTATGGATATTCAAGTTTATACTGAAATAGTGCGCCGAGCTCAGTTGCTTGAAGATGCCACGGAACTATCTGATAGGATCCGTGGGAAAGACAAAAAGGAGCAAGTCACAAGTTCGGGTTCTTTTAAACCCAACTTTAAGAAGAGGCCCAATAATGGAGGTTCTTCCTCTCAAGATCAGAAGTTCAAGAAATCCAAGCCTTTCTCTATCACCACTACACCTTCAAACGTAGTATGCAAGCATTGTGACAAGGCTGGTCACAAAACAGAAGAATGCTGGAGGAAATTAGGAGCATGTCTCCGTTGTGGGAGTCGTGAACATCGGATTCCCGATTGTCCATTAATGAATGACCAAGACGGTGAGGGTAAATGCCCAGTGACAAGGAACGCGCGTCTTCATGCAATCCAAGAGACCGAACCAGAAGAAGAAGGCAGATTGATGGAAGGTACATTAAAAATTTGTTCCAAATATGCACATGTCTTATTTGATACAGGTGCATCGCATTCCATTATTTCGAAGAAGTTTGCTGACCCATTACCTCTAAAACCAGAATGGATGAAGTTAATATTGTCTACTCCTCTCGGAAACGAGACGGATATCACACATCATTACCAAAACTGTGAGGTATTGGTTCGAGAAAAGAATTTTCCTATTGATCTTATCTGCTTAGATCTAAAAGAGTATGATGTTATACTAGGAGCAGATTGGTTATCCAAATACCAGGCAACGGTTGATTGCCGTGATAGCAAGATTGTTTTCAAGGAATTTCCGGAATTGACTTATACTAGTCCTAAGAGTCGAAGCAAATCCCCTCTTATTTCGGCTCTTCAAGCAAGCAAGCTCGTCAAGAAAGGATGTGTATCCTTCCTTGCTTTGTCACTATTAAAGAAGCTAAAGAAACCAAGATAGAGGACATTCAGGTAGTGCGAAAATTTCCAGACGTATTTCCGGAAGAATTGCCGGGATTACCCCCGCAAAGAGATGTGGCCTTTACCATCGACTTAGCCCCTGGTGCTGGTCCTGTTTCAAAGGCACCCTATAGAATGTCCCCTGCAGAACTAAAAGAATTAAAGAAGCAATTGATGGAATTGATTCAAAAAGGGTTCATTAGACCAAGTACTTCCCCGTGGGGAGCCCCAGTCCTATTTGTAAGGAAGAAGGATGGATCCATGAGATTGTGTATCGACTATCGACAGTTGAATCATCTTACTATCAAGAACAAGTATCCACTGCCGAGAATCGATGAATTATTTGATCAGATTTCTGGATCCAAACATTTCTCCAAGATTGATCTCAGGTCTGGTTATCATCAATTGAGGATTAAAGACGAAGATATTCATAAAACTGCGTTCAGAAGCAGGTATGGCCACTATGAATTTGTTGTTATGCCTTTTGGACTAACAAATGCCCCTGCTGCCTTTATGCAGTTGATGAATAGCATATTCAGGCCTTATCTAGATCAATTTGTGGTGGTTTTCATTGATGATATATTGATATATTCCAAGACTAAGGAAGAACATGAAGAGCATTTGAAGATTTCATTACAAATCTTGAGGACAAATCAATTATATGCTAAGCTCAGCAAATGCGAATTCTGGCTTGAAGAAGTGGCTTTTCTCGGGCATGTCATATCAAAGGACGGATTATCTGTAGATCCGTCAAAAGTTGAAGCTGTGAGAAACTGGGAAAGACCCACTAATGCAAGCGAGATCAGAAGTTTCATAGGTCTTGCAGGCTATTATCGGCGATTCATCAAAGATTTCTCTAAGATCGCCGTGCCCCTTACAAGGTTAACTCGCAAGGAGATCCGATACGAATGGAGTGAGGAATGTGAAAGAAGTTTTCAAACTCTCAAGGATCATCTCACCACAGCTCCGGTCTTAGCTCTACCGATAGAAGGAGAGAAATTCGAGGTCTACACTGATGCTTCTGGCATTGGCCTCGGATGTGTCCTAATGCAACAAGGAAAGGTCATAGCATACTCTTCACGTCAGCTGAAGAAGCATGAGGAGAATTACCCCGCCCATGACTTAGAACTGGCCGCGGTAGTATTTGCCCTAAAGATATGGAGACACTACTTATATGGAGCACAGTTTACTGTATACTCCGATCACAAAAGTCTCAAATATCTATTTTCACAAAAGGAGCTAAACATGAGACAAAGACGCTGGCTAGAATATCTCAAGGACTTCGACTTCAATATACAATACCATCCCGGAAAGGGTAATTATGTTGCTGACGCCCTTAGTCGAAAGCCGAGAGCAATGATAGCAAATTGTATGATGCAAGAATGGAGGTTACTTGAACAATTCTCCGAGTTCAATATAAGCTTGGACACGGAATCCAAATTTGTCACATTATCTCATGTAAGCATACAGTCAGACTTATTATCTGAAATCCAAACACTTCAGGATGATGATCCTATGTTAGTGGAAATCAAAGGAAGATTGGAAGGACAATCTGATTTCCAACTAACTTCTGATGAAAGATTATTATTCAAAGGTAGAACTTGTATACCCGACTGTCTGGAATTAAAGAAGAAGATCTTAGATGAAGCTCACAGATCAAGGTACACTATTCATCCTGGATCAACTAAAATGTACCAAGATGTAAAGAGGAACTTTTGGTGGCCTAATATGAAAAGAGAAATAGCGGACTATGTATCACGCTGTCTCACATGCCAACAGCTCAAGGCGGAACACCAAAAGCCTGCGGGAAAACTACATCCTCTAGATATTCCTAAGTGGAAATGGGAGGATATTGGTATGGACTTCATCATGGGTTTGTCTAAATCTAAAGGAGGACATGATGGAATCTGGGTTATCATTGACCGATTGACTAAATCGGCACATTTCTTGCCAATCAAAAGCCGATGGTCAATTGATGTGCTAGCTGCACTATACATCAAAGAAATAGTCAGGATACATGGAATTCCTGTCTCAATCGTGTCTGATAGAGATCCCCGTTTTACTTCTCATTTTTGGAAGGGATTACAACATTCGTTGGGAACAAGGCTCAACTTTAGTACTGCTTTTCACCCACAAACGGATGGTCAGACCGAGCGAACTAATCAAGTTGTTGAAGATATGCTGAGAGCATGCATTATTGACTTTGGAGGAAGCTGACATGACCACTTACCTTTAGTTGAATTTGCATATAATAATAACTACCAAGCTAGTATCCAAATGGCACCTTTCGAAGCCTTATACGGAAGGAGTTGCCGATCTCCCATATGTTGGAACGAAGTTGGAGAGAAACAACTATTAGGTCCAGACATGGTAAGGGATACAACTGAGAAGATACAGGTAATCAGAGAAAGATTACAAGTTGCTCAGACAAGGCAAAAGGCTTATGCTGATACCAGGAGAAGAGATCTTGAATTCCAGGTTGGAGATCATGTATTTCTTAAAATATCCCCTGGACGTGGCATACGAAGATTTGGTGTTAAGAGCAAGCTTACGCCAAGATTCATCGGACCATTTGAGGTACTCGAAAGAGTTGGCGAGGTTGCTTATCGCATCGCGTTGCCTCCCCAGTTGTCCGAGGTGCACAATGTATTTCACATATCTATGTTGAAGAAGTATGTGCACGATCCGTCACATATTATTGAGCATGGAGATCTGGTGATCCAGAAAGATCTCACATATGAACAGAGGCCTTTAAAGATATTAGATCGAGAAATACGAGCTCTAAGGAATAAGGTTATTCCCATGCTTAAGGTGCAATGGAATAAGAATCCTGAACGCGAAGCGACATGGGAGACCGAGGAATCTATGAAGAAACGATTTCCCGAGTTATTCTAAGAGGTATATGTCCTACACTCTCCACGTGTATAATTATATATATATTGAATTTGGGGACCAACTTCTTTTTAAGTGGGGGAGGGTGTAGCAACCCTAATAAATGAATAATTGAAATGAATTAAAACATATATATTACAGAAGTAATATATATAAAAGGAATAGGGTTAATTGGACGAAATAAAACAAATTAAAAATAACGCCTCTTATTAAGGCGTTAATTTATAAAGAAACGCCTCTATCCATGGCGTGAATAAAGAAAGGACGCCCACACCTACGGTCGTCAGTTCTCACGCGACCAAATGGGTAAGTAAAAGAAACGCCCCTATCTTGGGCGTGTTTTAAAACACGAAACGCCCTTTTTCAAGGTGCTTTTTAAGAAACGCCCTTATGCAAGGCGTTAATTAAAGAATACACGCCCTGACCAAAGTCGTTAATTCCATTCGGGAACCGTTCGTCCCAGAGCTTATCCAGGGTAATGGATAAGTATTAGAAAGAGTTAAAAGGTGGTAATGACTCTATATTGGAAGCATTACTTCCACTAGAACTCTAACCCTAATTGGACCCCCTAAATCCCTATAAATAATCTTCTGCTCGAACCCTAGAATCTATTTGGTCGACTGCTGCTACGGTATGTATAGAACCAAAGGTTATTCCTCATCGTTTTCTCTGTTATACGATCGTGTGAAGAACAAGGTACTGTTCTTCTATCTTTTCCCTAAAAACTTCGGTTATATCTGTGAAGATTATTTAAATATCTTCATCTTCCTTCCTTTTCTCTCCCTCTACAGGTTGACGGTAGAGTGAAGATTTCTGAAGAACGAATGTTCTTCTTCTTGCTGTTGCTACGGCTGTTATTGAGTTGCAGTTGAAGCTTCAGAGTATTAGGCTTCTCACCAAATCCTTCAGAGTTCATCTTCAAATCCATTATTAAGGTAGGTTTTCTCAAGTTATTGTAGCCCAAATGAAATTAATGCAAGATATATATATAAGCATGTCATGCATACGGTTATTATAGTTTCCATGCGTTTTCTGCAATATTTTGAAAGAGACGCCCCTGTCAAGGGCGCTAATTCACATGAAACGACTCTTCCCAGGTCGTTAATTTCATGTTTAACGCCCCATACTCAGGCGTTAATTTCTTTAAACCGTTAATCACCCATCTTAAGAATTGATTATCTATGAAATCATGATTATAAATTAATGCATGATCCTCTGTCTTCAACCTGCTAACTTTACTGTCATAATATTACATTCGTTCCTCTGTTATCCTGAAATTGTTACTGTCCTTAAAGTTTCTGAAGGAACTTGAATTAACGACTTGGACAAAGTCGTTTTCCACATATTAACGCCCCCTCATAGGGCGTGAATCTGAAAGGTAACGCCCCTTCCTAGGGCGTGTATCGGTTAAAATCCTAAAATTTATATATTCTGAAAAATAGAATTAAATAGTAACGCCCCTGCCCAGGGCGCGTTTTGGATAATTCCTGAAAATTAATTGTATTCTGTCAAATATGTAAACAGTAAGACGCCTTCTGGTGTAGTCGTCAGATCTTGAAGAAACGACCCTGACCAAGGCGTGTTTTAGATAAATTACTGAACTAATGAAAATTCTGCAAAATAGAAACAGATGTAAACGCCCTTCTGTTAGGCGTTAATTACTTGAGAAACGACTTGACCTAAGTCGTTATTTTACTGTAAACTATTTTTAACCCGTTACTGTTAAACGATTGTTTCAATATATATTTATATACATATATCGGCACTATTCTCCACTCCGTGAGTATAGTCCCACTTTTCACGTTGATTTATCGATCACACTCAACTCTCATTGACATACAAGCTCTCCATTGGACATTCCGTTCCTTTGGACTAGCGAGTTAGTCATAGAGACCTCCGTAAGACTCCTCGTAGCCTTGGATTCCCTCAAGGCCGACTGAGCTGGTTGTACCATAAAAACCCATTACACCATTGATGCCATGTCACTCTAAAGAAACATGGGATACCGGCCCTTATGATTATACAAAGAGTATATCATAAAAAATTCTTAATGGGATGATGACATTATGCCATATCATGCCATTCTTGTAAAACCTCAATTCTATGATAAGAATGAGGGTATCTTACCTTTGATATACTGTTCATGTGGACCTCAATTCTATATAAAGAATGTCCATACTGATTTGTCATGGTACCCAAGTTAAGGGAATCATATTCTACCTAGTTTTATCGATATCGTGATTATACCGTTATTATCGCCATTCTATGTCCTTTGTCATATTTTAGACTCTATTCTATCAAAGTTGTCATACGGGTCTACAAGCTTGATTATTGAAATTCTATGTTGGCTATAAACAAGAGTGGATGTCAAAACACATGATAAATGCCTGCGCATATAGGGCCCGATCTGGTCCTGGGAGGAGCACCCGAAAGTACTTGTGCCCATGGGAGTTAAAATGATAAGGTATCTGGCATTATACCGAGTACTTGACTTGCTTGATTGGACATTCCACACACATCTTGTACTTGAATCGTACTTGACTTTACATGAAATGCGTGGCCCGAAAGAGGGTAATTTACTTGCTTGATACATGATAGCCAAAGTTCTTGACATGACTTGTTAAACGTGCTTGCTTGAATACCTTGAATATACTTGTCATCTTGTTGGAAGTTCATGATTAAGTCCATCTTATTTCTTTGATATTACATTCTCTCTATCTTGTCGTTTTATGCGAGCATGCATAGCTTTATTGCATTCATGAAAGATGTAATTACTTAAACCCCTTGCTAGTACTTGAGATATAATTTCCTACTGAGCGTTCGCTCATTCCGTTTGTCCCTTTTTACTTTTCAGGTAAGTCGGACGACGATGGAAGTCAATCGGATGGGAATGATCAAGAGTGAAAGTGATAGAGCTTCTACAAGTGTCGTCTAGTCTTTTCTATAGTTTCTTGAGTCAAATATGTATTCTTTTCCTTTTTATTAAACAGAGTATTAGATTTGTAATAGTCTATCCATTATGAAATAAAGGATTGGGTTATCTTGCTATTTTGCGCATCTCTGTCTTTGTGTCGAATACACGACCACTCTGATTGACATGATTGATATAGACACGTCGCGCATCTCCGGGTATCTTCCGCGCTCGGGGCGTGACACACTTCCTTGCGAGTCAGCCTGGTGAGTGGTACTGCAATCTTCGAGAAGTTTTTAATAAAACGCCGGTAATAACCAGCAAGACCAAGGAAACTCCTGATTTCTGTTGTATTTGTCGATTGTTCCCAGTTCTTTACTGCTTCTACCTTTGCGGGGTCTACTGAGATTCCATCCTTTGAAATTACGTGTCCTAAGAAGGACACTTCTTCCAGCCAAAACTCACATTTGCTAAATTTTGCATATAATTGATTGTTCCTCAATATTTGTAGTGTTATCCTCAAGTGCACTTCATGCTCCTCTTTAGACTTTGAATATATCAAGATATCATCGATAAAAACCCCAATAAATTTGTCCAAATGCGGTCTGAAGATGCTATTCATAAGCTGCATAAAAGTTGCAGGGGCATTTGTTAGTCCGAAAGGCATAACAGTAAATTCATAATGCCCGTACCTGCTTCGAAATGTACTTTTGTGAATATCCTCGTCCTTGATCCTCAATTGGTGATAACCCGATCGAAGATCAATTTTTGAGAAATACTTTGCTCCAGAAATCTGATCGAAGAGTTCATCAATCCTCGGCAACGGGTATTTATTCTTGATAGTGAGTTGATTCAGCTGCCGATAATCGATGCATAGTCTCATTGATCCATCCTTCTTCTTCACGAACAACACTGGTGCTCCCCATGGGGAAGTACTTGGTCTGATAAATCCTTTCTTCAATAGCTCCATTAGCTGTTCCTTCAATTCCTTCAATTCTGTGGGGGACATTCTGTAGGGTACTTTGGAGACAGGTCCGGCACCCGGGACAAGGTCTATAGTGAATGAGACTTCTCTCTCTGGTGGCAAACCAGGCAAGTCTTCAGGGAAAACATCGGGAAACTACCGAACCACTTGAATGTCTTCTAGTCTAGCTATCTTAGCCTCCGTGGCAGTTACAAATGCTAAGAATGCTTCGCATCCTTTGTTGATAAGTTTGTGGGCTCGAAGAGCAGAGATGACTGGCGATCTCTTCCGGGGGGTAATGTAAGTTAACTCCGGGTAATCCACAAAATTTACTTTTCCATTTCGACAGTCTACAGTTGCCCGGTGGGTGGATAGCCAATCGGCCCCTAAAATTACATCGTACTCCTTTAAGTCTAAGCATATTAAATCTGCAGGTAAGTTGTAACCTTTAACTATAACCTTGCAGTTTGGGTAATGGAAAGTGACATCAGACTCATTCCCTAACGGGGTAGAAATTACCAAGTCTATCCATTCGGGTTCCATAGAGAATGAAGCAGCAAATTTCTTTGAAATAAAAGAATGTGTGGCTCCAGTATCAAACAGTACTTGAGCAGATTTAGAGCAGACAGTCAAAATACCTTCCACCAACCCACCCTCGGTTGGTTCCGTCTCTTGGAGAGCTTGTAAACGTCCTTGCTTCTTTGCCGAACGCTTCTCTTCCTTTGTCTCCGGCTCACTTTGCTCGTTCATCATCGGACAATCGGGAATACGGTGTTCTTTACTCCCACAACGAAGGCATGCTCCAAGCCTTCTCCAGCATTCCGCAGCCTGATGACCCGGCTTGTCGCAATATTTACAATTCTCCTTAGGCGGCGCCGTGATGGAGAAAGGTTTTTTGTTGCCCTTCTTGAATTTTTTCTCTTTGGAGGGTTCGCCTCCATTATTGGTCCGCTTCTTAAAAGACGGTTTAAAAGTGTTGGGGCTTGTAACATTCTCCCTTTTATCCTTACCACGAATTTTGTCAGACAGTTCCCTGGCATTTTCTAGCAACTGGGTACGACGTACCATCTCTGAGTATACTTGGATATCCAAGGGAGCGAGCTGGGTGATATACTGGGGTCGTAACCCATTCAAGAACCTCCTTGCTTTCATCTTTTCAATGCACACTAAATGTGGTGCATATCTAGATAATCGGGAGAACTGGGCTTCATAATCAGCTACCGAGAGGGATCGTTGCTTCAAGGCGGCAAATTCTGCATCCTTTTTCTCCTGAAAATGGTCGGAGAAGTACTTGCTATTGAAGTGCTCGACAAATTCGACCCAAGTAACATGATTTTCGGGTAAGGTGGCCTCAACAGACTCCCACCAAGCACGAGCGTCCCGTTCCAGTTGGAACGTGGCTAGAAGCACCCTTTCATCATCTGCGCATTGCATGACGCGGAAGATCCGTTCGATCTCTTTTATCCAATTCTCTGCATCCTCAGGGTTTGATGATCCTGCGAACCTCGGAGGGTTGAGGTTCCTAAAACTCCGATGGAGGTCGCCAGCTCCATGGTGTGCCCCACCTTGAGCCACCTGTTGCAAGGCCTGGGTCAGGCCCTGAACAGTTCGTTGCATCTCACGCCATTGTGCGAGTTTAGCAGCCATAGTCCTACAAGTAGTGAACCCTAATTAGTTTCATGTTGAAATTTGTAGTCGGATGCCCTGCGAGGACTTATACCCACGGCACTGCCCATCCTCACAGTTTGGGATAGACTTATCCTTGGACTTGGGTTTCCTAGGACTTGAAATCCTAGGCTCTGATACCACAAAAACTGTCACGCCCCGAGCGCGGAAGGAACCCGGGAGAACGCAACGAGTTTATATCAATCATGTCAATCAGAGCAAGTAGAATTTCGACATCAAAATAGAGTGCGCAATAAGATGAGCTTTTGAAACATAATCAAACACTGATACCAGTGATAATAACAAACCCATAAATAAAGTCACATACTCCAAGACTTAATAATTCGAACCAGGCCCATAAGCCTTAATTATTACAACACATTGACATAACACCATATCCAACGACAAAACTCCAAGAATAAACTAAGGACGACAAGACACGATAAATGGTAGTAGCCGCATGACGCTTGCAGGTTCTACGCTCGTCACTCTTGCTCCTGCCCATCTGAGTCCGAGTCAGGGTCCGTATTACCTGAAAGGTTGGGGAAAGGAACTAGATGAGCGAACGCTCAGTAGGAATTATATCTCAAGAACTAGCAATTGGTTTAAGTAATTAACTTTTTCAAATGAAAATGCAAGTCTATATGTAAAACATGTAAAATAAAATGTTATGGAATTGAACAGGATAACGAGAGGAAATAACATATGTTGTTGATCCAAGATAGGGAATTTCAAGTATTCAAGTATTTGAATGAGTACCAAGTATATCAACAAAGTCTTTCATGTCGTGAAATAATGGCTATTAACAAGCAAGTACTTTGCCCATTCCGGGCCACGCAAGTCATGTCAAGTCAATCAAGTCAAGCACGCGAGAGAGAGATAGAGATATAGTGGAGATGTCGTAGATTCAAGCAAGTACTTCGGTGCAATGTCACACCGTGATCAATATAACTCCCATGGGCACAAGTACTTTCGGGTGCTCCTCCCAGGACCAGATCGGGCCCTATATGCGCAGACATTGTTACATGTAATATCTAGACAACCACTTTATGTATAGCCATGGAATTCCGAGAACAAACTCATGTAAGATATCAAGATAGATTTGTGGATAGGTTCCACGGAATTCAAGGAAATAGCTTTTAGAGTTCAAAAACTGATAATGACGGTATAATCATGAGTGTCGATAAAACTGGGTAGATTTAGTTCTCCAATTGGGTACCATAACAAATAGGTATCCATATACATGGATGGTCACCCATTTGATATAGAATTGAGGTCTACAAGAACAGCATATCAATGATATGATGTCCACATTCCATTAAGAATATACTCATGATATCCACATAGCATATCATGAGGGCCGGTAAACCATGTTTCTAAAGAGTGACATGGCAAAATAGTGTAAAGGGTTTTTATGGTACAACCTACTCAGTCGGCCTTGAGGGAATCCAAGGCTCGAGGAGTCTTACGGAGGTCTCTATGACTAACTTGCTAGTCCAAAGGAACGGAATGTCCAATGGAGAGCTTGTAGGTCACCGAGAATTGAGGGGTAATGCAATAACCATCGTGAAACATGGGACTATATTCACGGAATGGAACATAGTGCCGATATATATATATATATATATATATATATATATATATATATATATATATATATATATATATATATATATATGTATGTATGTATGTATATATAGATATAGAAACCCTCGGTTCACAGAAAGTAGTATGAAATAATTACACAGGAAATTAGTGACTTAATCTAAGTCATTACTTATCAAATTAACGCCTTTTACAGGGGCATTTATTTATAATTTGACGACTTATACAGGGGTCGTCCATTATATAATTCTATTTTGCATGAATTTCTATATTCTGGAATTTTTACAAAAACGTGCCTTGGACAGGGGCGTTACTTTTAAATTAGCGCCATTTGGTGGGGCGTCAGTTCTATAAGAGACGGCATGTATCAGGTCGTTAATTCAAGTTCATCCAAGATTTAACATGAACAGTGAAAATCTCCAGATAATACAATTTTGGGACAACAAGTTACATGGTCAGGACAAGAAAAATAGCAGGATTCAAGGGGTATAATCATGCATTAGATTGGATTCATGGTTTCATAGATATAAAATTTTTAAACATGAGTATTTAATAATTTCAAAGAATTGACGACTCCTGGGCAGGGCGTCAGATCTTGAATTAGCGCCCTGGGCTGGGTCGCTTCTTTTAAATTAGCGCCCTTGGCAGGGTCGCTTATTTTAAAATCTTACAGAACCTTTGAAAACGTAATAAGACTATATGCATGAGATCATGGATGATATTATTACATAATCTATGCTAGTTTGGGCTACGTTTCTTGAGAAAACCTACAATATGATCATGATTTATGCTTGTTTGGGCTACGAGACTTGAGATAACCTACCTCTGTGGATGATCTGGTGAACAGGATGAAGGTCTGAAGCTTTTACGATGGTCTGTCTCAAACAACAGCAGGATGAAGAATGCACTTCGTGGTTCACAGAAGGAAGAAAATGATGACGATGAATGCCCGTGGTCTAGTGCAGGCCTCAGCAGGATGACGGGGGAAGCAGAGGAATGCCTTCACACGTTCGTCAACAGGAAGAAGAATGAAGAAGAGGGAGCTCCCCTTCACGTTGCAGTCAACAGGAAGAAGAGGAAGAAGCCTTCCTCACTTGCATTCGCAGCAGCAGGATGGCGTCGATGCAGCAGTAACGTTGCTACGATCGACGGAGACGTAGTTTTATAGGGTTGTGTGGGTTCTGGGGGATTCAAATGCTCAGATACGGAAGGGTTTTTTGATCAAGATTGGTAAGGTTTTAAACCTACTATGCATGGACCTCACCCCTTCCTAGATAGCAGCCGCCTGCTCCCATTTGCATCGGAGAACCCTAACACAGGCCATGCAGCGAACGAGCATGCCTTAATTTAACTCTCGGGGAAAGAGACGTCTGAGATAAGAGCGTCTTTTCATTAAGTAGCGCCCTCACCAGAGGGCGTGTTTTTATAAAATGACGCCTTAACTAGGGTCATCTTTTACATTTTCCATATTTTGGCGCTACATTTCTATTTTTTTTGGTATGAATTAGCGCCCATGATCAGGGCGTTATTTATATAACTAACGCCTTAAGAGAGGGCGTTATTTAATTAGAGCCTTAAGGAAGGGCGTTATTTCATTTTGGCCCAATTTTATGTATTTCTCTTGGATGGTTTTATGTTTATTAAGTACCTCTAATCATATATATCAATTATTTTTATTCGTTTGAAATATTTTATTCCTTATTAATTATCTGGGGTCTTACAGTTAAGGGGTACCTCTAGCTACTTTATTGTCAGCAGGTTCGATTTGTCTTATTGCTTGCAACCATCCTTGACACTGTTCTTTATTACGATCCTTTACCTGGTGAGGTTGATCTTTAGGAAGGTGACAGTCGGCTACCTTATGTTCTTTGCTTCCACAACGAAAACAAGCTCCGTTCTTCCAGTGACACTTCTCGGATTTATGACCATCATTCTCACAATGCTTTCACTTTGCTTCCTTAGGCTTCTTGCCGTTCGGAACGTCGTTTCTCTCGTTGGGCCTCTTGTTGCCATTACCTTCTTTCTTCTTCTCCATTCTCGCCTTAACCTTGTCGGATAATTCCATAGCGTCTTCCAATAACTGAGCTCTCTTAACCATCTCGGCATATGATTGAATGTCCATTGGTGCCAACTGGGGTATGTATTGCAGTCTTAGTCCATTTAAGAACCTCCTAGCTTTCATCTTTTCTGTCATGATCAAATGAGACGCATATCGTGACAACCTCGAGAATTGGGCCTCATATTTTGTCACAGACATGCTTTTTTGTTTAAGTGAAGCGAACTCTCCCGCCTTTCTCTCCCGAACTCTCTCCGAGAAATACTTCTCGTTGAAGTGTTCTAAAAATTCTACCCAAGTTACTTGAATGTTTGGTAAAGTGGCTTCTACGGACTCCCACCAAACCCTTGCATCCTTCTCTAGTTGAAATGTTGCTAAAAGGACCTTATCTTGATCCGAGCATTGCATTACTCGGAAGATTCTTTCCATCTCCTTAGTCCAATCTTCCGCCACATCAGGATCAGGAGTTCCACTAAATCTAGGGGGATTGAGGCTCCGAAACTCACGATGCAACTCTCCAGCTCCACGATTGGCTCCATCCCCGGCTACCCGTTGAAGAGCCTGAGTCAATCCTTGAACTGTCCTTTGCATTTCACGCCAATGGGCACGCTCGTCGGCCATTATTATCTATCTAGTTCTTCAAGACACAAACAATTCATGTAAGATTATCAAGTAATTATCGTGAAATTTTATTAAGCTATTTTCATAAGCTGATATTATTAGTATTATAATTCCTTTTTAGCTCTTAACCCAAGGTTCGACCCAATCTCACCGGGTAATAATGGGATGAACCTAGAACTTATGACAACTTATAGTCAAGACCTAGGGTTAATATACCTAGGCTCTGATACCATAAACTGTCACGCCCCGAACCGATAGCAGCGGAACGTGTAGTTCGGAACGCGACAGTGATACAGCCGTGAATAATCAGAGCATACATAAGACACGAAATTACAACCTGGACAATGTGGGCCAGTTTAACCTTATTGATATTCAAATATTCGAATTACATACCTTGACTCAACTTACATAAGTGAAGAAAGGACTCACTATCACACTCTAATAAAGAGAAAGGACTCAAATAACGAGACTCAAAGAAAAATAAAAGACACCGACACGATTCTCCATCACACTCAACACTCTTGCCCTTCCCCATCTGTTGGACTATCTTCAATGTCGTTACCTGAAAAAAAACGTTAAAGATAGGCTGGTGAGCGAAACGCTCAGTAGGAATTACATCTCTCATCAAGCAGAATATAAGTGATTAGCCAATTAACATGTCCACGACGATGCAATGCATGGAACTAAAAAATCATGATGATCAATCTATCAGGAAAGATGAATACTAAAGTCAAAGGCAGTTACGAGATCAAGACAAATAGGGATAAATTCCCATGTAGAGTCAAGGACAAGCTATCAGAATATAATAAGGACAGTTACTCAGATGAACATAACTTCAGAATTGGCCAAAATATAACAGAGTTTCAATAAATATAAGCAGAATTAAATAATCTAGCAGAATATCTAAATTATCAGAATAACCGAACAACAAAATATCAGAATAACAGAAACTTCTAGAATTAACAGAATTTGCAGAATGACAAATATATCCGAATAACAGAATATAACAGATGTACCGACTTTGGTGCAATGCCACACCCAGAATTTCCATGGTTTACAGAATTGGACTTCCGTCCTACCTGGCACTGAAAAGTCGCGGACCCACAGCCCTTAATGTTTCAGAATCAGATTTGGCCAAATACAGAGTCAAAGGGTTATGTTCTTGAATTGATGACAAGAAGATTCCAAAGGAGTAGAGTGTCAAGACTAACGGAAAATTAAAGTGACACGGATTGGATCCTAGGGTTTTTAGGGTACAACCAGCTCTGCTGCCTTGAGGGAATCCAAGGCTAGCGGAGACTTACGGAGGTCTCAATGACTAACTTGCCAGTCCGAAGGAACGGAATGTCCAACGGAGGACTCGTATGTCACCGAGAGTTGAGGTGTATAACATGAACCAATCATGAAAAAGGGGCTCCATCTACGGACGTGAGATGAGAGTATCAAAAGACCTGAGGTATGGGTCAAAATCGGAAGAAAACGGTGAGAACATGAATGCGTTAATTATAGAATTCACGTCCATCTAATTCTATAATTAACTATAATTAAATAAACTTATTTAATTGACGTCCGTGTGTAGTGTCATTTATTAATTAGCGTCCACTTGGAGGGACGTTAATTCTATGATTTTTAACTTAATTTATTTAACAAGAATTCACATCAATATCTATTTAATTGAATAATTTTAAAACATACATTTAAAGACACATTTATTTATTTAAAATAATTTAAAAAAATAAAATATATGATAATTAAGAGAAAATTTCAAGGATTCCAAATATATATTTTTTATAATTTTTTGTTACATATCTTAATAGAAATGAATTTTTAAAGCTATAATTACAAGATGGTTTTGACGACTTTTGATTATGTCGTCAAAAGGTGGTTTTGACGACAATACACATGTCGTCATTTCATTAACAAAATGTGTTAACTCTTTAGTCCTCTCGTTTCTCGACGTAACCACGTCGGAATCGAGTCTATGATATATCAAAATGACGGGCTCAAAAAACTCTACCTAACCGGACGTTCAAAATAATTTTTCGTTGAGAGATGGGGGATCTTGAGATAGGAGGTACGAAAAATGGTGCAACCACTCTCACTACCTCAGTATCCACCCCAATAATATACTCATAAAATTTCATAACCAAAGGTCACTCCGACACCCATGAACTGGTCGACAAAGTAAAAATCCATAACTAGCATGCTACAGTGAAATATGTAATTCGCCGTGTCAACAAATTAACTCTATTAAATTACCAATTAATTAATATTTCTGATTATTGTTGGCATAAAGGGTATCAAAAATTTAAATAAAAATATGAAGATTTCAATCATCTATATCTTTCAATTTTTTAGATAGGTGCTTACATGGGAAAATTTTTTAAAACATGTTATACGCATTACTTAACGAAGAAAAAAAATAAAACATGCAAACCGATGAACCTGAGGTAGAGATAACTTATAAAACTACAACAAACATGCTCCAAGTACTCATGAAATATGCATAGAGATCATGCAAACTTTATTATTAACGTTTAGACTTGATAGAGATCACCTACCTTGGGTTGATCTTGGCTGAGGAAACGGACAGAGATTTGAAGGGATAAAACAGAACTATATTCCGTTGTAATCAAAATAGCACTGTGAGAAGCGACAGTAGTCTTCAGAAGAATTTCTTTAATAAAGTAGCCGCACTGTAACTTCACACAGCAGCTTCGTTTACTGAGATGCAGCAACTTCCTTCAGCAAAGGCACTAGCAGAAGGAAGAATTTGGAAGAAGAAATAGTAGTAATCTTTCTAGCCACCTCCACTTTGGGTTCAGTAAGAAGAGAACCCGTAGCAGAACAACAGCAAGTTGAAGTTGAGAGCTAGAAGATCCATGGGTTGGGGTTTCTGTGGGGTATTTATAGTGGAAGGAATCCTAATGGATTCTAAGAGTTCGATTAGGATTAAAACTTCCCATGTAGAACCCCTAATAAACTCAGACATCCACGTATTGATCCTTTCCCTAATTAACACTTACGCAGATATTTTGGAAATGACGTCTCAGGTTGGGACGTCATTTTATTAATTGACGCTTGTATACACAGTCGTCAAAAATTAAATGACGACTTGCTCGAAGGCGTCATTTACCTTTCCCTTATTTGTTAATTTAAGGTGTAACGATCTTTCTGGATTTTTATCTTTTTTTATTGATGTGATCTTGTTGGGAAATTTTATGGGTATGTATTTTCCATTTTTCTCCATTTTTTTATGTAATTATTTTTCCAAAATTCTTTAATTGAAAAACTTGCACTATTCATTTATAATAAAATAACGACTTGTATTAAGTCGTTTTACACATAGTACACGCCCATGGTAAAGGGCGTCATTTGATTTGTGACATTTTCTCTTAACCTTCAAAAGACCGATATTATATATATATCCCTATTATTTCTATAATATCTTTAGCTATATACTTTATTTGATTAAAGATCCTAAGGCTAATTTACAAATAATCGACCAAGTAAATATAGTCATTTATTATTTTTCAACCTCTTTCCTCTGACCCTTAATTAACTAAAATTATATATATATATATACATTCTACCTCCTTTATTTTATCTTTAATGTATTTAGGTCTTGTATATATATCCTTCTTCCTTCTAATAAAATTATAATATAGTAGATGTGGAATATTAAATTTTCTAAATTAGTAATAAAATATAAATTGATATTTTCTTCGAGATTTAATGATTCTTAATTCAATTAAAATTATGTTGTGTATTCAATGCTTACATAAAAATAACATGTTACTCTTAAATTTATTATAATACTGGGGTAAGGTTCAAAATGGGCGAGACACTCACATGGGCTTGTTAGTTGGGCATTATTTTGGGGTTTTTATAAGACAATATATGTTTTAAGCCCATTATTGGTATGAGTCAAAGTTGTATACTTTTTTTTTTAATTGTTAGTGGGCTAGCTAATATTGCGGCTCATTTATTTGGCTGTTAAGATATATTTGAGTATTAATTCCCATTAAAAGTATAATCGATTATTTCTAGGAAAGTTTTAATCTATTTAGGAAATTTTATTCCTAACTTTTTCAGGGGTGCTACAATCATTGCCCCTATCGGCCAGCTTCTTCTCGATCATTTGTTCTATCATTAGTTTATTCATCATTGCCGGGTCAACCGGGCTTGGGGAGACTTGAGCTTGCTGCATCTGCGGCATCGCCGCCACTGCTGCTTGAGGTATGGTAGTAGGCCCTCGGGGCTGAGGGGTAAGTTGCGGGGTCATGCCCCCATTGTAGTTGAATGCTGGCTGAGAGGCGTTATCTGAGGTGAGGCCTCGAATTCAGCTGTGCCTCGCTGTGAGGCTTGAGGAGGAATTTCGTCCTATCTTGCGGTTCAAACGTGCACACCCAGCTCGATGAGTTGCCTCTTTAGAGCTTTGATCTCCTGTCTATATTCTTGGAGTGGCATCATCATTATAGCTGGATCAGGTGTGTAGGAGCTGGGAGCCTGACCTCCCTCTTCCACCAGAGCATTCGGAGAAGGTGGTGGTCTCTCGCCATCATCTTCAGCAGTGATCACGTTTATAGCCATCGTGACTAGATCTGTCTTTATTTCTTCAGCGCAGGCTTGTGCCGCCTCATCATGCTCTGTGAGCGAGGCCCCATAGCGGCCGGTCATCCCAGCCATATTGCAAGTGAGTATCATGGCTTGCTACTCACGGCCTTTATTCGTAGCATTTACAGCTTCTAGGGTTTGCTACATCCCCAAGGAGGTATTTCTGAAGCTGTGGGAATGCCCCCGGACAGCCCGAACAATGCCATTTCACCCGCCGGTGGGCACCTCTATCTTCTCTTCTGGTTTCTCTTCTTTTCATGGAGTTGGGGCCCGTGCATGCTTGGACACCCAAATCTATTTAAATCTGATTGGCTTAGGGGCCAATCCTCCCTTTGATTTGGACTCGGAGCGATCTGTCTTGCTTTGGGCCAGTGGCTGGAAAGAGTTGTGCACTGGTACTGTGAAAATCACCCTGGCGGGTGTGACCTTGGCCTGTCGGCCATTCAGATAGACTCGGATGCCTCCAATGAGCATGGACTTGCCCGAAGTAGAGAGCTGGCTCTGTAGTGTGCCGGTGTTCTTCTTGGCCGCCCTCTTAGCAGCCGGGGTGCGCCTCTTGTTGCTTGAGGCGGGGAGGTGAGCGTGGTGGACGTAGCAAGCCACCGCTTCAGTCTTATTTGGTGTCACCTTTGCAGTGGCGACAGGCTTCATCTCATGGACATCCAGGAGATCCACAAAGGCCACCCCCAAGAAGTTGGGGAAGCCGACAATAGGAGGAAAGCTGCCGAATCAGGTCGGCACAGCAAGGTAGCCATGTTCGGCATGGCTGGCCACCACAAGCGGTCCGAAAGTGACTGCCATCTCGTTCATTGAAATTCAACTTGCAATTCCAAATTACAGAAGAGTTAGAATTTTAAGAAGAGTTCATGAGGCCCCAAATCTTGGCGAGAAGAAGAAAGGTGATCCAGTCCCACCGAGCGTGCCAGACTTGTAGACGCACTTATTGTTCTTTATCTTAAAATCGTATATCTTTATATCGTTTATCTTTTACATCGATTTATTAGTGCGTGGGCGTGCCAGTCACATAGTGACGATATGTTCAGGCACCGAGACTGGAGTGGTCCGGAGCCAGCGGTGTGTGTCGTCTGACTAATCAGACGATTGTGGGTATCGGGTCGGGACTGGAACCCACCGCGCTATAAAGGTCACAGTATTAATTACATCCCCTCAGAGAAGGAAAAACCTTTGATTAATCACCAAGATAAGGGGGCCCATGGTCTAAAGATCAAAATTTTTTATGAAATGAGTGAAAAGTATATTGAAAAGCATTAAAATCCCCTACTCTAGGGTGTAAAAAGGTATTTAAAATCATATCGGTCATGTATTGACTATTTCATGTTCGGATGGGCGTCCGGGTTGGAAACGTCCCAAGCATACATGTAATACCGGGATAAATGTATGCCGAGATACGATAAATTTAATATTTGAAAGATGAAGAAATTCGGTTAAATCCCGGTCAAGACGGTTCAAAATCAGTGGGTTATTGGCCCGGTGCAAGGTCAGGCCGTGACCATAATGGGGGTGACCCCCGGGGTCAAAGCGTGGTTTGCATAGGCATCATCGATATTCCCGGCGCCAAGCGTCAATGGGGAGGTACTCCGAACAATATGCTGTTGAATTATCTTGTTTCCTTTTTCATTATTATTAATATTATTATTACATTAGTGTTTAATTGTCACAATTTTTTGTGGGAATTTGCGTCTGTTAAGATGGACGCCAATTCTTTAGTCCATAAGAATTGGCGTCTCCCTACGCGGACGCTAATTCTAGTTTCTTTTGATTTGTAATTGAATTTTAGATCAATGAATTGGCCCCTCTCCATGAAGGCGTTGTTTAATTAGTGTCTCTTTCAGTGGACGTTAATTCTATTTTTTATTTCTTTAATTAAAATTTAAATCGATGAATTGATGCCTCCTCAAGAAGGCGCAAATTAATTAGCGTCTTCCTGAGTGGACGCTAATTCCATGCGTCCCAGACAGAAGCTGGATAAGAGGGAGTCAACTCCCTGAGTCTACTCCTCTCCCAGTATCAAGTAGTTTTCAAAGGGAAAAACTCCCCTGCGTCGACCTGAGGCCCAGGGTAGGTCGACCTACCCTGAGCTTCCAGAAACGCGCATGTTTGATCCGCAATGGAATGCTCAAGATGAAATCGTGCATTGGGTATGCTATGAGGGGAGCATGCAACCCTATGAGGTGTGAGAGAGATTTTACAAGCTATATACACATGGCATGCAGGAATTCAATTGTGTTCTCATGAAGAGCGACCCCCGGTACATGGTGGAGTATCAAACTCACGCATAGGGAGGGTTTTCACCCGGGCATAAGCCAGATTTCCGCCACTCACCATTTGATATACTTAAGGGATCATGGCAAGCAGGCACTCAAAAATGAAGTATTCATGATATCTTTTCTGGTTTTTTGAATTAGTGCACATATGGGGATGCAAATACCATGCATGCTTCTAAATTATGTGTGGGAGTGCAGGCAAGCCTTCAAGAATGAAAGTGTTCATGAACTCTTTTCCTGTGTTTGTAAATCGGTGCATGTATGGGGAAAAACCATGAATGACGAATGAACGGGCAAGCGTGCCCGGGTCCATGCAAGACCAATGATCTCATGCAGTGCATGACCATTTTTACGAAGTCCCAATGTGTGGGCTCATCCTATTTATGAATTCCTCTATAAGGTATTATGGAGGATTATCAAATGGATGCAATATGCCATATGCAAACACTTATGAATCGTGAGCATGCTATATGCAGACACTTATGCAAGAGTTTCTATTTTTGATCTGAGAACTTTGATTGTTTTCAGTAGTTTTCAAAAATTAAGTTAATTATTTACTTTGTTTTGTGCTTGTTATGCATCAGTTCATATTGATTTCTTTATGTTCAACAATATGTTCATGATGTAGTTCAGTCCATTAGTCTTCAAATTTTCGGTGAAAATCCGGCAGCACCTCCCCTAGACTCGGAGCGTTGGGGGATGTTAATTAGGTACGCGTCCACGGAGAAACTCCGAGACGGCCCCAAAATAAGATAGGTGCGCACGGAAGCAGCAACACCCAAGGATGCGCACGGAAGCCGCAACATCCTAGATCTGAATTGGGCGTGAAAACCCCGAGGACTAGCCTACGAGGGACACCGATGACCCGCAAGCTGCCACAATCCCGATCCCGAGACATGGTTTTAGATTATTGCAACATTACATGGCCATCAACATTCACTCTTGTAAAGGAGATCATCCGGGGACCACGCTATGGGGAAGCGAGTCCCCGGAGATCCGATAGTGATTAAGACTCTGAAAGTCGAAGTTTATATATAAAATAAATAAAAAGATCGATTCGGGATTAAATCCCATATTTCTCACCCCATTGACTTCATGGCCATGAAATTGGTCCAAATTCCAAGGTGGGTGTGAGCGACGTCACGCGGTTTGAGAAACGAAAATGCGGAGCGCGCGGGCTCGTTTTGTTTACTGCAACACAGAAATAAGAGAAAAGAGAAGGGGCCACCACGGGAGATTGCTCTGGCGGGGCGAGCGGGATAAATGTAATATAGCAAGATATGGGGGTTAAACGGCCATAGAGGGAAGTGACTCGCCGCAGCCTCGGGGGGACAGGAATGGTGTAGAAATCAAATAACAAGAATTGAAACGGCCATTGCGGGAAGTGACTCGCCGCGGCATCGAGAGTATAGCAGATATAGCAGCAATTCAAGATATACAAGAGAAAGGACAGAATTCAAACAGCCATTGCGGGAAGTGACTCGCCGCGGCCTCGAGGATATGAGCAGATAAGAATATAACAAAATATAAAGAGAATATAAGAACGGGAATTTAAACGGCCATTGGGGAAGTGACTCACCGCGGCCTCGAGAATATGAGCAGATAAGACTATAACATAATATAAAGAGAATATAAGAATGGGAATTTAAGCAGCCATTGGGGAAGTGACTCGCCGCGGCCTCGAGAATATGAGCAGATAAGAATATAACAGAATATAAAGAGAATATAAGAACGGGAATTTAAACGGCCATTGGGGAAGTGACTCGCCGCGGCTTCGAGAATATGATGTGATCGCCAGGGGCCAAAGACCCCAAAATAAGGAAATGGTCGCGCCTATCTCACTAGCAGGAAGTGGCAGGTTCCTTCTTCCTCCCCCTTCGGCCGGCCGACGGAGAGGGCCTTCTTTAGTTACCATTGCAAAACAATAGACAGTAAATAAACGGAATTAGAAAATGACAGTGCAATAGCAATCCTTTGCAATGAAAGTGATGAAATTGTAGCAGGGCACACACCTGATTGGTGTGATTTTAAACCCCTCTCGGACACGAGTAGGAGGGAAATGTAATGATGAATGCAAGAAGTATATAAGAGAAGGCGCCCTTATGAAGGGAGATAGAGGATGCGAAATGATGAATGCAAAGAACTACGGAGAAGAAGGGGGAGAGAATTGGCTTATTGGATGTGCCGATGGCGAGATCCGGCGGAGCTTCGGCAGCGTAGGGATGACATGGAAGCGCGGTGGACGAAGACGACCTTCCTCTCGCGAGCGCGGGCACCCGAGAAGCCAGCAAAACCTCCCCCTACAAAAGACCTCACGGATTAGAAATGACTCCGGCAGCCTCTGGGCTCCGGCAGCCTATCGGACCTCTTAGAAGCTCTCTTCGGACTGAGGGGGGGGGCTCTATTTATAGGGCTCCGGAGGATGGAGGCGTCCAGGACCCTGGACGCCTTCATCAGGGCAAAAATAATATTTTATATTTTTTTTATTTTTTTATTTTGAATATTTTAAAGGAGGCGTCCAGGCAAGTGGACGCGTCTAGTTGGCAGGACGTCTTCACAATTTGGATTTTTTCTGAAACGATAAACCGACTAGCGTACGGGCGCCCGTGGGCAAGATGATGGAGGCGTCCAGGCAAGTGGACGCCTCTAGGATTTTTTGATTTTTTTAATTATTTTACTTTTTTTATTTTTTATAATCATGGAGGCGTCCAGGCCAGTGGACGCCTCCATGATTTTTTTAATTATTTTACTTTTTTTATTTTTTTATATTCATGGAGGCGTCCAGGCAAGTGGACGCCTCCATGATTTTTGATATTTTATTATTATTTTTATTATTTTGCTAATTTTTACACTTATGGAGGCGTCTAGGGGCCTGGACGCCTCCATGAAGACCCCCAAATTCCCCCGAAAGGGGCGTCGATAGCCGTCCGTCAGACATTTTCTTGGTTCCGGAAACTTCTGATGCATCCGATTGATGTCGATGCCGTCCGAATGTCGCATGATTTCCACAACGAGACGGTTTCCAGATGTCGAAGGAGCGTTACGTTACCCGCCCAGAAGGTGAAAGAAGACTCAAGAATAGGAAGCACTCAAGCGATTCAAAATGCGAAAGCCGCTGCGGGGCGTCACGTGGTAATATGAGATTTTCTCAGGGGACGTCAGGAATAGCGTGTCTACAGCTGCCCCGCCTTGGCGTCTGCTTTGCAAGGGAGTGACACGTAATGGAATGGTATCGAAGTGGAGTGAAATGGAGTGAGAATGGACTGATAAGTTGATGCCAAGGTGTGATGAGACACGCTTTTGACATTACTGTTTGGAATCTTTCCTGTAGTTTCAATGAGGCGACCTTGAAGAAGGTCTTTCAAATTTGACGATTGCTTGGACGGAGATCAAATAAGGGAGGGTGAGATGTATGCTCAGGCACAAAAATAAAGGAGACCAACTTCTCGGTGTGGTAGTACCTGGGTCATAAACCGGTAGATTTCACCTTTGGGGAGCGGTTACCAGCCAATGTGGAAGTGCTGCGGCCAAGGTGGGTCAAACAAGGTAAAAAGCAAAGGAATATCTGAGGGTCTGTCCAAACAAGGGTCTCCTTTGGAAGAGTAGCGTAGGGCCGTTTCAAGGCAACTCAGTATTTCATTCGGAGTGGAATATCTCATATTTGTAAGAATTGAAGCACAACGGCTTTCACAATCGAATCACTTGAATGATCTTCCGCAATAATTTCAAAGTCCTATATGAATACATGCTGGGTTTAAAGAAAAATTTAAAACAAACTAAAATAGAAAATAGCCAAGGATAATATTGTCAACTCATTAAGAATGGGTCAGGATACCGATCCGGTGAGCTGATACTGAGCTGGGGCCCGTTTATCCACGCACCAACTCACTGGATGGAACCGTCGTCCCCATGCTACCACAAATGAACGGCCTATCCGTACAACCCAAATTCTTTTGGAATCATCACTGTTTTTGTTGAAGGGGAACTCAAACCCCAGATTCGTTCGGGTCGCAAGGTCCTTAACACGTTCTAATAGCGTAGATATCGTATAGTATGATGCATGACATGGGGGGACCAAACACCGAAGGATGGTACACAAGATAGGACAAAGACGTCCGTTAGTAAAACCTGCACAGACCAGCATAGATTAAATACATCAGAAAGTAGCAGAATTACAACAGAATCACACCACAGTACAAGGGGATCCAAACAAAACCCTGACGACTGACCACTGATGTGACGTGTTTCGTCCTGTAGCGCCTCTCCTTTCCTATAAGTGCCTCCCTTAGGCTAGTTCATCCAAATGCACCAAGGAGAGTTTTGAAAGCTCAGGAGGAGAAGGAGAGGAGAATCTAGGGATTTCAGGATGGAAGGAGAGTCTTCCCGCGTTATGAAGAGGGGCAGGCCTAGCAGTGAGATCAGGCGACTTTCCGACCGCGAGGGTCATCTGAGTGGGACGATCCAGTCGCATATGGTAACCTGATTCATTTCAAATTCTCCACGTGAACCTTCTTTTACCTCTTTTCTTTTCTCCTCTTCTTTGCAGCCATATCCACTCTTCCCAGGCCCAAGGAAGTTTTCCAAATTCCCATGGCTTTCAAAGTTAACTTCCAACATCTCCATTGGCATGAGGGCCATACTCTCGAAGTGGCATCTTCAGGGGCTCCTTATTCATGCTAAGCACAATGAGAGGATTCGCATGGACTGGGCGGCTATGGACGCACTAGTGGAGATCTGGAATCCCCAGA
Source organism: Amorphophallus konjac (assembly GCA_022559845.1). NCBI lineage: Eukaryota > Viridiplantae > Streptophyta > Magnoliopsida > Alismatales > Araceae > Amorphophallus > Amorphophallus konjac. Next base: position 76,492,437 of record CM040123.1, on the reverse strand, counting down.
CCCACACTTTCATCTTCCCGACCTTCGAGGCGACCATCCCCCTTGAGGAGGTGGGACTTCTGCTCGGATTGAAGAAATTCAAGAGTGACGGGAAGGTAAAAGCTATGCGGATGCTGACAAGGGGAACTTCCGAGAGTGTCCTTGGAAGTTTCATGCCGCCCGACACAGCCAGAAAGGTCCGCACTCAAAAGGGAATTGATTTGCAAAGGCTCGCGGAATGGGTTATGGATGCCCTGAGAGGGTCACCAGATGATGACCACTTGGAAGGAATTATGAAAGCGTTCACTATTTGTCTGGCGGGTGCTCTCTTGTTTCCTCATACCGACAACATAGTGGAGGAGGACCAACTGAGTGCCATCTGCGGGATTTGGAGTGGAAAGAGGGTGGGACCCGCCATCCTTGCCTACCTTTACAGTGGCCTTACTGTCTCGAGCATGGGTAAGCCTCCTTTCGATTGTGCACTTGTTCTGAATTGCTGGGTTGATTTGCACTTTAAATTTGACCACCGTGAGGGGATGCCTTGTGTCCGAAATTTCGTTTCGGACATCTTTCGTGTTCGGATCGACGCGATCCGGAGTTGTTTCGGAGGCCCGGAAGCGTTCCGCGGCTTTTCCTCGTGTGTTTTCTGATTCCCGGTGTGTGTTTCGGTAATTCTTTCGGAACCTCGTTGCGGGTGAACCGGGCCGTTCACGAGGGCGCGAGTGGTACCGTTACGATCGGTGCGTTCCGAGGATCGCGGAAATGTGATTTTCTATTTTTTGGCATTTTCAGGAATTTTTGGATTTTCCTATATATTGACCACCTTTTCTCTCTCCCCTCTCATTTTCTCTCTTCTCTCCCTCTCTCTTCTCACGCTCTCTCCTCTCTCCCTCTCTCTCCGACGGCCGATGGGGTGGAGCGTGGGCGAGGCGGGGACAGCGCGGGCGAGGCACGGGCGAGGATGAATGAGGATCGAGGTGGTGGAGGCGTGGTGAAGCTCGGCCGTGGGTTCGTGGAACGGCGAGGCTTCAACGGTGTTTTCTTCGTGGATCGGCGTCCACGGCGCGTCGAATCTTCGGTGGAGGTAGGGAGATGGACCCTCAACCTGCGTACTTCATTTCTCGCGAGTTTTATAGGTCGTGGTGAGCCGAGCAGGCTTATTCGAGGGATTTGGGGAAAATGTATGTTTTTGGGGTGTGAGCTGGATCTCCCGTTTTACGGTGTTTTTGGCCGATCCAGGGGTTTAGATGCATGCCTAGGGGCTTGGGGAATGTTTTCCCTTTTGTTTCCCCTTCACCTGGGGGTGAACGGGGCGTGGAATGGTTTTTTCCGCGGTTTCCACCATTTTTGGGCGCGGACTGAGAACGCGCTAGCCTCGGCTAGCGCGTTCTTGAGGGTCACGCCGCCCCAATGGGGCGCGTTCATCGGAGAAGATGAACAGTAAGGCAGTTGCTGTCGTGCTATGGGGTCCTAGCGCGTTCTGCCTTGTCGTGCTAGGGGTTCCTAGCGCGTTCTGTCTTGTCGCGCTAGGTGATCCTAGCGTGATTTGTGCAGTCGCGCTATAGGTATATGGTGCATTCTGTTTGAACGCGCTATAGACCTATAGCGCATTCTTGGAGGTGACCAGCCGGGCTGCCCGGGGCGGGCGGTTTGTGGCTGATCGTGCTCCCCTTGAGCCGTGTGTGTTCCAGACACCCCGTGGAGTTCCGTGACCGTGTCTTTGGGTGTCCGGAGGTTTTGTTTACCTTAATTAGCGTACCCGTGAGTTTAAGGGTCAGGGTGACCTTCTAGCATTCCGATTGTGTTGTGATGGTCTCCGGTCCACCCGGTTGTGACCTAGTGATCGACCTTTGGCCTCATGAGTTATCGCATTGTGGTTTCAGACCTAGGGATTAGGCTAGATTGACGGCTTAGTGCTGTCATGCGCAACGGTCTCGACTCAGAGTCTTGTGACTCAAAGACCGTTGAGTTCAATAGGTCTAGTGGACCATCTAGAGTCTGGTGGCGTCGTGCCACCTGTTACTTCGCGATACTCGCAATGGGTGCGGGTGTGGTTTTCAGTGTCCACGTTCTGTGACCTGTCCACTAGTCGTAGCTTCCTGCGCACGAGTGTGCGGACCCACCCGGGAGTGGTGGAGAGCGAGACCCAGTGAGAGGCGATTTTTAGGATGGTTACCGTAGGGCCCCTTGCCTTTGCCACCAAAGTCCGGTGGGGGGGGGAAACCAGCTAGAGGACCCGACCTAGAGCAGATGGTCTGTGTGTGCATACGTAGTTGGGGGCTTAGGACATGCGCTGATGAGCGTGACCCCAGCTAGTCCTTGTTGTGGTACTGGTTACTAGGTGTGTCTGAGTCTCACGCCCGGGGCGTCATAGTTAGACACTTGTGACGCGGTGTAAGACGTCGGGGGACGCATCTGGTCGTTCTTCTAGTGGGTGGTGCTCCTGTCACGTGACGTGAATTGTCGTGTACCGAGTTCTGCTTCCGTCTGCAAGACGGGACTTCGTGAGTGGTTTCGGGAGAGTTCCCGGAGTCGAGGTCTGGGGTTTCCGGTGAGCGTCACCGAGGGTCTTTCTCCATATGGCTTTGTGTTCACGACGGTGAGGTCGTGACCGTGTTCCCTGACCGTGTGGTTTTGGCTCGGCCCCTTTCTGGTGAGGGCAAGCCTCCTCTACGGAGGTATCGTGGCGTTTTTCCTAGTAGCATGGCTAGGGCGGTTCGTGTCTGGTGGTCCCCGATCGTGGAATCGGGTGGTCGGGTGCGTGGCTTGGTTGTTCCCCGACGGGAGACTAGGTTGTGTTTTCTGGTACAGTAGGAGTAGCTGTAGAGCCGAGGTTTTACCGGCCATCGGTTTGCTGTTCCTGCTGTTACTGTTGTTCTTGCTATTGTAGCTTTCCTTCTGCCATTGTTTCTCAGTTGGGGTTCCGCGAGATCCCTACTGGGCCAGTGACAGGAGGCTCACCCCTGCGTTTCAGGTGCGGCGGTTCTGTCTCGAGGTTCGAGGGTGCTGTGCAGAGGTTCTTAGTTGGCAGCTTGCCGGGCCAAGTGTTCACTTGGCACGTGGTACGTTTTACTGCTTTAGACTGTACTTTCTATTGGACTGGACTATGTTGTAGTTGTTTATTTAATTTTGTTAATTGTTTAATTGTCCTGCTTTATTTCCTATTTCTTTGTACCTCCACACTCCTTTTTAGCCCTTCCGAGCCCTCCCGGCTCGTGGGCGGCGGGCTGGGATTCGAATGGTATCGGGCTCCTCCCGGTATCCGGATCTCGGGTCATCATAGTTGGTATCAGAGCGTGGTTGTGTACGTACATGGGAATTCGAGTTATTGTAGTGATCAGAATCCGTAAGGTCCAGTACAGTCAGCAGTTGGCATAGGGTTTCGTGCATGTTTCCCGCTTTGTTTTTCGCTTGAGAGTTTGAGTGCACTGTGCGGCGCGGTGAGGGTGGTTGCTGTTCACGGCTTTTGTGCTGGCGTGGGGTATGTGGATCTAGGTCGAGAGCTTTCTCCCTTGAGTGGTGGCCCTGGTCATGTTGCGTTGGGCAGAGGTTGCCGACGGGTGTGTTGCTATGGTACTGCGTTCGAGGAATTGTAGCGATGGTGCATCGAGAGATGTTGTGATTATGGTCTGACGTGACACTTGCTGAGTGTGTCGGAGGTGCTGACTTGACGTGGTGATGGTTTTCTTGGTGCTGGAAGGTGCTGTTCCCAGCATGCGTGAGGCTCGAGGTCAGGTCGAGTGTGGAGTTTTCCTTCCGTTGGTCGGAGGTGTGATTGGTCTCTCCTCTGGTTGGAGAGATTGCATTTGGCCAAGGTTCGTCATCCTGCACTATGCGTCCAGATTGGTTGGCCTTTGTGCACCGTGAAATCCGTGCGAGACACGTCCCGCGTTTTGGCAAGGTGGTTGCCTGTGAGAAGCGTTTCCCGTTCCCTGGAGTGTAAGGGTGTTGGCGCTGTTCCGGAAGGACGGGTGTCGGCTGGGCGGTGTTCGCGAGAATTGCGGTTGGTGTTGTGGTTTCTGATGTGCGGAGGATCGGAGTCTGTGGGGTTGTAGGTGGTTGTCGAGTTGGTGGATCGCGAGTTGGCGTTGTGGTGGCGGTGCGTGTGGATCAGAGTGTGCGGATCGTGGCGTTGGTTGCTACGGGCGGATTTCTTGAGAATGAGTAGAGCAGCGGAAGATTGGTTCCTTGATATGCGTTGTCTCTGGCAGCGTGAGACATGTTGCCGTGCCGTTGCTTGAGATATTATGGTTCATGGTATTGGCAGGAGGAGAGTTGGGGAAATATGCTGGCGGGGTTGCTGCAATTGTACCCTGTTTTTGCGTTGGAGGTTACGTTCGCGGATGAGATCGTGTTTTGGAGAAGTGTGTCGTGGATTGTAAGAGGTTGTGTGTCCCGCGGCTCTGTGATAAGAGCGGGAGTCGGGATTGGCAGGTGTCCACTTGGATTGATCGAAGGATTTGATGAGACCAGATGGAAGAGCGACGCCTGTGGGCGGAGGCCTTTTCGTGGGATTGGCGTCGGAGAGTGGTCTCTGATGAGACGTTGGCGTGGGGTATTGATCCTCAGTCTGCGGCCAGCAAGGGAGAATTCCCCATAAGTCTGAGTCGAGTGACGTGAGGACCGAGGGGAGATGGTGTCATTGGGTCTCGCCGTGCTCCCCCGAGAGGGTAGGGTTGGCGTGAGGTTCAAGATTGGAGGTGGTGGTGGTCTGTGCGAGTGTCAGCGGAAGGCCTGTCGTGTGTTGGATCGTGCCTGCTGGGCCGGTGGCGGTTTCCCGTTGGTGAATGTCTGGTGACCAGTGGATGGTCTTTCACAGACAGAAGATGCTGGTGGTTGTGCATCGAGAACGGCGAGAGCCGTGTGCATATGACGCCGTTGGTGGCCATTTCTGAGGGTGTGAGATCGGTCAGCGGGTTGAGATGCTGGCGTTTGGTTGGTCCGCCGAGCATGGGCGTTGACCGGTGGATTGGTTCTTGTGGCGAAGATTGCGTTCCCTCGGTGAGCGAGAGGGTGGCAGCGATGCCGTGGGTGTTTTCCGTTGTGTCTGAGGTGATACCAGACTTGTGCCCTTGTGTTATGCCTGCTCTGGTGGCCGGTGTGTGCGCGGTGTGCGGAGCCTGGCATTGTTCATGGTTATGGTCTGGTCGTATCCCTCACGATTGGTGCTTTTACGTGAATCGAGATTTTTATGTGCTGGGGCCCTGACAGCGTTGTCAGTTGGTGGAGGCGTTCTTCCCCTGTGACTTGGTGCTAGTCCTGAATTTCGAGGATGAAATTTCTTTAAGGGGGGAGGGCTGTAATGCCCCGAATTTTTCGGATCATTTTTCGTGGGTCCCGGATCTAATTTCTCGGAGTATCCAACTCTGTTGTGTTCGAAATTTTGTTTCGGACATCTTTCGTGTGCGGATCGGCGCGATCCGGAGTTGTTTCGGAGGCCCGGAAGCGTTCCGCAGCTTTTCCGCGTGTGTTTTCTGATTCCCGGTGTGTGTTTCGGTAATTCCTTCGGAACCTCGTTGCGGGTGAACCGGGCCGTTCACGAGGGCGCGAGTGGTACGTTTGCGATCGGTGCGTTCCGAGGATCGCGGAAATGTGATTTTCTATTTTCTGGCATTTTTGGGAATTTCCAGATTTTCCTATATATTGACCACATTTTCTCTCTCCCCTCTCATTTTCTCTCTTCTCTCCCTCTCTCTTCTCACGCTCTCTCCTCTCTCCCTCTCTCTCCGGCGGCCGATGGGGTGGAGCGTGGGCGAGGCGGGGACAGCGCGGGTGAGGCACGGGCGAGGATGGATGAGGATCGAGGTGGCGGAGGCGTGGTGAAGCTCGGCCGTGGGTTCGTGGAACGGCGAGGCTTCAACGGCGTTTTCTTCGTGGATCGGCGTCCACGGCGCGTCGAATCTTCGGTGGAGGTAGGGAGATGGACCCTCAACCCGCTTACTTCATTTCTCGCGAGTTTTGTAGGTCGTGGTGAGCCGAGCGGGCTTATTCGAGGGATTTGGGGAAAATGTATGTTTTTGGGGTGTGAGCCGGATCTCCCGTTTTACGGTGTTTTTGGCCGATCCAGGGGTTTAGAGGCATGCCTAGGGGCTTGGGGAATGTTTTCCCTTTTGTTTCCCCTTCACCTGGGGTGAACGGGGCGTGGAATGGTTTTTTCCGCGGTTTCCACCATTTTCGGGCGCGGACTGAGAACGCGCTAGCCTCGGTTAGCGCGGACTGAGAACGCTGGCCTCGAGGGTCACGCCGCCCCGATGGGGCGCGTTCATCGGAGAAGATGAACAGTAAGGCGGTTGCTGTCGTGCTATGGGGTCCTAGCGCGTTCTGCCTTATCGTGCTAGGGGTTCCTAGCGCGTTCTGTCTTGTCACGCTAGGTGATCCTAGCGCGATTTGTGCAGTCGCGCTATAGGTGTATGGCGCGTTCTGTTTGAACGCGCTATAGACCTATAGCGCATTCTTGGAGGTGACCAGCCGGGCTGCCCGGGGCGGGCGGTTTGCGGCTAATCGTGCTCCCCTTGAGCCGTGTGTGTCCCGGACACCCCGTGGAGTTCCGTGACCGTGTCTTTGGGTGTCCGGAGGTTTTGTTTACCTCAATTAGCGTACCCGTGAGTTTAAGGGTCCGGGTGACCTTCTAGCGTTCCGATTGTGTTGTGATGGTCTCCGGTCGACCCGATTGTGACCTAGTGGTCGACCTTTGGCCTCATGAGTTATCGCATTGTGGTTTCAGACCTAGGGATTAGGCTAGATTGACGGCTTAGTGCTGTCATGCGCAACGGTCTCGACTCAGAGTCTTGTGACTCAAAGACCGTTGAGTTCAATAGGTCTAGTGGACCATCTAGAGTCTGGTGGCGTCGTGCCACCTGTTACTTCGCGATACTCGCAATGGGTGCGGGTGTGGTTTTCAGTGTCCACGTTCTGTGACCTGTCCACTAGTCGTAGCTTCCTGCGCACGAGTGTGCGGACCCACCCGGGAGTGGTGGAGAGCGAGACCCAGTGAGAGGCGATTTTTAGGCTGGTTACCGTAGGGCCCCTTGCCTTTGCCACCAAAGTCCGGTGGGGGGGGGGGGGAAACCAGCTAGAGGACCCGACCTAGAGCAGATGGTCTGTGTGTGCATACGTAGTTGGGGGCTTAGGACACGCGCTGATGAGCGTGACCCTAGCTAGTCCTTGTTGTGGTACTGGTTACTAGGTGTGTCTGAGTCTCACGCCCGGGGCGTCATAGCTAGACACTTGTGACGCGGTGTAAGACGTCGGGGGACGCATCCGGTCGTTCTTCTAGTGGGTGGTGCTCCTGTCACGTGACGTGAATTGTCGTGTACCGGGTTCTGCTTCCGTCTGCAAGACGGGACTTCGTGAGTGGTTTCGGGAGAGTTCCCGGAGTCGAGGTCTGGGGTTTCCGGTGAGCGTCACCGAGGGTCTTTCTCCATATGGCTTTGTGTTCACGACGGTGAGGTCGTGACCGTGTTCCCTGACCGTGTGGTTTTGGCTCGGCCCCTTTCTGGTGAGGGCAAGCCTCCTCTACGGAGGTATCCTGGCGTTTTTCCAAGTAGCGTGGCTAGGGGGGTTCGTGTCTGGTGGTCCCCGATCGTGGAATCGGGTGGTCGGGTGCGTGGCTTGGTTGTTCCCCGACGGGAGACTAGGTTGTGTTTTCTGGTACAGTAGGAGTAGCTGTAGAGCCGAGGTTTTACCGGCCATCGGTTTGTTGTTCCTGCTGTTACTGTTGTTCTTGCTATTGTAGCTTTCCTTCTGCCATTGTTTCTCAGTTGGGGTTCCGCGAGATCCCTACTGGGCCAGTGACAGGAGGCTCACCCCTGCGTTTCAGGTGCGGCGGTTCTGTCTCGAGGTTCGAGGGTGCTGTGCGGAGGTTCTTAGTTGGCAGCTTGCCGGGCCAAGTGTTCACTTGGCACGTGGTACGTTTTACTACTTTAGACTGTACTTTCTATTGGACTGGACTCTGTTGTAGTTGTTTATTTAATTCTGTTAATTGTTTAATTGTCTTGCTTTATTTCCTATTTCTTTGTACCTTCACACTCCTTTTTAGCCCTTTCGAGCCCTCCCGGCTCGTGGGCGGCGGGCCAGGATTCGAATGGTATCGGGCTCCTCCCGGTATCCGGATCTCGGGTCATCACACCGACTGCTTCGAAGCTTTTCCAACAATGGGCCATTTATCATATAGCCGATGTGTTAGGCTTCGGTGGCACCATGGCGAACCGTGTTCCGTGGCTGAAGAAACGTGAAGACTGGCGGTCTCACTTTCGAACCATGACACAAAGCTTCTTCACTTGCGCACCGGCATGTCTACACTCACTTGAACTCCTCATGAGGTCTTCTCCCGGAGTTGAACTCCAACTGATCGGCGCGACTGAGTTTGTCCTTTACAACGCGCATCGGTGCTGCCTCCAGATTGGTATTCCACGCCACTCGTTCCCACTGCTAACCGGCATCGTTCCTTTGAAGAAGAGGGAGTTGGGCGCGGAAGCGGACGCGAAGGAAGCGTAGGCCATTAAAGCACCCTGGAAGACAAGTGTTGCGGGAAAGGCATTAGCGCATGTAGGAGAAGAATGCGAGCTGTGGAGGGCCTATGTAACCGAATTGGGGAAGTTAAGGCCTAAAGCGCCTAAGCCCCTGATGTAGCTCACTTCGCTTTCTGATGGAATAAAATCTAGAATTTGACATTTTGGACCACTATTCCCCTTTTTATCATTTTATTATTTTTTATTTTTATTTTTATTTTTTATTTATTATTCATATTATGATCGTATATTTATATATATATTTTTTTAAATGAGGGCGTCCAGGGGACTGGACACCCTAATGTTTTTGAATTTTTTTAAAAAAAAATTTTTATGGGGGCGTCCAGGGGCCTGGACGCCCCAAGGTTTTTGAAAAAAAAAAATTTTTTTGTACACCCCACCCTCCTCACTTTATGATGTACTACTGACTATGTGAAATGAAATGGTTTCTTTTTGTCGTGTGCACTTTTTCTCTCCCATGCTTCTTTCCTTGCACCTAGTTGTTTCGAGACACGCTTCACGAGACCTTGCCCTGAAAAGCAGGGAACTACGCCTTGCACGGAGGGATCCTCTTTTTTCCTTTTTTCTTCTTTTCTCCTTTTGGGCGCGTCCAGGCGCGGGGACACGTCTTAACTTTCAAATTCAAATTTAAAGCGCCAGGTGGCACTTCTTCTCCCGTGCCTTGCCCTCAAACGAGCCCGCCTCCGTCGAGATTTGCTTGCCCATCTTCGTCTTCTTCCACATCTCGATCGATGGAGTTTGGTGGGCCAAATCGTGGTGAAGGGAGAGAGGGGCGAGGGACTCCTCGCCCGAAGAGGGACGCGCAAGAGCACAGCGAGGCGTCCATGGAAGAGGAAGGACTCCTTCGGGTACTTGAGGGACCCGAGGGGCCCGATGGCGCGGAGGGAGGTGAACATGGCCCGGTATGGCCTTCGATCTTCCCCTATTTGATTTATTTTGAGTTTTGAGCGAGCCATGTGAGAGAGAAAAAGGGTTCGGTGAGTGTTGCACTCAAATGATAGACGCATCCTTGATAGGAGACGCGTTCTCACGTTTTGACGTAAGACCCCCCTTTTTTGATGCAGGACATGGCAAAGGCCCCGGGTTTGGCCGATGAATGGGCGAGCGCGGATGAGCCGAGCCGTGTCAGGAAGGAGAGTCGAAGCAAGGAGAAGCTCGAGGACTGGCGCATACGTCTCCCTGGACAGCAAGGGAGCGTATTGGTGCAGGACAGTGCCGACTTCCTGCGGCAGTAGAGAGAGAGTTATGCGGGACTTCCCCAAGCCGCGGATATGCGCGACATCAATGGCTTGCGTGCCCAACTGGCAGAGACTAGGCGGCAGCTGGCCATCACTCAACAGGAACTGTCGCTCCTGGTAAGTTAAGTGCTGCATTTTTTTATTTTTAAATTTGGAGCTTAGCTGACGGCCGTCATTTGTTTGTTCCAGCGTGCCCATCAGACAGTGATGGTGGGAATGGCCGGCGACACATCTTCCAGTTCCTCAGCCCCTTTTCTTGAGATTGCCTCCCTTCGAGACCAACTTGCTGGTGCGGTGGCCCCCGCGGCCCGGCCTGAAGAGGAGCGTGACGCCTGGGTAGCGATTGTGGCGGAGTTGCGGCGTCACAGTGAGGAGAGGCCACATCCGGACATCCTAGAGTTGAGGGTGTTCCTCCAGGTGGCCAAGAGAGAGGCGAAAAGAGAGAGGCTAGAGAGGGAGAAGGAGAGAGAGGATAGAAGAGCCATGGAGGTCCAGGTGAGGGAGCTCCAGCTTGGCCTTCGAGCTATGGGATAGAGGCTAGAGAGCATGGAGGCAAGCTATGAGAGGGCACGAGAAGTCGGGGCACGACTCCGCCAGTCCGTCCAGCTCCATATGGGTGGCTTCTTTGTTACGCCAGGGGAGCATCAGCGGGTCGCCGCTGCTGAGCAGGCGCCACAAGGCGAGGCGAGTGCTGCTGCCCGGGGCTCCAGAAGGCTTCTGAGGGACCCTCACCTCAGGGGAGAGGAGAGGGACGCCTAGAGGGACGAGCATGAATATAATGGTGAGAGTTGACGAGCCAGTGGACCCGCCTCCTCTCTATGATCGTGGTGTTTATGACAGCTCATGTAGAATTATGAATGGAGTTATTTGATTTTCTGCTGCTTGTTTGTTCTCTTGTGCGTTCCTTCTTCCCTACACTTCTTCTCCTTTGCACTGTTCCCATGTGATGTGTCTGCCGAGACCCCGCCTTAAAACGGAGGATCGTGTCTTGCTGTGATCGTTTTTCCACGGGAAACTGTCGTCGAAGCCAATAATGACGACCCTGACCCCTTCTCCTGGACGACGTTTCAAATTTTGCTGACGACCTCCAAAACATGATAGGGCATCCCTAGACAACATAGGGGGCGGGTCGTCATATTACACTGTCCAATCAATCACCCTGCGCGAGCAGTGAAATGACACATGGGACCGCAGGGTAGGCGCCCCATCGCAAGGGCTATCGTTAAAGGTGATGGAGGCAATCTTGGCCCGCACTTCTCCCATTTCTATAAATACCTGTCTCTTTCGTCATCGAAGGGACATCGAGAGCCAACTCGAAGAGTACAAATTCTCACGAAAGAGAAGGAACTCAGAGTTCTGAGATCGGGATGGAGGACGAATCTTCCCATTCCTCAAAGAGGAGCAGGTCCAGCGGCAACAGTTCTAGGAAGCTCTCGGACCTCGAAGGGCACTTCAGCGAAAGGGCCCAATCACAACTTGTAAGCTGAGCTTTCCCGCCCTTTTCTCATTCTTTCTTCCTTCCTTTTGACAACACCCTTCTCCATTCCTTATGCACGCGCAGAGTGTGATGAAATCACACATTTCATGGGAGTTAGCAGTGGCAGCATACAGGGGTCTCCCAGATTTTCAGAAGGCCAGGCTAGACGTGATAGGATTTGGTGCTTTCCTGCGGATCGAGCCGATCAAGCTCGACCTGGCCCTGATCCAAGCCTTCCGTGAAAGATGGGACCCAGTGAGCCGGGCGTTCTTGATGCCCTAGGGGCACATGGTGGCCAGCCTGGAAGATGTGGTCCGAATCATGAGCCTCAAGGTGGATGGCGAGGCAGTGACCGTAGTCACTTACGCTGACTACTGAGAAGGTGCCCAGAAGCTACTGGGGTTGGACCTAGATGGTCGGAAGAACATGTCGGTAGCCAGGGCGTCCCTTATGGAGGCATTAGGGCTCACTGATACTCGTCGACGGGATGATGAGTCCTTAGAAGAATTCATGGAAAGGATGGAAAGAGGATGTCGTGCTGTGTATTGCACAGATTTTGACAATTGGGAAAGATCCAACATGGATTTGAGGAGATTTCTCCTCTTTTTACTGGGAAGATTGATACTGAGCTCGAAAGGAGACGGTATCCATTGTCATCTCCTAGAGCTGCTATCATACCTCAAAAGAGTAGGGCACTACGCCTGGGGAGCTGTCATGCTGGCGCATTTGTTTACAGGTCTGTTCCAAGAGGCGGACCGTGAGATGACTGCGAGTGGTTTCACACCATTCATCCAGGTATATTTTTTGGTTTTGTTTTGTTTTTATTTTTTTATTTATTTTTTTGTAATAATCCACTGAAGGTACTAATGACATGTGCTAATGTAGCTGTGGAGCTATTATTACCTCCCGATGGGGAGAGCTCGACATTGGTGACCAGTGATGGTGCCGTTAGCCAGGCGGTGGGAACCCATCATGAGTGCGGCACCCCTAACCTACCAATTGATGGTGCTAAGGCGGGAGCTACAGGAGTTCCCTACAGCGATGGTGGGATTTTTTTTGGAATTATTTTCATTTTGTTTTTTTGGTTTTTACCGGCTAAACGGGTATGTACAACCTAACCTAGGTAAACTGGAGACCCTACTCAGACATGGTCGATGTCGACCAACCATGGGTTCTAACAAGTCGTGCCCGGTTCGGACGGGAACTGTGGATGCACTGCCTGAATGAAATCGAGCCACTCCGACTACGATTGGTTATGAGGACTTTAGGACTGGCTCAGGAATGGGTGGATACGACTGCGCCACCTCGTGTTGGGAGAAAGACGCGGGGACCGGCAACCTGCATTGACTGGCGTGTGCGGTTCCCCGAACAGTATGAAGATTGGTAACGGGGTGGCACAATTGTGGAATCGCATGCGCAGGATAGTGAAGACTATCTGCATCTGTATAAGACAATGTATGCAGAGCGGCTCCAACGCCGGAGACTTGTGGAGGTAGGTCCCCTTTTCCTCTTTTCTTTCTCTCTCTTTTGGCTTTTGTTGTGGAAATGCTGACTCTCATGGCTGTAGGATGTCCGTGATACCATGATAGCGAATTTACGATCTCGCCTGGAAGAGACGGAGCAACAATTGGGCGACACACGTGAAGCCTTGAGTGCCTCGGTAGGTGTATACAGTGCACGCTCTGAATCACGGCCCTAGATTCATGGTGTTCGGCCACTAATTATCATCTCATGATTACAGCGCGCCCAGATTAACGCGGCCTCATCGGCGATCGGGGCCGGTGGAGTCTCTTCCAGCTTATGGATCCCTACCTCAGAACTTGACTTGCTTCACGAGCAACTTGCTCGTGCCACGCAGCGTGCCGCGGAGGCAGAAGGAATGCTCTCTATACAGGTAAGAGTCTCAGTGTTGAGTTCTCCCGCTCATGTCTTGCCACATATCTGAGATGGTATATTTGGCAGGAAAAGGAGACGTAGGAGTCACTTGCCCAAGCTACGCAGAGGTACGCTAGAATAGCAGAGCTGGAGGAGGAACTGCGGCGTCGTCCAGATGACGACTCTTCTAGGGATGCCATAGAGCTGAGGATCACTCTCCAGTTGGAGAGGGAAGACCGTGAGAAAGAACGGGTAGAGAGAGAAAGAGACACAGAGAGAGAAAGAGCCGACAGATTGGCTGAAAGGGAGGAACAAAGGGCCATGGAGGCCCAGCTGTTCGAACTCCGAATCAGCCTTGGTCTGGCTAAACAGTGGCTAAGAGATGGTGAGGAGCGCTACCGAAGAGAACGAGAGCGTGGCTTTCGTGTTGGTAGCTTATTTGCTGCCCCCATGGATCAACGTCGGGGTGTGGGAATAGGAAGAGGAGTACAGAGCGGTAGGAGTACCGCTTTTCATAGTTGGGTAGCACCCTTGAGAGCCTTTTGCCTGGAGAGTAGCGGGACGAGTAATGCAGAGAGAGAGGGTGGAACTTGATGTAATTTTTTTTATTTTTGGAATAGAATAAAAGGTTCGGTTTTGTTTGGTTTTCACCTTTGCTCTTGTTGCCTCGAATCCCTGCACACATCACTGAAACAAACAAATCAGAATTTCTGCTCTGACTTGGCCCCTTGCTCAATAAGTAGATGGTCACTTTGATTGTCCTTGATAACGGGTCAAGGGGCCAAGTCTTTATTAACGAAGGCAAGAGAAAGATGCGGTGATGATGGATGCGACAGACAAGCACACGAATGCAAGCGATATTAAAAAGTGAGATGCTGTATACAAATGCAATCATGCAAAATTGATTTGTTTTCTTTTTTGTATTTGGCATTTTTTTGTTATTTTGTTATATTCAAAAAAAAATTGTTTGCAAATATGTACATTTTCTCTTTTCCACTTTTTTGTTGTTATTTTTATCGTTTCATTTTTTGTTGCTAACGCCTGCCAAGCACCCAAATGGCACCTAACCTATATGAGAACAGGGGTTTCTTACTAACCTCCCCGGTATCCTAAGTGCACATCTAGGTTGATTTGGGCCTCTAGACCCCTCGAATGATAACCCCGTCGGCTAAGACTTACCCTGATGACAATACCATCATGTCATGCTTAGGCTCCCAGTCGCTTCCGACCACAGGGATTCACCTAAAAGGTGTTCGAGGTAAATGATTTGCCTGACCCGGGTCTATTTCCTCACAATTCTAGATGATATATGATGGAACACCCTGGAACCCTAACGACCAACCGCGCGACGCTGACCCGGAATCAGACGTCGTCGCACCCATAGGTGACGCGCTTGCATTGGCCTAAGCCCAAGGTTAAACAAGAAGACATCAAGGTGGTAAACAGGGGTCTTGACCAACCAGAAACACAGAGACTCCTTCGCAATGATAGCTTTTACTTTTCAAAGTAGGCAACCATATGTGTATATTAAAATAAGATCGCAAACCTTGGCGGGTTTCGCCCTTCAGAAACTCCATCTAGCCTTCATCTTTAGAGGAGGAAGGAAGAGTGCATGGGGTAAACCTCCTGAGAGGACCGGCAAAACCGTTAACCCGGCGAGTCAATAAGGGCCCATTAACTCTCCTCTTTCGAACAACTTTGGACCAAATCTCGAGCATTTACATTCCATAGCCCCTTTTGTGGATTCAGACTTTTGCCTTGAGGGGTTCCATTTATCGCATCAGGCACGGTCACGACCAGGCTTTTCTCTTGATTTTGATTTTGTGTTTCCTTTTGCGAGGGAGATATAGTCGTGTGACATTGTGGGCTCCCTTTTGTGTGCCTGCGGGGACACTGCCCTCTTCTCGTGCTCTGATCGATGCTCGAGGAAATGGATCCTACTCTTGCCTTTGGGGGTTTGAGTTTCGGTTTCTCATGCTCAGCGTTTTAAGGGCGCCGACTGTCTCATTTGGTCGAAGAGAAAAGAATAAAGATTACAGCTTCCGGAGATCTTCTGGGTGAGGCCCCACTGTCGGTGATGCTACCAACTTTTTTTTTTGGATAAAATACATAAGCGAGTACATGTTGGCTTCCTTTGAGCGAGCCTAGGCGGATGTGGCCGGACAGGGATCTCCACGGTTCTGGCAAACCAAGACCCGGTGCCTACCAAGCCTTAATGGGCCCCATCCTAACATGGAGGTTGGATGCAACGACTTAACTACATGGTGACCACCAGACATCGGCATTTTGAATTTTCCATATTTTTAGTGATTTTTGATATTTTTTGTTGTTTTTGATGTTTTCTGTCTTTTCATCATTTTTTTGTGTTTTGACACTAAGCTAAGGGTAGTACTTTTTAAGATAAAGCCCATTCCAAGGGTGGGATAACTCGGTCCCTTCGGCGTTGACTAGCTTGTAGGCATTGTCGGGGTACACGGCTTGAATTACATATGGTCCTCCCCAATTGGGTTGGAGCTTAGAACGCGGCCCTCCAGGTTTGACAAAAAAATCTTTTCACGACCATCTCACCGACTCTGAATTTTCTCTCAACGACTTTCTTTTGATAAAAGCGAGCGAGTCTATTTTGATACACATGTGCATGCTCGGAAGCGGCCAGCCTCTTCTCGTCTAAGAGTTCCAACTGGGCAAGGAGTGAATTGCGACGTTCGTCGAGGGGAAATTCCTCATCCAATTGTACTCTGAGAGAAGGGATCAGAGTCTCGTACGGGACTACCGCTTTCGTCCCATAAGTAAGGGCAAACGGAGTCTGCCCGGTGGGGGTACGGATTGAAGTGCGATAGGCCCATAGAGCTTCGATAAGCTTTTCTGGCCAGTCTAAAAACTTACTAGACTCGCAGGTTTTCTTTATGATTTTGATCAATGTTTTATTGGTAGCCTCCGCTTGGCCATTACCTTGTGGGTAATAAGGTGATGAATGATGCAATGCAATTGCGTACCTTTTGTAGAGGTCCTGAAGGTCTTGAGAAATGAACTGTGGCCCATTGTCGGTGACGATTGTGCCTGGGACGCCGAACCTAGCGAGGATGTTCTTCATGATGAACTTGCAGACTGTTGACGCCTTGATTTCCGCGTAAGCTTCGGCTTCGGCCCATTTGGTGAAGTATTCCGTCGCAGTAAGGATGAAAGATTTCTGCTTGGTGAGAGAATTGGGATCACCTAGGGGACCGATGATGTCGAATGCCCACATGGAGAAAGGCCATGGGGAGGATATTGGGTGAAGTAAGGAAGAGGGTGAATGTATTTTATCGGCGTGAAGTTGACACTTGAGACACCTACGGACATAGATGGCACAATCCTCTTCCATAGTGGGCCAGTAAAAGCCTTGCCTAATGATCTTCTTAGCGAGCATCTGACTATTCACATGGCCACCGCACACACCCGAGTGGGCTTTCTCTACGCATTTTCAAACCTCATTGTCATCAAGACACCTTAAAAGAACTCCGGTAAGGCTCCTCCTGTACAACAATCCTCCAACTAGGGCGGTTTATTTTAAATAAGTGAGGATAAAACCAGATTTAGGTGAAAGATACCTAGAAGAATTTACCAGATGAGAAGAAATCAAAGAAAATAGTGAGGACTAAAGCCTCGGAAACAGTGTGAGAACGGGCAGGTGCCCGAGGAAGTTAATGTGGAAGGAACCGGGTCGAACCCGGGAGCGGGATCGGGAGGAATCAGAAATTGGTGAATCGAGAGAGGCGGATCCGAAGGGTCCGAACGTAAAAGAGGATAATCATGGGGAAATGAATCCGGAGGTTCTGGGGGAAGAAGATCATGAGGGACACAATGCCCTGGGAAGTATGTAAAAAGGCAATTCAAAGGGGTGAAAAGAACGAAGGGCGCGATGACTTGGAAGAACAAAATGATAAATGGAAAGAAGGAGAGGCCCGGAGGTTCCGGATGGGTATGGGAAGGAAGGGCGCGATGCCCTGAGAGAGATGGAGAATAAGACAAGAGATCCAGAGGTTTCGGACGGATATGGGAAGGAAGGGCGCGATGCCCTGAGAGAGATGGGGAATAAGATAAGAAATCCGGAGGTTGCGGATGGATATGGGAAGGAAGGGCGCGATGCCCTGAGAGAGATGGAGAGTAAGATAAGAAATCCGGAGGTTCCGGATGTATATGGGAGGGAAGGGCGCGATGCCCTGAGAGAGATGGAGAGTAAGATAAGAAATCCGGAGGTTCCGGATGGGGGTGAGAGATGGATAAAGACATGGAATTAAATAGGGAGGGGTTCGGAGGTTCCGGACAGGGATGAATGTAGGGATCCGAAAGCTCCGGACAACAAGGAATGTGAGGGTTCGGGGACCCTAGAGCAGAGGAGCTTGATGGCTTAGATTTAGATGACAAAAGGCGTCTCCTTAACCAATGGACTGCCCATAAAAAGAAGCTGAATAGCAGCATGAGCAGCGATGAACTGGGATAGGAAGTGGATGAACTGATGTGGGCTCCTTCAACGAGGGATTTATTGTCCTTAAGCTTCACTTTATGCTTTTCCCTTTTCTTGGTAGATACTCTCTCATAGTGCGGCCCTTCAACCTTCAACACAAGTTCTTGGCCTCCTGGGTTTGCAGGCCGATCCCAATGATGTGCCCAGGCAGAAGGTCTCTTCTTTCTCTGACCAACCGGGTCAATCGGTACGGTCAGGGCCCACAGGTTCTCATTTCATGGACTTCTAATAAGGCCCTTTGGACATTCGTACATGAACGGTAACTCTCTTGGCAAAATATCAAAATAAAGATTCAAGAGCTCCGCTTGTGAAGTAAGGATCTTGGCATGAAATGGCTCCTTTGGAAATAACTCTCGTGATAGATGATTGGTGTCTATCATTGGAAGTTGGATGCTCGGCATAAGGAGCTTCATTTTTGGGGCACTGCTCAAGGTCGTTGGAATATCACACGTGATCATGCTGGGTAGCATAGGCGTTCGTCCCTCGCATGGGAGTTGGTAGGAAGTAGACATGATGTCAAAAGCTTCCAGCAAGAACTGCCCTGACTCGCCCTAGAGCACAGAGTTCATTATCCCATTTGTAGTGGAATGTGTCATCACCATGTTGGAGGAGAAACCCCTCTCTTGATTAGTCATTTGGACTATGACCGAACAAGGGGTAATGAAAGCTGTAAAAGCATGTTGGCCAATGAGTAATGTGAGCTCTATTATTTTGGCCGCTGATTTGGTCGGCACCAATTCCTGAGAGTCCTTCTTGATGAGCATTGGTGCAGATGGAAATTCGGCCTTCTCAAAGGTGACCGATACAAGAACCCGAATCGGCATTCGGCAAATGAAATCTTGGATTTTGAATGGCATTGCCGTGACCAAATTCTTCTTGTCCGATTCTTGAACATCATCTTTGGCACATGTATTTGTAGAAAGACACCCACTCCGAGAGGTGCTGGAAGGAGGTGAGATTGAGACAACATGCTCAACGGGTAATGGAGGTTCAATGGAAAGAGTTGTAAGAAGGGTAGGTAGAGGTTGAAACATGACAAGCTTTTCCCCTTGCTCGGAAGCAGAGGAGGTTGGCTCGGGTGCAAAAATAGATGAACCCTGCTCAGAGTTAATCACGGGTTTGGGTAAAGGGTCGGATAGGTTTGAAGTTACATGGATGGTGAAGGCCTTAAGTGGGGACGATGGAAAGTTACTGGGTTGGGGACAAAAGTTAACAGGAAGCTCAATGGAGACTGATGGTATGGAGGTTACTTGTGTAGTTTGAGGGATGACAGTAGGAGGTTTAGTACGTAAGAAGCGTCAGATTTTGGTGGTATACGAGGGGTTTAGGGTAGGGGATGATTCATGGTGCGTTGACGCGGGTTGTTGGTATATGGACCCACCATCGTAACACCATGATGTCTCATAGGTAGAGGCAGGAATGGTGAATTCATCCTGAGCAGGGGTTTCTTCTGGTGGTGGTGGAAGAGGGAAGGAACGAAGAAAACTCAGAGTAGGTGCATATTCAAAATATTCACAGATGTGATCATGTGCCATTTGTAATTCTTCAAAATCATTAGGTTCAAATGGATGCCATGGGGGAGACGTGTTGATGAGATGAGGTGACGTATATTGGCATGGAGGAATTTGCGTATATAGATGTGGATGTGGAGGCGGAGAGCCGTATGGATTAGTGTGATGAATGGATGGTGGGCAGACGGCGTCCACTTGATTGTCACGACTTGGAAGAATATCTTGCTCACTCATATCCCAGATGCCGTACTCATCTCTTCTCTCCTTCCAATCCTTCTCCATTTTGGTAATATTATTCATGAAAGCGTGAAGGGGGTTGGCTTGAGGAGGGAAAGGAGGAAGAAATTTCCTCTCAATAACAGCCTGTAAGGCTCCAAGTTGAGAGCTGAGAGAGTCGATATGAGAAGCCATGAAATCCCAGGCATAGGGAACACTAGTGGAGGGGGAAGCTCCACTAACAGTGGCCTGTATTCCATATGAGGACTTATAGGACGGGCCAATGTCCATGGGATGAACCTGTGGGTCAGGCAGATAGCCCCAGTCTGAGTTATAGACCCCGTAAGAGTCGTGACCTGGGTCACGCATTTGAGACCCATAACGGAAGGCATCGGCCTCGAAACAACTGTAATTATATTCAGCCATCCATCATGTTTTTCGAGAGCGTAATAGCATACACCAGCAAACGATTAGCAGAGATTAACACACAAGTGAATGCCTTACGTCCAATTTTTTGTTTTTTCCTTTTTTATTTTTTTTTATTTTTTTTAACCAAATCTGAAGTTCACACAAAATAGGAAGGACCCTAATTCCAATTTGTTTCACCGCCGTGTCAACTAGGGTCACTCTTCTCGCCACGAATGTGTTACTAGCTCCGGGGAACTTCAATGGTACAACCAGCCCAGTGCACGAAGAGGAGATTCTTCGCTGTCGGGGACTTACGGAGGTCCCGGTGGAGGAGATTCTAGTCTGTCGAGAGGAATTCCCGAACGGAGAGTCCTTCCTTCACCGAGAGAGGGTGATCCTTAGAAAAAAATAAAAAAGAATAGAAAAGAGGGATGGATGTATGCAATGGAATGCTGAAAGAGATATGGGGCACAAAAGAACAAGAAAACAACCAGGATATAATAACACGCAAGGGATAGTAAAGCAAATTACAAGAAATTGCAAGGATAACTGAAAGAAAGCAACCAGAAGTCCCACCGTGATCGCCAATCTGTGAGCGACGTCACGCGGTTTGAGAAATGAAAATACGGAGCGCGCGGGCTCGTTTTGTTTGCTGCAACACAGAAATAAGAGAAAAGAGAAGGGGCCACCACGGGAGATTGCTCCGGCGGGGTGAGCGGGACAAATGCAATATAGCAAGATATGGGGGTTAAACGGCCATAGCAGGAAGTGACTCGCCGCGGCCTCGGGGGGACGGGAATGGTGTAGAAATCAAATAGCAAGAATTGAAACGGCCATTGCGGGAAGTGACTCGCCGCGGCCTCGCGAGTATAGCAGATATAGCAGCAATTCAAGATATACAAGAGAAAGGACAGAATTCAAATGGCCATTGCGGGAAGTGACTCGCCGCGGCCTCGAGGATATGAGCAGATAAGAATATAATAAAATATAAAGAGAATATAAGAACGGGAATTTAAACGGCCATTGGGGAAGTGACTCACCGCGGCCTCGAGAATATGAGTAGATAAGAATATAACATAATATAAAGAGAATATAAGAACGAGAATTTAAACAGCCATTGGGGAAGTGACTCGCCGCGGCCTCGAGAATATGAGCAGATAAGAATATAACAGAATATAAAGAGAATATAAGAACGGGAATTTAAACGGCCATTGGGGAAGTGACTCACTGCGGCCTCGAGAATATGATATGATCGCCAGGGGCCAAAGACCCCAAAATAAGGAAATGATCGCGCCTACCTCACTAGCAGGAAGTGGCGGGTTGCTTCTTCCTCCCCCTTCGACCGGCCGACGGAGAGGGCCTTCTTTAGTTACCCTTGCAAAACAACAGACAGTAAATAAACGGAATTAGAAAATGACAGTGCAATAGCAATCCTTTGCAATGAAAGTGATGAAATTGTAGCAGGGCACACACCTGGTTGGTGTGGTTTTAAACCCCTCTCGGACACGAGTAGGAGGGAAATGTAATGATGAATGCAAGAAGTATATAAGAGAAGGCGCCCTTATGAAGGGAGATGGAGGATGCGAAACGATGAATGCAAAGAACTACGGAGAAGAAGGGGGAGAGAATTAGCTTATTGGATGTGCCGATGGCGAGATCCGGCGGAGCTTCGACAGCGTAGGGACGACGTGGAAGAGCGGTGGACAAAGGCGACCTTCCTCTCGCGAGCGCGGGCACCCGAGAAGCCGGCAGAACCTCCCCCTACAAAAGACCCCACGGATTAGAAATGACTCCGGCAACCTCTTGGCTCCAGCAGCCTATCGGACCTCTTAGAAGCTCTCTTCGGACTAAGGGGGGGCCTCTATTTATATGGCTCCGGAGGATGGAGGCGTCCAGGACCCTGGACGCCTTCATCAGGGCAAAAATAATATTTTTAATTATTTTTATTTTTTTATTTCTAATATTTTAAAGGAGGCGTCTAGGCAAGTGGACGCCTCCATAAAAGCCCACCGAACCCCCGTCGAAAGCCGCACGCGGTTTGGCACAACGCGTGGTTTTGATCGGCGCCCGTGATTCATGCATGGGCGCGTCTAGTTGGCAGGACGTCTTCACAATTTGGATTTTTTCTGAAACGACAAACCGACTGGCGGAATGGGGGCGCCCGTGGGCAAGATGATGGAGGCGTCCAGGCATGTCGACGCCTCCATGAATTTTTTGATTTTTTTAATTATTTTACTTTGTTTTATTTTTTATATTCATGGCGGTGTCCACGCAAGTGGACGCCTCCATGATTTTTTTGATTTTTTAATTTTTTTAATTTTTTTATTTTTTTATATTCATGGAGGCGTCCAGGCAAGTGGACGCCTCCATGATTTTTGATATTTTATTATTATTTTTATTATTTTGCTAATTTTTACACTTATGGAGGCGTCTAGGGCCTGGACGCCTCCATGAAGACCCCCGGATTCCCCCGAAAGGGGCGTCGACAGTCGTCCGTCAGACATTTTCCTGGTTTCGGAAACTTCTGATGCATCCGATTGATGTCAATGCCATCCGAATGCCGCATGATTTCCACAACGAGACGGTTTCCGGATGCCGAAGGAGCGTTACGTTACCCGCCCAGAAGGCAAAAGAAGACTCAAGAATAGGAAGCACTCAAGCGATTCAAAATGCGAAAGCCGCTGCAGGGCGTCGCGTGGTAATATGAGATTTTCTCAGGGGACGTCAAGAATAGCGTGTCTACAGTGGGGTTTTGAGAAGAAAACACGATCATTATCGTTACAAAACGAAGGCGGAGTTAAAAGGGGGGCTTCCGGCGGTTGGCAACCGGGAGTCATATACATAGACTCGGATAAACACCAGGCCGGTGGCCACCGGGATGACAGCTACATCGTCATACGGATGACATGCTGACAGTTGGAATGGAATCAACCTGCCTACAGGAAGAAGGGAACAAGGATAATGCGTCACACACATTCGAGGGGAAAACATGAGCTCATAGCGAAAAAGATCAGGGAGAGAGGGAGAGAAGGAGCATAAAAGAATGAGCATCTAAGGAGTTGCGGCCCAAAAATCTCCCAAAGGGGAGTGTTTCTTTCATTTCATATCAGAAAAAGGGCCTGGATTACATCGAAAAGAACAGGGAAAGGAACAATACAAGGAAACAGTGGTAGGAGCTCCCTGCTCCTGTCCCTCACCTCTCTTCTATCCCACTATCTTTCTCTCTCTTCAGCTCCGACAGCAGAGTCTCCCCAGTAATTTCTTCAGCATCTCTCCTTTTGTTCAACGAAGGGGCCAGTATTTATAGGGAAAGCAGGGAAGATGGTTTCTCGTTTCTACTTTTTTTTTGTTTCTTCTTACTTCTTCTTTTTTGTTTGTCGTCTGTCGCTGCTGCTGTTGCCGTTGACGTTGCCATCGCTGCCGCTACGGTGGAGCAGGGGAGAGGCGCGGCATGGCCGGGCTTCTCCGGTGCTACATGCGCCGCTTCGATGGTGCACGCGTGGGGATGGCCACGCCGTGGGAAGAGCATGCGAGCACTCAATGCTCGCGGGGAAAGGAACATCTTTCATTTGAGCACGCGAAATTGGCGTCCAGAAGGGTGGGCGTGAATTTCACGATCACAAAATTGGCGTCCAGAGGGCTGGGCGCGGATTCTGGGACCATGTGCAAAATTGGCATCCATGACCCTGTCGTTAATTAATTGGCATCTTCTTGAAGAGGCGTCAATTCATCAGATTAAAAGTCCAATTAAAAGATAATTAGTGTCCATTATAGAAGGTGCCAATTGAAGAATTGGCGTCTTCAAGATGGACATGAGATTTTTTTTTAATGTTCAAAAAATAGAGAATCGGGAATAGCGTTGGTTTTAGCGTTAATTTTAGCACGTCAACACCTGGAGATAGCGGTTATCACCCATCCGCTATCAGCCTACGTAGTAACCCTATTGATGGCGGTCTTTTGAGAATTGCTACCTGATGGTAGCGGTCATCTCGCAACCGTGATCTGGTTTGCGTCGACTCCGCTTCATGAAGCGTCGACGCCACCACCCCCTTTGTGCTTATGTGTCCCTTGTTCCTGCAGGTGGCGATTTACCCTTGACCGCTACTTGGTTTTCTTTGGAGGTGGCGGTACAGCCTTGACCGTTACTTGATTTCCTTTGTAAATAGCGGCCTGGTGACAACCACGGCAAGGTTTGCTTCACCGTGTTTTACTGTTTTTGTCTCCGGTCAACCCGGTTGTGACCCAATGGTTGACTTTTGACCCCGTGAGTGTCTCGGTTGTCCCGAGGGGATCGAGACTGTATTTAGATGCTCGGAGATATTATGTTACCTCGCTTTACATGCCCATGTGGTTTGAGGGCTCGGGTGACCTTTTGTTTTTCGTACTTTCTTGTTATGCGAAATTATGAGTCTGATGAGCAGCCAAGGGGCCGAGGACTTTTGATTGATGAATGGATCTGGCTGTTGTGTGCCGCTTCCATAATGTTTTACAACGATTTTTGACCTAGGGACTAGGCTGATTTGACGGCATGTTACCGCATTGTGCGACGGTCTTGACCAGAGCCGTGTGACTCAAGGACTATTGTTTTAGCAGGTCTAGTTGATTGTCCGGAGTCTGGTGACATTGTGCTGCCTTGTGTTCCGTGTTACTTGTGACAGATGTGAGTGTGACTTGTCCGTACTTCGGTGATTTCTGTTAGAGAGTCTCTATGTCGAGTGACCCCCACTAATCGGAGCCTCGCTCGACAGGTGGGTGTTGACCCTACTAGGGAGTGGTAGAGTGGCTTCCCGTCAGAGATGATTTTTAGACTGGTTACCGTAGGGCCCCCTTGCCTTAGCAGCTAGAGTCCAGCTGGGGGGGGGGGACTTGTTAGAGGACCCGACGTATCGCAGTAGGTCTGTGTGTGCACACTTGGCTAGGGGCAGTGGACTAGTGCGGACGAGCACTACCCTGACTAGTCCTTGTTGCTGTTGTTGTTCCTTGATTACTTGTACGGTGTCTCAGTTTCCTCCTGGGGTAAGTAGGGAGACACTCGAGGCACGGATTAAGAAGTCACTGGACGCATCCGGTCTTACTTCTGGGTACTCCTAGCACTTGACAACGTGAGCCACTTAACATGTAGTTCTCATGACAGCGTGAGCCTCTTGACTTGTGATTTTGTCTTGTGACACTCGTGGTTTGGTTTCCGTCTGCGATGACGTGATTCCTCGAGTGGTTTTGTGTCCTTTCGACACTGAGGTCTAGGGTGCCGATAGAGAGTTACCGCGGTTCTACACGTTGACAATGTAGGGTGCACGACAGTGGAAGTAGCACCTCGGATAAAAATCATAGGAAATTACACACTTTTCTAAACAAATAACTCTAAATACCATAGCTCTAAACTTGATAAGGGCCACTAGATGTATACACATGTGTTTAAGAGGCCCAAACATCACCTAGGCTAACAACCAGCCCATATATATAACATGTATAGGAACTTTTCGTATTTTTTCACACAGAATGAATGGGCGCCCATGCCTTAGGCGCCATTTCTTTTTTCACACAGAAGCATGATTTGCAGCAGTTTAGCTTCATCTTCCACATGATATATAGCATGTTGCATTAGTTTTACGAATATCAAATATATCCTGTTACACTGGTTTTACGATGGAATATATATATATGTTTTACGAAAATCAGAAATCATGACCATCAGGTAATGGGCGCCCCTTACCTAGGCGCCATTTCCTGAATGGGCGACCCAATAATGGGCGCCCATTAATTGAAGACCCTTCACCCAGTCGTCAATTCATTTTCCTATAATTAATAATCACCATGTTAGAAATTTTATATCTATGAAACTAAATCATAAAATTCCCGTATGAGTACGATTTTGTGATCCTGATATTTTTCTCTATCTATCCATGTCCTTATTTCTAGATTCCGAGAACTTTAGAAATCATGAATAGTAAATTGTGTCTCAAAACGTACCTACCCGGTGCGTAGATGACCTAGAAGAATGGGCGCCCCTGACCAGGGTGCCATTTACTTGATTAATGACCCTCTGCAGGGTCGTCATTTAAATGATGACACTGTAGAGGGGCGCCAATTCCTTAGGATAAAAAGAAAATGAAAAAAAATTAGAATTTTAGCAATGGGCGCCCCTGTGAGCAGTCACCAATTCTTCAATTGATGGCAGTCCCTTGGGCGCCATTTTATGAAATGATGGCACCCCTTTGGGTGCCATTTCCTTGAGTCCTAATTTCTAGAGTTTCCCGAGCCTGCCTTGTCACAGAATGGGCGCCCCTCTGTGAGGGCACCAATTCAAGATATAATGGCTGCCCGAAGGGCCCCAATTCAGTAACTTGTGGCAACCTGTGAGGGGCCAATTTCACCCAGATTCCCGGTATATCATGTGTTTGCTATGGTTTACTCATAGTGCGTCCCTACATGATAAATCAGCCCTTGAACTCCATTCATGAAATCTACCTTATATTCGTATAATGGTTAAACCTTGGAATTCTATATTGGCTATAGCTAGAGTGAATGTCAAAAGTAATACATGAAATGCTATGCATATAGGGCCAGATCTGGTCCTGGGAGGAGTGCCCTAAAGTACTTGTGCCCATGGGAGTTGAATGATCACGGTGTCTAAGCACCGAAGTACTTGCTTGACTTGAGACATTACACTCACTCTCTCGTGACACAACTTGCTTGCTTGGCTTGACTTGCGTGACCCGAAAAAGGGCGATTACTTGACTTGGCCCGAAAAGGGGTGATTACTTGACTTGCGTGGCCCGAAAAAGGGTAAAGTACTTGCTTGATTGAAATAGCCAATTCCAGTTACACGTACTTGATATTACATGTGCTTGATATGACTTGCTGGGACATGATCCTTACTTGCTTTAACTTGTTCCTCGCATTCTTGAAAAATTATGTAAACACTTGTTAGTACTTGAAATCATGCAATACTCTTCCTATGAAGTTCTTGATATCTCGCTTGTCATCACTTGATAGTACTTGAAACCATGCGATATTCTTCTATATAGTTCATTATTTTTTTTCGTTTGTCTAGCATGCATAGCTATACCTGCATTACACGCAATATGTAATCTATTTAAAGACTACTCAAACTTGAGATATAAGTGTTACTGAGCGATTCGCTCATCCAGTTCACTCTAACATTTTTTCAGGTAACTCGGATAGCGACAACTATACGAACGGGATTGAAACCGAGTGAAGAGTGCTAGAGTCACCAATCGTCTACTGTTAGCTAGCCGCGTCTTTTGATTTCTTGAGTCCTTACCTTTGTACTTCCAGTTATGTCAGTCTAGTTGATTAAAACTTGTTAAGGCATGTGGCCTAGTAGTTGGATTTGAATAATGAATGTCATGGACTAGAATTATCGACAGTTGGTTAATTGGTTAATTGGCATCTTGGACTATTGGGATTATTTTATAAATTTAGATCTTAGTTATTATTCCTCTAGTATTTTACGCACTCTGTCTTTAGTCAAAAAGAAAAATAGTATTGCTCTAATTGATTAGACCTATATAGACTCGTCGTGCCACCGGGTTATCTTCCGCGCTCGGGACGTGACAGTCTTCATGGCATCAGAGCCTAGGATTTCAATTCCTTGGAAAACCCAAGTCCAAGGACAGGTTTACTCCCTACACCCGGTGAGATGGATATAGCCATAGGTTAGGTTCTATAATGACACTCGATCTTATAATAAAACACGATACCTTATTATATTTACATTCTCTTGTAGGATTATGGCTGCTGAAAGAGCATAATGGCGCGAGATGTAGCGGATCGTGCAAGGCCTTACCTAGGCACTACAGCAAGTGGCACATGTAACCGTGGAGCTGGTGATCTCTACAAAGGTTTTCGCAACATGAACCCACCAAGGTTCACGGGTTCGTCTGACCCTGAGGATGCTGAAAATTGGCTAAAGGAAATCGAAAGGATTTTCTATGTAATGCAATGCACGGACAAGGAAAAGGTTTCACTAGCCGCATTCCAACTGGAGCGGGACGCTCGATGTTGGTGGGAGTCCGTAGAAGCAACATTACCCGGTGACTATGTCACGTGGGATAAATTTGTTGAGCACTACAACAACAAGTACTTCTCCGACCGAATTCAGGAGAAGAAGGCCGCGGAATTTGCCGCACTGAAACAACGGACCCTGAAAGTGGCCGAGTATGAGGCCCAGTTCTCAAGACTATCCAGGTACGCACCCCACTTGGTGTGTACTGAAAAGATGAAGGCTAGAAGGTTCCTTAACGAGCTTCGGCCGCAATACATTACACAACTTGCACCGATGGACATCCAAGTCAATTCGGAAATGGTTCGGCGTACCCAGTTGCTAGAGGACGCCACTGAATTTTCTAAAAGGATCCAAGGAAGAGACAAGAGGGAACCTATCACAAGCCTGGGAAATTTCAAACAATCATTTAACAAGAAGAGGTTCTACAATGGAGGGGAGTCTTCCAAGGAAAGGAAATTTCAGAAAAATGACAAGCCATTCGTCACCATACCTTCTAAGGAAGTTTGCAAGTATTGTGACAAAGCTGTTCATAAGGCCGAGGAATGCTGGAGGAAACTAGGAGCATGTCGCCAATGTGGGAGTCGAGATCATCGAATCCCTGATTGCCCATTGATGAATGAGCAAGCCACTAAAGATGAGAAGCGTCCGACGAAGAAAACAAGGCCGTCTGCAAGCTCTCCAAGAGACGGAACCAACAGAAGGTGGAATCGTGGAAGGTACACTAAATGTTTGTTCTAAGACTACTCAAGTTTTATTTGATACCGGAGCAACTCATTCATTCGTTTCCAAGAAATTTGCTGCTTCATTTTCTAAGAAACATGAACTGTTAGATTTGGTCATATCTACACCTCTCTGGAATGAGTCCGATATCACACATCATTACCCAAACTGTGAAGTTATGGTTAAAGGAAACACTCTACCTACCAACCTGATATGCCTAGATATGAAGGGATATGACGTCATACTAGGTGCCGACTGGTTATCCACCCACCAAGCAACTGTAGATTACCGGCATGACAAGGTAACTTTTATGGATTTTCTAGACCTGGTTTACACTAGCCCTCGGAATTGATCATCTCTTATTTCAGCTCTCCGAGCTAACAAACTCATAAGTAAGGGATGTATGGCTTTCATAGCATTTGTGACTGCCACGAAAGTCGATGAGTCTAAACTTGAAGACATCCGTGTAGTTCGGGATTTTCTCGACATTTTTCCAGAAGAATTGCCCGGCTTACCCCCGGAGAGGGAAGTGTCGTTCACAATCGACCTTGTTCCTGGTGCTGGTCCTGTCTCCAAGACACCTTACAGAATGTCCCCTGCTGAGCTGAAAGAGCTAAAAGAGCAGCTAATGGAGTTATTCAATAAGGGTTTCATCAGGCTGAGTACTTCCCCATGGGGAGCACCCGTGCTATTTGTCAAGAAGAAGGACGGAACAGTGAGACTTTGCATCGATTATCGACAGTTGAACCACCTTACAATCAAGAACAAGTACCCGATGCCGAGAATTGATGAGCTGTTCGATCAATTATCTGGAGCTACATACTTCTCCAAGATTGATCTTCGTTCTGGTTACCACCAACTGATAAAAAGAAAAAGACATTCATAAGACTGCATTCCGAAGTAGGTATGGGCATTACGAATTTATTGTTATGCCTTTCGAACTAACAAATGCCCTTGCAGCCTTTATGCAGTTAATGAACAGCACCTTTTGGCCACATCTGGATCAATTCATTGTGGTCTTTATTGATGATATCTTGATTTATTCAAAGTTCGAAGAAGACCATGAAGAACATCTGAAGAAGGCATTACAAATATTGAGAGAAAATAAATTGTATGCCAAATTCAGCAAGTGCAAGTTCTGGCTCGAGAAAGTATCCTTCTTGGGCCATGTAGTCTCTAAGAACGGAATTTCTGTCGACCCTTCAAAGGTCGAGGCCGTAAAGAACTGGGATCAACCAATAAGTGCAACAGAGATTCGAAGTTTCTTGGGGCTAGCTGGTTACTACCGGCGTTTCATCAAGGACTTCTCAAAGATTGTTGTTCCTCTCACCAGGTTGACTCGCAAGGAAGTGCCTTATGAGTGGAATGAAGATTGTGAGAAAAGTTTCAAGCTTTGAAGGATCTCTTGACCACTGCTCCAGTCTTATCATTATCAATTGAAGGAGAGAAGTACGAGATATATACCGATGCTTCTGGTATTGGCCTCAGGTGTGTATTGATGCAAAATAGAAGGGTCATTGCATACTCTTCCCGACAATTAAAGAAGCACGAAGAGAACTACCCGGTGCACGACTTAGAGCTGGCCGCAGTAGTATTCGCCTTAAAAATCTGGAGACACTACCTCTACAGAGAATAATTCATTGTGTACTCTGATCACAAAAGCCTCAAGTATCCATTCTCCCAGAAGGAACTAAACATGAGACAAAGGCGTTGGTTTGAATACCTCAAGGATTTTGACTTCACTATACAATACCATCCTGGTCAGGGTAATTCCATAGCTGATGCCCTCAGTCGAAAGCCGAGAGTAATACTGGCCAATTTTATGATTCAAGAATGGAAGTTACTGGAGAAATTCTCGGAACTCAATATTAGCACTGACAAGGAGAACGGGTGTATTACTCTATCCCATATGAGTCTACATCCGGATTTGCTACCTAAAATTCAGAAGCTACAAGAAGAAGATCCGGTACTAGTGGAGATAAGGGACAAGCTAGATGAGAGACTTGATTTCAAGCTGGCATCTGATGGAAGATTGCTATTCCATGAGCGGACATGTGTACCAGACGGTCCTAAGTTGAAGAAGAAGGTTCTTGAAGAAGCTCATCGATCAAGATACACGATTCACCCTGAAGCCACTAAGATATACCAAGACTTGCAACGGACTTTCTGGTAGCCTAATATGAAACGGGAGGTGGCGGACTTAGTGTCTCCCTGTCTGACGTGCCAACAAGTAAAGGCGGAACATTAAAAACCCGCCGAAAAACTACATCCGCTAGATATTCCCAAGGGGAAGTGGGAAGACATCGGCACGGACTTCATCATGGGCTTGCCTAAGTCTAGGGGCAGACATGATGGAATTTGGGTAATCATCGACCGTTTAACTAAATCGGCTCATTTCTTGCCCATCAAGAGCCGATGGTCAGTTGATGTTCTTGCTGCCTTAGATATCAAGGAGATTGTTAGATTGCATGGAATACCTGTGTCGATCGTATCCGACTGAGGCCCATGCTTTACTTCTCATTTCTGGAAGGGTCTATAACACTCTCTGGGGATGAAACTCAACTTTAGCACTGCTTTCCATCCCCATACAGATGGTCAAACTGAGAGGACAAACCAAGTTGTTGAAGATATATTAAGGGCATGTATTTTAGATTTCGACGGAAGCTGGCATTACCACTTACCCCTAGCTGAATTTACTTATAACACAAGCCAGTATCCAAATGGCACCTTTCGAGGCACTTTACGGCAGGAGTTGTCGATCTCCAATATGCTGGGATGAAGTCGGTGAAAGACAAATTCTAGGCCCAGATATGGTAAGAGATTCAACAGAGAAGGTGCATCTCATTCGAGAAAGACTCAAGATAGCACAGTCCAGACAGAAATCACATGCTGACAATAGAAGAAGAGATCTGGAATTTCAAGTTGGAGACCATGTTTTTCTCAAGGTCTCTCCCGGTCGAGGTATTAAAAGATTCGGTGTTAAGAGCAAGCTTACACCGAGGTTTATTGGTCCATTCGAGGTATTGGAATGAGTGGACGAGGTGGCTTACCACA
The DNA here is from genome assembly GCA_022559845.1 of Amorphophallus konjac. Taxonomy (NCBI): domain Eukaryota; kingdom Viridiplantae; phylum Streptophyta; class Magnoliopsida; order Alismatales; family Araceae; genus Amorphophallus; species Amorphophallus konjac. The sequence continues at coordinate 76,460,892 of CM040123.1, read as the reverse complement.
TTGGTTTGCCTCCACAACTATCAGAAGTGCACAATGTATTTCATATTTCTATGCTGAAGAAGTATGTGCACAATCCTTTCCACGTTATCAATCACAATGACTTAGTAGTACATAAGGACCTTACTTACGAGCAAAAGCCGATGAAGATCCTCGACTAAGACCTTCGAGTTTTGAGAAACAAGATGATCCCTATGGTGAAAATCTAATGGAATCAATGCTTAGAACAAGAAGCTACATGGGAAACCGAGGAATCTATGAGGAGGAGATTTTCGGAGCTATTCTAGTCTGTAAGTACTCCACACCCTCCATGTCTCCGTATGTGCAATTGAATTTGGGGACCAAATTCTTTTAAGTGGAGGAGGGTGTAGCACCCCGGATAAAAATCATAAAAAATTACACATTTTTCTAAACAAATAACTCGAAATACCATAGCTCTAAACTTGATAAGGGCCACTAGATGTATACACATGTGTTTAAGAGGCCCAAACATCACCTAGGCTAACAACCAGCCCATATATATATCACGTATAGGAGCTTTTCATATTTTTTCACACAGAAGGAATGGGCGCCCCTGCATTAGGCGCCATTTTTTTTTGACTGGGTCAACCCCAGGAATGGGCGCCCCCTTCCACAGGCGCCATTTACCCTTTGACTGGTCAAACCAGTCAATGGGCGCCTTCATGCAAGGGCGCCAATTCCAGTAGTACACGCCCCTGTACAAGGGCGTCATTTAATTGGCACCCCAGTCCAGGGCGCCATTTCTTCAAGCCCCCCATTGCATTATTTCGTTGGCCTACAAACACATTAATGGCACTCCATTGGCCTACAAACACATTAATGGCACCGAAAGTGCCAGTTGGGGAGACAATGGCCTGAATCCACAGATCTGGATATGGGTTTTGGGTGCATAGTGAATGAGCACTTACAAATGGGTTATATCTAGGGGATCTGAGAAGGAAAAACCCATCGCAGGAGTTATTTTTCTCAATTCACGTGTTCTTCTTTCTGCTGTGGAAGCCTTGCTAGGCTTCTTCCTGTTGCTACGTGAGGAGGTTGCTTCCTCTGCTTCCTCTTCTTCTTTCTTATTTCTTCTTTCTTCTTTCTTCTACTTCCTGTACCATGTGTATCACTCTAAAAAGGTAGGTTTGCTCAAGATCTGGCATAACCAGTAGCTAAAATAGGGTTACAAGCATGATTTGCAGCAGTTTAGCTTCATCTTCCACATGATATATAGCATGTTGCATTAGTTTTACGAATATCAAATATATCCTGTTACACTGGTTTTACGATGGAATATATATATATGTTTTACGAAAATCAGAAATCCTGACCATCAGGTAATGGGCGCCCCTTACCTAGGCGCCATTTCCTGAATGGGCGACCCAATAATGGGCGCCCATTAATTGAAGACCCTTCACCCAGTCGTCAATTCATTTTCCTATAATTAATAATCACCATGTTAGAAATTTTATATCTATGAAACTAAATCATAAAATTCCCGTATGAGTACGATTTTGTGATCCTGATATTTTTCTCTATCTATCCATGTCCTTATTTCTAGATTCCGAGAACTTTAGAAATCATGAATAGTAAATTGTGTCTCAAAACGTACATGCCTGGTGCGTAGATGACCCAGAAGAATGGGCGCCCCTGACCAGGGTGCCATTTACTTGATTAATGACCCTCTACAGGGTCGCCATTTAAATGATGACACTGCAGAGGGGCGCCAATTACTTAGGACAAAAAGAAAATGAAAAAAAAATAGAATTTTAGCAATGGGCGCCCCTGTGAGTAGTCACCGATTCTTCAATTGATGGCAGCCCCCTGGGCGCCATTTTATGAAATCATGGCAGCCCTCTGGGCGCCATTTACTGGAATAAGGGTGGCCCTGTGGGTGCCATTTAACTGATGGCACCCCTCTGGGTGCCATTTCCTTGAGTCCTGATTTCTAGACTTTCCCGAGCCTATCTTGTCACAGAATGGGCCCCCCTCAATGAGGGCACCAATTCAAGATATAATGGTTGCCCGAAGGGCGCCAATTCAGTAACTTGTGGCAGCCTGTGAGGCTCCAATTTCACCCAGATTTTCGGTATATCATGCGTTTGCTGTGGTTTACTCATAGTGCGTCCCTACATGATAAATCTGCCCTTGAACTCCATTCATGAAATCCACCTTATATCTGTACAATGGTTAAACCTTGGAATTCTATATTGGCTATAGCTAGAGTGAATGTCAAAAGTAATACATGAAATATTGTGCATATAGGGCCCGATCTGGTCCTGGGAGGAGCGCCCGAAAGTACTTGTGTTCATGGGAGTTGAATGATCACGGTGTCTAAGTATTCTCCCGAAGTATTTGCTTGACTTGAGACATTACACTCACTCTCTCGTGACACTACTTGCTTGCTTGGCTTGAATTGCATGACCCGAAAAAGGGCGATTACTTGACTTGGCCCGAAAAGGGGCGATTACTTGACTTGCGTGGCCCGAAAAAGGGCAAAGTACTTGCTTGATTAAAATAGTCAATTCCAGTTACACATACTTGATATTACATGTGCTTGATATGACTTGCTTGGACATGATCCTTACTTGCTTGAACTTGTTCCTCACATTCTTGGAAAATTATGTAAACACTTGTTAGTACTTGAAATCATGCAATACTCTTCCTATGAAGTTCTTGATATCTCGCTTGTCATCACTTGATAGTACTTGAAACCATGCAATATTCTTCTATACAGTTCATGATTTTTTTTCGCTTGTCTAGCATGCATAGCTATACCTGCATTACACGCAATATGTATTCTGCTTAAAGACTGCTCGAACTTGAGATATAATTCCTACTGAGTGATTCACTCATCCAGTTCACTCTAACATTTTTTTAGATAACTCGGATAGTGACAACTATACGAACGGGATTGAAACCGAGTGAAGAGTGCTAGAGTCACCAATCGTCTACTGTTAGCTAGCCGTGTCTTTTGATTTCTTGAGTCTTTACCGTTGTACTTCCAATTATGTTAGTCTAGTTGATTGAAACTTGTTAAGGGTTGTAGCCTAGTAGTTGGATTTGAATAATGAATGTCATGGACTAGAATTATCAACAGTTGGTTAATTGCTTAATTGTCATCTTAGACTATTGGGATTATTTTAGAAATTTAGATCTTAGTTATTATTCCTCTAGTATTTTGCGCACTCTGTCTTTAGTCAAAAAGAAAAATAGTATTGCTCTGATTGATTGGACCTATATAGACTCGTCGCGCCACCGGGTTATCTTCCGCGCTCGGGACGTGACAGCGGAGTTTTGACCGTACCTTTGGACCGTGTAGGTCTTAGTGGGGCCTTTCTCTATTTCCATAGGCCTTCACGATAAGGATTCTGTGGTTTATCGATGGTTCGGCAATTCCCGGCTATGAGATCGGGGTGCACTTTTGTTGCCGTTAGGAGTAGTTTAGAAAGTCGAGATTCTATCGGCTGTCGTGTTTCTATTCTGTACGCTTGTTCCTCTCTTTTATTATTTCTGTTGCTACTCCTCCTACTGTTGTTGTTGTTAGCATTGTTGTTTACCATTGTTGTTCTGTGATGGGGATCCGCGGGACCCCTACTGAGCCAATGAGATGAGGCTCACCCCTTTCTTTTCAGGTGTAGCGGTTCCTCCTCGTGGTTCGGAGGTGCTGTGCGGTGGTTCTTAGTGCCAGCTTGCTAGAGTACGTTGTGTACCTGGTACTTCAGTACGTTTCCTTTTACTGTACACTATACTTTTGTTGGACTTGACTCTGTAGTTAATTTATTTAATTAAAAATTATAATTTTATTTCTGTTAATTTAACAGTCCTGATCATAGTTGTTTCCTGTATTTATTTGAAATTTTAATGTACCTCCACACACCTTTCTAACCCTTCGGAGCTTTACAGCTCTTGGGTGGCATCTCAGGATCCAAGTGGTATCGGGTTCATCGGGTATCCGGGTTCTGGGTCGTTACATGCACCCACTCGGGTTGCTTCATTTATAGGATGGCCTTGATCTTCTCCGGGTTAGCCTCTATTACTCGATGGGTTACGAGGAAACTGAGGAAGTTGCCAGAGTGCACCACGAACGCACACTTGCTTGGGTTCAGCTTCATGTTGTACTTTCGCAAGGTGGCGAATGTCTCCGCGAGGTCTCCTAGGTGCTCGGTCGCATGGAGGCTCTTGACAAGCATGTCATCGATGTAGACCTCCATGTTGCAGTCGATCTATGAGTCGAACATGTGGTTAACCAGGTGCTGATACATGGCCCCTACAGTCTTGAAACTGAATGGCATCTTTGTGTAGTAGTAGAGCCTGTGGTCAGTGATGAAAGTTTTCTTGTCCTGGTCGGTCCCGTGCATATTGATCTGATGGTACCCTGAGTACGCATCCAGAAAAATCAGCATCTCATGCCCAGTCATGGTGTCAACAAGCTGGTCGATGCGTGGCATGAGGAAACTGTCCTTGGGGGTGGCTTTTTTGAGGTCGGTCTAGTCAACGTACATACATCACTTCCCATTAGTCTTGTGAACGAGGACGGCGTTGGCAATCCACTCTGGGAAGTATGTGGGCCTTAGTAGTCTGGATCACAGCTTCTCACTCACCTGTTCTTGGATGATGGCTTGTCGCTTGGGGTTACAACGACGCCTCCGCTGCTGCACCGGGCGGCACTTTAGATCCAATTTAAGTTGGTGGGTCATCACCTAGGGGGAAATGTTGGGAAGTTCATCCTCAGACTAGGCAAACACGCCCTGGTTGGCTTTCAGGAAGCGTCGGTAGGCTTCTCATTTTTCCTCGGGCAGGAGGGAGCCAATCCGAAGCGAGTGGTTGGGGTCCTCATCGATCTAAATGAGGAACATATCCTCAGCGGAGGCTCCTCCATTGGGACCGGGCTTGTCCTCCTGAGGTTTCTTCTCGGGAGTGCCTTGCTCGGTCGATCTCTCCTGGGTGGAGATCAAGTAGCATCATCGGGATTCTCCCTAGTCGCCTCGAGCTTCTAATGGTACGACGAGGGTACTCCCCTGATGATTTCTAGGATACCGCGATCGATTATAGCATTGTACCCTGCCATCCACTTGATGATCAGGAAGTCAGCCACGAAGGTTACCTGGCGCGGGGCAGTGCCAAGGGAGATCGGTAGGGAGATCCCTCCTTCGAGGTAGACGGTCAACTCGAAGAATCCGAACAGGGCGATATGAAGGAGAGAGTTGCGAGAAGGATTCACACCTATGAGAAGAAGGCAATCGCACGAGATAACATCAGGGCCACTTTCATTGTCCACTAAAATATGACACACAGTACGTTGATTGATAGTGGTGGCAATGACTAATGCGTCAGAGTGGGGGGTGGTCACGCATGTCAGGTCCTCGTCCGAGAATGTGATGGGATCCCCCCGGCGATCCTTTGCGGGAGTCCTGGAGGTTAAGGCGTGGGTATGCTTGATTTGGTTGACTCACCAGGCGTATGCTCTACGCCTGTTGGAGCTGTCCTCACCTCGAGATCATCATGATCTTCTTGCCGCGTGGTCCGTTGTCGATGGGGGGTGGCACATCATCTTTAGGTGGCTATCACTCCACTGCTTTGGCCATGAACCTGTTGAGGAGTCCTCGGTGAACGAGGTCCTCGAGTGCGTCTCGGAGTTGGGCGCAATCCTTGATGTTGTGGTCATAGTCGCAGTGAAAGTGGCAATACTTCACGGTATTCCTCTTACTAGGGTCGCCTTTCATCTTGTGTGGCCACCAGACGAACGGCTCCTCTATTAGTATTGGTGTGCTACAGGCCAATTTTGGGTCGGGTAGGCCCGATAGATGTACGATCTTGTTCATTATTAATAAAGTGGTATTTAAGCGTAAATATGCGATTGTGTATTACTTAACGATGTCCGTAGGATATGTGGTTGTAAAGTCAACTCGAGATGGGATCTCGATCATGAGACTGACTTTACATGGTCACATATCTTAAACTATTCCTGGTTGGAGGGTAATCACTCGGGGACTTTGATTACCTATTAAACCAGTACACATGATGTGTTAGTGACCAGTCTCATGGTCATTGGTGCGGGGCACCAACACATATGTGTAGGTGTACGTCCTGGGAGGAAGTGCACTGAACTGATCCGCTATTGGATCTTCAGATGGTTGATTATACCTAATGTCAACTGAAGATCCAACTGTCTTAGTAGCATCGTTGGTCCTTTGACCTGAGACATTGATCCGATCTTACATGAAGACTGGAATGGTTTAATTACTTGGCTAAGTGACTTTAACCATAAGTCATGAGTTACCGAGTCATTAACCACTCCAGAATATGTGTGAAGATCATCAATGGTCAAGAGGGGATCGCTCACTGTCGGGTATATATCAGACAGTTAATGGGTCATGACATTGACGCTCCGTTAAATCCCTGGCCAGGGTCGTGTGAGTTCATTTAGAACGGTGTTGCGCGCATTTTTTATGCCGATTAACCGGGGTGAAGGAAGGAATACAGCGGGGAAGGAAAAATACGGGAGTTTGATGTATCTCAGGTATCCTCCTTACGGGTGCATACCTCTCACGGCGGTACCGTGCACTCTCCTTTTACGAAAAGTCGAAAGGGGAGGAATGGCACGGGAATGTCGGGCTAAGGGTTAACCGGATAGGGTGCGGGCGTGCCAGTCGATCTCTTGACAATCACTCATGGAACCAAGGTTTGACCGGGGAAGCGCAACCACGGCGCGGCACGTGGGCTCAGGCGATCGGGCGACACGTGGAGAGAAGGGGTTCCATGGGTGCGAGTGCGTAGGCGATTGCGGGAATCGTGTACAGGACGTCTTTCCCCACCGGCCGCAAGCAACCGGTGTTTATTTACATCGGATTGAATTCAAATACCTTCGTTCCATGCTGAAGAAAAGTCTGTATATGTGTCTAAAGCCATGGGTGTAGGGCCGGGCGCATTCAGTAGCTAGGGGTACGTGTTAGACTGAGGGGTGTTTGTTGGGGGTGGAGTGTTAGGCACGGATGCTGAAGGATATAGATAGCAGATTGAAGGCCGGGACGCTGGTGCGAGGGCACTCGTCCAATCGGCGGTGTTGTGCTGAGACGCGTATTTCTTTACGGGAAAGCCGTAATGGCCAAAGTACAACTGGCGCATGCCAAGGGACAATTCCAACGTGCTAGTCGGTCCCCGAGTTGATGCGTGATGAATACACACATGTGCATTTTACAGAGGGGTCCACCCGTGGCGTGGGCCGCGGCCGTGGTGCCAAATGGGGGCCTACAACTGGATAACTGAGGGGATCCGCAGATCCGACATCTGGATGAGGGTCGGGCGCGGCTCTAGTTGAGCGGTCGGACATGGCCTCGTGACTGTGAGTGAGCATGACATCATGGCACACGAGTGGTTGCGATCGACGGGCGTGCGAGGGGGAATCCCGGCATGAGGGGACATCTACCCATATCACAACGTCTCACACACGGTGGGTATCGACTTGTGTGTGATGACTACCTACGGCGTGAGGGGAGCATGAATGACATACCCCCGGCGTAGTAGACCGCCGAACAAGTCACCCACACACAATTCTCCTTTGCTCCGCACTCGAAGTCTTGTGCTTGCCGGGTGCCGGACGATCTTGCGTATTGCTGGATGCTTTGTATTGGATTGATGCCCCACCCCTTGAGATCCTAAGGGGTATTTATAGGGAAAGATGAATGGTCACAAGGGGTTTACGCGGACCAGCCAGGGGGGTGAGCTGGTCTGCGTAAACCCAATGGAATAGTGCTTGGGTTACGGGCTGAGAGAGAGGGAAAGGGGTTTACGCGGACCAGCCAAGGGGGCCTGGCTGGTCCACCTAAACCCCCAAGGGTTTAGGCGGCTGGGTTTTTTTTTCTTTTTAAAAATTATTTTTTTTGGTTTGAATTGGGGGTTTAGGCGGGTTCGCAAGGAGAGAGAGGGGGGGCTGGTCCCCACCCTATAAAATATGATTTTTGGCCATTTTTTCTTCCTAATTTAACTAAGAAAGAAAAGGACAAGTGGGTGAAGGATACGTGGCGGCTTGTGAAGACTTGTGCGCGTTGACTTGAGGATGACCCGTCGTGCTGTCGCTTTGCGCTTCCACATCCGCGCTTTGATCCCTCGAACTGGTACGGCACACTAACCGCATCGTAGGTCCATAATTGAGCGAACCGAGGCTGAGTGGGGTCGTGGGACCACCGAGCTAGAGAGGGGGCGCGGCCCCCTGGGGAGTTCACCCTCCCCTGGGGGCGCGGCTACGCCCAGGGTCAAACTGGCCCCGGGCCGGCCATAACCCCGGGGGATGGCCCCCGGGGGTCTTCTTGTGTTGCCTAGGGACGTCCTTTGATGGACTTTGAACTTCGGAAGGCTGGCATGGGCCCGTGGGGCCGCTGTTCTTTGAGTTGGAGTAGCCGCTCTCGAGGTGTTCGGGCAAATGCCCAACACACCCCAGGTTGCCGAACGAGCCGCGTAAGTGGCCGACGGGCCTTGGATTTGTAGAAGTCTGTAGGGGTTGAAAGGAGGCATTTTGGGGCCCATGGGCCTTGCCTCGTGTTGTGTGCCACATTGTACGGAGGGTTGATAGGGTAGCCTCGGGTTGGCCCGAGAGCTAAGTTTGGTGGCTTGTTGCCACGTGTCTGAGGGTCGAGGGTGGCCCCGACTTGCTGGGGGGTTGTTGTTGGACCCAACTGGTACACTGGAACCACGGGCTGGCCCGTGGTCTTGTGTAGAAGGGTTGAAATATACGCGCCCACTAGGTGTTCGGAAAAATACCGAACACACGTGTGTGAGCCGTACGTACATACTGCGGGCCTCCAAAGCCCGTGGTTGACTTGCTCAGGTCTCCCTTTGACCTCGGAGGGTTGAATGAAGAGTCTTGGAGTGGGCCCACGACTCTTTTGCTGGATGCCACGTGGCGTGGCTTAATGTCGAGGCGCCCCTGGGTGATCCCGGACGGCCATATAGGACGCGGGCAAAGCCCGTATGAGAGTGGACGGGGTTGACCCCGAATACTTGTTTGTGCCACCGCGCGTCACGGTGAGTTGATCGAGACCCTTGTGGGGACCTTTAGGGTGTAGAAATGGCTAGGTAGCCCGTGCCTTGAAGGTGTTTGGGGAAATGCCCGAACCCTTATTCCTTGTCATTTTGGCTGGGAAATTGTATGGGTACAACAAATGCCCCCCACGGGGCGTGCGTCGGAGGCGGGGATGAGGGCGTACGGCCCGTGAGATCCTCTTTCTGAGTTGTTGTAGTTGTATTTTGACACTTCAAATGTCTTTATTTTGCTGTGTTGCACATATGAATTTTCTGATATGCTGACTACTTTTTCTGGGTGCCTTGTCTTGCAGCTATGGCACGCTTTGGCAGAGATGGGCGGGTCCCGAGGCGGTTGGCTCGGGAGGAGGATCATTGGGTGCAGCGGACTGATCGATCGATGCGTCCTCTAGATGCACCTGTGATCACCGTGGCTGGTATCGGGCAGTTGGACCGAGGCCATCTGATCGTGGCGGAGGGTCCGATCGGTGAGCGGACAGCTGGAGCAGGGACTGTGGAAGTGGCCCGGATTCTGGAGGCGGGCAACTTATACAGTTATGACAGGAGCGGGGGCTATCCATTGGAGTTCCCCCTTGATCGTCACCTGCTTCAGTTCATCCGTAGCTATGCTCCTCCTGGCGCGGAGGAGGGCGACTCGCAGATTCCGGGAGCTTGCCGCCGGCTTGAGAGGACCATTCTGATCGGCAGGGATAGCCTGCTTGGCACCGCTTTTTGCAGCTACCCGAGCTTTTCAGAGGACTACTGGAGGCAGCGCCAGTTTCCCAGCATCGAGTGCCTGGGGTTCTTCGGCATGGTAGAGCAATCTGGAGTCAGGGTCGGGCCGATTGGCCCTGCTAGCTGGGATCTGCATGGCCACCACCGCACAGACACAGAGGGGATTGCTGGATTGGTGCTGGAGCCCGCCGGTGTGTAGTATGCTGGAGAGTGGTACGATGACCACAGTATGTTGAATGGAATCATGAGGCAGACCGTCACCAGCTGGTATGGCCGCTGGACAGTGATCTCATCGCATTACTATCGCCAGGGTCCCACAGAGTGGTTGATGGGAATCATCCACCATTACCGAGTATTGCTGGATCGAGCTGGGATAAGGTACGCGGTGACTGCCGCTCTGTACAAGTACCTGTGCTATACTGGATTACTGCAGGGCTTGCTGGAGCGTTTCAACTTTCGTTGGAACACAGTGGCGACAACAGAGGGGGAGACCAGTCTCGACTTGTGGACTCTGTTCCGGATCTCCGGCTTGCCAGTTGTCGGCGAGGGATATGAAGAGGTGGTGCTGGATGACCTCCACCGCAGTCATACTGATGGACTTGGAAGATACTGAGTGCCTTACAGTTATTGGTATCTGATAAAGACTTGGAGAGATTTGGCCCTGGCAGGGAGAGAGAGAGCTGCTCAGACTCCCCGGGTACCACTGAATGTATGGGTCCGTCATTTTTACAACGGGCCGTTTTGCTTTTACCAGGAGTTCGCAAGGGATCAGACTCCCTGGGAGGAGTACACAGAGGTGAAGTTACGCTTCCGGACGTACTCCAGATATGTGTATGCGCCACGGGAGGGGCAGAATCCCCATGGACTGCCAGATGTGACATATCTTGCAGCATATCTGGCATATTGGCTGGCGACCTTCGTAGTTCCTCACGGAGAGGACGGACTATTGAGAGCCAAGTTGTTGTGGCCGGCTTGCTTGTTGGCTGAGGGGAGGCCGTTGGCTCTAGCTCCTTCTGCACTGGCCAACATTTACCAGGGGCTTGGAGTTCTGGCGGCACACTCAGCGCCGAGGGAGAAGAGTATACTTCTATCGACCCACTATCTTAGTGTGTGGGCCGGGTTGTTTTTCCCGGGACTGGTGACGTGGGGTATTGTGGGGAACCCGACGGCACCACTTTTGTTCAACTTTACTGGGCAGCCGGATGGCGACATAGAGAAGCAACTGGAGGGGGCCAGGAGGGTCCTTTGTTACCTGCCCGCCCGGGGCGAGGAGGGACTACCCTTCGACAGTGCAGTGAGGGACCTCAACATTTTTCTGGGGGCTTCGGGTGGAGGGGCGGCCGGCACCCGTCCCAGCCAGGGGACTGCTGATACAAGACAGTGGACTGAGTGGATACTGAGCACCCGAGCAGCCGTGTTGGCATTGCACCGATCGGTGACGAGCTTACTGGAGCCGTACTACCCACATTGCTTTGCCAGAAACTTCGGGTACGACCAGGGGATTCCGCTGAACAGGGAGTTCCATCTGACGGGCCGACAGTATAAGGGTAAAGACACCCACCTACTTGCAGCAGCTTGGTGGGATTTCTACTGCCGTCTGGAGCTGGAGCAATTCCCGATGCCGGAGCAGGGTCGTCGAGGACGGTTCGACGTGCACTACGCCCGGTGGTGGTTCGGGCACAGTCATCTCTACCGACAGAAGGCCTCCGTGATCAGGAAGGCGGAGGAGAGTCGTTTGCTGAGGGAGGATTTGCCTCCTATTGCACTGGATGAGGGGTACCTGAGGACCCGTGTGGCTCGGATTCGCTGGGAGGTTGAGCGGATTGTGACACAGTGGCGCCAGAGTGGGCGGGGGTCATCTTCTGGGAGCCGAAGCAACGGAGGGGCCCTAACGCCCCTGAGGCGGGCATCGGCGGTGGTGACTGGAGCGAAGGTGTCTCGATCTAGGGCACCTAGAGCTTGTTGGACTCAGTTCTTGTCCGACTGCGGCATCCGAGGCAGAGGGTCGCTAGATCGAGAGCTCCCACACGGGAGTTTTACCGACACAGCGGTCGACGACTGCAGGCGACACATCACCCATGCAGTTGGGTCAACTGAACCCGTGGAGTTTGTGTCCCAGATCGAGTGCGCGCGCACTCCACGGGACATTCGGGAGGCCGTCACGATAGCAGCCCGAGCTCTGGCGATAGGGATTGAGCAGCTTGTGCCCCTACCCTTGACCCCCTTTGGGGCTTCAGGTTGGGCTTCCCGCCCTTTATCTGTTCTCTTTCTTTCATTCTGTAATTCTTCACTACAGAACTGAGATGTTGTATATTGCTATGTTTGTCAGCAGGTCCTGCAGCTGAGGAGGACCAGCCCTCCACAGGAACGTCCTCGGGGAATGGAGACGGAAGCCTACGACCCAGGAGGAAACGCCCCCGTGTGGCGGATGCCGCGGTTGAGACTGGTGGGTCATCTGAGGGACCCCAGACTGGAGAGCGAGTTGAGGAGGAGACGGTCTTGAGTGAGTGTCGCCCTCAACTCCTTTGTTTTTTTCTGGTTTAGCCAATATGATTGACTAATTCTACTTTGTCAGACTCGTCTGTCCATTGCAGCTCCGCTGGCATCTGGTGCGGAGGTGACTTTTTCGCCTCCCCGAGAGGCAGACTTCCCGCGTGAGGAGGAAGCTGAAGGGGAGGTTGACATGGAGGAGCTTACGCGCCTGTTCGCGACCTTTTTTTTTCTTTCTTTCTTTCGCGCGGGTCGATCGACTAGCTGACTGACTGGTAGTCAAATGATCGATTGACGACGCGGGCGTGCCAGTCACATGAGTGACGAATTTATGATGCGCTCATTCTGACCCATGTCGGGCGAATGTGAGGTTCGGTCGGGACCAGCAGTCCGCCATACCATAAAGGTTATGACGTTAATTACATCCCCCACAAGGTGGGAACACCTTTGATTAGTTGCCGAGATAACGGGCTGTAGAAGTCGAATTAAAAAAGAGCTACATGATGATCATGACGAAGGCATGTAGGATGCATATGTTTATCGTGCAGAAGATGCATAATTCATGGGATTATGGATCCTCGGTACGTGGCGGAAGACATTGGTCCGAAGACCACCGTCGCGCATAGCGAAGACTTCCGACCAGACGTGATCCGGATTTCCGTCGACGCCATTTAATGTACCCGAGGATCTATGCATGCATGCACACATGACGTTCATGACTATATTAAGCATGATAATGGAATTATGGAAGCAAATGATGATCGACCATATTTATTACCCCTCATCGAGAAGAGGGAAGGCAACACAAATATGATAGCGAGAGCAAAATGCTAACGGACATGGTAATGAAGATATGATAACAATATAGCCTAGGCCCGTTCGGCCCTTCCTTTATTCAATTTATTACCAATTGTGGTTTATTAACACTGACCGTGAGAGACGAGAATCGCTCCGGGGCGAGTGAATGATTGAAACAACAAGAGGGGTTCAAAACCGACGCAGACACGTGAAGGATAGCTTCCACGGCGCGATGAAACGTAGGTATAGGAGGTTAACCCGGCGCGGCCCCATAGCTGGTTAAAACGGCGCGCAGGGAATGGGGGCGCGCCGGTTCATGGCGCGCCGGAAAGGCGCAATGAAAAAAATTTAATTTATGAGTCTAGGGTTAATCCGGCGCGGGGGGGTACAGCGCCGTATTAGGGCGCGCCGGATTAAAGGCCGCGCCGTTTAAACCTATTTTTTTATGAATTTTGAACCATTTAAGTTTATTAGATTTCTGTTGAGAGTTTTCAAATTATTTGGGGCCAATTGGTTGTTAAGTCGAAGTAAAACTCTTTGAGAATGATGTGATAAGTCAGTGCGAGGTTCATACTCGAGCACCGAGTTGATTGAGTCCAGAACGGGTTTTTCATTAAGGATTATTCATTCTTAATCTGTCCAAAATTGGACAGCATCTCCCCTGAACCTGAAGAGTTGCAGGGGAGAAGCGGGGTCATGCTCACCTATGGAACAAGCCCCTAAACCGCCAGTCTACACGAAGGCAGCCAGCAAACCCCACAGGACTAGCCTGCTAGGGGCACCAAAATTCCATAGGGGCACCAAAATTCCAGGACTAGCCTGCTAGGGGCACCAAAATTCCATAGGGGAAGAGACAGAGGGACGAGGTTGTTGACGAAGGGAGCCATACCCCGAGGGCTAGCCTGCGAGGGGTGAAGGACCCATAGTCTGTGATTCATCCCATGGATGAACTGACCATTGGGAGAGTGGGACTCCGAGGGCTAGCCTGCAAGGAGCACACATCCCCCAGTCTCGATCAGGCCCTGATTTGTTGGGGTTGAGTTCGTTGAACCAGGACCCCTATCATTGTCTGCGATGGCTTCGAGGAAGCGCCTACTATTGAGAGATAGAGCCCCCCCGGTCGCCCAGCAACTTCAGGAAGCAACAGGGGAATGTCCCCCTCCCCGGGTGATCGAAGCGGCGAGAAACCCTCGGAACAGTGGAGATGATCGTGACGCACAGATGCAGTAAATGCATAAACGAGGCGGGCTCATTGCATGGGCATATGCTCGAACAGTTGGAAAGCAATGTTCAGGGGGGATAGACCCTGTGTATGGCGGGCAGAGGCACGCACAGAGGCACGGCTCCATCCGAGAAGAGAAAGAGATGCAAAACCCTTGAATCAAACATAAAAAAGGAATGAACGATAGAAAAGCCCCCCGGGGAGGGGTGTTTCTATAGCCCATGATGATTCGGGGCACGATGCAGACTTCTAGGGAAACCAGAATCACAGCCATGCCAAGAAGAACCCAGACACGGGCATTGGCGTAGATAAAAGAGGCTAAGGATCATTCATTCGATCTATCAGTTTGAGCGTTCACACGCACGTATATATATATTACCATCCCAGAAACGGGAAGGGTTTAGCATTTACATGGTGAGAGTACAGCACCGGCACCATTGTTTGGTCGCCGTTCGACAATATCAAAGGCAGAGGACGCTCGGAGAGCAACAACAGGGGAAGAACAAAAGAAGAAAATCGCATAGAGGGGGGAGGAGAATCGACTCATATCATCGTCGCTCCTCCCCCCCTCGCTTACATTCGATGGGTGAAAGTTTCAGAAGAGAGATCTTCAGAAAATCGGAAAAGAATCAGCACACCGGCGCCCACCTGTTCCCGAAACAGGGTATCGCAGAGGAAGAAGACGACCAGCCGAAGCTCCTCCTACTCCCTCTCTACTTCAGGAGAAAACCCTCTCGAGAGCTCCTCTCCATCCTTTTCTTCCTCTTTTCTTCTCTCTATATCTTCTGGTCTTTCTTCTTGATCTGCCTCTCTTCCTTCCATCCTCTTCCTTTTGTTCTCGAACAGCCATATATATATAGGGGCACGAGTTCGAACGTTGAACTGGCGTGGGATTGGCGCGCCGGGGGGAGCCTTCAAGGCTTATCACGTCGGGATTGGAGCCATCCATTAGGGTGATTTGTGCACCGGCATAAGGGCTGAAGATGGGGGTGCGCCGGTATAAGGGCTGAAGATGGGGCGCGCCGGGATAAGGGCATGCCGGGCTAGTGCTATATACGAGCTTCGAGCAGTCGATGAGTCCGGGGACAATTCCGGGGGTCACCGTGAGCTTTTATCTCGCCAACGCCCATCCAGAGTTTGACGAGATGTTTTTTCAGAATCCCTTGGTCGACTTACGTCTGTTCTCAAGACTCTAGATAGCTTTAGTTTGATCGTGCGTGTTTCCCGCTGACACGGCCCTCGGCTCTACGATCCATGCTGTTGATTCGGCCTGGCTCGTGCCCGAAGCTCCTTGGAAGGCGAGATAACCCCAGGGATAGTTCCGCCCGAGCTGGGTGATCATTCAGCCACTAACGGACCCATCTTGGCGGGAAGCCGTGCCCATGCGGGGCGATCGGGATCTTCCGCCGACAGGGCTTTCGGTCCTCCGTTTCGAGGGGCCAGGGGGGACTCCTTTATCTTCAGGAGAGCCTTTCATGAGGTGGGTAGCCACCGGGTTGACCGTTGTCCTTGATCGGACAACGGGTGTAGTGTATGTGGCATGACAGAGTCGATGCCGGTTCATTGGGCAGGCTTGGTCGCACTGCTGGTTGGTTGTGAGTTTGTCTCGGCTCTCCTGAGGTGAAGTCCCTGTATCCATACGGAGTGACTCGAGGCTCTGGCAGCTCGAGAAGTCTTCAATATGTTGCACTTTATCGGCTTCCGTGCTTCGGTGGGCCGGGTCATTCGTCTTTATGGCTTGGTCACCGATGATCATATTTTGGGTCCCACCGGGCGTGCCAGACTTGTTCGCGACCTTTTTTCTTTCTTTCTTTCTTTCGCGCGGGTCGATCGACCAGCTGACTGACTGGTAGTCAAATGATCGATTGACGACGCGGGCGTGCCAGTCACATGAGTGATGAATTTATGATGCGCTCATTCTGACCCAAGTCGGGTGATTGTGAGGTTCGGTCGGGACCAGCAGTCCGCCATACCATAAAGGTTATGACGTTAATTACATCCCCCACAAGGAGGGAACACCTTTGATTAGTTGCCGAGATAGCGGGCTGTAGAAGCCGAATTAAAAAAGAGCTACATGATGATCATTACGAAGGCATGCAGAATGCATATGTTTATCGTGCAGAAGATGCATAATTCATGGGATTATGAATCCTCGGTACGTGGCGGAGGACATAGGTCCGAAGACCACCGTCGCGCATAGCGAAGACTTCCGACCAGACGTGATCCGGATTTCCGTCGACGCCATTTAATGTACACGAGGATCTATGCATGCATGCACACATGACGTTCATGACTATATTAAGCATGATAATGGAATTATGGAAGCAAATGATGATCGACCATATTTATTACCCCTCATCGAGAAGAGGGAAGGCAGCACAAATATGATAGCGAGAGCAAAATGCTAACGGACATGGTAATGAAGATATGATAACAATATAGCCTAGGCCCGTTCGGCCCTTCCTTTATTCAATTTATTACCAATTGTGGTTTATTAACACTGACCGTGAGAGACGAGAATCGCTCCGGGGCGAGTGAATGATTGAAACAACAAGAGGGGTTCAAAACCGGCGCGGACACGTGAAGGATAGCTTCCACGGCGCGATGAAACGTAGGTATAGGAGGTTAACCCGGCGTGGCCCCATAGCTGGTTAAAATGGCGCGCAGGGAATAGGGGCGCGCCGGTTCATGGCGCGCCGGAAAGGCGCAATGAAAAAAATTTAATTTATGAGTCTAGGGTTAATCCGGCGCGGGGGGGGGCGGGGGTACCGCGCCGTATTAGGGCGCGCCGGATTAAAGGCCGCGCCGTTTAAACCTATTTTTTTATGAATTTTGAACCATTTAAGTTTATTAGATTTCTGTTGAGAGTTTTCAAATTATTTGGGGCCAATTGATTGTTAAGTCGAAGTGAAACTCTTTGAGAACGATGTGATATGTCAGTGCGAGGTTCATACTCGAGCACCGAGTTGATTGAGTCCAGAACGGGTGTTTCATTAAGGATTATTCATTCTTAATCTGTCCAAAATTGGACAGCATCTCCCCTGAACCTGAAGAGTTGCAGGGGAGAAGCGGGGTTATGCTCACCTATGGAACAAGCCCCTAAACCGCCGGTCTACACGAAGGCAGCCAGCAAACCCCACTAGATGGAGTACCCCGAGGACTAGCCTGTTAGGGGCACCAAAATTCCATAGGGGAAGAGACAGAGGGACGAGGTCGTTGACGAAGGGAGCCATACCCCGAGGGCTAGCCTGCGAGGGGTGAAGGACCCATAGTCTGTGATTCATCCCATGGAGGAATTGACCATTGGGAGAGTGGGACTCCGAGGGCTAGCCTGCAAGGAGCACACATCCCCCGGTCTCGATCGGGCCCTGATTTGTTGGGGTTGAGTTCGTTGAACCAGGACCCCTATCATTGTCTGCGATGGCTTCGAGGAAGCGCCTACCATTGAGAGATAGAGCCCCCCCGGTCGCCCAGCAACTTCAGGAAGCAACAGGGGAATGTCCCCCTCCCCGGGTGATCGAAGCGGCGAGAAACCCTCGGAACAGTGCAGATGATCGTGATGCATAGATGCAGTAAATGCATAAACGAGGCGGGCTCATTGCATGGGCATATGCTCGAACAGTTGGAAAGCAATGTTCAGGGGGGATAGACCCTGTGTATGGCGGGCAGAGGCACGCGCAGAGGCACGGCTCCATCCGAGAAGAGAAAGAGATGCAAAACCCTTGAATCAAACATAAAAAAGGAATGAACGATAGAAAAGCCCCCCGGGGAGGGGTGTTTCTATAGCCCACGATGATTCGGGGCACGATGCAGACTTCGGGGGAAACCAGAATCACAGCCATGCCGAGAAGAACCCAGACACGGGCATTGGCGTAGATAAAAGAGGCTAAGGATCATTCATTCGATCTATTGGATTGAGCGTTCACACGCACGTATATATATATTACCATCCCAGAAACGGGAAGGGTTTAGCATTTACATGGTGTTATTACAGCACCGGCACCATTGTTTGGTCGCCGTTCGACAATATCAAAGGCAGAGGACGCTCGGAGCGCAACAACAGGGGAAGAACAAAAGAAGAAAATCGCATAGAGGGGGGAGGAGAATCGAATCATATCATCGTCGCTCCTCCCCCCCTCGCTTACATTCGATGGGTGGAAGTTTCAGAAGAGAGAACTTCAGAAAATCGGAAAAGAATCAGCACACCGACGCCCACCTGTTCCCGAAACAGGGTATCGCAGAGGAAGAAGACGACCGGCCGAAGCTCCTCCTACTCCCTCTCTACTTCAGGAGAAAACCCTCTCGAGAGCTCCTCTCCCTCCTTTTCTTCCTCTTTTCTTCTCTCTATATCTTCTGGTCTTTCTGGATTTTTGATTTTTTGATTTTTGATTTTTGAAGATTTTTTAGAAATTGAAAAAAAAACATGACATGTACCTACGTTTACTGACCATTAGCGACGCTTTATTTTTCAGGATTTTTCAAAATTCCAGAATACCTACGTTTGCAGACCTTTAGCGACGCTTCTTAGCTTTCTGCGACATATTATTTCTCTTGAATTTCAGGTCCGAATTTCCAATATGTCTTTGATTTTCTGAATTTATTTTTTTTCCTACAAAAGTAAAAAATATAAAAATTAATATACAAATATACAAATCAAACACAAGAATATCCAACCATTAGAAATTATTTCATCCCCGGTAACGGTGCCAAAAATTGATGCGCTCCGACAAATGTCGTTAAAAATGCCGTGTCACAATTTAAAAATTTACCGAACTCACTCACTTAAAAATATTAAAATTTAAGCAAAGTGAAATACGGGTCGATCCCACGGAGAAGAAATATTTTCAAAATAGCATGGAAGAAAATTCTTGTATTTGAAAAATCTGAAGTTTTGAATAAGATTTAAACTAATGAAAAATCAAATTGCATGAAAATAAATTTTGATTTGAAAATTATAACTATGTAAATCAAAAGCATAATTTTAAAATTAAAAGAATAAAGGAAGAAATAAGCAGAGGAATTGGAAGAATGACGCCGTCCACGCCGTGCCGAGCCTTTGATCGTCGTCCCGCTTCGGTAGAATGCCGCCGGGAGATGACCGAGAGAGAACAACCGCCTTGAGGTGTGTGAATGATATAAAGAAAGGGAGGTGGATGGAAGAGCTACGCAAGAAAAATTATAATGAAAATAGAGTGAGTTAAGTAATGAAATATCTTTAAAACCTGAGGGAATTGGAAGAAGTGACAGAAGATAAAGTTGAAGATCTGAGGGTTCGGAAGAACTTTCATGAAGAGTACAGAGATAGAAAATGAGAGGAAGAAGGTGAAAAATGTGAAACACTGACATCTATCGGCGCGGATGAACAGTAAACTCGTAAAAGACATAACCGTGGAACAATAAAAATAACTTAAAATCTAAGAAGAATTGGAGGAAGTGATAGAAGAAGAAAACTTATATCTATAAGAGAGGAACAACTTTTGTGAAGAACTCAGAATGAAAAGAATATTGAAAGGGCTTCAAAATGGGGAAATGGTGGAGACTATCACCTCGAATAAACAGTAACATGTTAGGACAGAACTTAGAAAAATATGTCATAACTTGAAAACGAAGAAGAATTAGAGGAGGAGATAAAAAGAGAAAATATAGAACATAGAATAATGAACAAGTTTTATGAAGACCATAAATTGAAATGGAGTACATAAAAATATGTAAAAGAGTTGATAAAAGACTAAACTCTTAAGAATACCAAGAACAGAACAATACCACAAGAGAAACCCACAAAGATTACACTAAAAACTCCCAAACCACACTCTCCAACTCTTATCACGTAACTTACCAAGGCCAAGAATAATTCTCTTCTCATACACAATAGGAGCCCTTTTTATAGGGCGAAACTTAACCCTATTCTTAATGTGAACATCCAAGATGCTATTTTTGACTTGGAATGAGATATCACAATGTGTTGCACACCTTTGTATTTTTTTATAAAATTCTCTCTTTCACTTTCTCCCTCTTTCTCTCACTTTCTCTCACTCTTCAACATTGGCAGCTGCATTGTGAAGACTCCTGCCGCAATGGCCGAAATGCATGGCTCTTGATGCGTTACGTGCCACCCTTGCCTTTGTAGTTGACGTTGAAGATGCCTAGCGTTTGAAGAATGCTATAGCCGACTTGCCATCTTGTGTGCTGTTGGTGTTTGATCGGCTCACGTTGAAGACCTTCCAGCTTGTATCATTGCCAAGTGGACCCAGCTGCCTTGTGAGAAAAGGAGGCCCGTGTGTGTTGAAGTGAAGAGCCCACAAGCCAAGGTCTTTGTCTGCATGCACCCACCACCTTGAAGATGCTCCACGTGAAGGCATTGCGCTTGTTGCATTGAAGTTGAATGAGGCCTTTTACTGCATTGTGAAGCCTCTTATATTCAACGTGAAAAAGCCTCCTTAAATATTAAGGTGAAAAGGCTTGTATGTATTTAAAGCCACCTTGAACTTTTACGTAGAATCACCTTCATACATATATATATACTATATATTTGAATATATATATATATATATATATCGTATATATAAATAATTATTTTGCTTTTCTTTCTTTTTTTTATTTTGTTTGGATTAGCATTGGGCTTGGTCGGTCATGGGCTCTTGGATGTGAATGGGCTTTGGCCCATTTGTCTTCTTATTTATTTTCTTTTTATTCCTCTTGTTGTGATCTTCCTTTGTGCCTGTAAAATAGAATTAAAATTTAATTAAATCAGGTAATTAAATATTTTGATCTAAAATTAAAATTAAGTGTGATAAATGCATAGTGATGTATATTAAAGCTCATAAAAAATATGTTGGAACATGAATTAACATGTAAAAATTGCACACTTATCACCCACCAAAGGACAGGTGGAAGGCCGTGTTGACTGATAGGGAGAAGAAGATTTTCTCATTATCGGCTCTACCGCCCTTTCGGGTTTTCGCCAGAGCCGACCCCCTTTAGCTTTTTCCGACGCGCCCTTGCGGATTTTCATGTCGAGGGGTTTCCCGATTTTGCCTGAGGTGCCCTTTCGGGTTTTTACCTCAGCCAGGTTATTGGCCTTTTTGCCCCCAGCCGCCCTATCGTGGTGAGGATGACTAGGTCTGCCGGGGCATCTCTATTTTTAACTCCATTTTTTTATTGTGTTGTTTTTTTTTGACTTACATGTGAGCCTGGCGGCTAGACTGGCGCTGGTACAGAAGGGCCCGTGTTCCTGTGGTGACGAGAACGGGGGCAGGTGACTGGTTCCAACGGATGCCTGGCGGCTGTTCCGAGGAGCCGAGCCAGCTGGTTGACTGGGAATTGAAGACTGGAAGAACTGGCCGGTGGGATCCTCCACGGGGGATGATCGACCTTATTGGTAGTAGCTGGGACGTGCGCCTCAGTCTGGCTGGTGCGCGAACTCATGCTCTGGAGCGTAATATAGCTTCATGTGTTTGCCGTTGAGAGGCGGGAACGGTCTGTGACCCTTGTGATCAACAACCGTTTAGGCCCCACCCTCATAGACATTCTGGATGATGTACGGACCTCGCCAATTTGGCTACAGTTTTCCACGGGAGCGCCCTGCCATGACCTCTTTTTCCTTGATCATGATGAGGTCGCCTTGCTTGAAAGCTCGCTGCCTGACGAGCTTGTCGTAGGCCCGAGCCATGCGAGCCTGGTATGCATGTAGGTGTTTGTAGGCTTCGAGTCGCTTGCCTTCTAGGTCGGCGAGCTCTTCTAGCCTTCTCTGGTACTCGTTTTCATCAGAACTGGCAAGGCCGGTGTGGACTGCCACGCCATAAGAGGCTAGCTGGACTTCGATGGGGATAACCACCTCTGACCCGTAGGCAAGGGAGAACGGCCAGCACTCCGTGGGGGTTTTGTAAACCGCCCGGTAGGCCCACAATGCCTCAAAGACCTTTTCACCCCAATCGCGTTTCCGGTAGCTAACCACCTTAGCCAGGAGCTTACAGAGGGTTTTGTTGAAGGCTTCCGCTAAGCCATTGGCCTGAGGGTTGTAGACCGAAGAGGTTCTCCAGTCGATTTAGAATTTGGCCGCTAACTGGTATACGGCCTTATTCTTGAAGGGTGTCCCGTTGTCGGACACTATGCGACTGGGAGTACCGAATCGGTATATGATGTTGTGCCCGACGAATCTAGCAACAACTTCGCCGGTGACCTCTCGCAAGGGTAGAGCCTCCGCCCAACGAGAGAAATAGTCAGTGGCGGCCAAAATATATTTATGGCCCTCGGAAGATGGCGGGAAAGGCCCCGCGATGTCCATGCCCCACTCAGCGATTTGCCAGGTGGGGTCCGTAGGACGCAGTGGGTTAGGAGGTTTTCTGAGTACTGGGCCAAAGGCTTGGCACTGATGGCATGCACGGGCATACTGGACGCATTCCGCATACATGGTCGGCCAGTAGAAACCTTTGAGCTTGATGTTGTGCTTCATCCGATCTCCGGCTTGGTGTGCACCGCACAATCCGGAGTGGACCTCCTGCATGATGGCTCGAGCTTCCACCAGAGAGACACATCTCAGGAGAACCGACTTGTCCTTCTCGTGGATGAGCTGATACAAGGAGTCGCCAATCAACTCGTAAGAGGTTGCTCGGTGGAGTAGCTGGACTCTTTGAGCTCTGTCAGGGGGAAGCCACCGTTTCTTGAATTTGATGATAGGCGCACGCCAATCATCTTCTTCTAGAGGTGGGCTCTGGTCAAGGTCGTGGACCTCGTAAATGGTGAAACCGGTGTTGCCTTCGAGTGAGCTCGGCATCAGTCTTCTGTGCTTGATGACGATGTTGACCTCACTCTCGGGCGGAAGCTTGATGGCCGCGGCCAATTTTGCTAAGGCATCCGCCTGAGCATTGCTGCTTCTGGGAATGTGATCTATTTCAAAGAAATAGAACTTCTGGGTTAATCTGGTGACGACAGTGTGGTATGGAACCAACTCTGGCTTCCGCACGTCATAGATGCCGAGGACCTGTCGGACTATCAGCTGGGAGTCCCCGTAGGCTTTAAGTCATTTAATGCCTATGTGGAGAGCCATCTGGAGCCCAATGAGTAGAGCTTCATATTCGGCTTCATTGTTGGTCAGGGATTTCATGAGGGCGCAAGAGTTGTACAGAACTCCGCCCTGAGGAGTCAGGAAAACAATGCCGGCACCTGCCGTGGTGGCTGGATCCTGGTTGCTCCGGGTGATCCCTCGGGAAGCACCGTCGAAGTAGGGTTCCCAGCAATGCATGCTGGTTGTGAGAGCGCTTGGCTGCCAATAATGCAAGACATCTCCGCTCTGTTCAACTGGTGGTTGTGATTGAACAACACTGGTTGTGAGAGCACTTCTTGGTTGTCAGTCCGGAACTCGAGCCATTCTGGAAGATGCTGGTAAGGCAGCCCGTGCCCATTTTCTTGAGGAGAGTCCGGCCGCTCCGGCACCTCCCTGCCAATGCTCAGGGTCTCTTCGACAGATTGCCGAAGCCTGACGAGCGACATGGAGTTTCCTTCCGCATCGATCTACTCCCATTGGATCTGTTCCTGGATGAGGTATTGGACTTCCTCACAGGACTCGATCGGGTGATAGATTCTGGCGTGGAAGGGGAAATACTGGGGGTGACTACGATCCCAATGGGTGTAGCCAGGAGGCGAGTCGCGGGGCATGATTTGCCCAGTCTCGACGATGATATAGAAGAGTCGCCGGGTTCTCTCCCTGGGGAAGGAGAGAGGTCTCCGATCATGCCAAGGCCTCCACCCTGGATACCAGATCGAACGTTCCCTTCGACTGGCGCTGGGCCCCTCTGATTCATTATCAGAAAGAGAGAATGCGGCCATCATGTGGATGACATTGGCCGAGGGGTGAGCCATGCGTGCCGCTTTAGCTGGCCTGGCCCACGTATGTGGCTGCGGGGGATCGACGAGTCCGCTCTTCATCTTGACTAGGCCATCTCGGATCAGCTTCTGCGCCTGAGTCTTGAAGATGTAGCAATCTTCAATTGAATGACCCAGCATGCGATGGTACAGGCAGTAACTGGGATCGTCGGTCTTCAGGGCCTCGTCCGGCTTGCAGATTTCTGGCAGTTCGACAATCTTCTGAGCCATGCAGAGGTCGAAGAGCATCTTCGTATGTTCCTTCTTGAAGGAGAATGGTGTCTTCATACGCTCTGAGAAAGAAGGAGTAGCCGGCTTGTCCGCTGGCTTTTTGTCAGAGCCACTGGATTCGACCGCTTTACTGGCCTTAGTGGCAGGGGTGAACTCTACGATGTTTACCTCCTTACCGGGCTGGCGTTCTCGCACTTGTTTACCCTTTGTTGCGGTATAACTCGGGTTGTCGGCGAAGAACATCTCTATCTCGGCAACTACCAAATTGAGCTGGTCGAAGCCTTTGATATTGGTGTCGAGAAACTTTTCGTTGATCTCGGCCGTCAGACCTCGACGACATATAGTGATGGCGTCCTCCTTGACAGGTGGATTGAAGCACCTCATGCTGAGGTCTCGCCACTTTTTGATAAAGTCGAGGGCGCTCTCGCCCTTTTTCTGCCGAATTGAGCAGAGTTCGGCTAAGGAGACCTTTCGCTCGGCCGTTTAAAATCGGTCGAGGAACTTCTTCTGGAGATCCGCCTAGTCGATGACTGAGCCGGGCTTTAGGCGGGAGTACCATTGGAAGGCTGTCCCTGTGAGCGAAGTGGCGAAGTAGCGGAGGAGATAGGATTCCTCCAACGCTAACTCACCCATGGCCGTAACATAGTAGGCCAAGTGCTCATGTGGCGACCCCTGCCCGTCGAACTTTTGCAGCTTCGGGGGCTTGGAGTATTCTGGAGGAAGCTTTTTTAACTGGTGGTGAAGTGGGTAGGGTACACTTGTTGTGCCCCTGTGGTTAATTCAGTCATACTGTGGTCATTTGAGTCATTCGACATCATCTTGTGGTCATTTGAGCTATTGGACATTCTTAGTTTTGATAATGGCTTGGTTTTGATAATGGCAAAACACTATAAGTCATTATTGTTTTAACTCTCATATGACTGACATACGTGATGTTTTGTTCATGACAGATATGCCAATGAATTGCCAAGGAATGAAGTGGATATGCCAAATGTGAAAGCTCAATGTTGCGCCCTTGCACACGGATCGACCTGCGCGGTCAGGTCGCGGGGATCAAAATTTTGATTATAGAGAGTGATATAATCAATAGAAATCTTCAAGACTGTTAAGGTTGATGCCACAGATGAGAACGAGCTGCTAAAGGACTCAAGCGACGGAGCTAAAGAGGTTAACGGACTGACCCGGCATAAACCGGGGTCTGCCCAGCTGGCGGTCGACCGCCAATACAGGGCGGTCGACCGCCCCTGCCAGCAGCTCACAGGCTGACGGATTCTCAGTGGCGGTCGACCGCCAGCCCAGGGCGGTCGACCGAAAATTCCATAAACGATGAAGCTACATATTGTCTCAGTAGCGGTCGACCGCCACCTACCTCCGGTCGACCGCCAGCCCCGATGCAGCCATGTTTGACTTCGATTTCCACCTCGAGGCCAGCCCCTTTCCTTGGATTTGTTTAATCAAAACTCACCTAATCTCCCATGATTTGTGGATCTGGTCTGGGGGATGTCTATGGACCATTCAAAGTCTATAAAACCAACACAAGGAGGGTTAGAAACCTTAATACTTCATTTGGATCAAAGGAGATCAAGGGAGGCTTGTGGAGGCTGTTCAAGGGAGAAGGTACTGTAGCCGTGAACAGTACTTCGTGAAGAGATCTTCATCCATTCCAAGGGATTCAAGCCTAGATCTGAAGCTATCTCAACCTCCAAGGAAGCAAGAAGCAATCAAGGCTCTCAATGGTGATCTAAACTGCATCAAACTCTTCATCAACTCAAGGAGATCAAAAGGAAGATCAAAGCTACATCCATAGTCTTCTTCATCAACTCAAGGAAGATCATCTTTCAAGGAAGAAGACACCATTGAAGCATCCAACTCAAGCTCCAGCAATCTCAGACAAGACTTTTCTTCTTGAGCATATTCTATATCTTGTTTGATGATTGAATGTTTTCATATTTGTTCTTTTTCATTTCATACAAACGATTGAAACTGAAGATCGTCCCTACCGGTGGTTAGTAGGAAGGCAATCGGTGGTCTTTTCGATTTGCGGTTCAGTGCGAGACACTAGTGGAGCCTCACCGGATTTGGTGAGGGATGGACGTAGGACTTGGGATTCAGTCCGAACCACCTTAAAATCCTTTGTGTTGTGGTTTGATTGTGCAATTGATATGTTTTAGATGCATGCTTAGGTTCAATCTCCATATTGTGAAATCATATTTCTAAGCAAATCATTTTATACATCGCTAAGCTAGTTGTATTCCGCTGCAATTATTTTTAACTAGCCTTATAGAGGGTTGTATTGCGAAAAGAGGGGCAGATCTATTCACCCCTCCCCTCTAGATCAGATGTCCACTACTCAACAACACTGTTGAGATCCACCGTGACCGTCCCTTCACCATATTGGGCGAGCTTTGTCTCGACAATGCGCTCGATCATCTGGTGTTGCGCCAAGAGATTTTCTAGCATTGGCGTATTGGAGGCTCGTGGCTAAGTCTCGACCGGGGGCGTGCCAAACCCAGTTGCCAACGGGGTTCGGGCAATCGCCGCTGAAGTGTTGGCAGCGTCGTGAGCCACCGGGGGTACTGGTGCCTCGGCCTGAGGCCTAGCAGGTTGCTGAGGGTGAACGTCTCTCTCCTGGAGGAGGTCCTGCAGGAGGGCTTTCAGATGCTGGTTCTCCTTCATTAGAGTGTCGAGGGTCACTTCCTGAACCTCGTTTGCAGGCGGGTCGTTGTTGACCAGCTCTACATTGATAGGGGGGTCGCGGTCTTCCACGAGACCTCTTCTGCGCGTTCCGACGCTTGCGATCCTGCAGAAGTGCCGATGTGACCTGTTGAAGGAGGTGACGGAGCCTGATGGTGCGGCCTCCTGAAGTGAGACAGGGGCTGGTTCAAATCGTTAGACTGGGTGTCTGGCTGGTGTGCTATGGTGTAACACGCGAACACTCAAACCGCATCGTTGATAAACCGGGCTGTCCGCTTCCCTCGCAGATGTCGCTCGGGACGGACAAGCGTCCCTAGTCTGTCAAAGACCGAGATGCATTGCGGAGGGGGCTCACTCCCGATGTTAGCCGGAGGAGAACCCTGGACAGGTTGCTGGATGGCCCGGGAATGGGTTCGCCTCTGCCTCCGCGTGCTTGAGCGGGGGACATTGGACGACTGGGCGTCGTCAGACGATGCTACTGCGAGACTCGTCGCATCCCGTCTGACGCCGCGTTTGAGTGCTCGCAGGGGGTTGGTAATACGCGCCCTCCGAACAGCTTGAGCTTCTTCTGGGGTAACCTAGATTTTTCTCAGGTCCGATTGCTGGTCTCCCCTGTCACCGCTTTGCCGACGAGTCGTCTTGGGAGGCCGTGTGCCTAGCTGCGGTGGGTGCCCCCGGGCTACCGCCGAGGAACCTGCTCCTTTGAGCTTCGCCCCATCCTCTCGTGTTTGACGCAAGAGGTCAAAACGATTGGAAGTGGGGATGGTAGGAACGGTCCATTCTTGGGGTATAATTGGCTCACCCCCGTCGAGACGGATCCGCAAGTTGCCGACAAGGACCGTCTTGCCGGAGTTGCTGGTTGTAGCAGTGAGTCGCCTGCCTCTACGGCCATGGCGACGCTTCTTCTGAGGAGCTGAGGAAGACTCCGCCCCAAGATGGTAGACCGAGAAAACATGGCCCGGAACGACCGGCAAGATGAAGCCATCGGTTCGAAGTGCCGGAATCAGTCCCCGAGGTAAGTAACTTGCACCGGTAGTCGATGGCTGGGTGACTCGGGTGTAAGCCTTCGCCAGTGCCGATAAGAGTGTCACTGAGGCTCGAGATGAGACTCTTGCACCGGGAGGCGACACCGTTGGAAGTGCCGGGGTGTCCACGCCCCTTGGTGGAGGACCCATGGTGGGCGCCGGCGTAGTCTGGGCTCGGGTCGGAATGCCCGAGGAAGGTGCTGAGAAGAGCTGCCCTCTTGGTGGAAGACCCACAGGGAGAGCCGGCTTGAATGGAGCCCGGGACCGGGGTCTCGAGTGCACTACTGGGGAGCCGTAAACTCGGGGCTGTGAGCCCATGTTGAGTGTCGGCCTTACCGGGATTCGGGGTGGAAGACCCGATGCAGATGCTGGGAAGCCGTAAGCCCGGGACTGAAAGCCCGTGTTGGGTGCCGGCTTTACTGGGGCTCGGGGTTGAAGACCCAAGGCAAATGCTGAGAAGCCGTAGACCGGGGGCAGGGAGCTCGTGTCGGGTGCCGGTTTAGCTGCGGCTCGGGATTGAGGACCCGAGGAAGATGCTGGGAAGCCAAAGACCCGGGGTAGGGAGCCCGTGTCGGGTGCTGGCTTAGCTGCGGCTTGGGGTTGGGGACCCGAGGAAGATGCTGGGAAGCTGTAAACCCGGGGCTGAGAGCCCGTTTTGGGTGTCGGCTTGGCTGGGGCTCTGGGCTGACGACCCGAGGAAGATGCTGAGATGGTGACCAAAGTCCGGGGCACGGGGCCCGTGTTGGAGATCGGACGGGGCTGGCCTCGGGAGCTAACGTTCACCCAGATCGACGTCGATCCTGGGGCCCTGTAGGGGCCTGCAGTGACAGTCTGGTGCCAGGCATTCGGGCGGGACATTGGAGCTGGAGGCGCGCATGGCGCATTGGCCGCAGGGGCCACCGGAGAGACTAGAGTTGGCTGAGAAGCAGCCACAGGGATCACACCCAGAAAGTAGAGCGATCCGATAACCGGGGCGAAGCTGCCGAAAGCGATCCGCATCGCCAAGTAGCCCACCCGGGCGTGGGTGGCGATGCCGGAGTGTTGAGTGCTGCGGAGGCGACAGTCGCTGACAGCCGCCGAGAGCGGCCCGACGATCAGAATGTGGACCGGAAGCTACTGGGGAATGCGCGCTTGAGTACCCTCCTCTGCCTCTCCTGCAAGGACAGGGAAAGGGCACTGGGCTTCAGGGCTGGCACAGACTTTTCTTCAGCAAAAAGAAGGAAGGAGAGAGACGTCCCACTGGGCATGCCATCCTCTCTGTTGTACGCATTTTTTATGTCGATTAACCGGGGTGAAGGAAGGAATGCAGCGGGGAAGGAAAAATACGGGAGTTTGATGTATCTCAGGCATCCTCCTTACGGGTGCATGCCTTTGACGGCGGTACCGGGCACTCTCCTTTTACGGAAAGTTGAAAGGGGCGGAATGGCACGGGAATGTCGGGATAAGGGTTAACCGGACAGGGTGCGGGCGTGCCAATCGATCTCTCGACAATCACTCATGGAACCAAGGTTTGACCGGGGAAGCTCCATCAGGGCGCGGCACGTGGGCTCAGGCGATCGGGTGACACGTGGAGAGAAGGGGTTCCATGGGTGCGAGTGCGTAGGCGATTGCGGGAATCGTGTATAGGACATCTTTCCCCACCGGTCGCAAGCAACCGGTGTTTATTTACATCGGATTGAATCTGAATACCTTCGTTCCATGCTGAATAAAAGTCTGTATATGTGTCTGAAGCCATGGGTGTAGGGCCGGGTGCATTCAACAGCTAGGGGTACATGTTACACTGGGGGGCGTTGGTTGGGGGTGGAGTGTTAGGCACGGATGTCGAAGGATATAGATAGGAGATTAAAGGCCGCGACGCGGGTGCGAGGGCACTCGTCCAATCGGCGGTGTTGTGCTAAGACGCGTATTTCTTTACGGGAAAGCCGTAATGGCCAAAGTAGAACTGGCGTATGCCACGGGACAATTCCGACGTGCTAGTCGGTCCCCGGGTCGATGCGTGATGAATACACACATGTGCATTTTACAGAGGGGTCCTCCCGTTGCGTGGGCCGCGGCCGTGGTGCCAAACGGGGGCCTACAACTGGATAACTGAGGGGATCCGTCGATCCGACATCTGGACGAGGGTCGGACGCGGCTCGAGTTGAGCTGTCGGACATGGCCTCGTGACTGTGAATGAGCATGACGCCATGGCACGCGACTGGTTGCGACCGACGGGTGTGCGAGGGGGAATCCCGGCATGAGGGGACGTCCGCCCATATCACAACGTCTCACACACGGTGGGTGTCGACTTGTGTGTGACGACTACCTACGGCGTGAAGAGAGCGCGAACGACATACCCCCGGCGTAGTAGACCGCCGAACAAGTCACCCACACACAATTCTCCTTTGCTCCATGCTCGAAGTCTTGTGCTTGCCGGGTGCCGGACGATCTTGCGTATTGCTGGATGCTTTGTATTGGATTGATGCCCCACCCCTTGAGATCCTAAGGGGTATTTATTGGGGAAGATGAATGGTCACAAGGGGTTTACGCGGACCAGCCAGGGGGGTGAGTTGGTCTGCATAAACCCAATGGAATAGTGCTTGGGTTACGGGCTGAGAGAGAGGGAAAGGGGTTTATGCGGACCAGCCAGGGGGGCCTGGCTGGTCCGCCTAAACCCCTAAGGGTTTAGGCGGCTGGGTTTTTTTTCCTTTTTAAAAAATATTTTTTTTGTTTGAATTGGGGGTTTACGCGGACCAGCCAGGGGGGCCTGGCTGGTCCGCCTAAACCCCCTCCCCAAGGGGGTTTAGGCGGGTTCGCAAGGAGAGAGAGGGGGGGCTGGTCCCCACCCTATAAAATGTGATTTTTGGCCATTTTTTCTTCATAATTTAACTAAGAAAGAAAAGGACAAGTGGGTGAAGGATACGTGGCGGCTTGTGGAGACTTGTGCGCATTGACTTGAGGACAACCCGCCGTGCTGTCGCTTTGCGCTTCCACGTCCGCGCTTTGATCCCTCGAACTGGTACGGCTCACGAACTGCATCGTAGGGCCGTAATTGAGCGAACCGGGGCTGAGTGGGGTCGTGGGACCACTAAGCTGGAGAGGGGGCGCGGCCACGCCCAGGGGCGAACTGGCCCCGGGCCGGCCATAACCTCGGGGGATGGCCCCCGGGGGTCTTCTTGTGTTGCCTGGGGACGTCCTTTGATGGACTTTGAACTTCGGAAGGCTGGCATGGGCCCGTGGGGCCGCTGTTCTTTGAGTTGGAGTAGCCGCTCGCGAGGTGTTCGGGCAAATGCCCATCACACCCCCGGGTTGCCGAATGAGCCGCGTAAGTGGCCGACGGGCCTTGGATTTGGCCTAAGGCCAAGGGTAGAAGTCTGTAGGGGTTGGAAGGAGGCATTTTAGGGCCCACGGGCCTTGCCTCGTGTTACGTGCCGTGTTGTACGGAGGGTTGATAGGGTAGCCTCGGGTTGGCCCGAGAGCAAAGTTTAGTGGCTTGTTGCCACGTGTCTGAGGGTCGGGGGTGGCCCCGACTTGTTGGGGGGTCATTGTTGGACCCAACTGGTATACTGGAACCACGGGCTGGCCCGTGGTCTTGTGTAGAAGGGTTGAAATATACGCGCCCACAAGGTGTTCAGAAAAATTCCGAACACACGTGTGTGAGCCGTACGTACATACTGCGGGCCTCCAAAGCCGATGGTTGACTTGCTCGGGTCTCCCTTTGACCTCGGAGGGTTAAATGAAGAGTCTTGGAGTGGGCCCATGACTCTTTTCTGGATGCCACGTGGCGTGGCTTAACGTCGGGGCACCCCCGGGTGATCCCGAGCGGCCATATAGAACGCGGGCAAAGCCCGTATGAGAGTGGCCGAGGTTGACCCCAAATACTTGTTTGTTCTGTCGCACGTCACGGTGAGTTGATCGGGACCCTTGTGGGGACCTTTAGGGTGTAGAAAGGGCTAGGTAGGCCGTGCCTTGAAGGTGTTCGGAGAAATGCCCGAACCCTTATTCCTTATCATTTTGGCTGGAAAATTATCTGGGTACAACAAACGGACATCATACAATTTAAGGAGGTCATGGTGAAATAGCACGATCATGGGGTTTGACGGAAACCATACCCTAGATCGTACCAGACTCATAGAAGGAGCGAGGGATTATATCGATGCGGTAACAGTGGACTTACAGGTACCAGACATGCTGGTTTTAACCCGGCGTCCTCTAGGATCATGCGGATTTGCTAGACCCAACGTGATCAAAGGTTCGGAATAAATTAAACTATTATGCGACTCTAGTAGAAGCGAATAATAAGTTTAATTTACTTCTAATTGGGAATTAAAAGTTAATTGGCCTTAAACTAGAGTGACTATGGGGCTAGTGGATCACACACAATGGATTCTTGGGTGACGAAATATTATTTTACAAATGTATATATTAATTCCTTTGAATTTCTTTTGGAAAGAAGTATAAAAAGGGCTTCATATATATGATGTGACACCACCTTGGGGTGATGACCACAAGACAATATGACCCTTGGACCTAAGGTTGCAAGCAAGCAAATTGGCGATGATACCACACGAGCGGCTCACTCGCTTGGTGCACACTTGTGCCTGTGGGCAACTAAACGATAATGGAGAGGGTCCAGGGTGGGACAATGATGCTCCGGTGCTTGGCAAGCTTGGGGAGAACCCCAATTGGGCCAGGGATGCCCACTCACGGGCGGCCGTCACACCATGGGTGTGGGTTGAAATGGCTCGCTCACAACTCGCCCGCGATGGACACTCACGTGTTCGGCAATTTGGGCCGGGCCCTCGCTCTCCGTCCGACGCAGTAAAGCAAGAATACTAAGCTAAGCAAGTGATATTGACCAGCAAGGAAAGGGGGACCGAGGCTCACCTAGCCGGCGTGAAGATGCCAACTCCGGCGGAAGACGGGGGCGAGCGGGGAGGCAAGGGTTTGCGCCCGCAAGCCGCGTCGGTGTCGCTTCAAATCTGCGAAAATATTATTACATGAACTACACCTCTCGCAGGAGGGGGGCTCTTGGGGTGGGGGGTTAGACTTATTACAACCAAGATTACCTCCACGCAGGGAGGGGCCTTCAGCCGGCCAAGCAGGGTGGGGAAATTATGAAGAGAACGCCGACTCTCCAAGCTTCACCGGTTCTGCCACTCTTCAGTTTTGCTGAACAGGTTGTCGATGAAGATGGTGCCATGGACTCAACCGAGCTCCAAATTTGATGAAACCGGTGCCAAAAGTTCCCCAGCTGGCCGAGGATGATGCTTGAATTTTTTGGGAAGCTCTGGAACTCGGGGCTGATCGGACCGGCGACTGGAGCAGGACAGCAACACTCTGCCTCTAACTGATGCAGAACTGATACAGTGGATTGCAGAAGGCACTGCGGTCGCTCCCGAACTCCAAATCGAACGAAACTGGCGGTGACGCGATCGTGGTCGGAGTAGCTGGACCTGCAGGGGGCAGACTGCACACTCCGGCGAAGAAATTCAGAACAAATAGCTCGGGCGGGCGATTGACGTCGTTCCTTCTGCTACTGATGGAGGACTAGACGAAGAAGAATTTTGTAGAAGGAAGCGTGATCGAATTCCTCCAAGGTTGGCCGCTGATTGGCTTCCAAGATCGCTCTGGCCTTCAGTCTGGGACAGATTGCGCAGTTGTTGAAGATGACGTTCCTCCGGACAGCTCCGAACTCGGATGCAGGCAGGAGTACCACCGTTGGAAAGAAGACTTGGAGACGATTCCAGCAATATAAGATATGATACCGGGAGCCTTCAGGAGAAGTCGTGGCTGCTACTGCAAATCACTGCTTTTCTGAAACCTGCAACAGGGACAGAATAGGTGGAGGAGAGGGTGTGGGGAAGGGCATGAACAAGGGGTTATTTGGTGGATGGGGAAGGGAGGGTGCGACCTTGGGTGGTTAGGGAGGTGGGGAGATGAAAGGGCACAGCCCAAGGGAGAGGGAAATTAAAAATTTGACCTAGGGAAGGGCTCTTTCAGTCTTGGGGAGAGGGAGGGTTGCTTGGGAGAGTGGAAAGGTGCCTAGGAGAAGGGGTTTCCACCTAGGGGTTGGAGGGGGAATTGAATGAGTGCATGGGGAAGGGGAAGGGGCCTTAATGAGGGGTGAATGGGGAGGAGAGAGAATGAATTTTGAAATTGGGGTGGGGAGGAGAGAGAGAGGGGGCACAACCCACTTAGAGAGAGTGATAGTAAGAGAGAGAGAGAGGGAGATATTGAGAGGGAACTAGAAGGTGTGGAAATTTTCTGGATTCAATATTCAAGCATAATTGTTACAAATGAGAGAGGGGTGGGGCTATTTATAGACCCCACACTTTTCCTAAGACCAAACTGACCCTGACAAACTAACTAATGACCAAACAGTCCAAGGGAGGGGCGCCCCTGGGCCTAGCCCAATGAATTGGGCCCATTAACCTATCAAACCAACATAATGACTTCAAGACTTAGGAAAATGACTTTCTAACCTAGGTACATGACTCAATAAAGGGAAAATTACATGTTTAAGACTCAAATAAAAATAAGAAAATTACATGACTCGACTCACAAACACATGAGGAACATAATGGCGTACACCGACGATCAATCCGAGCTTCAGAAAATGTGGAGGGGCAAGGGATGTCCCCATCATACCCCCGGGGTGGGGAAAACTCGACCCTGTCGAGTATGGGTCCACCGGGGAAGTAGCATCCCAAACGTAGTTCCGGGCGAACCATGTTCTCCAAACTCGACCCATGTCCATAGCCGAGGAACGGTGCTTCCACTCGACAAAGTGGCTCGGACACACCCTTAGGCTGGCGAAGAGATCTTGCTTTGCTTAGTATTGCCGCCATGTGCTGACGTCGGGCTCTCGGGCTAGTTTGTGGTGGCACTCCGAGGGTGTCTCTCACAAGGATAGGTGTAGGCTCAAGACACTCACTAGGATCCACCGCGGTACCCTTAGAGGGTGCCGGATCCGCCACATGGGAAGTGGGATGAATCCCAAAACCCATTGGTAAGTTCAACCCGCAAGCCGGGTGCCAAGGCCACTCGGAACTTGGCAAGGTCCAAGTCCTCGTGCCCTCAAATTGGAGGTGACCCTAAAGTAGAGCCACTCCAAAATCATCATCATCATCAAGTCACCAACGTGGAATTTCAAGTGGCACTCATGAGTTTTTGCCCGCTTTTTGTAATTCTCACCGCTTTTTGTTTGATGCATGTTTTGATGCATATGCCATGTACTAAGATGCGGTGTGAGTGAGTAGTGCGTGGTATGCAAAGGTGGTCCAGGGCAACCACATGTAGACCTATCATGCATTGATGTTATGAAGACTTTGAATGTCTTGGGAGGACCGGGGCATCCATAGGTGTCCCTTTCATGTGTGAGTGTGATGAGTGCCGGGGGACCCGGACATCCATGAATGCTCCTAACATGCTTGAGATTTATGATGAATGATGGTGGACCATTACAACCAAATATTGACCACTCATGTTTTCTTCTTGACATGTGGGTGATATGAATGAATGGACCCGACTTTCTAATCATGTCAAGTGGGGTGGTATGCCTAAGCACATGCATTTCAATCCTAGTGATGACTTCTATGTGCATAGGTGTGGGGTGGCCCTTGAGCTTCCATTCGTATGAGTCAAAGGGATCTAAGAAGGGAGACATCATGGAGTGGGGCCATCTATCAATCCCATTGTGTATGTTGCCTATGGTTAAGGCTTCTTTGGTGTAACCCAATTCTAGGAAGGGAAGGTTTTGGGTTATCATGGGTGGTAAGGGTAGGGTAAGGTGGGTGGTGAATAAGGTGAGTGGGTTACATTGAGATCTAGACTCCCATAGAAAAGGGTCAAAGGGATCATGGTAAGGGTCACCTTGGTAGGGGTACTCTATGCTCTCAAGGTCCTTGAATGGTGAGTCATCCTCCTCAATAATTGGGCCAAGGTTGCTAATGGGTTGACCGATCAAAGCACTTGGGATCTTAATGGTTGGGGAGTGGACTAGGATAGGTTCTTCCTCCATGGGAAGAAGGAGGATGATCTCACTAGTAACTTGGCCATTAGTGTAGATGGAAGTGATGGAGCCAATGGAGGGATATGCTAGGCTAATGGTGTTAGTTTCGGACGACCTCAAGGCTAGCATATTGGTCAAGTGAATTTGCCAATGTAGATAGTTCACTAAGTCTCCCAAATCTTCCACACAATAGGAAGTTTGATAAGTGACATGTGGCTGAATGGGAATGATTTGGGATTGATATCCCATGGGTAGGTGGCATGGTTGTGAACTAGGAATGGTGAGACCTTTCTTGAGCCATTGGAGTATGGACTTATCTATGGTGAGGTTGGGTGTCTCTAGAGGAGCTAGGCTAGAGGTGTGTGAGTTGTTTGGCCTTTGGATTTCCTCTATGTTGGGAGGTGGATTCGGATGGGCATCCTTCTCCACTTGGGTAGGTGTGTGGGTAGCAACTTCTATTGCTAATGGAGTAGGGGTATCTATGGTGGGTGGTTTGGTGATAGCTAGCGTATGACACACTCGGGGTGGTGAACAAGCATGGGCTTGGGTTGGGATAGGAAGGGGAAGTAGAGGAGGCCTAGGTTGGGGAAAGATTAGTGTAGGAAGTGGGAGGTGGGTTGGGTGAGGGGTTTTGGGTTGATTTGTTTTGGGAGATGTGTCCCTTTTTGGGGACGATGGTAGGTTTGTGGTGGTGGTCAAGGGGGCTTGTGGGGTACGAGTTTGGTGAGGGGTTTTGGGTTTGGGGGTGGTGGCCATTATGGGCTTAGGTGGAGGGGTAGACGCGGTGTCCACTTAGTTTTTAATGGTGAGGGTTGGATAAGTGGTGGTCACCATGGAGGGAATTGGGTCGGTTAGGGGTCTCTTGTCCTTGGGATCGTTTGGGGTGGAAGTGGGGGCTAAAGGGGCTTGACTAGTGTAGGTTAGGGAAGGGGGGTTTGGTTGGGTTGTGGGGGCCCTCATGGGGTTAGGTGGGGAGGTGGAGGCCTTGGACACTTGGGTTCTAGTGGTAAGGGTTTGGACGGGTGGGGTTGGAGGAGTGGGAGTGCTCCTCGAGTTTTGGTAACCCGGGTAGGAGGGAGGAGGTCGGGGAGTGTAGACTTTCCTAAGTTCGGCTCTCATGTTCTCCCATGTGTTAATAGGCTCTAGCCTCATAACCCTCCTAAATTGTTCAATGAACTTCCACCTATCCTCGGCATGGTACACAAGTCGACTCTTGGCAAGGTAGATTTTCATGGGTTCAGTCATGGGATTCCTTTTAAAGTATTTGTCCATGTTTTCCTCCCACTCTAAATTTGCACTAGGGTGGTATCCGTTAAAGATAAGGTCCTCAAATAGGACTTTGTCCAAAGGGCTGTCAATCGGACCTTTGCGGAGGGCCGAGTGAGATAGATGTGACTTACATGAAGTAGCCATGCTAGTGGACAAAAGAGATGCAACCGAAGACTATAAATACATATGAGCGTCCTAGGACCAACTTGATAGAGACAAGTTGTGAACTTGCTCTGATACCACTTGATGTGACACCACCTTGGGGTGATGACCACAAGACAATATGACCCTTGGACCTAAGGTTGCAAGCAAGCAAATTGGCGATGATACCACTCGAGCGGCTCACTCGCTTGGTGCACACTTGTGCCCGTGGGCAACTAAACGATAATGGAGAGGGTCCGAGGTGGGACAATGATGCTCCGGTGCTTGGCAAGCTTGGGGAGAACCCCAATTGGGCCAGGGATGCCCACTCACGGGCGGCCGTCACACCATGGGTGTGGGTTGAAATGGCTCGCTCACAACTCGCCCGCGATGGACACTCACGTGTTCGGCAATTTGGGCCGGGCCCTCGCTCTCCGTCCGACGCAGCAAAGCAAGAATACTAAGCTAAGCAAGTGATATTGACCAGCAAGGAAAGGGGGACCGAGGCTCACCTAGCCGGCGTGAAGACGCCAACTCCGGCGGAAGATGGGGGCGAGCGGGGAGGCAAGGGTTTGCGCCCGCAAGCCGCGTCGGTGTCGCTTCAAATCTGTGAAAATATTATTACATGAACTACACCTCTCGCAGGAGGGGGGCTCTTGGGGTGGGGGGTTAGACTTATTACAACCAAGATTACCTCCACGCAGGGAGGGGCCTTCAGCCGGCCAAGCGGGGTGGGGAAATTATGAAGAGAACGCCGACTCTCCAAGCTTCGCCGGTTCTGCCACTCTTCAGTTTTGCTGAACAGGTTGTCGATGAAGATGCTGCCACGGACTCAACCGAGCTCCAAATTTGATGAAACCGGTGCCAAAAGTTCCCCAGCTGGCCGAGGATGATGCTTGAATTTTTTGGGAAGCTCTGGAACTCGGGGCTGATCAGACCGGCGACTGGATCAGGACAGTAACACTCTATCTCTGACTGATGCAGAACTGATATAGTGGATTGCAGAAGGCACTGCGGTCGCTCCCGAACTCCAAATCGAACGAAACTGGCGGTGACGCGATCGTGGTTGGATTAGCTGGACCTGCAGGGGGCAGACTGCACACTCCGGCGAAGAAATTCAGAACAAATAGCTCGGGCGGGCGATTGACGTCATTCCTTCTGCTACTGATGGAGGACTAGATGAAGAAGAATTTTGTAGAAGGAAGCGTGATCGAATTCCTCCAAGGTTGGCCGCTGATTGGCTTCCAAGATCGCTCTGGCCTTCAGTCTGGGACAGATTGCGCAGTTGTTGAAGATGACGTTCCTCCGGACAGCTCCGAACTCGGATGCAGGCAGGAGTACCACCGTTGGAAAGAAGACTTGGAGACGATTCCAGCAATAAAAGATATGCCACCGGGAGCCTTCAGGGGAAGTCGTGG
Organism: Amorphophallus konjac; assembly: GCA_022559845.1. NCBI lineage: Eukaryota > Viridiplantae > Streptophyta > Magnoliopsida > Alismatales > Araceae > Amorphophallus > Amorphophallus konjac. The sequence goes on along the minus strand of CM040123.1, from coordinate 76,421,994 downwards.
CTGCTACTGCAAATCACTGCTTTTCTGAAACCTGCAACAGGGACAGAATAGGTGGAGGAGAGGGTGTGGGGAAGGGCATGAACAAGGGGTTATTTGGTGGATGGGGAAGGGGGGGTGCGACCTTGGGTGGTTAGGGAGGTGGGGAGATGAAAGGGCATAGCCCAAGGGAGAGAGAAATTCGAAATTGGGCCTAGGGAAGGGCTCTTTCAGTCTTGGGGAGAGGGAGGGTTGCTTGGGAGAGTGGAAAGGTGCCTAGGAGAAGGGGTTTCCACCTAGGGGTTGGAGGGGGAATTGAATGAGTGCATGGAGAAGGGGAAGGGGCCTTAATGAGGGGTGAATGGGGAGGAGAGAGAATAAATTTCGAAATTGGGGTGGGGAGGAGAGAGAGGGGGGGCACAACCCACTTAGAGAGAGTGATAGTAAGAGAGAGAGAGAGGGAGATATTGAGAGGGAACTAGAAGGTGTGGAAATTTTCTGGATTCAATATTCAAGCATAATTGTTACAAATGAGAGAGGGGTGGGGCTATTTATAGACCCCACACTTTTCCTAAGACCAAACTGACCCTGACAAACTAACTAATGACCAAACAGTCCAAGGGAGGGGCGCCCCTAGGCCTAGCCCAATGAATTGGGCCCATTAACCTATCAAACCAACATAATGACTTCAAGACTTAGGAAAATGACTTTCTAACCTAGGTACATGACTCAATAAAGGAAAAATTACATGTTTAAGACTCAAATAAAAATAAAAAAATTACATGACTCGACTCACAAACACATGAGGAACATAATGGCGTACACCGACGATCAATCTGAGCTTCAGAAAATGTGGAGGGGCAAGGGATGTCCCCATCAATATATGTATAATAATAGAAAGGTCATATATACAGTTTTGATCCTTTGGAGCTCTTTTAAGAAATGACCTAATTCTATGTATATGCTACCTATGTGAATCTCCTGCTCTTGGCTAATCAAGCACATAAGCAGGAGAGGAAGAGATTAACACCTCCCCTCTCTCTCTCTCTCTCTTGCTCTCTCTCTCTCTAGAAGCTCTCTCTCTTTAGAAAGGGAAGCTAAGGGAAGATCGTGGTTGAGGGGTAACATCGCTGCGCAAGGATCCGTGTGGATCTGCTCTAGAGGCCGTACTTCCGTGCGGCTCGGTGTTCGTGAAATTCTACATCGAGCATTGCGGACAGCGTCGCTTCGCGCAAGGTAAAATCTGCAACCCGTAGTTAGGGGTTGGGGTTATTAATGCATCGATTAGAGCACAGATCTAGGATTCCATGAAGCCGGGTCGGGCAAATAAAAAATTTTGTTATCCGCTGCGTAGCCCGAGGGTGCTGTGTGGAACCTTACAGTGGTATCAGAGCCAGGTTGACGCTCTGATCGATGTTTTAGCGCCGTTTACAACCATGTTTTAGGGGCAATCTAAAATCTTCAATTATTATTTGAAGACAGGGTTGCCGGGCATTTCTGTTCTTCCTGGATGTTGGGCATCTGTAGCAAATTTTTTTTGTATATATATATTGGTCCATTGGGCGCACTGCGCCGCTCGGGCGCACTGCGCCCGCCCGCGTGCGCCGCCCTCGCGGCGCACACAGGAACGCGGGCGCCCGCGGGCGCCGTCGCCAGGCGGCGCCAGGCCGCGTGGAGTGTGCGCGGGCCCACCACGCGGGCGCCTGCCAGGCGGGCACCCGCACGCGGAACGCGGGAGCGTCCACCCACGCGTCCCGCGTGGGCGGCGGCGCCCGAATGGGGTTTGACCCCAATTTTTTGTAATTTTAAAAAATTGCTTTTATGTAATTTAAATATGCTAGAATATATATATATATATATATATATATGCATATTAAACTAATCTTATTTTTATCTCAGAGATTAATTATGTTATCTCAATTGTAAAATTCAAATGCTAAATTTTATTTAACTTTTTTGAATTTACCAAGGTGAGATAATTACTATTTACCTTGAGATAAAAGGGTAATAATTAAAGTTACTTCAGTAAAATTAAATTTTTAAATTTTTAATTATTAGATAATTAGTAAATTCAGAATTTGAATTTCATTGAAGATTATATACATATAATTCAAATATTTGAATTTTTAATTATTAGATAATTGTTAAATTCAAATTTTGAATTTTAGAATATTGATAATTGAGGATAATTACATTATTTAAATTTACTTTCAAATAAAATTGTTGGATAATTAGTTTGAATTTAAATTTAAATTATTATTATCCTGTTTAAATTTTTATTTTAAATTTGATTGTTAGATAATTAAATTTAAATTTAAATTTAAATAATTATCTCAATTATCTGACTTATTTGAATCAGATTCAAATATGCATGCCCCTATTATGAATGATGGTTCTTTACGTTGTTTGCTTAATTTACCTTGCATTGGCTTGCTTATGTGTTTAATTTTAGTTAATCCTGCTTCGATTTTTAAAATTAAACAAAGCTATCCTATTTTTGTTTGCACACCCCATTTTTAAATCCAATAGTAAGGATTATTTTCAGAAAATAACCCTTGATTGATTTTACATGAATGGGTTGGCAAGTGATCATGGACTTGCTTAATGTAATTATTTGGGGTCTACGAACCTCCTTTCTCTCTCTGATAAAATTCCAATGTACTTCTATCTCCCTTTACAGTTGTACTCGCCCTAAGGGCTACTGGTATTTGAGTCCCATGCAATTTAAATTTTATCGGCCTGCGTGCCATGTAAAAGTTATAATTTATGCGGCGTCGGAGTTTGAAAGTGCGGAGCACACCCGATGACGACGATCCAGTTGTTTCGGAAGCGGGCCGGATGTCTTAGTTACATTAGGAATAAAGTCCATGATCAATTGCGATTTAATTTTGCATTGGATGCATTTTCTTTGTGCAAACTACTAGGTATGGTAAATATATTGGATATATTTATATTACCACCTAGGGTGAGACCAAGATAAAATCAAATTCCCTCACGATTAAATTTTAGATCTGGTAAGCGTGGCTCTAGGAGTCGTCGTGGCCCTCCATCATTGTGGAGTGAATGAACGTCCTCATTTCATGGATTTGTTGTGCTTTTCACACGGTCCATGAGTTTGGGGGCGGGATAAAACTCCAAGGCTCGGCCTCAATGGGGTGAGGAATTGAACTCGGCCTTGTTGTGCTTTCCACAAGGGTCGGGTCATGAACTCATTGCTATGTAGTAATGATGGTTAGATCTAACCGAGAATATCTTTTGTTGTACTTTCCACAAGGGGATGATTTCTCGGGGGCCGAATATCGGATATTACATTAGATGCAAGTGCCTGTTGACTGCCCTTGAGATTGTGTATGGCTTGTTGTGCTTTCCACAAGGTCGTACCTCAGTCTCGTTGGGATTTCAACCCACTAGGATGATCTCGCTGATCTCCCGTTCTATATACTGAGGGTTATATAGTTCGATCGATAAATAGTGGGACTAACTAAGATAGAAAACCACATCTAAGTTAGAATTTGAACATATGCTAAGTTGTCTTTTATTTCTTATCCAGATTACAATGTTATCGTCTAACCCCCTCCGCGGCATCTTGGATGCCAACAGACTGACTGGACCGAACTACTCGGATTGGCTGCGTAATCTACGCATAGTCCTCACCGCCGAAAAAATAACCTACGTGTTGGACACGGTTCATTCTGAGCCAGCTCCCGATGCCGACGAGGGTGATTTAATGACTTATGCCAAATGGTCTGAAGACTCTTCCCTTGCCCAATGTTACATGTTGGCCTCTATGGCTCCCGAGCTGCAGAGGCAATTCGAAAAGACTAATTGTAGAAGCATACTTCTTAATCTACGCCAGCTCTTCGGGGAGCAGGATAGGATTGAGAGGTATGACATCCCCAAGAAGGTTTTCAGGATACAGATGTCAGAGGGTGCTTCAGTACAGGCTCATGTACTGAAAATGATGGAGTGGATTAAGAGACTCAATGCACTGGGGTTCAAGTTGGATCTTGAACTGTGTATTGATCTTATACTCCAGTCATTGCCCGATTCCTTTTCTTCCTTCATCATAAACTTTAACATGAATAGAATTGATGCAACTCTCTCGGAGCTGCTCAACATGTTAAAGAGTGCTGAAGGAACTATGCAGAAAGATAAACCATCTTCTTCTGTAATGATTGTTGGCCGGTCCAACAAGAAAAGGAAGGCCACCCAGATATCCACCAAAGGTGACAAAGGGAAGGGAAAGAAGAAGGCCATGGGTAAGCAACTCGCCAAAGTTGACAAAGGGAAGGGCAAGAAGAAAAAAAAAGAAGACAAGTGTTTTCGATGCGGGGAAACATGGCATTGGAAAAGGAATTACAAGGTAATTCTAAATGAAGGTATTTTTGTCATAGACCTTAATTTGTCATATATGGAATCCACATCATGGGTATTGGATACTAGATGTGCATCTCATATCTGTAATTCTATGCACGTGCTAGTAAATAGAAGGTGGCTGGGCAAAAAGGAGATTGAACTGAGGATGGGCAATGGAGCTTTAGTTTCTGCCAAAGCTGTCGGGACTGCACGTCTCAGTTTACCTTCAGGAGTCATTGTGGAGCTGAATGACTGTTATTATGTTCCTAATATTATTAAAAATATTATTTCAATCTCTGGTTTGTATAACATTGGATACACATTGGCTTTTAATAGCACTGGGTGCTCTATAATGAATAATGGTTTGGTTATAGCCAATGGTTCATTAGTCAATGGTCTTTATGTATTAGATACACGTTCTAATGTTATGCAAGTTTCTAATGTTGATGAAGTGAATTCTGCATATCTATGGCATTGCAGGCTTGGTCATGTAGGTGAGAAAAGAGTATCTTACCTGCACTCAAATGGGTATTTGAATACATTCGAATACAAACCATTTGATACCTGTGAGTCGTGTCTTATGGGGAAGATGACCAAGGCTCCCTTTAGTGGACATGGTGAGAGGGCTGTTGACCTTCTCGAGCTCATACACTCGGATGTGTGTGGACCCATGTCCATGGAGGCAAAAGGGGGTCACCTCAATTTCATTTATTTTATTGATGACTTCTCGAGATATGGCTATGTGTATTTAATGAGACATAAATCACAAGCCTTTGAGAAGTTTAAAGAATACAAGAATGAAGTAGAGAAACAGACTGGCAAGAGTATTAAAGCTCTTCGATCGGATCGAGGAGGTGAATACCTTAGCCATGAATTCACTTCTTATCTTAAAGACAATTGAATTGTTTCTCAGTGGACTCCACCGTATACACCACAACACAATGGTGTATCCAAAAGGAGAAACAAGACCTTGTTAGACATGGTCCGATCCATGATGTCTATGTCAGGACTACCCTTATCTCTGTGGCGCTATGCATTAGAGACTGTGGCTTATTTATTGAATAGGATCTCAAGTAAATCTGTTCCTTCTATACCATATTGAAGAGGTAAGATCTCGCACTGGTCCTGAGCGGGCAGTGGATCACCGGATTGTGAACTGCAAGAAAGGGAAACGGATCAGGAGGCCCAGGGATGAGTCCCTGGGGAAAACCCTCCGATGCTTAAGTCAGTAGAGCAATGGTGGGAGCAATATAGGGAGGAAGTAGCTTCTGCGCGAGATCACTGTCCAGCAGAAGGGTGAAGTGGTTCCTGCTCAGGAGTTTTGAGCGTGTGATTGCCCTAACCTTTCGCCGGAGGGTATCCCTGGGCTAAATAGTGCGCCGTCTTCTGGAGCCCGGTAAGTCGAGGAGTTTCAGGTGGGGGTTACGTCCTCGATGAGGGCTTTTATTGCCTTATCGTGGGAGCGTTATCACCTTGGGGAGCTGGAGTCCCTCACCTTTATAAATTCCTACCCACCGAGGACTCTTAACGGCTGCATGGATAAGCAATCGTCGACCGTACCGAGCTCAGAGAGGCCAGCCCTATCCGGGCGGTAGGCTTAGCTCGGACGAAGATGGGTCGGATTGGTCGACATGCGCCTTCTTCCCCTGGGCGGAGAGATGGCTCGGGCATGGACCTTTCCTGTGACCTGGCCGACGCTCGGGCCTTCCGAGCCTAGAGGGCGCCTAGGAATGTAGTATCCTCGAGCGAAACTTTTATTGGGCTTTCTCGCCTAAGTGGGCCCTAGGGGGCTGTCACTTGGCTGAGCTGAGCCTTGTTGGGCCCTGAGGGGCCTAGTTCGGCTGCTCTTAATTGGGCTACATAAATCCCCCTCTCCACTTGTCACCCTCCTACTCCCGAGCCTTAATAAGCTCGGAGGAGTAGTCGTTTGGGGTTTTGGACCAGCGTGGCTCAGGTGGGTGGAAATCTAGCGGTGTTATGAAGCCACATGTCGTGGTCACCTGGGCCCGTAATAATTGCAATCCTGACGGATTTGAAATGTAGGGGCCCCCTTTTCTCGGAGGTCGGAACGACGCGCCGCCTCCCACGTGGGTTTATAGGCGTTGGACGCTAGTTGTCATCCCAGACTCTTTCCGTTGTTAGGGTTCTGGCTTTCCTTCGCTTCTTTTACTTTTGGGGCTCTTGGATGCGCCGTAAGGACACAGCGGAGGAGCATAGACTTGTGGCGGCATTTGAGGAGTTGGCGAGGATAACTGCGGAGGCGGTCTGGCAGCTCCCTCCTCCCCCGGAATCTTCGAGGTCTCGAGAGAATTCTTCTTCAAGTTTTTCCTCAGAATCTATGGCGGGCCAGCGTTCGGATGCCGAGGGATGGGGCGACGAACCGGTGGTGAGAGCGCCGGTCCCGAACTGCAGCGAGTTGGGGGAAGCCGAGGTGAAGAGGCTGGAGCATCAGTTTCGCCTGCCTCACAAGTATAGCTTCGCTGCTGCTGCCCCGTATGAGACGAGCCTGGATTCTCGTACGGGCCACATCTGCATCTTTCTTCTGGCGTGGAAGAGCGGGTCCCCTTCGAGCCCTTCGTCCTCACGCTTCTCAACTTTTTCCAATTGACACCCATTCAGTTGGTAGCCAACTCGTACCTTCTCCTCTCCACTTTCCGAATCCTCTGTCGTCAGTGCGGGGTTCCTACTTCTTTGGACCTCTTCCACTATTTCTTCGAGTTGAAGGCTCACCCGTCGGCGGGGAAGGGTTTTTACTTCATCCAGGCGAGGAGGAATAGGAGCTGTATTTCACTGGCGGCGAAGGATTCTTCGCATAAAGGGTGGAAGACCCAATTTTTTTGGGCGAGGATTGATTCGGTGGAGGAAACTTGGAGGTGCCTAGTAATGCCCAATTTCCACCCGAATATCCCTCCCCGGTAGGAGGAGTTCCCCCCACATGTGGAGGAGCATGCTGCTCGTTTGCTGAAACACCGCCAGTCTACCGAAGAACTGGTGACGCCGGAGAATATCGAGCGGTGTCTTCTTACGCGGCTGAAGCCATCAGGTGCCACCACGTAGATCTTTCCTTCGGATGCGGGGGGCATCTTTCCTTTTCCTGATCACGCCTTCTTCTTTGTGCAGACACCAGGCGGGAGCCTTTGGAGGAGGCCGCTGAGATCATTGACCTCAACGACGACTCGACGGCTGATGAGCCGGGCGCTCCTGTGGGTCGCTCCCGAGCCCGGGACAAGCGCAAGGATCCCGTGGAGGGGTCTTCTCAGCCGTGCGGGGTGAAGCGCAAGGATCCCATGGAGGGGAGGTTGCGGGAGGCCGTGAAGGCCAGGAAATGGGCCAGGAAGGCCGGGGACGTCCTCGCCGCTGGGGGCAATTCTGGCTCGGTGGCGCTCCCCTCTCTGGGGCAAGATAGGGCCGACCCTATCGAGCCGGCACTCCCATCTGCTGAGCAAGAGGGGGCTGAGGAGACCAGGGGCACCCCGGGGGGCGACGGCGACGGGTCGGCTCTCCCCTTGTCGGGAATAGAGGGGGCCGAAGTTGAAACAACCGTGGCCGAGGCCGGGGCGCCGGTCGAGGCGGGCGATGTCTCGGGCAGCGACGTGCGGGCCGAGACGGTCGAGGTTGGGGGTTCGCCGACAGAGGCGTTGCAGCCCCAACTGTCCGTGGCGCATGGGGCGGCCGAGCTCGCAGCGTCGATCGAGGTCGGGGGTTCTCCTGTGGGGGCGTCGCAACCCCAACCGACCGTAGTGCGCGGGGTGGCCGAGCCCGCAGCTCGATCTGGGCCTTCCGGCAAGGCGCCAGGTGCGGAAAGGGTTCCCATGCTGGAGGCTCTGGAAAGGCTCGGCATCTCGAGCAATTTATACCAGCTTTGCCGCGAGGTGTCCGCGAGGATGAAAGGAGGAGACAAGCGTCACTCTCCACCCGGGGTACTCGACATCATTATGGAGGGCGGCCTGGTCATGGCCCAGATGGGGGCTACAATGGCGGAGACTTATGCCCGGTCGAAGTTAGAGCGGTCGAATCTTGCTTGGACCATCGGAGGGTGCGAGAGGAAACTAGCTCGACTCAATGAGGTGCATGAGGGGCTCCGACGGGAGTTCTCCGCGATTAGGGAGTTGTCGCGGTCGAGCCGGCTGGAGGTCGGAGTGCTGACCGAGCAACTAACCAAGGCTCGGGAATCGCTCGAGAGGAAAAGTAAACTCCTTGAAGAGGAGCACCTTCTTCGTCTCGAGCAGGATGGCCGTTGGGAGGCCGAGCGCTCCGAGTTGGTGGACCGGGCGGAGGCAACGGAGCGCCTTCGTTTGGAGGCCGAGGCCGACCGAGCTGAGGTGGAGAAGCGATCGGTCAAGGCCGAGGAGTGGGCGGCCGAGGCCAAACGGAAGTCGGCCGAGGCAGAGAAAAGATAGGTAGAGGCCGAGGTGCGGGTGTAGACACGCCAAAATTGACGCTTTGTTAATCAAATCTCATGTCACTATGTTAACGCCCCAAAGTGAACTTCAATATTTCTATAATATAAAGTTTTTCTATTTTTGTGTGATTAATTCTTGCATTTTTTGAATTAACGACTTGAAGCGGGGCGTTTTTTTTTTTAAATAGCGACCTAATCTGGGGCGTGTTCTTAAGAAAGGACGACCACAGCGAAGGGCGTCAATTCCTGGTATTTTACGAGTCCGACCCCGATTGAAATCAATGATTAACGTCCTTCCATAGGGCGTGTTTTTGTTTAACGCCTTTGCTTCAGGCGTCGTTTCGCAATTTTCAAATAAAGAAGGCTTTTATTACCAAAATTGAATCCAGGATGTGACGCCTTGATCCCGGTCGTGTTTTGAATTAACGCCCTTGATCAGGTCGTTAATTCTGAATTGACGCCCTTCGGTAGGTCGTGTCTCACCCTTTCGTGTCCTGCTTAAACTCGCCTTTCCTGAAGAGTTCCCTGCCTTTCTTGATCACCTTGCTCGATCTGGGAACTAGAGTCCTTGCCGTTAACGACCACTGCCTATTCTTATCTTCCCAAATCTGTGTTTATCTGTGATCGAGACCCTATAAAAGAGTCCCCTGGTTGATCTCGCGCGAGGTTAGACAGAGAGACACAGAGAGAGAGAGACAGATATACGCATAGACGCACACATAGAGAGGTTACAGAGAGGTCAACGGGTGCTGGCGATTGAGATTAAGAGCTATTGATCTCTTCTACTTCCTCCTACTGCCACATCCGAAGCAAAGTGTTTTTCCCTTTACTGTTTACAGGAACAGCATGGATCTTTTCTTCTCTTCGTTGTTGTTTGTCTGCTCATCATCGTATAGCCTTTTCCTTGCATTAGTTTTCATTGCATCTCTCCTCTCCCTAATTCTCTAGGGGTTTTAAAACAAACAAAAGGTGCACGCTTTATGCTCTTCTTTCATCACCATCTTTCTTCTTGGGATTGATACTACACTCACGTTTGACTGATCTCTTTTTCTTTTACTTGTTTGTTCTTTGTTTAAGGGTAATCAAAGAGGAAAACCCCCATCATCGGCAGGCCGATAGAAGGTGGAGGAAGGAACCCACATCCATCCCGCATCCTATTATCACCAGGTATTCGCGATCATCTTTTCTTCTTATTGAGGTAACCCCTCTGGCGATCACTCTCCTTAGTAGCACCACGTGCTCTTTTACTCCCTTTTTCATTATTCTTCTTATGCATATGCTTATTATTTTTTTGTCTTAAGAGTGGATTATTTTCCACGATTCACAAATTGACGATCACGGTGGGACATCCACTATTTTTCTTTTGATTACCATCTCCTTTTGGCACCCACGTGTGCCCTTTCCTATTGGCACCCACGTGTGCCCTTTCCCCTTCGGCACCCACGCGTGCCCTTTCCCTTTGGTACCCACGGTACCCCTCCTTTGTGCCCCACGGGCACCCTCCACTGTGCACACTGCACACTCCCCGGGATCAGCCAGCTTGTGATTAATCTATTGCTGTTTTTGAATTAACGCCTTTCACAAAGGCGCCGTTTTATTTAACACCTTCATCCAGGGCGTCTGTTTTATGTTTAACGCCTCCCACGAAGGCGTCTTTCATCATATCTGCTGCTTCTGTGAATTTGGGCCCTCCCCTCAGGCGTCTTTTTATTTGGCAGCACCTCTCACCAAGGCGCGTTTTTCTTCGATCGTGCGCACCACTCACATTTGACGCCCTCTGTCAGAGGCGTCTTTATCATATTTAGCACCTCACATCAAGGCACGTTTTTGCATTGTCTGTGAGCCTCTCCCAGTGATTCACGACAGCTACGCTGTCGTCTCTTTTGTTGGTAGCGACTGCCGCTACGTCGCCTCTTTCCTGTGTGTTTACAGAGCTTTGTTGTTTCTGTCTATTCATGATGGATTCATACTTACATTGATTATTTGATTATATTACTGTGATTGGCTTATCTTATACTGCATTTTGTGGCATTTGGTTGAGAGACCTCCTCTCTCTACACTAGCATTCCACACACCTCTCTTGGAATCGGGACAACCCTCCATTGAGCATTCCGTCTCTTTGGACCGAAAATCCCTTTTCCAAGACCTCCGTAAGTCCCCGCACCCGTGGATTCCCTCACAGACGCTGGGCTGGTTGTACCCTTGAAGTACCCGGAGTTTAGAGAACCTATCGTTGGTAAGAAGAGAGAGAACCTAGTTAACCCGGAGACTACACTTGGATCCAAACTAGGTTTCACTTTGCAAAGAGGAGTGAATTATTCTGCAATTTAACTCACTCTAATCTCAAACATAACACTAAAATCTTGTGTTCATCTCAACTTGATTGCATAAACTTGGTTGGGTTGATTTGCTTAAGCTTGTTTCGATTGGGTGATTGATTGTGTGATAATTCCTTCATAAAGCTTTCTCTCTTTTTAAGCATGCAACTCCGTTCAGATAAGATTATCAACATGGCAAGCTACGGATATTCCTATGATGATGTGGAAGAGAACGTTTTTGGTCAATCATATGAGGTTCCCCAAGATTCTATCTATCATGAGGGGAATTACCCTCCTCCTCATTCTCGTTATCCTCAAGTTCATGTGGTTGATACCACTACTCAAGAGGTTGTGCCCTCTTCTCAGGCTTTACCCTCCAACACTTCGGGGAACCCCTCCCCATCTTTCAATGTTACCGATTTGATTAATGCTCTATCTCAATTAGATGACTCCCAGCGGCAGGCAGTTCAGGCCGCTTTGAAAGGGAAGTTTGTTCCCTCTTCATCCTCCAATCCCCCTCCGGCCGAGAGTGGCCATCACCTCACTAACGACCAGGCGATCATGCACAAACCCCCCTCTTGTCCACCAACGCCTGGTGCGGCCATGCCGGCCCAACAGGCAAGCTAGTCAGCGATTAGGCCTCAGTTTCTAGAACCTCCCCGAATTCTACGGACGCCTATACCGAATTCTTTCATTCAAAATCTGGCCCCGGTCGAGTCCGACACCAATGTTCTACTGCTCCAAAAGTTGGCCAGTATGGAAGAGCAACTTAAGAAAGTTACTGCAGCCAAGAACGCCCCGGAGATCTCTCTCCCTACACTGCCAGTTTTCCATCTGCCGCCTTCTGAGATGCCAAATTTTCGGCGATACAATGGAACTGGCAATCCTTTTGTTCATTTGAAGGATTTCATGTACGAGACTTCCTTTTGGCAAGATAATAAGGCCTCTTTGGCTTATTTGTTTAGAAGATCTTTAGAGGGGCCAGCCCTCGAGTGGTTTTATTCCTTGGAACCCGCAGATGCCAGCAATTTTGATCTGGTTCAAAGGAAATTCTTGCAGAAGTACAGGGACCGGGTTGGACCCTCCCTTTCAGTTACAACCTTGGTTGTAGAGAGAATGAAGCCCGAGGAGGACTTCATAATATTTGCTGATAGGTGGCGATCAATGGTCGAAAAGTTGAAAGATACATTGTGTCACGCCCCGAGAGCGGAAGATACCCGGAGACGCGTGACGAGTTTATATCAATCATGTCAATCAGAGTATTAGTGTATTCAACACCAAAATCAGAGATGCGCGAAAGTAAAGATAACCCAGTCCTTTATTCCTTTATAAGAAGATGTCTATTACAAACCTTGAAGTACTAACTAAAATAAAAGAAAATACAAGGTTGACTCAAGAAAATATGAAAAAGACTAGATAACACGGAAGAAGCTCTATCTCTTTCACTCTTGATTTTCCCCATCCGTTTGAGTTCCCTCATCGTCGGACTTACCTGAAAAGTAAGGAAACACTAAGTGAGCGAACGCTCAGTAGGAAATTATATCTCAAGAACTAGCAATGGGTTTAAGTATTTACATCTTTCATGAATGCACTATAGCTATGCATGCTCGCATAAAACGACAAGATAGAGAGAGAGTGTATAACAATAAGATAGCAAAAAGAACTAGTCATGAACTTTCAAGAACTTATATCGAAAGATATCAAGATATTCAAGCAAGTAAACTCATCATGTTATGTTGGAATTTGGCTATTTGTTTCAAGTCAAGCAAGTATGAAATTACCCTTTCTCGGGCCACGCAAGTCATGTAATATCAAGTCAAGTACAAGTACAAGATTTGTGGAATGTTCAATCAAGCTAGTCATGCACTTCGGTATAATGCCAATACCGTGATCAATCAACTCTCATGGGCACAAGTACTTTCGGGTGCTCCTCCCAGGACCAGATCGGGCCCTATATGCGCAGGCATTAATCATGTATTTTAACATCCACTTTTGTGTATAGCCAATATGAAATTTCAAGAATAAAGCTTGTAGACATGTAGGGTAAACTAGAGTAGAGTCCAAAAATATGACACTTGACATACAATAGCGATAATAACGGTACAATCACGATTATCGATAAAACTAGGTGGAATTAGTTCCCTAACTTGGGTACCATGGCAAGCAAGTATGGACATTCTTTATATAGAATTGAGGTCCACATGAACAGCACATCAATGTCAAGACGTCCTCATTCTTACTATAGAATTGAGGTCCACAAGAACATCATGTTGAATATAGAATTGGGGTTTACAAGAACAGCATAACAATGTTGATATAGAATTGGGGTTTACAAGAACAGCATCAAATGGCATGATAACCTCATCCCATTAAGAGAATTCTCATGATACACACTTTGCATAACATGAGGGCCGGTATACCATGTTTCTTCAGAGTGACAAGGCAAAATAGTGTAATGGGTTTTTATGGTACAACCAGCTCAGTCGGCCTTGAGGGAATCCAAGGCTGCGAGGAGACTTACGGAGGTCTCTATGACTAACTCGCTAGTCCAAAGGAACGGAATATCCAATGGAGAGCTTGTATGTCAACAAAAATTGAGGGTAGTGCGATAAAACATCATGAAACATGGGACTATATTCACGGACTGGAATATAGTGCCGATATATATATATATAATGAAGCTCTCGGTTAACAGTAATCAGTGAAACAGTATTGCAGAAAAATAGCGACTTTGGTAAAGCCGTTTTTCATGAAATTAACGCCTTAATCAGGGGCGTTTATATTACATTTGACGACGTACATAGAAGTCATCCTTTCAATATTTCTAATTTACAGAATATTAATAATCTGGAATTTTTAACAGAAACGCGCCCTGGACAGGGGCGTGTCTCTTCAATATGCGCCCTGGTCTGGGGCGTCAGTTAAACATGAGACGACCTGGACAAGGTCGTGAATTCAGGAATTTACCAATTTTTCAGATAATAAAATTTCAGGAAACAGGGTACATGATCGTGGCAGGAAAAATAGCAGGATTACAAGAGATTGATCATGCATTAATTTAGAATCATGTTTGAATAGATATATAATTTTAAACATGGCATTTATTAATTAAGAGAAATTGACGTCCGTGTGAAGGGCGTCAAATATGGAGTTGACGACCTAGTCATGGTTGTTTCTTTTAAATTAGCGCCCTTGACAGGGACACTTCCTTCAAAAACTTTGCAGAAACGCAAAAAAACCTATATGCATGTATTAACGGATGATGTTATAATCATTATTAGGCTAGTTTGGGCTACAGTCCTTGAGAAAACCTACCTTTAAGAAGATTTTGACCGACGAACGGAGGAAGGTTCAATAATAACGATGCTCTGATCTTTCGGAAGCAGAGGAAGATGATAAGGAAAAACTCCTCCGATACTTCAGTAGTTTGAAGAAGATGTAGACGATGATGAAGACCCTTCGTTCTTCAGCACGTCAACCTACAGAACACATGAAGAATATTAGCATCCTTCATGACTAAGAATTATGGACAGAGGAAGAAAACGGTACGAAGAACCACCTGTTCTTCACGCAGCAGCAACAGCTTTAGGGTTTGATCGGACAGGGTTATTTATAGGATTTTGGGCATCCTAATAGAGTTAAAATTTGATTAAGGGTAGTATTCCCTTGATAGAGTCTTTACTATATCCTACCCTCGACGTAGTTATCCATAACTTGCCCTGGATAGACTCCTGGGTCGAACGAAACTCGAACTGAATTAACGTCTTAAGCGAGGGCGTCGAATTTAAATTGACGCCTTGTCTAGCGTCGTTACTTATGTAAAACGCGCCCAGGTAGAGGGCGTTTCATTTCTTTTTTCCTAGATTTTATCTTTCATCGTTTGAAATTTGACGCCCTATGGTCTAGGCGTCCTTTTTAAATTAACGCCTTAGACAGAGGCGTTTCCTTTTGAATCAGCGCCTTTATAAAAGGCGTTATTTTTTTCCTTTGATTAATGATTTACTTATTTAGGCTCTTTGTCATCTATTCACTTATCTTTTATTTTTAATTTGATTTATTTAAAAATCTTATTTTTATCAGGGTCGCTACACCCTCCCCTACTTAAGAGAATTTGGTCCCCAAATTCAATAGTATATATAAGTGGAGAGTGTAGAGTATATACCTTAAAACAATTCTGGAAATCGCTTCCTCATGGATTCCTCGGTCTCCCATGTAGCTTCATGTTCGGAGTTCTTATTCCATTGTACCTTAAGCATGGGAATAGCCTTATTCCTTAGGGTACGTACTTCACGATCTAGTATCTTCTTAGGCTTCTGCTCATATGTGAGATCCTTCTGGATCACTAGGTCTCCATGATCAATAATATGTGATGGATCGTGTACATACTTCTTCAACATAGATATGTGGAATACATTATGTACATCGGACAGTTGAGGAGGCAATGCGATGCGATAAGCAACCTCGCCAACTCGTTCCAGTATCTCGAAGGGTCCGATGAATCTTGGTGTAAGCTTGCCTTTAACACCAAATCTCCGTATGCCACGTCCAGGCGATATCTTAAGAAATACATGATCTCCAATTTGGAATTCAAGATCTCTCCTTCTTGTATCGACATAAGCCTTTTGCCTAGACTGAGCAACTTGCAGTCTTTCTCTAATCATTTGTATCCTTTCAGTGGTAACCCTTACCATGTCTGGACCTAGCAGTTGCTTCTCTCCAACTTCGTCCCAGCATAAGGGTGATCGGCAACTCCTTCCGTATAAAGCTTCGAAAGGTGCCATTTGTATACTTGCCTGGTAGCTATTATTGTATGCAAATTCCACCAACGGCAAGTGATCATGCCAGCTTCCATCGAAATCAATGATGCAAGCTCTGAGCATATCTTCAACCACCTGATTTGTTCTCTCGGTCTGACCATCCGTTTGAGGATGAAAAGCTGTACTAAAGTTAAGCCTTGTTCCCAACGAATGTTGTAATCCCTTCCAAAAATGAGAAGTAAAACGGGGATCTCTGTCAGACACGATTGAAACAGGAATACCATATAATCTAACTATTTCCTTGATGTATAATGCAGCCAAAACATCAACTGTCCATCGGCTCTTTATTGGCAAGAAATGCGCCGATTTAGTCAATCGGTCAATGATAACCCATATTCCATCATGTCCTCCTTTTGATTTAGATAAACCCATAATGAAATCCATGCTAATATTCTCCCACTTCCATTTGGGAATATCTAGAGGATGTAATTTTCCAGCAGGCTTTTGGTGTTCCGCCTTGACCTGTTGGCATGTGAGACAGCGCGACACGTAGTCCGCTATTTCCCTTTTCATGTTGGGCCACCAGAAATTCCTCTTCACATCTTGGTACATTTTGGTAGATCCAGGATGAATCGTGTACCTTGATCTATGAGCTTCATCTAATATCTTCTTCTTTAACTCAGGACAATCAAGTATGCAAGTTCTATTCCTGAACATTAATCTTCCTTCACAAGTTAGTTGGAAATCAGATTGTCCTTCCAGTTTGCCCTTGATTTCCACTAATATTGGGTCATTATCCTGAAGTGCTTGTATTTCAGTTAATAGGTCTGGCTGAATGCTTATATGAGACAATGTGACACATTGAAAGTCTGTGTCCACGCTTATATTGAATTCAGAGAATTACTCCAGCAACTTCCATTCTTGAATCATATAATTGGCTAACAGTGCTCTCGGCTTTCGACTAAGGGCATCTGCTACATGATTACCCTTTCCGGGATGATATTGTATATTGAAGTCGAAGTCCTTGAGATATTCTAGCCAACGTCTTTGCCTCATATTTAGTTCCTTTTGTGAAAAGAGATACTTGAGACTCTTGTGATCAGAGTATACAGTAAACGGTACTCCATAAAGATAATGTCTCCATATTTTGAGTGCAAATACTACCGCGGCTAATTCTAAGTCATGGACGGGGTAGTTCTCTTCATGCTTCTTTAATTGACGAGAAGAGTAAGCTATAACCTTTCCTTGTTGCATTAGAACACATCCGAGGCCAATGCCAGAAGTATCAGTGTATACCTCGAATTTCTCTCCTTCCATTGGTAAAGCTAAGACAGGAGCTGTAGTAAGATGATCCTTGAGAGTTTGGAAGCTTCTTTCACATTCCTCACTCCATTCGTAACGGATCTCCTTGCGAGTTAACCTCGTAAGTGGTACGGCGATCTTAGAAAAGTCTTTGATGAATCGCCTGTAATAGCCGGCAAGACCTAAGAAGCTTCGGATCTCGCTAGCATTGGTCGGTCTTTCCCAATTCTTCACAGCTTCAACTTTTGATGGATCTACTGATAAGCCATCCTTTGATATAACATGTCCGAGAAAAGTTACTTCCTCAAGCCAGAATTCACACTTGCTGAGTTTTGCGTATAATTAGTTTGCCCTTAATATTTGTAATGCAATCCTTAAATGCTCCTCATACTCTTCCTTGGTCTCGGAATAAATCAATATATCATCGATAAAGACCACCACGAATTGATCCAAATAAGGCCTGAATATACTATTCATTAACTGCATAAAGGCAGCAGGGGCATTCGTTAGTCCGAAAGGCATAACAAACTCATAATGGCCATACCTGCTTCTGAATGCAGTCTTATGAATGTCCTCATCCTTGATTCTTAACTGATGATATTCCGACCTAAGATCAATTTTGGAAAAGTACTTGGATCCTGAAATTTGATCGAACAACTCATCGATTCTCGGCAGTGGATACTTGTTCTTGATAGTGAGATGATTCAACTGTCGATAGTCGATGCATAACCTCATGGATCCATCTTTCTTCTTTACAAATAGTACAGGTGCTCCCCACGGGGAAGTACTCGGTCTAATGAATCCTTTCTTAATGAGTTCCATCAATTGCTCCTTTAACTCCTTGAGTTCGGCAGGGGACATTCTATACGGTGCCTTAGAAACTGGACCCGCACCAGGAACTAAATCGATGGTGAAGGCCACATCTCTTTGCGGGGGTAATCCAGGCAATTCCTCCGGAAACACATCCGAAAATTCTTGCACAACTGGGATATCCTCTATCTTAGTTTCCTGAGCCTCCTTAATCGTGACAAATGCAAGGAAAGATACACATCCTTTCCTTATTAGCTTGCTAGCTCGGAGAGCCGAAATAAGAGGTGACTCGCTCCGACTCTTAGGGCTAGAATAGACTAGTTCTGAAAAGTCCTTGAAAGTAACCTTGCTATTGCGGCAATCGACTGTTGCCTGGTATTTGGATAACCAATCCGCTCCTAATATGACATCATACTCCTTTAGATCTAAACATATGAGATCGATAGGAAGATTTCTTCCTTTTTACCAAGACTTCACAGTTTTGATAGTGGTGAGTAATATCGGTTTCGTTTCCGAGAGGAGTAGATAAAATTATTTTCATCCATTCCGGTTCCATAGGTAGGGGGTTAGCAAACTTCTGGGAAATAAAAGAATGTGATGCACCCGTATCAAATAAGACATGTGCATACTTGGAACAAACTTTCAGTGTACCTTCTACTAGTCCACCTTCTTCTTCTTGTTCGATCTCCTTAATTGCGTGAAGACGAGCATTCTTGGTTACTGGGCGCTTTCCGTCACCGGTTTGATCATTAAGTAATGGGCAATCGGGAATCCGATGCTCACGGCTCCCACAACGGAGACAGGCTCTTAGTTTCCTCCAGCACTCTTCGGCTTTATGACCAGCCTTGTCACAATGCTTGCATATTATATTCGAAGGTGTAGTAGTGATAGAGAAGGGCTTGGTCTTCTTAAATTTTTGGTTTTGAGAAGAAGTACCTCCAGTGCTAGGCCTCTTCTTGAAGTTGGGTTTAAAGGAACCCGAACTTGTAACTTGTTCCTTCTTATCCTTCCCACGGATTCTATCTGATAGCTCCGTGGCATCTTCTAACAATTGAGCTCGGCGTACTATCTCTGAGTAGACCTGAATATCCATCGGCGCCAGCTGGGTAATATATTGGGGCCTTAGCCCATTAAGGAACCTCCTAGCTTTCATCTTCTCGGTGCTAACTAAGTGCTTAGCATACCGAGATAATCTAGAGAATTGTGCCTCGTACTCTGCCACCGATAATGACCGTTGCTTGAGTGCGGCAAATTCGGTACCTTTCTTTTCTTGGACTCGGTCCGAAAAATATTTAGCGTTGAAATGTTCAACGAATTCTTCCCAAGTAACTTGGTCTTGATTTAAAGTAGCTTCTATTGATTCCCACCAGTATCGGGCATCCCTTTCTAACTGAAAGGTAGCTAATAAGACTTTATCTTGATCCGTGCACTGCATAACCCGGAATATACGCTCCGTTTCCCTGATCCAGTGCTCTGCGTCATCCGGATTAGTAGAACCCATGAATTTGGGAGGGTTCATGTTCTTGAAGACTTGGTGGAGACTTCCGGCTCGTTGTGCACCTCCCTGTGCTACTTGTTGCAGCACTTGAGTCATGCCTTGAAGTGTACGCTGCATGTTACGCCACTGAGCACGTTCGGCAGCCATTATCCTACAATTACAATAACGATATTAGTATATACTTGCGTTAAGGGCTTTTAAGTTTTTATGTTAACTCAACCCTTGGTTCTACCCAATCTCACCGGTTAAAGGTTAAACCTATCCTTGGACTTGGGTTTTCCTAGGAATTGAATACCCTAGGCTCTGATACCACAAAAACTGTCACGCCCCGAGAGCGGAAGATACCCGGAGACGCGTGACGAGTTTATATCAATCATGTCAATCAGAGTATTAGTGTATTCGACACCAAAATCAGAGATGCGCGAAAGTAAAGATAACCCAGTCCTTTATTCCTTCATAAGAAGATGTCTATTACAAACCTTGAAGTACTTACTAAAATAAAAGAAAATACAAGGTTGACTCAAGAAAATATAAAAAAGACTAGATAACACGGAAGAAGCTCTATCTCTTTCACTCTTGATTTTCCCCATCCGTTTGAGTTCCCTCATCATCGGACTTACCTGAAAAGTAAGGAAACACTAAGTGAGCGAACGCTCAGTAGGAAATTATATCTCAAGAACTAGCAATGGGTTTAAGTAATTACATCTTTCATGAATGCACTATAGCTATGCATGCTCGCATAAAACGACAAGATAGAGAGAGAGTGTATAACAATAAGATAGCAAAAAGAACTAGTCATGAACTTTCAAGAACTTATATCGAAAGATATCAAGATATTCAAGCAAGTAAACTCATCATGTTATGTTGGAATTTGGCTATTTTGTTTCAAGTCAAGCAAGTATGAAATTACCCTTTATCGGGCCACGCAAGTCATGTAATATCAAGTCAAGTACAAGTACAAGATTTGTGGAATGTTCAATCAAGCTAGTCATGCACTTCGGTATAATGCCAATACCGTGATCAATCAACTCCCATGGGCACAAGTACTTTCGGGTGCTCCTCCCAGGACCAGATCGGGCCCTATATGCGCAGGCATTAATCATGTATTTTAACATCCACTTTTGTGTATAGCCAATATGGAATTTCAAGAATAAAGCTTGTAGATACGTAGGATAACTTGGATAGAATAGAGTCCAAAAATATGACACTTGACATAGAATGACGATAATAACGGTACAATCACGATTATCGATAAAACTAGGTGGAATTGGTTCCCTAACTCGGGTACCATGATAAACAAGTATGGACATTCTTTATATAGAATTGAGGTCCACAAGAACATCAAGTTTAATATAGAATTAGGGTTTACAAGAACATCATAACAATGTTGATATAGAGTTGGGGTTTACAAGAACATCATGACAATGTTGATATAGAATTGGGGTTTACAAGAACAGCATCAAATGGCATGATAACCTCATCCCATTAAGAGAATTCTCATGATACACACTTTGCATAACATGAGGGCCGGTATACCATGTTTCTTTAGAGTGACATGGCAAAATAGTGTAATGGGTTTTTATGGTACAACCAGCTCAGTCGGCCTTGAGGGAATCCAAGGCTGCGAGGAGACTTACGGAGGTCTCTATGACTAACTCGCTAGTCCAAAGGAACGGAATGTCCAATGGAGAGCTTGTATGTCAATGAGAATTGAGGGTAGTGCGATAAAACATCATGAAACATGGGACTATATTCACGGACTGGAATATAGTGCCGATATATATATATATAATGAAGCTCTCGGTTAACAGTAATCAGTGAAACAGTAATGCAGAAAAATAGCGACTTTGGTAAAGCCGTTTTTCATGAAATTAACGCCTTAATCAGGGGCGTTTATATTACATTTGACGACGTACATAGAAGTCATCCTTTCAATATTTCTAATTTACAGAATATTAATAATCTGGAATTTTTAACAGAAACGCGCCCTGGACAGGGGCGTGTCTCTTCAATATGCGCCCTGGTCTGGGGCGTCAGTTAAACATGAGACGACCTGGACAAGGTCGTGAATTCAGGAATTTACCAATTTTTCAGATAATAAAATTTCAGGAAATAGGGTACATGATCGTGGCAGGAAAAATGGCAGGATTACAAGAGATTGATCATGCATTAATTTAGAATCATGTTTGAATAGATATATAATTTTAAACATGGCATTTATTAATTAAGAGAAATTGACGTCCGTGTGAAGGGCGTCAAATATGGAGTTGACGACCTAGTCATGGTTGTTTCTTTTAAATTAGCGCCCTTGACAGGGACACTTCCTTCAAAAACTTTGCAGAAACGCAAAAAAACCTATATGCATGTATTAACGGATGATGTTATAATCATTATTAGGCTAGTTTGGGCTACAGTCCTTGAGAAAACCTACCTTTAAGAAGATTTTGACCGACGAACGGAGGAAGGTTCAATAATAACGATGCTCTGATCTTGCGGAAGCAGAGGAAGATGATAAGGAAAAACTCCTCCGATACTTCGGTAGTTTGAAGAAGATGTAGACGATGATGAAGACCCTTCGTTCTTCAGCACGTCAACCTACAGAACACATGAAGAATATTAGCATCCTTCATGACTAAGAATTATGGACAGAGGAAGAAAACGGTACGAAGAACCACCTGTTCTTCACGCAGCAGCAACAGCTTTAGGGTTTGATCGGACAGGGTTATTTATAGGATTTTGGGCATCCTAATAGAGTTAAAATTTGATTAAGGGTAGTATTCCCTTGATAGAGTCTTTACTATATCCTACCCTCGACGTAGTTATCCATAAATTGCCCTGGATAGACTTCTGGGTCGAACGAAACTCGAACTGAATTAACGTCTTAAGCGAGGGCGTCGAATTTAAATTGACGCCTTGTCTAGCGTCGTTACTTATGTAAAACGCGCCCAGGTAGAGGGCGTTTCATTTCTTTTTTCCTAGATTTTATCTTTCGTCGTTTGAAATTTGACGCCCTATGGTCTAGGCGTCCTTTTTAAATTAACGCCTTAGACAGAGGCGTTTCCTTTTGAATCAGCGCCTTTATAAAAGGCGTTATTTTTTTCCTTTGATTAATGATTTACTTATTTAGGCTCTTTGTCATCTATTCACTTATCTTTTATTTTTAATTTGATTTATTTAAAAATCTTGTTTTTATCAGGGTCGCTACACCCTCCCCTACTTAAGAGAATTTGGTCCCCAAATTCAATAGTATATATAAGTGGAGAGTGTAGAGTATATACCTTAAAACAATTCTGGAAATCGCTTCCTCATGGATTCCTCGGTCTCCCATGTAGCTTCATGTTCGGAGTTCTTATTCCATTGTACCTTAAGCATGGGAATAGCCTTATTCCTTAGGGTACGTACTTCACGATCTAGTATCTTCATAGGCTTCTGCTCATATGTGAGATCCTTCTGGATCACTAGGTCTCCATGATCAATAATATGTGATGGATCGTGTACATACTTCTTCAACATAGATATGTGGAATACATTATGTACATCGGACAGTTGAGGAGGCAATGCGATGCGATAAGCAACCTCGCCAACTCGTTCCAGTATCTCGAAGGGTCCGATGAATCTTGGTGTAAGCTTGCCTTTAACACCAAATCTCCGTATGCCACGTCCAGGCGATATCTTAAGAAATACATGATCTCCAATTTGGAATTCAAGATCTCTCCTTCTTGTATCGACATAAGCCTTTTGCCTAGACTGAGCAACTTGCAGTCTTTCTCTAATCATTTGTATCCTTTCAGTGGTAACCCTTACCATGTCTGGACCTAGCAGTTGCTTCTCTCCAACTTCGTCCCAGCATAAGGGTGATCGGCAACTCCTTCCGTATAAAGCTTCGAAAGGTGCCATTTGTATACTTGCCTGGTAGCTATTATTGTATGCAAATTCCACCAACGGCAAGTGATCATGCCAGCTTCCATCAAAATCAATGATGCAAGCTCTGAGCATATCTTCAACCACCTGATTTGTTCTCTCGGTCTGACCATCCGTTTGAGGATGAAAAGTTGTACTAAAGTTAAGCCTTGTTCCCAACGAATGTTGTAATCCCTTCCAAAAATGAGAAGTAAAACGGGGATCTCTGTCAGACACGATTGAAACAGGAATACCATATAATCTAACTATTTCCTTGATGTATAATGCAGCCAAAACATCAACTGTCCATCGGCTCTTTATTGGCAAGAAATGCGCCGATTTAGTCAATCGGTCAATGATAACCCATATTCCATCATGTCCTCCTTTTGATTTAGATAAACCCATAATGAAATCCATGCTAATATTCTCCCACTTCCATTTGGGAATATCTAGAGGATGTAATTTTCCAGCAGGCTTTTGGTGTTCCGCCTTGACCTGTTGGCATGTGAGACAGCGCGACACGTAGTCCGCTATTTCCCTTTTCATGTTGGGCCACCAGAAATTCCTCTTCACATCTTGGTACATTTTGGTAGATCCAGGATGAATCGTGTACCTTGATCTATGAGCTTCATCTAATATCTTCTTCTTTAACTCAGGACAATCCAGTATGCAAGTTCTATTCCTGAACATTAATCTTCCTTCACAAGTTAGTTGGAAATCAGATTGTCCTTCCAGTTTGCCCTTGATTTCCACTAATATTGGGTCATTATCTTGAAGTGCTTGTATTTCAGTTAATAGGTCTGGCTGAATGCTTATATGAGACAATGTGACACATTGAAAGTCTGTGTCCACGCTTATATTGAATTCAGAGAATTACTCCAGCAACTTCCATTCTTGAATCATATAATTGGCTAACAGTGCTCTCGGCTTTCGACTAAGGGCATCTGCTACATGATTACCCTTTCCGGGATGATATTGTATATTGAAGTCGAAGTCCTTGAGATATTCTAGCCAACGTCTTTGCCTCATATTTAGTTCCTTTTGTGAAAAGAGATACTTGAGACTCTTGTGATCAGAGTATACAGTAAACGGTACTCCATAAAGATAATGTCTCCATATTTTGAGTGCAAATACTACCGCGGCTAATTCTAAGTCATGGACGGGGTAGTTCTCTTCATGCTTCTTTAATTGACGAGAAGAGTAAGCTATAACCTTTCCTTGTTGCATTAGAACACATCCGAGGCCAATGCCAGAAGTATCAGTGTATACCTCGAATTTCTCTCCTTCCATTGGTAAAGCTAAGACAGGAGCTGTAGTAAGATGATCCTTGAGAGTTTGGAAGCTTCTTTCACATTCCTCACTCCATTCGTAACGGATCTCCTTGCGAGTTAACCTCGTAAGTGGTACGGCGATCTTAGAAAAGTCTTTGATGAATCGCCTGTAATAGCCGGCAAGACCTAAGAAGCTTCGGATCTCGCTAGCATTGGTCGGTCTTTCCCAATTCTTCACAGCTTCAACTTTTGATGGATCTACTGATAAGCCATCCTTTGATATAACATGTCCGAGAAAAGTTACTTCCTCAAGCCAGAATTCACACTTGCTGAGTTTTGCGTATAATTAGTTTGCCCTTAATATTTGTAATGCAATCCTTAAATGCTCCTCATACTCTTCCTTGGTCTCGGAATAAATCAATATATCATCGATAAAGACCACCACGAATTGATCCAAATAAGGCCTGAATATACTATTCATTAACTGCATAAAGGCAGCAGGGGCATTCGTTAGTCCGAAAGGCATAACAACAAACTCATAATGGCCATACCTGCTTCTGAATGCAGTCTTATGAATGTCCTCATCCTTGATTCTTAACTGATGATATTCCGACCTAAGATCAATTTTGGAAAAGTACTTGGATCCTGAAATTTGATCGAACAACTCATCGATTCTCGGCAGTGGATACTTGTTCTTGATAGTGAGATGATTCAACTGTCGATAGTCGATGCATAACCTCATGGATCCATCTTTCTTCTTTACAAATAGTACAGGTGCTCCCCACGGGGAAGTACTCGGTCTAATGAATCCTTTCTTAATGAGTTCCATCAATTGCTCCTTTAACTCCTTGAGTTCGGCAGGGGACATTCTATATGGTGCCTTAGAAACTGGACCCGCACCAGGAACTAAATCGATGGTGAAGGCCACATCTCTTTGCGGTGGTAATCCAGGCAATTCCTCCGGAAACACATCCGAAAATTCTTGCACAACTGGGATATCCTCTATCTTAGTTTCCTGAGCCTCCTTAATCGTGACAAATGCAAGGAAAGATACACATCCTTTCCTTATTAGCTTGCTAGCTCGGAGAGCCGAAATAAGAGGTGACTCGCTCCGACTCTTAGGGCTAGAATAGACTAGTTCTGAAAAGTCCTTGAAAGTAACCTTGCTATTGCGGCAATCGACTGTTGCCTGGTATTTGGATAACCAATCCGCTCCTAATATGACATCATACTCCTTTAGATCTAAACATATGAGATCGATAGGAAGATTTCTTCCTTTTACCAAGACTTCACAGTTTTGATAGTGGTGAGTAATATCGGTTTCGTTTCCGAGAGGAGTAGATAAAATTATTTTCATCCATTCCGGTTCCATAGGTAGGGGGTTAGCAAACTTCTGAGAAATAAAAGAATGTGATGCACCCGTATCAAATAAGACATGTGCATACTTGGAACAAACTTTCAGTGTACCTTCTACTAGTCCACCTTCTTCTTCTTGTTCGGTCTCCTTAATTGCGTGAAGACGAGCATTCTTGGTTACTGGGCGCTTTCCGTCACCGGTTTGATCATTAAGTAATGGGCAATCGGGAATCCGATGCTCACGGCTCCCACAACGGAGACAGGCTCTTAGTTTCCTCCAGCACTCTTCGGCTTTATGACCAGCCTTGTCACAATGCTTGCATATTATATTCGAAGGTGTAGTAGTGATAGAGAAGGGCTTGGTCTTCTTAAATTTTTGGTCTTGAGAAGAAGTACCTCCAGTGCTAGGCCTCTTCTTGAAGTTGGGTTTAAAGGAACCCGAACTTGTAACTTGTTCCTTCTTATCCTTCCCACGGATTCTATCTGATAGCTCCGTGGCATCTTCTAACAATTGAGCTCGGCGTACTATCTCTGAGTAGACCTGAATATCCATCGGCGCCAGCTGGGTAATATATTGGGGCCTTAGCCCATTAATGAACCTCCTAGCTTTCATCTTCTCAGTGCTAACTAAGTGCTTAGCATACCGAGATAATCTAGAGAATTGTGCCTCGTACTCTGCCACCGATAATGACCGTTGCTTGAGTGCGGCAAATTCGGTAGCTTTCTTTTCTTGGACTCGGTCCGAAAAATATTTAGCGTTGAAATGTTCAACGAATTCTTCCCAAGTAACTTGGTCTTGATTTAAAGTAGCTTCTATTGATTCCCACCAGTATCGGGCATCCCTTTCTAACTGAAAGGTAGCTAATAAGACTTTATCTTGATCCGTGCACTGCATAACCCGGAATATACGCTCCGTTTCCCTGATCCAGTGCTCTGCGTCATCCGGATTAGTAGAACCCATGAATTTGGGAGGGTTCATGTTCTTGAAGACTTGGTGGAGACTTCCGGCTCGTTGTGCACCTCCCTGTGCTACTTGTTGTAGCACTTGAGTCATGCCTTGAAGTGTACGCTGCATGTTACGCCACTGAGCACGTTCGGCAGCCATTATCCTACAATTACAATAACGATATTAGTATATACTTGCGTTAAGGGCTTTTCAGTTTTTATGTTAACTCAACCCTTGGTTCTACCCAATCTCACCGGTTAAAGGTTAAACCTATCCTTGGACTTGGGTTTTCCTAGGAATTGAATACCCTAGGCTCTGATACCACAAAAACTGTCACGCCCCGAGAGCGGAAGATACCCGGAGACGCGTGACGAGTTTATATCAATCATGTCAATCAGAGTATTAGTGTATTCGACACCAAAATCAGAGATGCGCGAAAGTAAAGATAACCCAGTCCTTTATTCCTTCATAAGAAGATGTCTATTACAAACCTTGAAGTACTTACTAAAATAAAAGAAAATACAAGGTTGACTCAAGAAAATATGAAAAAGACTAGATAACACGGAAGAAGCTCTATCTCTTTCACTCTTGATTTTCCCCATCCGTTTGAGTTCCCTCATCATCGGACTTACCTGAAAAGTAAGGAAACACTAAGTGAGCGAACGCTCAGTAGGAAATTATATCTCAAGAACTAGCAATGGGTTTAAGTAATTACATCTTTCATGAATGCACTATAGCTATGCATGCTCGCATAAAACGACAAGATAGAGAGAGAGTGTATAACAATAAGATAGCAAAAAGAACTAGTCATGAACTTTCAAGAACTTATATCGAAAGATATCAAGATATTCAAGCAAGTAAACTCATCATGTTATGTTGGAATTTGGCTATTTTGTTTCAAGTCAAGCAAGTATGAAATTACCCTTTCTCGGGCCACGCAAGTCATGTAATATCAAGTCAAGTACAAGTACAAGATTTGTGGAATGTTCAATCAAGCTAGTCATGCACTTCGGTATAATGCCAATACCGTGATCAATCAACTCCCATGGGCACAAGTACTTTCGGGTGCTCCTCCCAGGACCAGATCGGGCCCTATATGCGCAGGCATTAATCATGTATTTTAACATCCACTTTTGTGTGTAGCCAATATGGAATTTCAAGAATAAAGCTTGTAGACATGTAGGGTAAACTAGAGTAGAGTCCAAAAATATGACACTTGACATAGAATGGCGATAATAACGGTACAATCACGATTATCGATAAAACTAGGTGGAATTGGTTCCCTAACTTGGGTACCATGGCAAGCAAGTATGGACATTCTTTATATAGAATTGAGGTCCACATGAACAGCACATCAATGTCAAGACGTCCTCATTCTTACTATAGAATTGAGGTCCACAAGAACATCATGTTGAATATAGAATTGGGGTTTACAAGAACAGCATAACAATGTTGATATAGAATTGGGGTTTACAAGAACAGCATCAAATGGCATGATAACCTCATCCCATTAAGAGAATTCTCATGATACACACTTTGCATAACATGAGGGCCGGTATACCATGTTTCTTCAGAGTGACATGGCAAAATAGTGTAATGGGTTTTTATGATACAACCAGCTCAGTCGGCCTTGAGGGAATCCAAGGCTGCGAGGAGACTTACGGAGGTCTCTATGACTAACTCGCTAGTCCAAAGGAACGGAATGTCCAATGGAGAGCTTGTATGTCAATGAGAATTGAGGGTAGAGTGATAAAACATCATGAAACATGGGACTATATTCACGGACTGGAATATAGTGCCGATATATATATATATAATGAAGCTCTCGGTTAACAGTAATCAGTGAAACAGTAATGCAGAAAAATAGCGACTTTGGTAAAGCCGTTTTTCATGAAATTAACGCCTTAATCAGGGGCGTTTATATTACATTTGACGACGTACATAGAAGTCGTCCTTTCAATATTTCTAATTTACAGAATATTAATAATCTGGAATTTTTAACAGAAACGCGCCCTGGACAGGGGCGTGTCTCTTCAATATGCGCCCTGGTCTGGGGCGTCAGTTAAACATGAGACGACCTGGACAAGGTCGTGAATTCAGGAATTTACCAATTTTTCAGATAATAAAATTTCAGGAAACAGGGTACATGATCGTGGCAGGAAAAATAGCAGGATTACAATAGATTGATCATGCATTAATTTAGAATCATGTTTGAATAGATATATAATTTTAAACATGGCATTTATTAATTAAGAGAAATTGACGTCCGTGTGAAGGGCGTCAAATATGGAGTTGACGACCTAGTCATGGTCGTTTCTTTTAAATTAGCACCCTTGACAGGGACACTTCCTTCAAAAACTTTGCAGAAATGCAAAAAAATCTATATGCATGTATTAACGGATGATGTTATAATCATTATTAGGCTAGTTTGGGCTACAGTCCTTGAGAAAACCTACCTTTAAGAAGATTTTGACCGACGAACGGAGGAAGGTTCAATAATAACGATGCTCTGATCTTCCGGAAGCAGAGGAAGATGATAAGGAAAAACTCCTCCGATACTTCGGTAGTTTGAAGAAGATGTAGACGATGATGAAGACCCTTCGTTCTTCAGCACGTCAACCTATAGAAGACATGAAGAATATTAGCATCCTTCATGACTAAAAATTATGGACAGAGGAAGAAAATGGTACGAAGAACCCACTGTTCTTCACGCAGCAGTAACAGCTTTAGGGTTTGATCGGACAGGGTTATTTATAGGATTTTGGGCATCCTAATAGAGTTAGAATTTGATTAAGGGTAGTATTCCCTTGATAGAGTCCTTACTATATCCTACCCTCGACGTAGTTATCCATAACTTGCCCTGGATAGACTCCTAGGTCCAACGAAACTCGAACTGAATTAACGTCTTAAGCGAGGGCGTCGAATTTAAATTGACGCCTTGTCTAGCGTCGTTACTTATGTAAAACACGCCCAGGTAGAGGGCGTTTCATTTCCTTTTTCCTAGATTTTATCTTTCGTCGTTTGAAATTTGACGCCCTATGGTCTAGGCGTCCTTTTTAAATTAACGCCTTAGACAGAGGCGTTTCCTTTTGAATCAGGCCTTTATAAAAGGCGTTATTTTTTTCCTTTGATTAATGATTTACTTATTTAGGCTCTTTGTCATCTATTCACTTATCTTTTATTTTTAATTTGATTTATTTAAAAATCTTATTTTTATCAGGGTCGCTACACGTTGTCTGAACCAGAACAGGTCAAGATGATTATATCCAATGCAACTCCTCAGTTCCGGCACATATTAGCCATGAATAGATTGACAACCATGGAGGAGCTCTATGAAAGAGCTCGTTATATTCAAACCCAAATGAAGGATTCGCCCATCATGGGCATGTTTGAACCAAAGCCAAAGTTGTTCAAGAAAAATACAAATGTCAACAATAGCGGGCCCACGACTGAGGGCACCGTCATCAATTAGCAGGCTGGCGCGGTCGGCAACCCCATACCTTTTCGCCAATCTAACCCACGACCCCCGCCACTTCCATCACAAGGCACCCTCTTCAATTCACCCCCACGACACCAATTCGCACCTCAACCTGCCTTTGCTCCACCACAAAACCAAGCGCCCCGTGCTGACCCTCCAGCTCCGCAACAGTACCACCAAGTTCCGCCACCCACTAACTATGGACCGCAACAACAACAGCAAAGGAGACCACTTGGCCCCAAAAGGGCCCATTATCCGCCATTGCCAGAAAGTCTCCCAGACATATTCAATGCCTTGATGGCTGCCAATTTGCTCATGCTACCAAAGGAAAGGGCCGTGTGGCCCGTGAATGTTGACACGTCCATTACTGTGTTTTCCACCGTTCTCCTAGCCATAATGTCGACCATTGCTTCCATTTCAAGGATTATATTTATGATTTGAATGACCAGGGTGGCATCAATTGGGACGAGATGAGACAGTTCATCGCCACCATGAAGGTAAGAAAGCCTCCTCAACAACAACAGGCTCAGCAGCCACAGCAACCGGCTCCACAGCCACAACAGCAAGCTCCAGCACCTCAGTAGGATATGGGGATTGTCCACAACCCACTGCCAGAGCACCCGCCAAATCAGCACGTGAACCCTGTCACGTCTCTCCGTGAGGTGGAGAGAGGACAGGGATGGCATGAAGAAAACGCCTCTGTCGGGGCATTTAATCATAATCCAAATCAACCTCCGCGCCTTTTGCGCACGCTTCCTTCTTCTTCTACTCCCCAATTGAGCCGAGCTCTTCTACGCCCCGTTAATCCACCTGCTCCCACCAATTCTCCATCCTTGCCAACCCGATCTCTCCTTACCCGCTTACCGCCTCTGCAGCCTACCACGCAGCAAACTCCGCCATCCACCACCAACCCTTCACCTTCGCCGTCTAGATCACTCCTTATCCGCCCGTCGCCAACACCCGCTACGCCCGCCACCACTACTCCTTCACCGGCAAAGATTCCTCCACCATCAGTTCCCCCATCTTTTATACCCAGATCTCTCTGCATCCCGTCCACTAACCCTTCCCACGCTTGGGCGCCCCTTCCTACTCCTACGCCTCATGCGGGGGCTTCTTCGTTGAACTCCTCTCCACCACCACCCACGGGAGTTCCTTCTTTAAACACCTCTCCACCACTTTTTAACGCTAATACACCCTCCTCTTCTTCCAATCCTCCCTTACTTGCCCCGACAGAGGCACGGCAGAACGTGGCACCGCTCCGCAGTGGACGGATGTTCCAGCGCATCTTTCCCTAAAGAGAGCAAGAGCCCGTGCAGGGGCCTAATGAACAAGAACAGGAGCAAGAGTCCGTGCCGGGCACTGAAAATGATTTATTGTAGCATTTGGACCGGACTCCAGCAAGGATTTCAATTTTAGAACTAATCAAAAGGTCAACCACTCATCAGATGGCCCTGAAAGAATATCTGCATAAAGTTATGGTCAATGAGGACATTCCGGTCGAGCAGATAACCACAGTATTAACGCCCGCTAGCAGTCAGCCGGTGATTACTTTTCATGAGCATGAACTGGCACCACTCTCAGCAAGGAAATATGCTCTGTGCATCACGGTTGATATTAATAAGGTGGCGGTGAAACAATGTCTAGTGGACACTGGGGCATCTATCAATGTATTACCGCCGAGCACTTTGAAGATGTGCGGCATTCCTGAAAACCTGATTCGGCCATCTACCATAACAGTCACTGCATATGACAATACCAAGAAGCCTCCTCTAGGCATGATCACATTAAAAGTCAGTTTGGGTCCGGCTACAGTCACAGCAGACTTTCATATCTTGGACATGGATCCAACATTCAATGGCATTCTGGGCCGCCCCTACATTCAACAGCTCGATGCAGTGCCCTCCACAAATCATCAGTGCCTTAAGTTTCCACACAAGGGCCGCATTATCAAAGTTACCACTATGTCAATTCTGCCAGAGGAAGATATACACTTGGCTTCATCAGTTCCTTCCATTTGACTTGCCAACAAGCCGTTGCTATCAATGCTAGACCTCCCTCACCCACGGCCAATGCCACCTGAGACAGTCACGACAGTTGCTATGACACCCCTAACTTCCAAGGGGAAGAAGAAGAAAAGCATGATAAACACCCCTGGCTGGAAAATTCTAATGAAAATGGGGTATCAAAACGGCAAAGGTCTGGGTGCCAGTTATCAAGGCAGGACTAGGCTTATTAAGCCTCAGAAATTAATTACACGAGGCGGCCTGGGATACAAAGGGCCGGGCAAAAATGAAGATGAACCATGGGCAGTTATGACATCCACCTTGAAGACAGATCGCCAGCCGCTTACTTGGACATTGAAGACACATTTTGTCACAGGTGGCGTTCAGAATCATGAGCAGACTACAATAATCACCTCCATTCTAGACTGTCAAGATGTTCATGCGAGACAGTTTGCTCGCCATATTGCACCATTGGCCACTTATAAAGCCCCGGAGTCCTTAAGGCCTGATAAAAGAAGGAAGATGGATGATCCAGAGTGTGATTGGTACAGATGGTTCGATATGTATGATATTACTATTGCCTTGAGCCGTCTCTTTATGCCGACTGATCCGGAATGGCCGCCACTAATACATGAATTAATTGAAAAGCCGGCTGTGATTACAGATAAGAGGCAGTTGCTGAGTGATTATACGGACACTGGAGAGCCAGATGTTCCATATGAAGAAGGATTTACAATAGACAGGCTGTGGGCCGGCCTTTTCTCTCTCACTTCTATCCATCCGTCTCTTCTAGCTTCTCTACATTCTCAATTGTTCTCTCGCGTGCCGAGACCGCCGCCAATTATGATCAGCTTTTCTCCATATTCATTACAAGTTTCTCTCCCGATTCCTCCCTTGCTCCTCGAGTAATTCTCCAAACTCTCCATCACACCCCCGCGCGGGTCATCTCTGATTCAATCTTTTTCTAAACTTTCAATCTCCACTCCTCCTGCTATTCTCCCTTCACATTGCTTTCTTCTAGAAAAGGAAAATAAAAATGAAGATAAAGATACAAACGAAAAAAAAATGCCAAAATTCCAACTCTTCAATCCTCCATCTCCGTTGAGGAGACTTCTTATCTCTTTTCCGAGTGTGTCCCAACCCAGGGGCCACTCTTCCATGATTCATTGATAAATCTTTTTTCCCCCTCTGATGAGGGGTCCTCTTCTGTACCTCCTTCTGTATCCACTTCTTCACCTCCTTCCTCCTTTTCAGCTTATTCTAATCAAGCTAGTTGTTCCTCTTCTTCTAATAAAATTCATGGGGTAGATTTTCATAAGAAATCCAAGGGTAAGCAGATTCCCCGTAGGTTTCTGTTGGAGTTAGCCAGAAGATGCCAGGCTTGTTTAGCTTTTCCCGAATTCGTGGAGAATCTGATTATCCTGCCATAGTTGGAATATGAGGATACTAATGTTTCTTATGAGGGTTTTGGTGTCTATGAAATCATGAATGATGAAGACCCTATTGAAGAGGGGGATGAAAGTTATGAAGAATATGAGGACGAGGCTGATGCCCTTGCCAGTGGCATGAGAAGATTTGATGAACCATCAGCCTCAGTAGAAGAGCCTACCAAAGAAGTTAATTTGGGTACCAAGGAAGACCCTAGGATTGTCCTCATCAGCAAGAATTTGCCGCCCTCCGAAGAGGAGGCGCTTATTTTGGTACTTCAATAATACAAGGACACGTTTGCGTGGAGTTATGAAGATATGCCTGGATTAGACCCTGCGCTCGTTGAACATCGGCTTACACTTAAGCCGGGGTCTATCCCGGTCAAGCAACGGTTGAGGCGTTTCCACCCTAACATGGCTTTAAAGATGAAGAAGAGGTCGACAAGCTTCATAAGGCCAGATTTGTTAGAGTTGTCCTCTATCCTAACTGGGTGGCTAACATCGTCCCGGTCATGAAGAAAGATGGAAAGGTTCGGATTTGTATAGACTTTCGGGACCTCAACCGTGCGTGTCCTAAAGATGACTTCCCCCTCCCTCATATTGATGTTCTGATTGATAATACGGCAGGATTTAGGACTCTCTCCTTTATAGACGGTTTTTCATGTTATAATCAAATTCGCCTGGCTGAAGAAGATCAAGAGAAGACATCGTTCACTACACCATGGGGTACTTACTGCTATGTGGTCATGCCTTTTGGACTCAAGAATGCTGGAGCCACCTATCAGAGGACTATGATGGCAATTTTTCATGATATGATCCACATTTATATTGAGGTGTATGTGGATGACCTGGTAGTAAAATCAAGGACAAGGATTGAGCATCCGGGGGTTCTAGCTAAAGTCTTGCAAAGATCACGAGAGTATCAATTGAAAATGAACCCCAAGAAGTGTGTATTTGACGTTTCATCAGGGAAATTACTTGGATTTATTGTTAGCAAAAGGGGAATTGAAGTTGATCCCAATAAGGCGAAGGCCATCAGAGACATGCCTCCTCCCAAGAATTTGAAGGAAGTTTGAGGATTAATCGGGAGGTTGCAATTTATTAGCCGCTTCGTCTCCCAGCACTCACAAAGATGCAGGCCGTTTTACGAGCTTACTAAGCCGGGAGTCAAGTTCAATTGGGATGACAAGTGTCAGGCAGCCTTTGACGGATTGAAGGATTATCTGGCCAATCCTCTTGTCCTGAGGCCGCCAATTCCAGGCAAACCGCTTATTCTCTATGTTTCGGTCCTGGATGACTCCGTAGGTGCTGTCTTAGCTCAAGTGGATGAAGAAGGTAAGGAGAGGGCAGCATACTACTTGTCTAAACTTCTAAACCCGTGTGAGCAGAGGTACTCAGCTATGGAAAAGACTTGCGTTGCTTTAGTCTGGGTAGTTCAGAAATTAAAACACTATTTCTTAGCTCACGAGGTTCA
This sequence comes from Amorphophallus konjac, assembly GCA_022559845.1. NCBI lineage: Eukaryota > Viridiplantae > Streptophyta > Magnoliopsida > Alismatales > Araceae > Amorphophallus > Amorphophallus konjac. The sequence goes on along the minus strand of CM040123.1, from coordinate 76,386,720 downwards.
CCTCATTGCTCGCATGAACCCGATTAAATTCCTTCTTGAGAAATCTATCCTCACCGATCGATTGGCAAGCTGGCAAAGTTTTCTCTCTCAATTTGACATCACTTACATTCAACAGAAAGCAATCAAAGGTTACGCCATTGTCGAACATCTTGCTCACCACCCTCTACCCCGATTTGATCCTGTCAATTCAGAGTTTCCAGATGAAGAACTAATGTCCATCAATCAACCCCACGATCCTATGTGGACATTACATTTTGATGGAGCTCTAAATTCCCAAGGAAGAGGGATCGGCATGGTTCTTTTAACACCAGAAGGGGTCACCATCCCATTTGCTGCTCAGCTCACTTTCCCTGTCACAAATAATATAGCTGAGTATGAGGCTCTTTTGGCCGGCCTTCAAACCGCTCATAGATATGGTGTTACCCAATTACGAATTGTTGGTGATAGTCAGCTCATTCTGCGCCAGGTGCTTGTCAAGTGCCGCACTATCAATCCTAAGCTCAAGCCCTACCAGGAACTTGCTTCAGCTTATGCCAAACTCTTTACCAAGTTAATCTTCATTCACGTCCCTCGAAGCCAGAACATCCTAGCCGACGCTCTTGCCTCTTTGGCCTCTGCTCTAGTCTTTCCTCCTGAGCGTGATTTTCATGTTCCTCTCATTCATCAGCGTGACACTCCAGCTATTAAGGATCGTGCATTCCTCGATATTAGGGATAAGGTGCTTGAGAAGGTCAGGCGGAGTGAATCTCTTAAAGGCAAAGAGGTCATGCTATTGGATTGGCAAGAAGAGTTGGCTGATGAAGAGAAACCTTGGTATTATGAGATTGCCAGGTATTGCAATGATCAGTCCTATCCCGAGGAGGCCACAGCGGAAGAAAGGAAAGCAATCAGAAGAGTGGCTCAACGTTATGTTTTGGTTGGAGGTGTGCTCTATAGGAGAGGGCTCACGGGTGTTTTATTAAGATGCCTCGACGACGATGAATCTTGGAAAGTTGTGGAAGAGGCGCATTCTGGAGTGTGTGGTGGTCATGTGAACAGCCAGATGCTAGCTAAGAAGATCCTTAGGCTAGGTTTCTATTGGCCAACTCTAGAAGAGGATTGCTCCATCTATGTTCGAAGGTGTGTCAAGTGCCAACTGCACGCCGATAAAATTCATTCTCCTGCTTCTTCACTCCATCCTATGTCCTCCCCATGGCCTTTCTCCATGTGGGCTTTTGATATCATTGGACCTCTTGGTGATTCGAACCTCCTGACCAAGCAAAAGTCGTTCATCCTGACGGCAACGGAATACTTCACCAAGTGGGCGGAAGCGGAAGCGTTCGTGGAGATCAAAGCATCAACTGTCTGCAAGTTCATAATGAAGAACATCATCGCAAGGTTCGGCATCCCGAGTACCATCGTCACCGACAATGGACCTCAGTTCATCTCTCAAGAGCTCAAGGATCTCTGCAACAGGTATAACATTACATTGCATCATTCTTCTCCCTATTATCCGCAGGGCAATGGCCAAGCAGAGGCCACTAATAAAACTTTGATCAAAATCGTTAAAAAGACGTGTGAGGCTAATAAATTTTCGGATTGGCCAAACAAGCTGGTTGAAGCTCTCTGGGCCTATCGCACTTCCATTCGTACCCCTACTGGGCAAACCCCTTTCGCCCTTACTTATGGAATGGAGGCGGTAGTCCCTTATGAGATTCTCATTCCATCTCTGCGAGTACAATTGGACAAGGAACTCTCTATTGATGAGCGTCGTGATTCACTCCTTGCCCAGTTGGAACTCCTGGATGAGAAGCGTCTGGTCGCCGCTGAGCATGCGCGTGTTTATCAAAACAGGCTGTCACGTTTTTATCAAAAGAAAGTAATTGAGAGAAAATTCAAAGTCGGTGAGATGGTAATCAAGAGAATCTTCGTAAAGCCAGGTGGACCCCGCTCAAAACTCCAACCAAACTGGGAAGGACCATTCGTTATAAAAGATGTTTATCCTGGCAATGCTTATAAATTGATTAATGCTGAAGGACAAGAGCTAACTCATCCTTGGAATGGTCTGTACCTTAAGAAATACTATCCCTAATTCAAAATCCAACCACAAAAAATAGAAATTTTCAAAATCTATCCACAAAAAATAGAAATTTTCAAAATCTATCCAAAAAAAATAGAAATTTTCCAAAATCCAAAAAAAATAGAAATTCTCCAAAAAGAATAAAAATTTTCAAGATGGTTGCCATGATTGTAAGGACGCAAGGTCCGAAAGGTTAAAATTCAGTATTCATTCATCAGTCTTGTTAACTCAAAATGAGGTCGACACCCACACACACTACACGCTTACCCTTGAACTCAAGCGGTGCAAAATCCGATGGAAAGTCAAAACCTGACTAAAGGTGAAGACAATACCCATTCTTTTCCTCTTCGGCCCATAAGGGAGGAAGGAAGGTCTCAGGGTAGACCCGCCAAGCCTATCCGCCGCCCTAGTAGGTGGAAGTCAGGGCCCAAAAGGGAACAAATGCCACTAAAGCCCAAGTACAATTAGGTTATTTTTCATCAATGCAAATCAGTCTCGAAGTGAAAGTCAAATCGTGAAAGAAAAGCATGACAAGAGGGCAAAGTCCCCGCATGGAAAACCTTGGGCGTATGCATGCAATACAAAAGAGGCAAAAGGTAGTAAATTTCCCTATGCCAAAGACCGAACCCCAACAGGCATAGGGTAGGGGAGGTAGTTTTACCTTAAGCTTTTCAGAATTCCTTATGGGCTTCCTTATATTTTCTTCCATCTCTTTCTTGGTGGTAAGTCATAAACCAGCAGAATGGTCGAGGCTGACCCAGGAAATTGCACCGGGCGAGATCTTGCGTACAAGTTTAACCACTAGCACGTCGACTCCCTTTTTGATTAATCAAGAAAGGTCAATGAATCCTCAATGATGACCGTGTAAGACCCAGTGCCCTAGTAGCTTTGTCAACCTAATGCTGAAAACAGGAAAATTAACGCCTTTGAATAAGGCGCCTTTTCTGAAATTAACGCCTGTGGAGAAGGTCGTCCTTTTTTTATAACGCCCTTGTGTGGGCCGTCTTTTCAACAAAATTCAAAACGATTTTCAAATTCACGTCGTCACCTAGGGCGTCTTTTGTTTGAATAACGACCTAATCTAAGGCGCGTCTTTTCAAAAATAAAAGAAAAATAAATAAATATAAAAGGAAAAGAAAAGAAAAGAGGAAATGGGGTTTATTCTTCATGTGCGTGCTTGCATTATTGCATAGGGCATCTTGATTATTGTTTACATATGTGTGCTTGCGTGTTGCATCTCCCTTTATTGGTTATTTCATTTGCCTTATTTGATTAAAGGCTTGGCCCCTTGACCCGTTATCAAGGTCAAAGTAAAGGCACCCCTTGCTTATTGAGCAAGGGGCCAAGTCGAACAGATGAATTAACCTGTTTATTCAAGTGTGAACCACAGCTGCAGGTACACGGCAAAGTAAGGTAGAACAAAGAACGTGGAAAAGAAGCAAAGTACACAACCACAAGTACACAACTACACAAGTGCTCAGGTAACAAAAATCTCAATCTCATATATATATACATCATGAATATCTGAGTACAGGTGTGAGGGTGGGGGAGTACAAGTAAGTCTCTCAGCTCTCGCCTCCACCCTCCTCTCTCCTACTCTCTACCTCGTCCTCGCCATCCCGAGGAGGCGCTGGTGGAGGGGGCATGGGCCCCCGTGAAGAAGATGGAACTCGAACCTGGCTCCCTACCTCGCTCCTCTCTCGAAGAGAAGAACCCGCCACAAAGGTGGAGCTGGTGAAGGAGTACCCCGCAGCACGCGCTCGCTCACGCCCTCGCTGGAGACGCTCCTCAGACACTCGTAGCCACTCCTGAGAAAGGGCCAGCTGCGTCCTCAGGTCTGTCAGCTCACGATCGCGCGCCGCCACCTGCTCCTGGTACCGGGCACGGTCTGTCTGCTACTGCTCGTGGTGCCGGTCACGGTCCGCCAGGTGCTCCTTTCGCTCTCGAGCGCGCTCTCGTCGCTCCAACTCAAGAGCAACCCGCAACTCTGCCACGTCCTGAGGCAGCTCCTCCCGTCGCCTCAGGGACCGCTCCAGCTCTGTAATCCGCTGCTCGCGGATCGCCAACTCTGTCCCGGCCAGGACGGCCTAGGTACGTGCCGCCTGTAACTGTCTGGTCTGCAAACAGGTAAACAAATCATCAGTTCCCTTGTGCAATAATTCATGAAATAAGCAATACATGACGGAAAGTAAATCACTCACCTGGGCAGTCATCGCCTGCTATCCCTCGCAGACGCAAGTGAGAGCGGCTTGAAGTTCCTTAGTCTGAAAAATGAATTTCATCAGTGCACAATGATATATATAATCAATAATTGAATGAGGTTTGAGTTTTGGAATTTACCCGTGAGGCGAGGTCGCGCTCTACAGCCTCGGCCCGTGTGACCGCTCCCGCTAGCTGCTCTGCTAGTGCGGTCACCTCTGCACTGGGTCCCCTCGGTGTGGAGGTCCTCGCCCAAGTCCACCACCTCCGGTGCGGCCACCCTCTGCCGTTTAAGTCCACCGCCGGCCATGGCTAGGGCTAGGGTGTGGAGAGGGGAAAGAGAATGAGAGAGATAGAGAGCGGGGGTTGGGTTCGGTTAGGGTTTGCAGTAGGGGAGAAGAGAGAAAGAGGGAAAGAGGACGAAGGAAGAAGAAGAAAGAAGGGAAAGAAAAGTTGAACGGTCAAAAAGAATTAACGACTTAAGGAAGGCCGTGTCTTATGGAATTAACGACTGAAACCATGGGCGTTTCTTGATAATTGACGACATTGCTTAAGGCGTTATTTTTGTTTGCATGGGGAATGATAACCGTCGTCAGCCGCATTCAATGGGGATTGATTGATGTGATGGGAGTGATGATTACTGTTTCTGAGTAACGACTATGCTTGAGGCGTTATTTATATAAAATGTGGCTTACCCTAATGCGTTTCGTTTGGGTCTTTAACGAATACTTTTTGGAATATAAATCGAATTAACGCCTTGTCTTAAGACGTTATTCAGTTAACGCCCACAGGTGAAGGCGTCAATTATGAGAGATCAATCATTGAAGACGACGTATGCTGAGGCGTCATTTATGGAATTAGCGACATTGGCCGAGTCGTTATTTGCAACAGAATCGCAGGTTATTGGAAGATTTGATCAGAATCATTGTGTTACGGCTCAATCAGAATATTATCATTGATTTATTGGAAGAAAAGATTACATTGCTTCAATGAGCCATTTTGGGCCTCAAGCTTCTTAAAGCAATTACATAAGACTTCCACTGTTCTCTGTCTTCTTCTAAGTTCTCCACAGGATGATGAGCCTTGTTGATTTTCCACAGAGCTTGGATAGTTGTGCACTCTTCTCCATCTTCATTGCCGCCGAGGTCCCGTGTCTTGATCGAAGGGAGATGAGATGGATCTTCAAGCATTCGCCGTGGGAGCCCGAGTTGAGGAAGGCACCGATGTGAGCTGTATAGCACGAATTCTGAAGCGCCTATGAGTCGAAGGTCCGTGCCGGGGGAGAATCTTGCACGGAGTTCTTGAGTCTTGAGTATTCCCGGGGCGCAAGTAAAAAGGTTCTTTGGCATTACCTTGAGATGTTCTCTCTATTCCACTCTCTTTTTGATTTGAGGTACCCGATTCATCACTCTATTGCTTATTCCTAATGAACCGGTCATATAAGAGAGTGGGCTTTTTGAGAAGATTCTAGAAGGTTGTTGGGTCTCCTCGCATGGATCGAACTTGAAGTGGAGATCTACCCAACTGGAGAGTGCTAGCATGCATCCATAGATCGGTCTTCCCATTGCCGTCGAGGTAAGCCCGCTATAGAGATAGGCTAGAATTGCCGCTCCCGCTCTCTCTCCTTCCCATAGGCTCACTATTGCGCTTAATTGGGATTCTTCCAAGAAGTCTTCCATGGATGGAAATAGGATTGCTCCTGCCAAGCACACCATGAAAGCTTTTGCCACCCGTTCTATCTCTTCATCTTCTTTAGCTTGATCGGATCTCTTGTACACCCAAGAAGCAAGCTTTAGGAGATTGATTCCCTTGGAAGCTTTGATTTGGTTCACTAAGTTTGGGCTGGGAATTAAACTTGTTAGTAGCTCATGTGAAGAAACTGGTCTTGGCATGATGGCCATCTTCTCCTCGTCTCCTGGCTTCATTCTTTTTAAACCGAAGATCATCTCTAGTTCTTCTAACAAGATTGTGGCTTCAAAAGTTGAGAATAGGAAGGTATGAGTGGAAGGGTGCCATATTTCAATTAGAGCTCCTATGGCAGCCCAATCAAGGTGAATCTGGTCATAATGATTGGCATGGGTGACTAGGCTTAAGAGGTGCCATCTTGCTAAGTAGACCCTCATGTCTGAAGAGAACTTGGAGAGAAGAAGAGGTAGCCACTTAATCTTTGTGAATCTCCTGGCTCCTGGAACATTTGGATAATCCTGTAGGTAAAAGAAAAGAACGGAGAAAAGGATGAGAATACAGCTATGAAGGTATGAAAGAAAGAACAGAAAGAAACAATTCCACTTTACCTAGTTCATGGCAATCCGACTGCTGATATACCCATTGATTTCGGTTAGTCTGAGAGTGGAACTCTTGGATCTTTTAATAGCTCTCTCCATCTTCGGTCTGCAAGTAGAGCTTGAGCAGTCGCAGCACCTGTGAACATACAGAGGAAGCAGAAGAAGCAGGAATTCTATGAATGTGCTTTGATTATAAGGAAGTTTCTTCCTTTTTATAGAAGTTTGGGGAGTTTAATGCCCGTTCGGAGTTGCAGGTTGATTACCATTAGGATTGGGCTTAGCTTTCGAATCGGAGACGGAAGCACGTTGTTAATTAACGTCCTCTCTTGGGGCGTCAATTGTTGAATTGACGACTTGATCGAGGTCGTGTTTTATTTCGCGTCTCCAGGAGGGTCGTCTTCTTCTTAAACTCTCGGTGCATTTAACGCCTTGATGAAGGGCGTTTTTCATATTTTTGACGCCTTGATGTCAGTCGTCTTTCATATTTTGACGCCATGAACTCCAGTCGTTATTTTGTTGACTTGCATATTTGATTCTCCATATGCTTTGATGAACTTAAGTGCTATTTTTTAATTGGAGTTATTTTTGGTTAAGCACTTATGATCATATTTTGCTTTGCTTTGGGAGAACTAATGAGTTTTTCAAGTGTAGAAGATTGCAGAATTCGAGGAGCATGGGTCACTCGTGGGAGTATCATCGCTCTGTTCTTGTATTTCTTTCCTGTAAGCATTGTTACTATATGGTATCTACGCTATTATAGCATATCAAGGACCTTGTGGTTCTGATGAACCTGGAATTTGAGTTCCCCTTCATCAAAAACTGTGATAATTCCAGGTGAGTCTTGATCGCACGGATAGGCCGTTGAGTCATTAAAGGTCTGGGACGATGGTTCCATTTTCTGGGTTGATGCGCGGACAAACATGCTTTGGCTTAGTGTCAGCTCAGAGATTTGGATTCTTGACCAAATCTAGATGGCTTAGCAATATCCTTGATTATTTTCTATTTTTAGTTTGTTTTATCTTTTCCTTTTAGCCCAGCATGCATCATGTAGGACTTTGAGCTTCATGATGAAAATCTTCATATTATGGCAATAATGAAGGTCACTCGCTCTTAATTGAGTTGACATGAGATATTCCACTCCAAATTGAGTACTTTATTCTCTCTGAAGCCGCTCAGGCTAGTTCCTTGAAACTGTTCCTTTGCTGGATCTTCATCTCGATTCCCTTTATTTTTCTGCAAATCCACCTTGGTTGTAGCACGTCCACATTGGCTGGTAACCGCTCTCCAATGGTGTCTCCCTGTCGTGCCCACGTGCACATTTTATTTACTTAGTTTAGTCTCCTACATCCAGCAAATCGATGTCTTCTTGGAATCACCCGGAGTTGTTTCACTTTGAATCTTGGAAAGATTTCCAATGCTTAGTGTCTGAGGCGTGTCACATCACACCTTGGCATCTACTTATCAGTTCGCTCCACTTCATTTCGCTTGTTGCACTTTCACCTTCATTTCATCTCACTCCCTTCCAAAGCAGACGCCAAGGCGGGGCAGCTGTAGACACGCCAAAATTGACGCTTTGTTAATCAAATCTCATGTCACTATGTTAACGCCCCAAAGTGAACTTCAATATTTCTATAATATAAAGTTTTTCTATTTTTGTGTGATTAATTCTTGCATTTTTGGAATTAACGACTTGAAGTGGGGCGTTTATTTTTTTAAATAGCGACCTAATCTGGGGCGTGTTCTTAAGAAAGGACGACCACAGCGAAGGGCGTCAATTCCTGGTATTTTATGAGTCCGACCCCGATTGAAATCAATGATTAACGTCCTTCCATAGGGCGTGTTTTTGTTTAACGCCTTTGCTTCAGGCGTCGTTTCACAATTTTCAAATAAAGAAGGCTTTTATTACCAAAATTGAATCCAGGAAGTGACGCCTTGATCCCGGTCGTGTTTTGAATTAACGCCCTTGATCAGGTCGTTAATTCTGAATTGACGCCCTTCGGTAGGTCGTGTCTCACCCTTTCGTGTCCTGCTTAAACTCGCCTTTCCTGAAGAGTTCCCTGCCTTTCTTGATCACCCCTCTGGCGATCACTCTCCTTAGTAGCACCACGTGCTCTTTTACTCCCTTTTTCATTATTCTTCTTATGCATATGCTTATTATTTTTTTATCTTAAGAGTGGATTATTTTCCACGATTCACAGCGGGCAGCCGAGGCGGAGCGGGAGAAGGCCGAGCTTGCTGACAGGATGGGAGTGGCCGGGGTGGAGGCGATCGAGGAATACAAGGGCTCAGAGGCCTACCGGGCCGACCTGCAGGAAGTTGCCCTTCCTTACTATGAGTCAGAACTTCACCGAGGCATCCGCGAGGGGTTTAAGCAGGGTTACCGCCGGGTAGTAGCTTATGCCGGGGAACAAGATTCTGGGATTGACTTCCCCTCTGGCCAACGCAATGACTCGGACGAGTCGTCTTCCTGCTCCTCTGCGTCGGGCGGGGAAGATCCAGAGGGCTCTTCTCCTGAGGGGTCGCCAACTCCGGCTACCTCGGGAGGGCTCGCGACCGAGGTAGTTCCCACGCAGGCGGGGTCAGTGCCAGGCCCGGCCGTCGCCGAGGGCACCGGGGGCGAAACACCTGCGCCTCCCACTTCCGAGCTTCAAAGTGGGCCCTAGGCCTGATGTATCGTCTTGTTTTGCCTCCTTCTTTGTTTGTCTCTTTCTTTTTTCAAAAAAGGACTTCCACTTTTTGTAAGGCAATAAATAAATTCTTACTTGCTTCACGCTATCCTTGCCGTGATTTGATCAGCGTATCTGTAGTAGTTGGAAAGGACCGATACTTTCTGCGCAGATCTCGCATGATGGTTGGGTGAGCGTCTGCCAGGATGTCTTTCCGTTTGATCGCGCCTTGAATGCTTAGCCGCCTCGTGTGTCCCACTGGGGGCGGAAACGAGGAGTTTGAGGTGACCAGTCATAACGGGGAAATTCCTTCGGCGTGTTTTCGAGGAGAGAGTCTTTTAAGGCAAGCAGCCTCCCCTCGCCTTTATAAGGGACTTAGGGGCGTCTCTCCGTCTACATCGCTTTAGGGTTTTCTAGGGCAGTCTTTCCTCTCTCCATTTCTCGTAGCGATGAGCCTTTGCATTCAGAGCATGGAAGATCCTTCGGAAGACGATGTTGTCGATGATGGAGGGCGGCAGGTTTTTGCCGCTTCAGATTTTGAGCAGGTCCGACGGTCGTCGAGCGGGTTTGAAGCGGGTCCGATGGTCATCGCATGGATCTGGAGAGGATTTTGACGGAAAAATCATGTCGTTTCCTCTATCAGTTCCGGCGAGGCTTCCCGGAGGGGGGCGAGATGGAGGACGGATGGGGGCATCCGGCGTCTCCGCCGCCCGTCCCTCTCTACTCGCTTCAGGGATGGGGGGAGGAGCAAATTAAGCTCCCTCCTTTTCGGGCCTTCCCCTGCCTCCTCGTCCAGCTATGCTGGACTTCTTTTTCTTTCTGGCAGCCTCTTTTTCCCTCTTCTGCTCGTCCTTTCTTTCACTCTTCGGAGGGTGCTTGCTCTCTGTACGTTCCAAAGAGTTGGCAGGTTGGAAGAGAGGAGGCCTTCATAGGCGTTCCCTCTTCCCCAGCCTCTGTCAACTTGGAAGGTAGCCTTCCCCTCCGTAGTCCCTTCTGTCACCTTTGTCATGGGCCACCCGAGCCAACTGGGTCGACGGCCTTTTATCAGAGCCAGTTTCTACGCGAGGTAGAGTCAGTGGCTGGACGCAAGGAGATCAACCGAGTCAGCCGAGCAATGGCCTCTTGCAGTGGTGCCAGATGGATTTTTTGCTTTCTGTTGTGTAATGTATTGGCTTTTACCTTTCTGATGTACCAACAATCGTTTGAATGAAAAGGAGAAAATTTTATTTCACTCGGATTGTTTGCACGAACTTCAAAAGTAGAACTTGCGTAGTGTGGCTGCATTCCATGTTCGAGGGATGGGTTCCCCTTCCATTGTAGATAGCCGGTACGCTCCTTTCCCGAGCGTCTCGACCACTCGGTAGGGGCCTTCCCAGTTAGGGGATAGCTTGCCCGCCGCCTCCAGTGGTCGAGAGGCTTCGGCTTTCCTAAGGACGAAGTCTCCCGGCTGGAAGTGCCTATCTCAGACTTTGGCGTTGTAGTATCGAGTGAGGCTGCGCTGGTATTCCGTCGCTCGGATGCTGGCAATCTCTCAGAGTTCATCCGCTAGGTCGAGGTTCTCGAGCAATTTTTGCTCGTTTACCTCGGGCAAGAAGCAGATGACTCGGAGGGAGGGATTGGCGATCTCCAACGGAATGACGGCCTTGGTGCCGTATACCAACTGGAAAGGACTCTCACCGGTTGCCATTCTGGGAGTCGTTCTATGGGACCAAAGTACGCTAGGCAGTTCCTCGAGCCAGTTGCCCTTGGCCTTGCCGAGTCTAGTCTTTATGCCTTTTAAGATAGTCTTATTGGCATTCTCGACTAGCCCGTTGGCCTGAGGGTGGGCGACCGAAGTGAAGTGGTTGCGAATACCTAGGTCGGCACATCTGTCTCGGAAATAACGAGAGTCAAATTGCCGACCGTTATCGCTCACTAGCACCCGGGGGATGCCGTAACGACAAATGATCAACTTCCAGACGAAACTCTAGACGACTGTCTCGGTGATCCTCGCCGTGGCTTCGGCCTCGATCCACTTGGTGAAGTAGTCAATGGCGACGATGATAAACTTCTTCTGGGCCTGAGCCGTAGGGAACGGCCCAAGAATGTTGATTCCCCACCGAGCGAAGGGGTATGGCTCGGTCAGGGTGACGAGCTCCGTAGCCGAATGATGGACTAAGTGGTAGAATCGCTGGCATTGGTCGCACTGTTGCACGTAGGCCGTGCAGTCGCGCTGCAGAGTGGGCCACCAGTAACCCTGCCGTAGCAGGATCCGGGCAAGTGACCTTCCTCCTGAGTGCGCTCCGCACAGGCCTTCATGAATATCTTGGATAGCTCGGTTGGCTTCGTCGGGGCCGAGACACTTCAGGAGGGGACCGGAGAAAGACCTCCGGTAGAGAGTGTCGTCAAGAACTACGAAGCGACGGGATTGGTACTTCAATCTGCGGGCCTCTCGAGGGTCGGAAGGCTCTTGAGAGTCCCGGAGCCATGACAGGTAGGGGGTGCGCCAGTCGCTCGAAATGGCTGAGTCAACAGTAAGGAGCTCCGAGTCAATGCTCGAGCGCTCTAGCTCTTCAAGGAGGACCGATCGGGTACTTCGGAGTCGAGAGAGGAGGCCAACCGAGAGAGGGCGTCCGCTCGGGAGTTTTCCTCCCGAGCTATTCGGACTACCTCGAATCTCTCGAACTGTTGGGCCAGGTCTCTGACCAGTTGGAGGTATTTGACCATTGGTGCCTCTCGAGCTTCGAACTCACCGTTGACTTGGCTAGCGACCAGCTGGGAGTCAGTATGGATTTTGACTCGCTCAGCCCCTAACCGTCGGGCCATGCGCACACCTGAGATAAGGGCCTCGTACTCGGAAGCGTTGTTGGATGCCTGAAAGCTGAACTTCAAGGCGTATTGCAGTTCTACTCCTTCGGGGGACTTCAGGAGGATTCCGGCACCACTACCGATTGAGTTGGAGAATCCATCAACGAACAATTCCCAGGTCGGCCCGGGCGCGGGCGGGGATCTTTCTTCAGTCGGGATGGTGCTTTCGGCGATGAAGTCGGCGAGCGCTTGGCCTTTCACAGTTGAGCGCGGCCGATAGGATATATCATAGGCCCCAAGCATAATGGCCCATTTGACGAGTCGTCCCGAGGCTTCGGGGTGGGCCAGGATCTTCTTCAATGGTTCACCGGTTAGCACGGTGATGGGGTGACCCTGAAAATAGGGCCGGAGGCGCCTGGCGGAGGTAACCAACGCTAGCGCGAGTTTCTCGGTTGCGGGGTACCTCCTTTCAGCCTCGTTGAGCACCTTGCTGGTGTAGTAGACCGGCCTCTTGACTCCTGAGTCATCTCTGACTAGGACCGAGCTAACCGCAGATGGCGTTGCCGAGAGATAGAGTAGCAAAACTTCACCCAGAACGGGATTGGAGAACACCGGGGGCGAGGCCAAGAACTCCTTGAGCTCGACGAATGCTTTCTGGCATTCCTCATCCCATGCGAACGTAGCAGATGCCAATTTGGGCCCCCTCAATGGCTTGAAGAAGGGCAGGCATCGTTCAGCTGCACGGGACAAGAACCGGCTGAGAGCGGCGACACGCCCAGTTAGGCGTTGGACGTCCTTGACGCAGGTGGGCGGGCGCATGTCCAAGATGGCCTGGACTTTGTCGGGGTTGGCCTCGATCCCACGCTGCGTGACTAGGAAACCCAGGAACTTCCCGGATCTCACTCCGAAGGCACACTTCGCAGGATTGAGCTTCATGTTGTACCTCAGGAGGGTGTCGAAGGTCTCAGCGAGGTCGGTGAAGTGGTCTTCGGCCTTGGGGGTCTTGACGAGCATATCGTCGATGTAGGCCTCGACGTTCCGACCTAGCTGTCCTTCAAACATGTGGTTGACCAGCCTCTGGTACGTGGCTCCGACGTTTTTCAACCCAAAAGGCATCCAGGTGTAGCAGTATACGCCATAGTCGGTGATGAAGGCAGTCTTCTCGACATCTTCTGGATCCATTCTGATCTGGTGGTAACCTGAATAGGCATCTAGGAAGCTGAGTATCTCGTTGCCCGAGGTTGAGTCAACCAATTGGTCGATGCTCAGCAACGGATAACAGTCCTTAGCGGTGGCCATATTCAGGTCGGTGAAATCCACGCACATCCGCCACTTGCCTGAAGCTTCGGTACCAGGACGACGTTGGCTAGCCAGGTCGGGTATAGGACCGGCCTAAAAAGGCCAGTCCCTTGCCCCTTGGTGACCTGCGCCTTGATGATCGCATGTTTCTCCGGTGCATGCTTCCTCCTGCGCTACTGTACGGGCTTCACGGTGGGGTCGAGGTTGAGCTTGTGCATTACCGTCTCCTCTGGTATCCCAGAGAGTTGATCATCAACCCAAGCAAAAACTCGGATGTACTCAGAAAGGAACTTTTTATATTGCTGTTGAACCTCATACGGTAGGTCGGCTCCGATCTTTACTCCTAGGGTCGGGTCATCATTTAGGAAAACCGCCAGCAATTCGCCACCAGGCTCGGTGTTTGCGGATTTATCCTCGACTCCCCGGGGGCCCTTGTCCTTCCCATCCGACCTTGTGACCTCTACCGAGATATTGTAGCACCTTCTGGCCACAGCCTGGTTACCTCGGACTTCCCCCAACCTATTTTTGGTGGGGAACTTCATTTTTTGGTGATAGGTAGACGGCACTGCTTTTATCCGGCTGAGGATTCCCCGACCGAAGATGGCGTTGTATGCTATCATACCTTTAATCACTATGAAGTCCACCATGACCGTAACGGTTTTGGGTGGGGTGTCGAGGGTAACCGGCAGGCTTAGGGCTCCCTCGGGATAGGTGGCCAGGCCATTGAACCCGCAGAGAGGGGTTCGGATCGGGCGGAGTTTGGATGGTTCCTCCCCCATCTTAAGGAAACAATCATAAGACAATACATCAGGGGCACTCCCATTGTCAACTAGAATCCTATCTACGTTACAATGGTTTATCGTAGCCGAAATCACAAGGACATCGTCATGCGGGGTGCTCAGCCCTTCCAAGTCTTGGTCGGAGAAGACTATGACCTGGGGCTCACTCGGCAGGGCCTTGGGAGGCTCTATGGCTCGGCTCACCCGCTCGGCATGACGCTTCCTTCCTTGACTACTGTCGCCGCCTGATGCTGCTCCTCGGAGATGACATTGATGTGTACCCCGCGGGGAGCATTGTCGATCTCCTCTGGGGCGCCTCGGTCTTCTTTACGCTCAGCTATGAACCGAGCTAGATGTCCCTGACGGATGAGGCGCTCTATCTCGTCCTGGAGCTGGTGGCAGTCGCCGGTGTGCTGCCCGTGATCGCTGTGGAACAGGCAGTGCTTGTTGCGATTACGGTTCTTCAATCTCATTGGCTCAGGTTGGCGGAGGAGGCCCGAGTCCTTGATGCCTTCATAGATCTCGTAGACCGGCGCGGCTAGTGGGGTGTAACGCTAGTACTTCCGTGACGGTTCCTTGCGTTCCCCGTCGCGGTTCTGCCTTTTCCCCGAACCTGAGCTTGGCTCGGAAGCCCGCTTCTTGTCCCCCTCCCGACCCGAGTCGGTTGCATCTTGGCAAGCGCTGAGCACCTCTTCGCACTCGGCGTGGCGTATTGCCAGAGTCACTAGCCCGGCAAGGGTCGAGGGAGGGTGGAGGACAAGTTCGCAGCGGAGATTCTCGTCCCGGGTGCCCCCAGTCAGCGCGGTTATGGCTGAGGTCACATCCAGGCGGGGGATTCTCAGGGCTTCCGACTTGAATCGGCGAATATAAGCCTGGAGTCTTTCCCCTTGCGCCTGTTTGAGGGCTAGGAGCCCCGCTACCGACCTTGGGGGGGCACTTCCGGCGAAACTCGCTTTGAAGACTCACCCAAATTGCTTGAAGTCATGGATGGATCCGGGGGTGAGGGCCCAAAACCACGCCTGGGCGCCCTGGATCAAGGTGGTCGCGAAGGCTCGGCACTTGATGGCGTCTGACGCTCCATGCAAGGTCATCAAAGCGTCGAAGCTGTCGTAATGATCGGCCGGGTCGCCCTGGCCGTCGTAGAGCTTGAAGGTCGGGATGAAGGTTCTGGGAGACATCTCTGCCTTCAAGATGTATTCGAAGAATGGGGATTTCTCCTCATCCTCTGGGAAAGAGGTCTTCTGCAGGGCGCGGAGGGCGCGCTCCTGTTCTGCGAAACGCCTCTCGAAATCTCGCAGTCAGAGGGATAACTCCGGCTGTTGTCGCGCCGTAGGGCTAGGAGGAGCGTCCTGGTGATCCCCAGGAACATCGGTCTCCGGGTTCGGACAGCGTGCCCCAGGTTTTCCCCGCCTTGGTGTGGAGGAAGCCTCTTGCTCCGGAGGCGGAGCCTGCGAGGGTCCTCCAATGCTATTGCGGATGATCTGTTGGCCGCGGAGAGTGAAGCGGCCTCCGGCGGTGTGCTGGGATGCATTATCGCGGGGAGGGCTCCCCGACGGGGCGCGGGACCTTCCATCCCTAGCCGCCTGGGTCCTCATGAGTTCCACGAGGACATCCAGTTTTGCATTGAGGACCTGGAAGGCGTCCGTACCACCGTTGGGCGGTAGCCCTACCGCCGCAGGGGGGGTGGTGGTGGTGGTGGTTCGTCGGAGGGGGCATTGGCGTTGGAGGGGGGGTTCTGCGAGGCCCGAGCGGGGTCATCCCCCGCCGCTACCATGGCCTTTCCCCTGTCGCCGGCGGACCTCCTCCCTGAGCTCCTTCGCACCATACTAGCTTCTCGTACGTTTCCCACAGACGGCGCCAAATGAAGAGGCAAGATCTCGCGCTGGTCCTGAGCGGGCAGTGGATCACCGGATAGTGAACTGCAAGAAAGGGAAACGGATCAGGGGGCCCAGGGATGAGTCCCTGGAGAAAACCCTCCGATGCTTAAGTCAGTAGAGGTATGGTGGGAGCAATATAGGGAGGAAGTAGCTTCTGCGCGAGATCCCTCTCCACCAGAAGGGTGAAGTGGTTCCTGCTCAAGAGTTTTGAGCATGTGATTGCCCTTACCTTTCGCCGGAGGGTATCCCTGGGCTAAATAGTGCGCCGTCTTCTGAAGCCTTGTAAGTCGAGGAGTTTCAGGTGGGGGTCACGTCCTCGACGAGGGCTTTTATTGCCTTATCGTGGGAGCATTATCACCTTGGGGAGCTGGAGTCCCTCACCTTTATAAATTCCTGCCCACCGAGGACTCTTAACGACTGCATGGATAAGCAATCGTCGGCCGTACCTGTTGACACCTTAAAAATGAACAAGGGTAGAAGCAGATCATACCCACAGTGAAAGACCAATGATGAAGCTCGTCAACCATTTACCCGGCTGAAGCCTTTGTCGGCCGAGCTGATGTCCGGTGCCGATGTCACTCAGATGGCAGCACTAACAAAGCAGTAGTCGCTTGACTAATGAGACTTCCTAGCACACTTTAATAGGAAATGTGTTGCTGCCTCATCCAAGAATCCACAGATGACATGTCATGGTAAGTCAGATGTCGGCTTATTAACAGATGTGATGTAAGATAAAGATGAAGCCGGTACCGGCAGATGAAGATTGCAAATGTAAGACCCCGAGTTTCTGTACAAATATTAAATTTCGTAAATAGTAAATGTTGAATAGTGACTGAGGTAAATAGTAAATAGTAAATATTTTTGACTATCGTGTAAATATTCTGAAAAATGATAGTTAATTAGTAAACACCATGATAAACACTTTGGTCTCCTGTACCTGACCCTAATAAAATCATTTACATGGCTTAATCAGTGATTTAAGCCTGACTTAAAAACGCGGAAAACACTATTCACCTGAAAATATAACTATCTTGGAAAAATCTGCAAAAATCACATCTGATAGAGAGTATTTTTCTTAGCAACTTTGTCTTCTGGAGTTTCATCGGTAAAAATCAAAAACTCTCTCTATCGACTAAACCGTTGAACATTCGGTTAAATTATTATTTTAATCTTAAGATTGGGAGATTAACATTAAACCTTGTGATAAAATTCCATAAAAATCATAATCTAAAAGATCACGTCTTGATTAGCAATTTTGTCTTCTGGGTCAAACTCATTAAAAATCGTTTAGTGGGATTTATGAGCTAAGCACCCTTAATCACTTAAGCTAATCCTAAGCTTTAAGGAGGTTTAACTTAATCTCCTACCTCAATAAAACACGTGAGAACGTGTTTAAGTCGGCAAACACGGAGTCCACACTGTGGTCATCCCGTTGCGGCGACGTGTGCGACCATTCCCACCCGAATGAGGAACTCGTGGCTTTTAAAAGCCTATATATATGGGAGGGAGCCTTAAGGCTTCCCTCGTTAGTTAAGTTGCTGGGAGAATAGGCCGTGGGGAGCTCTGCAACTCTCTGCAAGCTTACTATTCATCACTTCGTTCTCCAGGAGTTCCTTTGCTTCTTTCTATTCCTTCTCCTTCTTCCGTTAATTTCGGTAGGTAACCAAGGCACCAATCTAAGCATAGAAGAATGAACTTGTTAGCATCATTAGACAAGGAGCTATCATGCTTTTACATGTTTTACATCGTGTTTATAGTGATCATGATACCATCCGTAGATAGTATTCCTTGTTAAGTAACCAATTGTTAACCCACATGAATAACATATCATCAGGAGATTAAATTTCTGTTATTGTAATGATTGTTAATTGTTCAATCATGTTTTAAGCTTAAAAGGCATTGTAATCCACTTTTATTTTCATTGTAAACACTGGTTAGACACAAAACTCAAGTTTTTAAAACGTATAACCCCTCTACAACCCATGCAATCATGGGTCGACCCATCCTATTCGGCACTGTTCCTTTTTCGTTCCTGTTGTACAGGAACCCGTGTTTTGTGAAGAGACATGTTAGGGTCATACCCTTTATGTCCAAAACTTGCTGTTTTCCCATCGTTTGATCTGTTTTAAGCCTGAATAAGATTAAGGTCATGTAGTATATGATTAAACCTTAGTAATCACACTAAATACATGTTAGTGTTATTAATAAATCGTTAACTATGATTAGATCAAATTTAAGCATGTTTAGTCATGTTTAAAACATAACTAGTCATGTTTAAAGCATAATTAGTTATGTTTAAGCATGTTTAGACATGTTTAAAACATAATTAGTCATGTTTAAAGCATAATTAGTTATGTTTAAGCATGATTAGTTATGTTTAAGCATGTTTAGTCATGTTTAAGACATAATTAGTCATGTTTAAAGCATAATTAGTTATGTTTAAGCATGATTAACCAAGTTTACATAGGATTAGGCAAGATTAAGTATATATTAGCCAAGATTAGTATGACGGTCGACTTATGCAAGTCTTGGCCGATGTAAAATTACACCGGACACTCTATCCGGTAAATTCTAAATTGTTACCATGAAAGGAAATGATACCAAATGGTAAATTTATCCATGGTCTACAATAGAAAGCATGATTTAGACCGGTGTTTTATTGCTTAAAGTATAAAATGGGCAACTTAGGCCTATACGGTGTATAAGCATATACCGTATATCCTCTAATGTCCCGATCGCCATCGTTTTAACTTGTTAAAATGACCGATTATCCTTGATTAACCTTCGGTCATACTCGAGCCCGGAATCAACCATTATTTTTAATGGGTTAAATGGTCATTGTATTCCGGTAACTATTTTATACACAACTCATCTTATGATTAGAATTATTGTTATACTTAAATACGGATTTTCTAGAACCGTATCTCCGTATACGACCCGAGAGGTTCGTATATTAAATCTATACACTTACTTTTCTCGAACGGCTTACTGTCAACCGTTCATACTTGACTCCGTGACTCGTTACTCGTGTGAGTACGGCCCGGTGTTCGCCGTACGACTACCCTTAGTTTGGGTTTTCCGTTGTGTTATACTCTTGAATCAGAGGAGACAAGGGTCGTCCTCTCATCTTACACTTGACAGAAATTCTATTGATTAGATTGGCCATAAATTGACTATGTCTAGACGGGGGATCATGGATCCAATGAAATGCCAACGCATCATAAGGGCCCGGTCTGGTCCTGGGGAGAGCACCCGAAACGATAGTGAGCCCATGGGATGTGTATGACAGGGTGAGGCATTGCACCCGAGTACTTGACTTGACTTGTTACGTCTATGACAATTCGTGATACTTGAATCGTGCGTGATTACCTGGTTACATGTGTAACATACTTGAATGATGGCCAAAGTTCTTTATCTTGTAGTTGCTATACTTGTTCATTACTTGATCATTACTTGTGGTAAAAGTGTTACATTCTCGATATCATATATTGTTCTTTATCGTGTTGACATTTGTTCATTTACTGCATTTCATGTAAATTGTAATAATTGGTTAAATACTTATACCTGCTTACGGTTATCTACTGAGCGTGTTTAGCTCACTCCTACTTTTCCCCTCTTTCCAGGTGATGACCATGTCGGGGATGGACTAGAGTGATACGAGTGTTAGTTTATAGCTTTTCAGTCAGTTTGTATTCCTTATGTAATAGTGAGAAGTTGTTCTAGTTTGGATTACTATTCGAATGTAGTTGTCTACCCAAATGTACTCAGCATTTTATTATCAATAAAACTCTGATATTTACCTTTTCCAACCTTTTGTGCAATGGTTTGCAATGGTTCGGAATATTAAATTCTTGCTCGCGTGCCCCTAACTGTACGTCCCGAGATTCCGCATCGGGGCGTGACAGTTTAGTTGGTATCAGAGCCTAGGTCGCATTGACCTAGAAATTTAGGTTAAAATTGTCCTAGGTTTCCTTCTCTCCTATAAGTTTAGGAAAAACTAGACCTTGTGAGATTTGGGTAGAAATCGGGTTAAGCTATTAACCGTAATCATGTCTCACTCCTCTAGTTCTTTCTCTCTCCTCTCATCAGAGAATTCTTCTCTCATAATAATCGACTCATGAACAATGGATTACCTTATAGGTACTTGAAATGGCAGCCAATCGTGCTGAGATGAGGAATTTGCAACGTACGGTTCAAGGACTTACGCAAGCCTTGAATGCATTGGCTCAGGCAGGAGCTGGAGCCGGAGCGGCACCTCATGGCGCAGCTCATGGTACTGGTGAATTGTATCGGAATTTCCGAGGGATGAACCCGCCTAGGTTTGCTGGTTCAACCGATCCTGATGAAGCCGAGAACTGGCTCGACGAGATGGCAAGGATTTTTGAGGTCATGCAATGCACTGACCAGGAGCGTGTTCTCTTGTCCATTTTCCAACTGGAACGTGATGCACGTACTTGGTGGGAGTCTATTAAACCGACTCTCGGTGACCAACAAGTCTCGTGGGAGGAATTCGAGGAATTCTTCAATGATAAATATTTTTCTGATCGCGTGCAAGAAAAGAAGGCCGCGGAATTCGCAGCTCTGAAGCAGCGAAGCTTATCGGTATCAGAATATGAAGCCCAGTTTGCAAGACTCTCTCGTTATGCGAGACATCTCATTTCAACTGAGAAAATGAAGGCGAAGCGTTTCCTTAATGGTCTTCGACTTCATTATATTAATCAACTGGCACCACTAGAAATTTCTACATATTCTGAGATGGTAAGAAAGGCACAAGTATTAGAAGATACATTGGAAATGACGGAAAGGATTCGTGGTCAAGGTAGTAAGAAGAATCAACCGAAGGCACTCAAGAATGATAAGACTGATTCTGGCACTGGTCCTAACAAGAAAAGACCTTTCACTAGTACTAGTTCTAGTTCTGGTTCTGGTTCGTGGAAGGGCAAGGCGCCAAGACAAGAAGACAAGAAACCTGATTCTGTGGTTCCATTCAAAGGCGTATGCCGATATTGTGATCGTCCCGGTCACAAAATGGAGGATTGTTGGCGCAAGCAAGGTGCATGTCTGCGATGTGGAAGCAAGGAGCACCGCATTCCCAACTGCCCCTTATTATCGGAACAAGCTATCCCGGCAAAACCTCTAAACGTCAAGAAGCCTCAGGGCAGGCTCCAGGCTCTTCATACAAAGGAAAAGGGTATCTCCGAGGATGGTGGACTCGTCGAAGGTACTCTCATTATATCCGACTTTCCGGCTTTTGTTCTATTTGATACTGGTGCAACACATTCTTTTATATCCCGGAGATTTGCTAAGTTATTAGCTATAGAACCTGTTTTGATGGACTCTCCGTTAGAGATATCAACCCCTATTGGGACCAGTTCAGCTATTCAGCATTATTATCCTTCTAGTAAAGTTATGGTGAATGATCGGAATTTTCCAGCCGACTTGATTTGCATAGACATGAAGGATTACGATGTAATCCTAGGAGCCGACTGGTTGGCCCAGTATGAGGTCAATGTTCACTGCAATTCTTGTTCGGTGTCTTTTTCTAAGCACCCCGGATTATTCTTCAAAGGAGTGAAACATCCTAGTCCGGTGTCTCTTATCTCGACTCTTCGTGCTGATAAGTTATTGAGGCGTGGATGTGAAGCTTTCCTGGCTTTTATTCATGCGTCCCCTGAACAGCAGACCGAGATTAAGGACATTCCTATTGTCCGAGACTTCCCAGATGTTTTTCCAGAGGAGTTACCAGGACTTCCGCCTCAGCGTGAAGTGACATTTTCTATTGATCTTATTCCTGGATCGTCTCCTGTTTCTAAAGCCCCTTATCGCATGTCTCCTGCGGAATTGCGGGAATTGAAGCAGCAATTGTTGGAGTTGCTCGAGAAGGGTTTTATTCGCCCGAGTGTTTCCCCTTGGGGAGCTCCTGTATTGTTTGTTCGGAAGAAAGATGGTTCGATGAGGTTGTGCATCGACTATCGGCAACTCAACCAGATAACTGTCAAGAATAAATATCCACTGCCGAGGATTGATGAGTTATTTGACCAGATTGCTGGAGCTTCGTATTTTTCTAAGATCGATCTTCGATCTGGGTATCATCAATTGAGAATTAAGGAAGATGATATTTACAAGTCAGCTTTTCGAAGCCGATATGGTCACTTTGAGTTTGTCGTTATGCCCTTTGGGTTAACGAATGCACCGGCAGCTTTCATGCAACTTATGAACAATGTGTTCCGACCTTATCTTGATCAATGGGTCGTGGTATTTATTGATGACATTTTGATCTACTCAAAGAGTGAAGAAGATCATGCCGAGCATCTAAGAACGGCTCTTCAATTATTGAGAGATCACCAATTATATGCCAAATTCAGCAAGTGTGAATTTTGGCTGAGTGAAGTGTCCTTTCTAGGACATATTATTACTAAGGATGGAATTTCTGTGGATCCATCTAAAGTGGAAGCAGTCAAGAATTGGGAACAGCCTACTAATGCTACTGAAGTAAGGAGTTTTCTTGGCCTGGCTGGTTATTATCGAAGGTTCATTCAAGATTTCTCTAAAATTGCGGTACCTTTGACCAAATTAACCCGCAAAGAAATCAAGTTTGAGTGGTCAGCTGAATGCCAACGGAGTTTTCAAACTCTGAAGGATTGTTTGACTACTGCCCCTATTTTGACCTTACCTTCGGGTGAAGGCGGTTTTGTGGTCTACACAGATGCTTCTGGTATTGGCTTAGGCTGTGTGCTTATGCAGCATGGCAAGGTGATTGCCTATTCTTCTAGGCAGTTAAGGAAGCATGAAGTTAATTATCCCGTGCATGATCTGGAATTGGCAGCCGTAGTATTCGCATTAAAGATTTGGAGGCACTATTTATATGGAGAATCATTCACGGTATTTTCGGATCACAAAAGTCTGAAATACTTATTTTCTCAAAAGGAATTAAACATGAGGCAAAGAAGGTGGTTGGAATATATAAAGGATTTCGACTTCTCTATCGAGTATCACCCTGGCAAAGGCAATGTCGTGGCTGATGCGTTAAGTCGGAAGCCTGTGGCCAAGTTATCCAGTCTTATGTTACAAGAATGGAAGTTACTGGAGCAGATGGCTAGTCTGGATCTCAATATTGATAATGATCGGATTTTGATTTCCCAGATGCAACTCAAGCCCGAACTGTTAGTGGAAATCAAGCTATTACAAGATATTGATCCCGAGCTAGTCGAGATTAAGGAAAACTTAAGTGGCAGACCTGACTTCTCGATAGCCAATGATGGAAGACTGGTGTTTCAAGGTCGAACTTGTGTACCGGATGAGGCTAATATAAAGAATCGGATCCTTGAAGAAGCACATAGATCCCGATACACTATCCATCCGGGAGGCACTAAGATGTTCAAAGACTTGAAGAGGACATTTTGGTGGCCAAACATGAAAAGGGAAATTGCAGATTTTGTAAGCAGATGTCTTGTTTGTCAACAAGTAAAGGCCGAGCATTTTAGACCGGCAGGTAAATTGAAACCACTTGATATTCCCCAATGGAAGTGGGAGAGTATTGGTATGGACTTTATTATGGGTCTTCCTAAGACTCGAGGTGGCTATGATGCAATATGGGTCATCGTGGATCGATTGACTAAGTCAGCCCATTTTCTAGCTATTAAGTCCAAGTGGACGGTTGATGTACTAGCAGCATTATATCTGAAGGAAGTGGTTAGACTTCATGGTATTCCAGTCAGCATTGTGTCTGACCGAGACCCGAGATTTACATCTCATTTCTGGAAGGGTTTGCAAGAATCTCTTGGTACCCGTCTGAATTTCAGTACTGCATTTCATCCGCAGACAGATGGACAGACCGAGAGAACAAATCAGATTGTGGAAGATATGTTGAGAGCTTGTATGATTGACTTCGATGGCAGCTGGAGTGATCATTTGGCATTGATAGAATTCGCCTATAACAATAGTTATCAATCCAGCATACAAATGGCACCTTTCGAGGCTTTGTATGGAAGGAGTTGTCGTTCTCCATTATGTTGGGATGAGATTGGCGAGAAGCAATGGCTTGGACCGGATCTTGTCTCAGAATCATCACAGAATATTCGAATTATTCGAGACCGGTTACTTGTAGCTCAATCAAGGCAGAAAAGTTATGCTGATAATAGAAGAAGAGATTTGAAATTCCAGATTGGCGAGCATGTATTTTTGAAGGTCTCTCCGTCGAGAGGTATTCGCCGATTCGGTATTCATGGCAAGTTAAGCCCAAGGTATATTGGTCCATTTGAGATCCTTGATCGAGTGGGTGAAGTCGCCTATAGATTGGCCTTACCTCCTCAACTAGCTGGAGTACACAACGTGTTCCATGTTTCTATGCTTCGGAAATACGTGTACGACCCTAGTCACGTCATTCAACATGCGGACCTCGAAGTGAAGAAGGACTTGTCTTATGAAGAACGACCAGTAAAGATTCTGGATCGGAAGGAACAACAACTTCGGAATCGTTCCATACCAATGGTTAAGATTCAATGGAGTCGGCGTGGAATTGAAGAAGCTACCTGGGAATCCGAGGACGCTATACGGAAGCGTTATCCCGACCTATTCTAGGTGAGCTATCTTTCCTTTACTGTATTTTGGTCCAGTGAATTTGGAGGACCAAATTCTTTAAGTGGGGGAGGGTGTAAGACCCCGAGTTTCTGTACAAATATTAAATTTCGTAAATAGTAAATGTTGAATAGTGACTGAGGTAAATAGTAAATAGTAAATATTTTTGACTATCGTGTAAATATTCTGAAAAATGATAGTTAATTAGTAAACACCATGATAAACACTTTGGTCTCCTGTACCTGACCCTAATAAAATCATTTACATGGCTTAATCAGTGATTTAAGCCTGACTTAAAAACGCGGAAAACACTATTCACCTGAAAATATAACTATCTTGGAAAAATCTGCAAAAATCACATCTGATAGAGAGTATTTTTCTTAGCAACTTTGTCTTCTGGAGTTTCATCGGTAAAAATCAAAAACTCTCTCTATCGACTAAACCGTTGAACATTCGGTTAAATTATTATTTTAATCTTAAGATTGGGAGATTAACATTAAACCTTGTGATAAAATTCCATAAAAATCATAATCTAAAAGATCACGTCTTGATTAGCAATTTTGTCTTCTGGGTCAAACTCATTAAAAATCGTTTAGTGGGATTTATGAGCTAAGCACCCTTAATCACTTAAGCTAATCCTAAGCTTTAAGGAGGTTTAACTTAATCTCCTACCTCAATAAAACACGTGAGAACGTGTTTAAGTCGGCAAACACGGAGTCCACACTGTGGTCATCCCGTTGCGGCGACGTGTGCGACCATTCCCACCCGAATGAGGAACTCGTGGCTTTTAAAAGCCTATATATATGGGAGGGAGCCTTAAGGCTTCCCTCGTTAGTTAAGTTGCTGGGAGAATAGGCCGTGGGGAGCTCTGCAACTCTCTGCAAGCTTACTATTCATCACTTCGTTCTCCAGGAGTTCCTTTGCTTCTTTCTATTCCTTCTCCTTCTTCCGTTAATTTCGGTAGGTAACCAAGGCACCAATCTAAGCATAGAAGAATGAACTTGTTAGCATCATTAGACAAGGAGCTATCATGCTTTTACATGTTTTACATCGTGTTTATAGTGATCATGATACCATCCGTAGATAGTATTCCTTGTTAAGTAACCAATTGTTAACCCACATGAATAACATATCATCAGGAGATTAAATTTCTGTTATTGTAATGATTGTTAATTGTTCAATCATGTTTTAAGCTTAAAAGGCATTGTAATCCACTTTTATTTTCATTGTAAACACTGGTTAGACACAAAACTCAAGTTTTTAAAACATAATTAGTCATGTTTAAAGCATAATTAGTTATGTTTAAGCATGTTTAGTCATGTTTAAAACATAATTAGTCATGTTTAAAGCATAATTAGTTATGTTTAAGCATGTTTAGACATGTTTAAAACATAATTAGTCATGTTTAAAGCATAATTAGTTATGTTTAAGCATGTTTAGACATGTTTAAAACATAATTAGTCATGTTTAAAGCATAATTAGTCATGTTTAAGCATGTTTAGTCATGTTTAAAACATAATTAGTCATGTTTAAAGCATAATTAGTTATGTTTAAGCATGTTTAGACATGTTTAAAACATAATTAGTCATGTTTAAAGCATAATTAGTTATGTTTAAGCATGTTTAGTCATGTTTAAGACATAATTAGTCATGTTTAAAGCATAATTAGTTATGTTTAAGCATGATTAACCAAGTTTACATAGGATTAGGCAAGATTAAGTATATATTAGCCAAGATTAGTATGACGGTCGACTTATGCAAGTCTTGGCCGATGTAAAATTACGCCGGACACTCTATCCGGTAAATTCTAAATTGTTACCATGAAAGGAAATGATACCAAATGGTAAATTTATCCATGGTCTACAATAGAAAGCATGATTTAGACCGGTGTTTTATTGCTTAAAGTATAAAATGGGCAACTTAGGCCTATACGGTGTATAAGCATATACCGTATATCCTCTAATGTCCCGATCGCCATCGTTTTAACTTGTTAAAATGACCGATTATCCTTGATTAACCTTCGGTCATACTCGAGCCCGGAATCAACCATTATTTTTAATGGGTTAAATGGTCATTGTATTCCGGTAACTATTTTATACACAACTCATCTTATGATTAGAATTATTGTTATACTTAAATACGGATTTTCTAGAACCGTATCTCCGTATACGACCCGAGAGGTTCGTATATTAAATCTATACACTTACTTTTCTCGAACGGCTTACTGTCAACCGTTCATACTTGACTCCGTGACTCGTTACTCGTGTGAGTACGGCCCGGTGTTCGCCGTACGACTACCCTTAGTTTGGGTTTTCCGTTGTGTTATACTCTTGAATCAGAGGAGACAAGGGTCGTCCTCTCATCTTACACTTGACAGAAATTCTATTGATTAGATTGGCCATAAATTGACTATGTCTAGACGGGGGATCATGGATCCAATGAAATGCCAACGCATCATAAGGGCCCGGTCTGGTCCTGGGGAGAGCGCCCGAAATGATATTGAGCCCATGGGATGTGTATGACAGGGTGAGGCATTGCACCCGAGTACTTGACTTGACTTGTTACGTCTATGACAATTCGTGATACTTGAATCGTGCGTGATTACCTGGTTACATGTGTAACATACTTGAATGATGGCCAAAGTTCTTTATCTTGTAGTTGCTATACTTGTTCATTACTTGATCATTACTTGTGGTAAAAGTGTTACATTCTCGATATCATATATTGTTCTTTATCGTGTTGACATTTGTTCATTTACTGCATTTCATGTAAATTGTAATAATTGGTTAAATACTTATACCTGCTTACGGTTATCTACTGAGCGTGTTTAGCTCACTCCTACTTTTCCCCTCTTTCCAGGTGATGACCATGTCGGGGATGGACTAGAGTGATACGAGTGTTAGTTTATAGCTTTTCAGTCAGTTTGTATTCCTTATGTAATAGTGAGAAGTTGTTCTAGTTTGGATTACTATTCGAATGTAGTTGTCTACCCAAATGTACTCAGCATTTTATTATCAATAAAACTCTGATATTTACCTTTTCCAACCTTTTGTGCAATGGTTTGCAATGGTTCGGAATATTAAATTCTTGCTCGCGTGCCCCTAACTGTACGTCCCGAGATTCCGCATCGGGGCGTGACAGTTTAGTTGGTATCAGAGCCTAGGTCGCATTGACCTAGAAATTTAGGTTAAAATTGTCCTAGGTTTCCTTCTCTCCTATAAGTTTAGGAAAAACTAGACCTTGTGAGATTTGGGTAGAAATCGGGTTAAGCTATTAACCGTAATCATGTCTCACTCCTCTAGTTCTTTCTCTCTCCTCTCATCAGAGAATTCTTCTCTCATAATAATCGACTCATGAACAATGGATTACCTTATAGGTACTTGAAATGGCAGCCAATCGTGCTGAGATGAGGAATTTGCAACGTACGGTTCAAGGACTTACGCAAGCCTTGAATGCATTGGCTCAGGCAGGAGCTGGAGCCGGAGCGGCACCTCATGGCGCAGCTCATGGTACTGGTGAATTGTATCGGAATTTCCGAGGGATGAACCCGCCTAGGTTTGCTGGTTCAACCGATCCTGATGAAGCCGAGAACTGGCTCGACGAGATGGCAAGGATTTTTGAGGTCATGCAATGCACTGACCAGGAGCGTGTTCTCTTGTCCATTTTCCAACTGGAACGTGATGCACGTACTTGGTGGGAGTCTATTAAACCGACTCTCGGTGACCAACAAGTCTCGTGGGAGGAATTCGAGGAATTCTTCAATGATAAATATTTTTCTGATCGCGTGCAAGAAAAGAAGGCCGCGGAATTCGCAGCTCTGAAGCAGCGAAGCTTATCGGTATCAGAATATGAAGCCCAGTTTGCAAGACTCTCTCGTTATGCGAGACATCTCATTTCAACTGAGAAAATGAAGGCGAAGCGTTTCCTTAATGGTCTTCGACTTCATTATATTAATCAACTGGCACCACTAGAAATTTCTACATATTCTGAGATGGTAAGAAAGGCACAAGTATTAGAAGATACATTGGAAATGACGGAAAGGATTCGTGGTCAAGGTAGTAAGAAGAATCAACCGAAGGCACTCAAGAATGATAAGACTGATTCTGGCACTGGTCCTAACAAGAAAAGACCTTTCACTAGTACTGGTTCTAGTTCTGGTTCTGGTTCGTGGAAGGGCAAGGCGCCAAGACAAGAAGACAAGAAACCTGATTCTGTGGTTCCATTCAAAGGCGTATGCCGATATTGTGATCGTCCCGGTCACAAAATGGAGGATTGTTGGCGCAAGCAAGGTGCATGTCTGCGATGTGGAAGCAAGGAGCACCGCATTCCCAACTGCCCCTTATTATCGGAACAAGCTATCCCGGCAAAACCTCTAAACGTCAAGAAGCCTCAGGGCAGGCTCCAGGCTCTTCATACAAAGGAAAAGGGTATCTCCGAGGATGGTGGACTCGTCGAAGGTACTCTCATTATATCCGACTTTCCGGCTTTTGTTCTATTTGATACTGGTGCAACACATTCTTTTATATCCCGGAGATTTGCTAAGTTATTAGCTATAGAACCTGTTTTGATGGACTCTCCGTTAGAGATATCAACCCCTATTGGGACCAGTTCAGCTATTCAGCATTATTATCCTTCTAGTAAAGTTATGGTGAATGATCGGAATTTTCCAGCCGACTTGATTTGCATAGACATGAAGGATTATGATGTAATCCTAGGAGCCGACTGGTTGGCCCAGTATGAGGTCAATGTTCACTGCAATTCTTGTTCGGTGTCTTTTTCTAAGCACCCCGGATTATTCTTCAAAGGAGTGAAACATCCTAGTCCGGTGTCTCTTATCTCGACTCTTCGTGCTGATAAGTTATTGAGGCGTGGATGTGAAGCTTTCCTGGCTTTTATTCATGCGTCCCCTGAACAGCAGACCGAGATTAAGGACATTCCTATTGTCCGAGACTTCCCAGATGTTT
The DNA here is from genome assembly GCA_022559845.1 of Amorphophallus konjac. Classification (NCBI taxonomy): domain Eukaryota; kingdom Viridiplantae; phylum Streptophyta; class Magnoliopsida; order Alismatales; family Araceae; genus Amorphophallus; species Amorphophallus konjac. The sequence goes on along the minus strand of CM040123.1, from coordinate 76,357,229 downwards.
TTCCAGAGGAGTTACCAGGACTTCCGCCTCAGCGTGAAGTGACATTTTCTATTGATCTTATTCCTGGATCGTCTCCTGTTTCTAAAGCCCCTTATCGCATGTCTCCTGCGGAATTGCGGGAATTGAAGCAGCAATTGTTGGAGTTGCTCGAGAAGGGTTTTATTCGCCCGAGTGTTTCCCCTTGGGGAGCTCCTGTATTGTTTGTTCGGAAGAAAGATGGTTCGATGAGGTTGTGCATCGACTATCGGCAACTCAACCAGATAACTGTCAAGAATAAATATCCACTGCCGAGGATTGATGAGTTATTTGACCAGATTGCTGGAGCTTCGTATTTTTCTAAGATCGATCTTCGATCTGGGTATCATCAATTGAGAATTAAGGAAGATGATATTTACAAGTCAGCTTTTCGAAGCCGATATGGTCACTTTGAGTTTGTCGTTATGCCCTTTGGGTTAACGAATGCACCGGCAGCTTTCATGCAACTTATGAACAATGTGTTCCGACCTTATCTTGATCAATGGGTCGTGGTATTTATTGATGACATTTTGATCTACTCAAAGAGTGAAGAAGATCATGCCGAGCATCTAAGAACGGCTCTTCAATTATTGAGAGATCACCAATTATATGCCAAATTCAGCAAGTGTGAATTTTGGCTGAGTGAAGTGTCCTTTCTAGGACATATTATTACTAAGGATGGAATTTCTGTGGATCCATCTAAAGTGGAAGCAGTCAAGAATTGGGAACAGCCTACTAATGCTACTGAAGTAAGGAGTTTTCTTGGCCTGGCTGGTTATTATCGAAGGTTCATTCAAGATTTCTCTAAAATTGCGGTACCTTTGACCAAATTAACCCGCAAAGAAATCAAGTTTGAGTGGTCAGCTGAATGCCAACGGAGTTTTCAAACTCTGAAGGATTGTTTGACTACTGCCCCTATTTTGACCTTACCTTCGGGTGAAGGCGGTTTTGTGGTCTACACAGATGCTTCTGGTATTGGCTTAGGCTGTGTGCTTATGCAGCATGGCAAGGTGATTGCCTATTCTTCTAGGCAGTTAAGGAAGCATGAAGTTAATTATCCCGTGCATGATCTGGAATTGGCAGCCGTAGTATTCGCATTAAAGATTTGGAGGCACTATTTATATGGAGAATCATTCACGGTATTTTCGGATCACAAAAGTCTGAAATACTTATTTTCTCAAAAGGAATTAAACATGAGGCAAAGAAGGTGGTTGGAATATATAAAGGATTTCGACTTCTCTATCGAGTATCACCCTGGCAAAGGCAATGTCGTGGCTGATGCGTTAAGTCGGAAGCCTGTGGCTAAGTTATCCAGTCTTATGTTACAAGAATGGAAGTTACTGGAGCAGATGGCTAGTCTGGATCTCAATATTGATAATGATCGGATTTTGATTTCCCAGATGCAACTCAAGCCCGAACTGTTAGTGGAAATCAAGCTATTACAAGATATTGATCCCGAGCTAGTCGAGATTAAGGAAAACTTAAGTGGCAGACCTGACTTCTCGATAGCCAATGATGGAAGACTGGTGTTTCAAGGTCGAACTTGTGTACCGGATGAGGCTAATATAAAGAATCGGATCCTTGAAGAAGCACATAGATCCCGATACACTATCCATCCGGGAGGCACTAAGATGTTCAAAGACTTGAAGAGGACATTTTGGTGGCCAAACATGAAAAGGGAAATTGCAGATTTTGTAAGCAGATGTCTTGTTTGTCAACAAGTAAAGGCCGAGCATTTTAGACCGGCAGGTAAATTGAAACCACTTGATATTCCCCAATGGAAGTGGGAGAGTATTGGTATGGACTTTATTATGGGTCTTCCTAAGACTCGAGGTGGCTATGATGCAATATGGGTCATCGTGGATCGATTGACTAAGTCAGCCCATTTTCTAGCTATTAAGTCCAAGTGGACGGTTGATGTACTAGCAGCATTATATCTGAAGGAAGTGGTTAGACTTCATGGTATTCCAGTCAGCATTGTGTCTGACCGAGACCCGAGATTTACATCTCATTTCTGGAAGGGTTTGCAAGAATCTCTTGGTACCCGTCTGAATTTCAGTACTGCATTTCATCCGCAGACAGATGGACAGACCGAGAGAACAAATCAGATTGTGGAAGATATGTTGAGAGCTTGTATGATTGACTTCGATGGCAGCTGGAGTGATCATTTGGCATTGATAGAATTCGCCTATAACAATAGTTATCAATCCAGCATACAAATGGCACCTTTCGAGGCTTTGTATGGAAGGAGTTGTCGTTCTCCATTATGTTGGGATGAGATTGGCGAGAAGCAATGGCTTGGACCGGATCTTGTCTCAGAATCATCACAGAATATTCGAATTATTCGAGACCGGTTACTTGTAGCTCAATCAAGGCAGAAAAGTTATGCTGATAATAGAAGAAGAGATTTGAAATTCCAGATTGGCGAGCATGTATTTTTGAAGGTCTCTCCGTCGAGAGGTATTCGCCGATTCGGTATTCATGGCAAGTTAAGCCCAAGGTATATTGGTCCATTTGAGATCCTTGATCGAGTGGGTGAAGTCGCCTATAGATTGGCCTTACCTCCTCAACTAGCTGGAGTACACAACGTGTTCCATGTTTCTATGCTTCGGAAATACGTGTACGACCCTAGTCACGTCATTCAACATGCGGACCTCGAAGTGAAGAAGGACTTGTCTTATGAAGAACGACCAGTAAAGATTCTGGATCGGAAGGAACAACAACTTCGGAATCGTTCCATACCAATGGTTAAGATTCAATGGAGTCGGCGTGGAATTGAAGAAGCTACCTGGGAATCCGAGGACGCTATACGGAAGCGTTATCCCGACCTATTCTAGGTGAGCTATCTTTCCTTTACTGTATTTTGGTCCAGTGAATTTGGAGGACCAAATTCTTTAAGTGGGGGAGGGTGTAAGACCCCGAGTTTCTGTACAAATATTAAATTTCGTAAATAGTAAATGTTGAATAGTGACTGAGGTAAATAGTAAATAGTAAATATTTTTGACTATCGTGTAAATATTCTGAAAAATGATAGTTAATTAGTAAACACCATGATAAACACTTTGGTCTCCTGTACCTGACCCTAATAAAATCATTTACATGGCTTAATCAGTGATTTAGGCCTGACTTAAAAACGCGGAAAACACTATTCACCTGAAAATATAACTATCTTGGAAAAATCTGCAAAAATCACATCTGATAGAGAGTATTTTTCTTAGCAACTTTGTCTTCTGGAGTTTCATCGGTAAAAATCAAAAACTCTCTCTATCGACTAAACCGTTGAACATTCGGTTAAATTATTATTTTAATCTTAAGATTGGGAGATTAACATTAAACCTTGTGATAAAATTCCATAAAAATCATAATCTAAAAGATCACGTCTTGATTAGCAATTTTGTCTTCTGGGTCAAACTCATTAAAAATCGTTTAGTGGGATTTATGAGCTAAGCACCCTTAATCACTTAAGCTAATCCTAAGCTTTAAGGAGGTTTAACTTAATCTCCTACCTCAATAAAACACGTGAGAACGTGTTTAAGTCGGCAAACACGGAGTCCACACTGTGGTCATCCCGTTGCGGCGACGTGTGCGACCATTCCCACCCGAATGAGGAACTCGTGGCTTTTAAAAGCCTATATATATGGGAGGGAGCCTTAAGGCTTCCCTCGTTAGTTAAGTTGCTGGGAGAATAGGCCGTGGGGAGCTCTGCAACTCTCTGCAAGCTTACTATTCATCACTTCGTTCTCCAGGAGTTCCTTTGCTTCTTTCTATTCCTTCTCCTTCTTCCGTTAATTTCGGTAGGTAACCAAGGCACCAATCTAAGCATAGAAGAATGAACTTGTTAGCATCATTAGACAAGGAGCTATCATGCTTTTACATGTTTTACATCGTGTTTATAGTGATCATGATACCATCCGTAGATAGTATTCCTTGTTAAGTAACCAATTGTTAACCCACATGAATAACATATCATCAGGAGATTAAATTTCTGTTATTGTAATGATTGTTAATTGTTCAATCATGTTTTAAGCTTAAAAGGCATTGTAATCCACTTTTATTTTCATTGTAAACACTGGTTAGACACAAAACTCAAGTTTTTAAAACGTATAACCCCTCTACAACCCATGCAATCATGGGTCGACCCATCCTATTCGGCACTGTTCCTTTTAAATTAGTCATGTTTAAAGCATAATTAGTTATGTTTAAGCATGTTTAGTCATGTTTAAAACATAATTAGTCATGTTTAAAGCATAATTAGTTATGTTTAAGCATGTTTAGACATGTTTAAAACATAATTAGTCATGTTTAAAGCATAATTAGTTATGTTTAAGCATGTTTAGACATGTTTAAAACATAATTAGTCATGTTTAAAGCATAATTAGTTATGTTTAAGCATGTTTAGTCATGTTTAAAACATAATTAGTCATGTTTAAAGCATAATTAGTTATGTTTAAGCATGTTTAGACATGTTTAAAACATAATTAGTCATGTTTAAAGCATAATTAGTTATGTTTAAGCATGTTTAGTCATGTTTAAGACATAATTAGTCATGTTTAAAGCATAATTAGTTATGTTTAAGCATGATTAACCAAGTTTACATAGGATTAGGCAAGATTAAGTATATATTAGCCAAGATTAGTATGACGGTCGACTTATGCAAGTCTTGGCCGATGTAAAATTACGCCGGACACTCTATCCGGTAAATTCTAAATTGTTACCATGAAAGGAAATGATACCAAATGGTAAATTTATCCATGGTCTACAATAGAAAGCATGATTTAGACCGGTGTTTTATTGCTTAAAGTATAAAATGGGCAACTTAGGCCTATACGGTGTATAAGCATATACCGTATATCCTCTAATGTCCCGATCGCCATCGTTTTAACTTGTTAAAATGACCGATTATCCTTGATTAACCTTCGGTCATACTCGAGCCCGGAATCAACCATTATTTTTAATGGGTTAAATGGTCATTGTATTCCGGTAACTATTTTATACACAACTCATCTTATGATTAGAATTATTGTTATACTTAAATACGGATTTTCTAGAACCGTATCTCCGTATACGACCCGAGAGGTTCGTATATTAAATCTATACACTTACTTTTCTCGAACGGCTTACTGTCAACCGTTCATACTTGACTCCGTGACTCGTTACTCGTGTGAGTACGGCCCGGTGTTCGCCGTACGACTACCCTTAGTTTGGGTTTTCCGTTGTGTTATACTCTTGAATCAGAGGAGACAAGGGTCGTCCTCTCATCTTACACTTGACAGAAATTCTATTGATTAGATTGGCCATAAATTGACTATGTCTAGACGGGGGATCATGGATCCAATGAAATGCCAACGCATCATAAGGGCCCGGTCTGGTCCTGGGGAGAGCGCCCGAAATGATAGTGAGCCCATGGGATGTGTATGACAGGGTGAGGCATTGCACCCGAGTACTTGACTTGACTTGTTACGTCTATGACAATTCGTGATACTTGAATCGTGCGTGATTACCTGGTTACATGTGTAACATACTTGAATGATGGCCAAAGTTCTTTATCTTGTAGTTGCTATACTTGTTCATTACTTGATCATTACTTGTGGTAAAAGTGTTACATTCTCGATATCATATATTGTTCTTTATCGTGTTGACATTTGTTCATTTACTGCATTTCATGTAAATTGTAATAATTGGTTAAATACTTATACCTGCTTACGGTTATCTACTGAGCGTGTTTAGCTCACTCCTACTTTTCCCCTCTTTCCAGGTGATGACCATGTCGGGGATGGACTAGAGTGATACGAGTGTTAGTTTATAGCTTTTCAGTCAGTTTGTATTCCTTATGTAATAGTGAGAAGTTGTTCTAGTTTGGATTACTATTCGAATGTAGTTGTCTACCCAAATGTACTCAGCATTTTATTATCAATAAAACTCTGATATTTACCTTTTCCAACCTTTTGTGCAATGGTTTGCAATGGTTCGGAATATTAAATTCTTGCTCGCGTGCCCCTAACTGTACGTCCCGAGATTCCGCATCGGGGCGTGACAGCTGTCTAGTATCTTGGGCATCTAAGAAGCAACACATTGTAGCCTTATCTACAGTTGAGGCTGAATATGTTGCAGCTGGTAATTGTGCTGCCCAAGTACTTTGGATCAAGCACCAACTAAATGATTATCAGATAAAACTGGAATGTATTCCAATCTCGTGTGATAATACTAGTGCTATATGCCTTGCTAAAAATCATGTTCATCATTCTAGGACTAAGCATATAGAGATAAAACATCATTTTCTTAGAGATGTTGTAAATAAAAAGGAAATTGAAATGAACTTCATTGAACTGAAAAATAAATTGCTGATATTTTTACTAAGCCTCTTAGGAATGAAAGGTTTAAATTTCTTAGAAGAGAACTTCGCTTGTGTAAATTTCAGCATAATGAATAAACTCTCTGATGGCTTGAATAAACCTTGTGAATGTTGAATGTTGCAATAGACTCATTATCATGCATGACATTCATATTTTTTTGGCAGCACACTCATGATAATCATTGCATATCATTTAGTCATGACTGTGTCTAAGCTCTCTCTCATCTAAAACCACATGCATATAGACATGGGGAGTATTGTGAGAAATTCAGAATGGTCATCAAATTTATTGAAATTCAATTCCTTGACCATAATTGAGTTGAATCTGACATATGGCAATCTGTTAGTCAGTTCTGATTCCTAAGCAATAGAAAATAGACTTCTTCACTTATAAGAACTTTAATTGCTTAAAGACTGACTAAATGGTTTAAATTTTATAAACTTTAAAGTTTAAAGATTGCAATCAATAAATAAGAAAGCTGAAAATTGATAAAGCTCTCAACCCTTATTTTATTTCATGTCAGACAAAGCCAAATATATCTGAAATCTAAAAACTCATCTAACATCCTGTTAGAGAAGGCTAAGTTTGTGTATTATCCTTAAACAAGTCATTCTGAAACAATTAAAGGACAGCTAAGAAAAATATTGGCAAACATTGAAAATTAATAGAAAAATACAATTGGCAGAGCAATGACTGGTAAATTACTGAGAAACTAAGTGATCCATCAAAGAAATGGACTATACTTAAGTCATGAAGTGTATCAGTTATCTCTGTATAAATGATCAAAACAATGGGGTGGTTTCACAGAGTACCTGGGGGTAACTGACGTTTGATAAATGTGTACCCTCACACAAAAAGGTGTAAATCAGTTCTATTGAGTTTGATCATAGGCAGAATGGTCCATAATGTTGAGTATCTAGGGGTATTGGCGTCTGATAAACGTATACCCTTACGTAAAAAGATAAATGGTACCTGAATGCCCTTAATGAAATACAATGAAAATACTGTTCCTTCAAAAGAATTTTCAAGGATGTCAATTTGTTTAATTTCAATACATGACCTGGTATCTCTTAACAACTTTTAATGAGTCTACGAAAGTAAGATATTCTGAAACTGAATCTCCCATGTAAATGTGATTTTGGTTTATTATTTTATCATGCACAGAAAACTTATCCAATGATTGCAGTGCATGAACTTAAAATATATAACTTTTAAACCAGAACTCTATCTGAAAGCTATTTTTCAATTCATATGACTGAAGACTCTGTGCTTTAGAATGCTTATTTCTGAACTACTTGTTCAGAATGCCAGTCAGATGATCTCTCTTGATTCTTTCCCTTGTAATATCTTTCCCTCCTCTTTGTTGATGGCAAAGGGGGAGAATATTGTCTGTTTGTTGAATTTCAGGGGAAGTGTATACATTGTTTTGGCAAAGGGGGAGATTGTTAGAACTTGTATTCTCATAGCATGCATTAGGAGTCAGTGTAACTCATAGTATTGCCATCATCAAAAAGGGGGAGATTGTTGTGCCCCTGTACTTTTGATGATCTATAGTTTTGATGATAGCAATCAGCATGAGTCACAAGTCTATTCAGTTTATTCATCCATGCATTCTTAAGTCTAGACATTGCTTGTGCAGCAGACACATTAAGTCCATACATCGCATGACTCGCAGGCTAGCAAGTCCATACACTGCATGGCTCGCAGGCTAGCAAGTATGTACATCGCAGTCGTCGCAGGCACAGCAAGTCCATACACTGCATGACTCGCAGGGTAGCAAGTCTATACATTGCATGCACAAGTTCAAAGTCCATACATTGCTGCATTGCTTGCACTTGTGAAGTCTATACATTGGTAGTTGTCCTGCAGCGTCAACACAAGTCCATACATCGGTTGCAACACTGCACGCACACTCATGTCCATACACTGCATTGTGGCATGCACACTAGCAAGTCTGTAAATTAGGCATCTTTACCTACGTAGGACTTGCAAGTCTATATAATCGTGCAGTCTGCACATTGTGGCTAGCAAAGCCTGTACAACAGTGTGTTAGCAAGTCTATACATCGCCATTGCTCCCATGCAGAGTCTAGACAGTCTTAACCAAGTATGTACACTGCCATCTTGCAGCACAGCATAAGTCTATACACTGGTCCGTCTCACTCAGCATCTCAAGTGGACTTGAAGTCTGTACATCGTCCGTCTTACTTAACGTCTCATGATTCAAAGTCCATACATTGCTTTGCTTCATGCACGAAGTATGTACATCGGCAAGTCCATACATTGCCTTGCTTAATGCAAAGTCTGTACATCGGACTAAGTCTGTATCGGCTAAGTCTATACATCGTCTTATGCAGTGTCTCAGTCAAGTCTGTACATTGTGCATTCTTTGATTTGAAGTCTATACATCGTTCTTGGCTGCTCATCGTCTCATGCAGCATATCATTGTGGCATGCAAAGTCTGCACAACGCATTGTCTGCAAGTCTGCACATTGCTATAGGCACGCATGCAAAGTCTAGACAGCCATGGGCAAGTCTATATAACGCATTGCATGCATGCAGGTCTAAGTATGTAGACTGGCTACATCATGCTCGCATAAAGTCTATACACTGCATCTTAGCATGATTGCACAGCACTCAAAGTCTATACACTGGTTGCAGCAGGCTCGCACATCCATACATTGCACAAAGTCTGAACATTGGTATCTTTACCTACGTCTAAGTCTATACATTCCCATAGGCGTTGTGCATTGTTCAACTCAGAGTCTGTACATCGTTATGTTTCCTTGTGCCGTAGCAAGTCTATACATCCTCTATGCTCGAGATTTGATGCCCATCAGAAGTGGCGTCACTTCTGAAACCAATGCCTAACTGTAAGGTGTCTTTTTGTTGAGCATCGCTTCATCAACTCTATACATTGTCTGCTTGCATAACGTTGAGTCTGTACATCACTTGAACACTCATTGCACTAAACTCTATACACTGCATTCATGCACTGCACAAAGTCTGCACATTGTGTTGCTTTGTTCACACTTTGTTTTGCTAAGTCTACACATTGATGCACGTTTACTTCTGCATATTTGATGTCTGTACAGGGCTTAAGCTCTGCATATACAGAGTCTATACATTGCACAGCATTGTATTCACAAAGTCTGAACACGGCATAAGCCCTGCATGCGTAGAGTCTGTACAGGCCATAGCACTGTATTCACATAGTCTGTACAACGCATAGCCTCGCATTCATAGAGTCTGAACACTGCATTGTTTCGCATTCACTGAGTCTATACTGCTTCAGCTTTGCTTCAGGAAGTCTATACATTGCTTCAGCTTTGTCTTCACATAGTCTATACAACGCAATTGTCCTACTTCATGAAGTCTATACATTGCTTCAGCTCTGTCTATGTATAGTCTGTACATCAGTTAACCCTTAAACTGATAATTCCTTTCGAATGTCTGACAGGGACTATCTGCAGAGACTGATGACTTGGCTCGTGATCCAAGGCTGGACGAGGTGCTCAGAGTGCGACACGTGTACATCAACAAGACGAGATGCTACCACGTGGTCCAAATCATTGGGCGGGAATTCAAATGCCACACGCCCTTCAAATAGCTACTGGTATAAAAGGAATTCTTCTGCTTCAGAAGAGGTAAGAGATCGAAAGAGCAGAAACCATAGCTAAAAGAGAAGTACAGATAGTGAGCGCCTGCACGATCCAAAGAGAGAACAAGAAAAAGAGAGAAGAAGATTAAGAGAGAAGAAGAGAAAGAGAGAAGAGAAGATTGAGAGAGTTGAGTTGAGAGAGCTTTCGAGAGATCTTGTAAGTCAGACTCTTGGTTCAGATACCAGAGCTGATTCTGCTCATACTTGAGCTACATTTGTCATGTTTTTACATTTCGTTTGTTTCTGTCTTTCTTGCTTTCGATACACTTTTGTTATCAAGCTGTGAGGTAGCAATTGCAGTGGAGGTTTCCACTGGACATGTGAAGCTGTAATCCTCAGCAGGCGAGACCAGGTCTCGGATGGCTAAGCTGTATTGCCCAGCGGTTGCAGAGGATCTGTTCCTCTGGTCGGCAAGCTGTTAAGCCCAGCGAAGCTGTGTATCAGCGGTTGTTGGCAAGCTGTGAAGCCCAGCTGTTCAAGCTGTTAGTCAGCAGGATCCACATTCCAGTTGGAGGGTGGGGTGGACGTAGATCTCTGGATTGAGATCGAACCACCTTAAAGATCGGTGTCTATTGTGTGATTGCCTGTGGTTGTGTGATTTCAATGTGTTCATTCTACTGCTATACAGTTGCTTGTTTTAATTCCGCATTAGAGTCAACTGTGTTCTAAAATTAGACATTAGATCTATTCACCCCCCTCTCGATCCACTCACCGTGGTAATAGACTGCGCCCATCTAACATAACAATTTAAACCAGCCAAGAAGGGGGACCGAGACTCACCTAGCCAGCGTGAAGACGCCGACTCCGGCCAGAGACGAGGGCGAGCGGGGAGGCGTGGGACGCACCCGCACGCCGCGTCGGTGTCGCTTTAACCTAAAATTTGAAATGATACACCACTACGCCTCTCGCATGAGGGGGATCTCGGGGAGGGGATTTATTGAAATTACAGCCAAAACTAACTCCACGCAGGGAGGGGCCTTTAGCCGGCCAAGCGGGGAGGGGTGAGATCGAACTAAATATTTACTAGGATGCCGATGTCTATTCAGTCCGCTATCTGTGCTTCAAGACTAACTGATGGTTATCACGGTGCTGTGGCCACTGTAGAATTTTGTTGATGACAAAACCACTTGGAGATTGCTCGTAGCTGGGCCGGGATGACGCCTGAATTTTGGTAATTTAGTCGGGTACCGGCGCTGGTCGGAGTAGGAGCTTGAACAGGGGAACAGGTTGACAGTTCTGACTGCTTCAAGAACTCAGCAGCAGGAAGCAGAGGATGCCACGATCGTTCTCGAGCTCAGAATGAGGCGCCGCCAGAGTCGAAGGAACCGTATGTGAGTCCTCTTCGAAACAAGCTTGACGGGGATGCCGTTCGTTGTTGGAGCAGACCGGTAGGCTCGGAACACTGAGGAGGGGTCGGTGTAAACTGAGTGAAGGTAGAACCGCGCACCCGGGGAATAAAAATGATAACTCTCAGGTCCGCTTGCCAAACTAGGCTCTGCTTCTTGTGGTTGATAGAAGACTCGTAGTAGAATATTTTTGTAGAAGAACTCTTGATCTGATTCTCAACAGGTTCGTCGTAGCCGAGCTTCCACTCCGGCTCCGGTCTCCTGCCAGGGAGGCTTTGCACAGTCGAGGAAGAAAGGGCCTCCCGATCAGCACGGTGCTCGGATGAGGACGAAAGCACCTCACTTGGAAAGTTCTCTGGATGACCTTTCTATAGATATATGCCTTGCCACCAGAAGAGTCAAGGAAATGCCGGAGATGACGCAGCTTCTAGGACCAAACTTGCTGCCTGTGACTTGCAAATGAAGTTGCTACCTTGTAGTGGCAAATGGTGGTGGAATGAGGTGGAGGGAAGGGGAGGGCGACCTGACCTAGGGGAGAGGGGGTTTGGGCGACCAAGGGCTATGGAGGGAAGGAAAATTTCAAATTCAAATGGTCTTGGGAGGTGGAGGGTTGCATGGGGGAGAGGGAAAAGTGTTTGGGAAAGTGGGTAGGGTAGTTGGGGGTTGGAGGGTGGCCTACTGATTGGTGGAGGCTCTCTTGGAACAAGGGTGGATTAATGGGAGGGTGTAGGGAATAGGAGAGGCCTTAATTGGGTAGGTGGGAGAGTGGAGGTAGTTGGGAGGGGAGGAGAGAGAGAGGGGGGTGACCTTCTCCTTGGGGAGAGAGAGAAGAGAGAGAGAGAAGAGAGAGGAAGGAGGGGAATCCACCCCAATAGAGAGAGAGAGAGAGAGAAGTGGAGAATCCTCTCCAATAACGCTAAGGCTCACTTGATTTTTGAATTAATCATAAAAGGGTTGTTACAAATGAGAGAGGGGAGGGACTATTTATAGACTCCATACTTTTCCTAAGACCAAAATAGCCCTGACAAATAAGTAAATGACCAAAGCAGTCCAAGGGAGGGGCGCCCCTGGGCCTAGCCCATTAGTTGGGCCCATTAGCCTATCAAACCAACCATATGACAGAAAATGACTCACTAACCTAGGTACATGACTCAAATAAAAGGAAAATTACATAGTTTATGACTCAAAGAAAATATGAAAATTACATGACTAGACCTAGAAATAAATGACTAACACAATGGCGCTTGCCGACGAACAATCTGAGCCCATAAAAATGTGGAGGGGCAAGGGATGCTCCCATCATACCCCCGGGGTGGGGAAAACTCAACCCCGTCGAGTATGGGTCCACCGGGGAAGTAGTACACCAAAATGTGGCTCCGGGCGAACCACGATCTCCAAACTCAACCCGCATCCATAGCCGGGGAATGGCGCTTCAGCTTTTGAAAGTGGCTCGGACACACCCTTTTGCTGGCTATGAGGTCTTGCTTGCCTAGTATTGCTGCCGTGTGCTCACGTCGGGCTCTCAGGATAATTTATGGTGGCACTCCGAGGGTGTCTCTCGCAAGGATAGGTGTAAGCTCAAGGTACTCACTAGGATCCACCGTGGTGCCCTTAGAGGGTGCCGGATCCGCCACGTGAGAAATGGGGTGAATCCCAAAACACATAGGTAAGTCCAACCCGCAAGCCGGGTTGCCAAAGCCCCTCGGAACTTGACAAGGTCCAAGTCCTCGTGCCCTCAAATTAGAGGTGACCCTAGGATAGAGCCACTCCAAAGTCATCATCACCAAGTTGCCAACTTGGAATTCCAAGTGGCGCTCATGAGTTTTTGCCTGCTTCTTATGAATCTCACCGCTTGTTGCTTGATACTTGCTTGGATGCATATGCCATGAACTAGGATGCGGTGTGAGTGAACAATGTGTGGTATGCAAAGGTGGTCTAGGACAACCACATATAGACATATCGTGCTTTGATGTTATGAAGACTTTGAATGATTTGGGAGGACCGGGGCATCCATAAATGTCCCTCTCATGCGTAGGTATGATAAGTGCCGGAGGACCCGGACATCCATGAATACTCCTAATATGCTTAAGACTCATGATGAATGAAGGTGGACCATTACATCCGAATATGGACCACTCATGCTTCCTACTTGACATGTGGGTGATATGAATGAATGGACCCGACTTATGAATCATGTCAAGTGGTGCGGTATGCCTAGGCACATGCATTCCTATCCTAGAGATGACTTCCATGTGCATGGGTGTGGGGTGGCCCTTGAGCTTCCACTCGTATGGATCAAAGGGATCTAAGAAGGGGGGCATCATGGAGTGGGCGGATTAATCATTCCCAAGGTGTATGTTGCTGAAGGTCAAGGCTCCCATGGTGTAACCCGAGTCTAGGAAGGGAGGGGTTTGGTTCAACATGGGTGGTAAGGGTAGGGTAAGGTGGGTGGTGAATAAGGTAAGTCTGTTACATAGAGATCTAGGCTCCCATAGGAAAGGGTCAAAGGGATCATGGTAAAGGTCACCTAGATAGGGGTACTCCATGTCCTCAAGATCCTCATATGGTGGGGAGTCGCCTTCTTCTAGTGAAATGGTTGGGCCGGTGTATGGGGTGGGTTGGATGGTCAAGGTTCTTGGAATCACAATGGTAGGGGAGTGGACCATGATGGGTTCTTCATCCATGGGGAGAATGAGAAGGAGGTCACTAGTGTAGCAACCAATGGTGAGGACTGAGGTGATAGAACCATCCCATGGGTGGATGAAACTAAGGCTTCTTGGGTGGGCTGTTCCTAAGGTCAATAAGCAAGTCAACTTTAGTTGCCATTGTAAACCCTTGAGGAGATCATCCCAACCCTCTACCTTGTAGTAGGATTGGATCGTGGTGTGAAAGGAGGGGACGGCCACAATTTGGGATTGATGTCTCATAGGTGAGAGGTGTGGGGGTGAACTAAGGATGGTGGGGTCTTACTTGAGCCATTTGAGTATGGACTTGTGGAACACACTGGATTTCGTGTTCGTGAAAGATATCAGGGTGTTCTTTTTATAGGTTTATCTAGTGCGAGGGCGTGCCAGTCACCTATGTGACAATGTGTTCGGGCTTCAAGACTGGAGTGGTCCGAAGCCCGGGGTGCGCTCCGTCTGACTAATCAGATGATTGTGGATATCGGGTCGGGACTGGAGAACCGCCGCGCCATAAAGGCCGTGACGTTAATTACATCCCCTCGGAGAGGGGAAGACCTCTGATTAATCGCCAAGAAAAGGGGCCAAATGACCTAAAGATCATTTTTCATTAAAGCATGCGAGTTGGGTTGACATGATTTAAACCCTCCGCATCGGTATGCAAAACGGTGTTCAAAACCATACAAATACTTGCTGCGAGTGCGGCAAATTTAATGCAAGTGTGGGATTAGATCCCGGTATATATGTATCAATCACTAACGGACCATCCAGTATTCGGTCGAGAGTCCATATTCGAAGCATCGAATATATCAACAAAGACATTCGGATATCTGCCGTAGGTACGACACGTTTCATATGGGTACAGGATCGGATCCCGGAAGAAGTGGGTCAAGCTGATGAACTATCGGCCCAAGAGGTGCACGGATCATGACCATGTCGGGGATCCCAAGGTCCACGTCTAATACCACGGGGCATCATTGATTTTCTCTTTGCACCAAGTCCGGGGGTGTGAATTGTTAAATGTGGAGCCCGAACTCGCCATCATGTGCCTTCGCACGCGAATCGACCTGCGCGGTCAGGTCGCGGGGTTCGACCGTTGAAAGCCATTCGGCCAGAACCCAAAGATACAATTAAACGGTCCAATATTATCCGCTCGAAGGAAATGAGCGGTTCATCTTTGACCGTGTTCTCATCAGAACGGCTTCTCCACGAGGGCAGCGCCCCCGGAACAAAATTTTAATTGAAGCGCGGGTAATAGAGTTCCTTTCTTTTTTTTCTGGCATTGATCTTTGCATTCTTATTTTTATTTGAACCTTCCTCTTTTAGGCACGCCGGTTTAAGGGAGAAGCCAAGGGATGGGCGCGCCGGTTAAGGGAGAGCAAAGGGTTGTGCGCGTCGGAATAAGAACTGCAAGGGGGCGCGCCGGCCCAAGGCCAAGAAAGGGGGGTGCGCCGGTTATATGGCAAGAAGGAAAAGGGGCCAGGGGCGCGCCGGAATAGGCTAAAAAAGAGGAGGCGCGCCGGTTTGGGCATTAAAAGGGGGACGTGCCGGTTTGAGCTCAGGAATTCCGAAGAGGATTTGAGTGTGGAGCTAATCCGGCGCGGGGGGGTACCGCGCCAGATTAGCCCACGCCGGATTAGGGGGCGCTGGGTTAAGCTCAGGGAGGTTTTCTTTCATTCTTCTATGCTCTGTTTCTTCTTTCTTTAAACTGCAAGTTAATTTATTGATTGGTTGTTCATCTTATTGATGGATTATGTTTGTGGAAAGAAGATTTAAGTGTTTTAATTATTTATTCAAGTGGATTAGCGTGATGATTCAAGTGTTTCGTTAGAAGGGTCTGTGTGCAGGGCAGTCCAGTTTGATGCAGAGGATTCAAGCATATGATGTTCTGGCCCTCAGAGAATGGCTTGTTTGTTTGTTCTTGTATGTTCTTAATCCTGGCAAAATTTGGGCAGCACCTCCCCCGGACTGACGGTTGCCAGGGAAAATAGAAGAACACCAACTGGATTGCTCCAGGGTGAACCTCAAAATGCAGACCTCACGCGGTCCGATAACCCGAGTGTGAGTGTGGGAAAGCTTGAGGACTAGCCTTCAAAAGCTCTCACGACTCACGGGCAATGATCCCTCAAAGGGGAACAAGTGGGGAGCTGGAGGCCGAGTAGAAAGGGGGCTACAGCCTGAACGTATTCCGAAGGGGGAGAAGAAGACACAACATATCAAAAAAAGAGGATTGACCGAAGGATCATTTTCATTTCACCACGAGGGGGGTGCAAATACATGGGCTCTTCATGCATCTAAAGAAAGGAACCAAAGGGAAGAATACATCGGAGGAAAGAAAAAGAAACCAAGGGGAGGGAAGAGCTGTGTCTCCCTCACCTCACTCTCTGCTCTCTCCTTCTCTTTTCTCACTTCACTTCGCTCTCACAGGAACACTGGCTTCGGGCTTCAAGGGGTTTCTCTCAGAAGAAAAGCTTCTGCTCTCCAGGCTTTCGAGAGTTGTCCAACCCTCTAACCTTCCAACCCGATTTAAACTTCACTTGGGCGCTTCTTTTATAGGGGCCGGAGGCCCTGTTTTAGAGGGATGCCCTCTGGATCTTTTTTCCTCCCGTTGGTTCCTTGTTTCCCGCAACCACCACTGCTACTGCTGACGTTGATGACGTTGCCCTGCCGAGGCTATAGTCGTGGCCTTGTTGCTGCTATCGACGTTACCTCCACCGAGGCTCTAGTGTGACCGGGAGGGGGGGGGGCAAAGGCATGGCCTCCTCCTCCGTTGGCATATCCACCGCGAGCCACGTTGCCTTCATCATTTGCAGGAGAATGGGCGGCTGCTCGACGGAATGAGCGTTCGGCGGTGCAGGGCTCGAGAACTTCCATTCACGGCATATGCTCGGTTGCCCGTCGGATCGAAGTGGGAGTTTTAACCACTTCAGGCTTGTTCGTCATCATGCAGTTCCCAGGAAATAGGGGACCGTATTGATGACAGGACGGGTTGGTTGCGGCGCCAGGTAAATGCTTCAGAGAAAAGATTGATTTTAAACTAAGCAGGCCGTATTATCACTTCAAAATAGGCGCGCCGGTTTAGTGCATTCAAAGGGGTGGCCCTTCAACGGGAGCGCGCCGTTTTAACATAAAGGTGGTGGCACCGTTTTAACAAAAGCAAGGGAGTTCATATTATAGCATATAATGGGGCGCGCCGGACTAGCATCTTGTGAAGGGGCGTGCCGGTTTAAGGCCCCCTTAGGGGTGCGCCGGTTTAAGGCTATGCCACGCCGGTTTAAGCGTCAAAGGGCTCCCTCCTAGCTTAGTGGCGATTCGGACAGATGCTTGCCCTCCTGTGTTGCTTTAGTTATGAGCCTCCGAGTCTCGATTCAGGGCTTTGAGTGATTTTCGGTGTATGCCAAGCAGGCGTTCGACCTCCTGAGTTTCTTTGATTCGACCTTCGGGATTGCCGACTTGGGAGCCAGGGCTAGCTCTTCAACCCGATGGGCTTCTTTGTTGGGTGGCGGAGCACCGGGTAGGTATTCGTCCTTCTTGGAGGAGGCACAGGGTTTATTCAGCCTTTCCATCTTCGACTCGCTCTCGAGTGCTGAGACGTGCATGACGTATGATCATCATCATTTTTTAACGTCCACAGGACTCATTCACGGTGAGGGTGCGTGGCTCTTGAGGATCCAGACTAGGAGAGGTGGGTGGAAGTGGAGGTTCTTGGATTTCCTTTATGGTGGGTTGTGGATCCGGACTAGCATCCCTTTCCATGTGGGTGGGTGTGTGGGTTTCAACTTCTAATGATAATGGGTTGGGTAGGTCTAATGCGGGGAAATTGGTGATAGCCGGTGCATGGTGCACCCGAGGTGGTGAATAAGTATGGGCTTGGGTTGGGATTGGAAAGGGAATTAGTGGAGGTCTAGGTTGGGGTTGGGTTGGGGTAGGAAGAGGAAGATGGGTGGGTTGAGGGGTTTTGGGAAGATTATCCTTGGGAGGAGTGTCCTTGTTGGGGGACGATGGCGGGGTAATGGTGGTCGGGGTGGGAGATGTTTCAACCACTAGGGACATAGGAAGATGTTTCCTTGTGGGGCATTGTCTGGCGATGTGACCTAATTGGTGGCACCTATAACATTCCGGCTCACACTTACCCGTGGTTGTCTCATTCACTTCTATCTCCATTAATTGGACTCTTTCCCTTTTGAGAAGGGGTGAGGTGAGGGGTGGCGGAGGGGACCAATGGGTCTTGAGTGGTGTGGGTTGTGGGATGGGATTTTGGTTGGGTTATGGGGAATTGAGGAATTGGGGCCTTGGGTTGGCCGGGTGTGGATGAGGGAGTTGAATGGCTCCTTGGGCTTTGGTGATCCGGGTAGGAAGTGGACACATATTTTGCCCTAAGTTTCTCCTTCATGTCCTCCCAAGTGGTGATGAGAGTTTCCCTTCTAAGTATCCTTAACCCGACAATTTGCAACCAATGAGTTTCTGCCCGTTTGGTAAGTTGCATTTTAGCAACCCATGCCTTTTTATCCTCGGACATGGGATACCAAGTGAAGTACTGGTCCATTGTAGCTTCCCAATCTAAATATTCTCTAGGAGAGGTTCCATCAAAGGTGGGAAGTGGGAGGGGGACCATTCTATCGTCCACCCTTGGGGCGGGCCCATTTTCTCCAAGTTGGTTGAGTCGACCCGATATGTTATCAAGCCGCTCATTGGCATAGGTCAAGGCCTTCATGAGGTAGTTGACATTGTCAGGGAGGTTATGTGTGTTAGTGGTAGGCATCCCTTGGTGGTTTGGACTTATGGAGAGGGCCGATTGCTAAGGTCGGTATGAGGTGGACATACTAGTGGACAAGAGTGATGCACTGGAAGACTCTAAATGCATATGCGCGTCCTAGGACCAACTTGATAGAGACAAGTTGTGAACTTGCTCTGATACCACTTGATGTGACACCACTTATGGACCTATATTGCAAGAAATCAAGTTGAGAAGTGGACTCACACTAGCGAACTCACTCACGTGGCGCACACTAGTGCCCGTAGGCGACTCGGCATTGATGGAGAGGGTCCGAGGTGGGACCTTGATGCTCCAATGGTTGGCTAGCATGGGGAGAACCCCAAATGGGCCAGGGATGCCTAACTCATGGGCGGCCAGCACACGGCAAGGGCGAGGGTTAAATGGTTGCTCTCACAACTCGCCCGCGGTGGTCACTAACGTTAATAGCAATTTGGGCCGACCTCTCACTCTCCGTCCGACGAAGCAACAACAATAATACTAGGCTAAGCAAGTGATTTAAACCAGCCAAGAAGGGGGACCGAGACTCACCTAGCCGGTGTGAAGACGCCGACTCCGGCCGGAGACGAGGGCGAGCGGGGAGGCGTGGGACGCACCCGCACGCCGCGTCGGTGTCGCTTTAACCTGAAAATTGAAATGATACACCACTACGCCTCTCGCAGGAGGGGGATCTCGGGGAGGGGATTTATTGAAATTACAGCCAAAACTACCTCCACGCAGGGAGGGGCCTTCAGCCGGACAAGCGGGGAGGGGTGAGATCGAACTAAATACGAACTAGGATGCCGATGTCGATTCAGTCCGCTGTCTGTGCTTCAAGACTGACGGATGGCTATCACGGTGCTGTGGCCACTCTAGAATTTTGTTGATGACGAAACCACTTGAAGATTGCTCGTAGCTGGGCCGGGATGATGCCTGAATTTTGGTAATTTCGTTGGGCACCGGCGCTGGTCGGAGTAGGAGCTTGAACAAGGGAACAGGTTGACAGTTCTAACTGCTTCAGGAACTCAGCAGCAGGAATCAGAGGATGCCACGATCCCTCTTGAACTCAGAATGAGGCGCCGTCAGAGTCAAAGGAACCGTATGTGATTCCTATTCGAAACAAGCTTGACAGGGATGCCGTTCGTTGTTGGAGCAGACCGGTATACTCAGAACACTGAGGAGGGGTCGGTGCAGACTGAGTGAAGGCAGAACCGCGCACTCGGGAATAAAAATGATAACTCTCAGGTCCGATCGCCAAACTAGGCTCTGCTTCTTGGGGATGATAGAAGACTTGTAGTATAAGATTTTTGTAGAAGAACTCTTGATCAGATTCCCAACAGGTTCGTCGTAGCCGAGCTTCCACTCCGGCTCTGGTCTCCTGCCAGGGAGGCTTTGCACAGTCGAGGAAGAAAGGGCCTCCCGATCAGCACGGTACTCGGATGAGGACGAAACCACCTCGCTTGGAAAGCTCTCTGGACGACCTTTCCATAGATATATGCCTTTCCACCAGAAGAGTCAAGGAAATGCCAGAGATGACGTAGCTTTTTCTAGGACCAAACTTGCTGCCTACGACCTACAAATGAAGTTGCTACCTTGTAGTGGCAAATGGTGGTGGAATGAGGTGGAGGGAAGGGGAGGGCGACCTGACCTAGGGGAGAGGGGGTTTGGCCGACCAAGGGACATGGAGGGAAAGAAATTTTCAAATTCAAATGTTCTTGGGAGGTGGAGGGTTGCATGGGGGAGAGGGAAAAGTGTTTGGGAAAGTGGGTAGGGTAGTTGGTGGTTGGAGGGTGGCCTAATGATTGGTGGAGGCTCTCTTGGAACAAGGGTGGATAAATGGGAGGGTGTGGGGAATAGGAGAGGCCTTAATTGGGTAGGTGGGAGAGTGGAGGTGGTTGGGAGGGGAGGAGAGAGAGAGGGCGGCGACCTCCTACTTGGGGAGAGAGAGAGAGAGAGAAGAGAGAGGAAGGAGGGGAATCCACCCCAATAGAGAGAGAGAGAGAGAGAGAAGTGGAGAATCCTCTCCAATAACATTAAGGCTCACTTGATTTTTGAATTAATCATCAAAGGGTTGTTACAAATGAGAGAGGGGAGGGACTATTTATAGACTCCATACTTTTCCTAAGACCAAAATAGCCCTGACAAACAAGTAAATGACCAAAGCAGTCCAAGGGAGGGGCACCCCTGGGCCTAGCCCATTAGTTGGGCCCATTAGCCTATCAAACCAACCATATGACAACTAACTTAGGAAAATCACTCACTAACCTAGGTACATGACTCAAATAAAAGGAAAATTACATAGTTTATGACTCAAAGAAAATATGAAAATTACATGACTAGACCTAGAAACACATGACTAACACAATGGCGCTTGCCGACGAACAATCCGAGCCCATAAAAATGTGGAGGGGCAAGGGATGCCCCCATCACCCCACCCCTCCTGGTCGGCTTATAGCCCCCCCTACGTGAAGGTAGTGTTTGGCTGTATCACATTAACCCCAACTCCTTGTCCCACCCACCTGTGCGAGGAGTAGTATTATACTCTATAAATTTTCTGGTCAAGCGGCATCGACGCGGCGTGCGGGTGCATACCCACGCCTCCCCGCTCTCCCTTATCTTCGATCGGGATCGGTGTCTTCACACCGATCAGGTGAGTGACTGGTCCCTCCCTTGCTGGTCTATACTTTTCTAGTTTAGTATTATCTCTTATGCCCGTCAGTCGGTGAGGGAGTGTTCGGACCCGTATTTGTTCATTAGTGCGCCCACCGCGGATTATGAGTGAGAGCCACCCAACCCCACGCCTCGGCGTGTCGTCTGCCCACGAAGTTGGGAATCCCAGACCCTTAGGGGTCAGCCTAAGCCAACCTAGTCCTTTGAATATTTAGGTCCCACCTCGGACCATCACCATCATCCCCCGGTACCACCGGGAGATCGTATGAGCCGTGCGAGTGAGCCGCTAACGTGAGTTCGTTGAAAGTGCTGGTATGCTTGCGGATCTAAGTCCAAGGTTCATCAATTTATCCATTATCATCTTTGGGCTGTGCCACATCACCCGAACCACCTAAAAAATCTTCGTGTTTTCTCTGTGGTTTGTCTTGATCTGTCGATTTCGTGTGGGCTCTGTGGAAATTTTGAGTGAATTTTTTTTATGCTCAGAAATTGACTACCGTCATCCTTGTTGCTTCAACTAGTGTGATTTATATCCCGGCGAGTGCGAGTGTTTGTTCATCTTTATTGCTTGCATACTTTGAACTTGTTTTTTGAGGGGTGTTTCCCAATTTATTTTTATAGTCAAAATTTTTATTGGTAATCAACTCACCCCTCCCCTCTTGATTACCATTCACCTGGGTACAACAATTGGTATCAGAGCCTAGGTCTCTGCTTATAGTGACCTAATGGTCTCAGAGTTAGATCCGCGCGAATGGCAAACAAGGGGATGTTGCCCTAAGGGCACTCAATTCATAGGCCTCCGTTCTTTGATGGGTCAAATTACGCATATTCGAAGAATCGGATGTATGTATTTTTGAGGGCCCAGGAATTCGATGTTTGGTAAGTTATCAGTAGAGGTCCATATGCTTTACTTGAAAAAGAGGATGATTGGAGAGAAGAACATATCAAGAAGTGTATAGCTAATTTCAAAACAATGAATATAATTCAATGTGCAATTCACCCCAATGAGTACTCACGAATTTCTATGTGTGCTTTCGCACAGGAAATGTGGAACAAACTCCGGTTGATGTATGAAGGAACATCGGAAGTGAAAGAGACTAAAACAAATTTGCTCGTCCGGGACTATGAATTATTCATGATGAAGCAAGACGAAACCATTTCTGAGATGTTTGCTAGAATGTTGGAGATAACCAACGGATTGAAAGCACTCGTGAAGGAATACTCCAACCAGGATCTTGTAAGGAAGGTATTAAGGTCCTTCTCACCATAGTGGCACACTAAAGCCACGGTCATTGAAGACTCAAAGGACCTTAGTACACTAACGCTTGATGAGCTTATAGAGTCATTGATGACCTACGAGCTGAATATAAAAAGGAATGAGGAAGACGTCAAGAAAAAGAAGCCGATCACAAGCATGGCCTTAAAGACCAACCTCTAAGGTTCAGATGACAGTGAAGATGGATCTGCTTCAAATAGTGAGGACAAAGAGCTGGTGGCCATGATAACATGAAGGGCCATAAAATTCCTTAAGAAATCCAGAAGAGCAGGAGGTCCATTCACAAGAGGACCAAGGAAGATGATAGCTAAGAAGGGAGAAAACAGCAAGAAGGAAGAGGTCATCTGTTATGAATGCAAAAAACCAGGGCACATGCGTGGTGAGTGCCCCGAACTTCAAAAAAAAATCAAGAAAGGAAAATTCAGGAAACCCAAAGCTATGGTGGCGACTAGGAGTGATGAAGACGATGCCGATGACCAATCTGAAGATGAGTTGGATGAACTTGCGCAAAATTTGTGTTTCATGGCGAATGAAGAAGACTCCAATGATGTATGTTCTGAAACCGAGGCTCTCTCATGTGAACAATGGGAAATAGCCTATGAAGCTTTGTATGAAAAATGTAAGAAATTAAAGTCTGAAAATAGAATGCTAAAGAAAAAGGCTGAACAAAATATGCTCAATGAATCTTCATGTGTGAGATGTGTTGAATTAACCTCCAAAATTGAAACAATGTCTTATGAAAATGAATTACTTAGCTCTAAAGTCATTTTGTTTGAAGAAGAATTAGCATGCATAAGAGAAGAACAACAAAATGATGAAATGTTCATGAAAGAAACTGAAGAAAATGAGAATCTTAGGAAGACCATTGAGGAAGTGAATGTGAAAGTAAAAAGCTTGGAACAGGATAAGATCGAAGTTGAAAAAGTAAATGAGCTTTTAAAAAATGAAGTGGAAGATCTAAAAGAAACATTAGCAAACTTTGTCAAAGGGAAGCAAACTATAGACACCATGCTAGGAATGAAAGTGAATTTCAGAAAGGAAGGTCTAGGATATGATCCAAGCAACAAGAAAGCATTTGAAATTAAGACTTATACTTCTTATGTGCATGTGAATGCTTCATCTCCATCATGTTCTTCACACAAAAAGAATAAAAAACACAGTCCTGTTCACAAACCCTTCATGAATGAAAGTAAGAAAAGGAATGCCAACAAGAAAATTATTTCATGCTTCTTCTATTGTGTAATGTATGACCACACCATGTATACCTGCAGATTAATGTTGGCTGATAATGAAAGATTTGCAAGAAAATCAAAGTGGTTGAATAGATCAAGAACTTCTAACCATTATGGACCCAAGCAAGCTTGGGTACCAAAATCATAGAAGTTTTTCTGTCTTGATATTTTTGTAGGTCTGCATGAGGCTCAAAGAAATAAATGGTACCTCGATAGTGGATGTTCACGACACATGTCTGGTAATAAAGAAATATTTGCAGACCTCAAAGAAAAGGATGGTGGTTTAGTTGCTTTTGGTGGCAAGGACAAAGGAAAAATCATTGGCGAAGGTATAATTGGAAAGGATTCTACTCATAGTGTGGAAAACGTTTTGTTGGTTAAAGGTCTAAGTCACAACTTACTAAGTATTAGTCAATTATGTGATAAAGGGTGCAATGTGATTTTTGACTCCACACACTACACGGTTGTAAATAAAGATACACATGAAATAAAGTTCATAGGAATTTGACAAAACAATGTATATATCATAGACCTAGATAATACATCACACAATAATATTTGCTTAGTTGTAAATAATTTAGATAATGCTTGGTTGTGGCATCGCCGTCTTGGGCATGCCAGTTTTAATGTTCTTACAAAGTTGTCCAGAAATGATCTAGTTGTTGGATTGCCGAAGCTGAAGTTTGAAACAAACAAAATATGTGAGGCGTGTAGCAAAGGTAAGCAAACCAGAACTTCCTTTAAACTTAAGAATGCTGTCACATCTACTAGGCCCCTTGAATTACTTCACATTGATTTGTTCGGACCTAGTAGAACTCACAGTCTAGGCAGAAAGCTATATGGATTCGTCATTGTAGATGACTTTTCAAGGTTTTGCTGGGTTCACTTCGTGACACATAAAAATGATGCATTGACTGAGTTTAAAGCCTTTTGCGGGAAAGTTCAAAAATGAGAAAGGATATTTCACCAAAACAATCCAAAGTGATCATGGTAAGAAGTTTGAAAATAATGAGTTTGAGGAGTTTTGCAGGGAACACGGGTACACGCACACATTTTCAGCACCCAGAACTCCAGAACAGAATGGGGTTCTTGAGAGGAAGAACAAAACCCTTGTTGAGATGGGTCGTACAATGCTCATTGAAAACAATATACCTAGATATTTTTGGGCAGAAGTCGTTAGCACGGCATGCTACATCATAAACCGAGCCATGGTAAAGCCTCTCCTCAGAAAAACACCCTATGAACTCTTTAAAGGTAAGAAGCCTAATATCTCCCACTTAAACCATTTGTTTCTATTTGTTACATTTTGAACAATGGAAAATCTGACTTAGGCAAATTCGATGCAAAAAGTGATCGTGGAATATTTCTTGGGTACTCTCTCACTTCAAGAGCCTATCGGGTGTACAACCTAAGAACTCTTGTAGTGGAGGAGAGCCCACATGTCATTGTAGATGAGTCGTTCAATAGGAATATTAACAAGGATTCACGTGTGCAGGATGAAGATGAAAAGAATGCAGAAGTGGAGAGGGGGATTTTTGTAGCCCAATTAAGAGCAGCCAAACTAGGCCCCTCAGGGCCCAACAAGGCTCAGCTCAGCCAAGTGACAGCCCCCTGGGGCCCACTTAGGCGAGAAAGCCCAATAAAAGTTTCGCTCGAGGATACTACCTTCCTAGGCAGCCTCTAGGCTTGGAAGGCCCGAGCGTCGGTCAGGTCACAGGAAAGGTCCATGCCCGAGCCATCTCTCCGCCCAGGGGAACAAGGCGCATGTCGACCAATCCGACCCTTCTTCGTCCGAGCTAAGCCTACCACCCGGATAGGGCTGGCCTCTCTGAGCTCGGTATGGCCGACGATTGCTTATCCATGCAGCCATTAAGAGTCCTCTGTGGGCAGGAATTTATAAAGGTGAGGGACTCCAGCTCCCCAAGGTGATAACGCTCCCACGATAAGGCAATGAAAGCCCATGTCGAGGACGTAACCCCCACCTGAAACTCCTCGACTTACAGGACTCCAGAAGACGGTGCACTATTTAACCCAAGGATACCCTCCGGCGAATGGTAAGAGCAATCACACGCTCAAAACTCCTGAGCAGGAACCACTTCACCCTTCTGGTGGAGAGGGATCTCGCGCAGAAGCTACTTCCTCCCTATATTGCTCCCACCATAGCTCTACTGACTTAAGCATCAGAGGGTTTTCCCCAGGGACTCATCCCTGGGCCCCCTAATCCGTTTCCCTTTCTTGCAGTTCACTATCCGGTGATCCACTGTCCGCTCAGGACCAACGCGAGATCTTGCCTCTTCATCTGGCGCCGTCTGTGGGAAACTCCAGACGACTTGATGTAGGTGGGCGGGCGCATGTCCAGGATAGCCTGGACCTTGTCGGGGTTGGCCTCGATCCCACGCTGAGTGACTAGGAAATCCCAGAACTTCTCGGATCTCAGTCCGAAGGCACACTTGGCAGGATTGAGCTTCATGTTGTACCTCAAGAGGGTGTCGAAGGTCTCAGCGAGGTCGGTGAAGTGGTCTTCGGCCTTGGGGGTCTTGACGAGCATATCGTCGATGTAGGCCTCGACGTTCTGACCTAGTTGTCCTTCAAACATGTGGTTGACCAGCCTCTGGTACGTGGCTCCGCATTTTTCAACCCGAAAGGCATCCGGGTGTAGCAGTATACGCAGTACTCGGTGATGAAGGTGGTCTTCTCGACATCTTCTGGATCCATTCTGATCTGGTGGTAACCTGAATAGGCATCTAGGAAGCTGAGTATCTTGTTGCCCGAGGTTGAGTCAACCAATTGGTCGATACTCGGCAATGGATAACAGTCCTTAGGGGTGGCCTTATTCAGGTCGGTGAAATCCACGCATATCCGCCACTTGCCTGAAGCTTTCGGTACCAGGACGATGTTGGCTAGCCACATCGGGTACAGGACCGGCCTAAAAAGGCCAGTCACTTGCCCCTTGGTGACCTGTGCCTTGATGATCGCATGTTTCTCCGGTGCATGCTTCCTCCTGCGCTGCTGTACGGGCTTCACGGCGGGGTCGAGGTTGAGCTTGTGCATTACAGTCTCCTCTGGTATCCCAGAGAGTTGATCATCAGCCCAAGCAAAAACTCGGATGTACTCAGAAAGGAACTTTTTATATTGTTGTTGAACCTCAGATGGTAGGTCGGCTCCGATCTTTACTCCTAGGGCCGGGTCATCGTTTAGGAAAATCGCCAGCAATTTGCCACCAGGTTCGGTGGCTGCGGATTTATCCTCGACTCCCCGGGGGCCCTTGTCCTTCGCGTCCGGCCTTGTGGCCTCTACCGAGATATTGTAGCACCTTCTGGCTGCGGCCTGGTTACCTCGGACTTCCCCCAACCCGTTTTAGGTGGGGAACTTCATTTTCTGGTGATAGGTAGACGGCACCGCTTTTATTCGGCTGAGGATTCCCCGACCGAAGATGGCGTTGTATGCTATCATACCTTTAATCACTATGAAGTCCACCATGACCGTAACGGTTTTGGGTGGAGTGCCGAGGGTAACCGGCAGGCTTAGGGCTCCCTCGGGATAGGTGGCCAGGCCATTGAACCCGCAGAGAGGGGTTCGGATCTGGCGGAGTTTGGATGGTTCCTCCCACATCCTAAGGAAACAATCATAAGACAGTACATCAGGGGCACTCCCATTGTCAACTAGAATCCTATCTACGTTACAATGGTTTATCGTAGCCGAAATCACGAGGGCATCGTCATGCGGGGTGCTCAGCCCTTCCAGGTCTCGGTCGGAGAAGACTATGACCTGGGGCTCACTCGGCGGGGCCTTGGGAGGCTCTATGGCTCGGCTCACTCGCTCGGCATGACGCTTCCTTCCTCGGTTGCTGTCACCGCCTGATGCTGCTCCTCCAGAGACGACATTTATGTGTACCCCGCGGGGGGCATTATCGATCTCCTCTGGGGCGCCTCGGTCTTCTTTACGCTCAGCTATGAACCGAGCTAGATGTCCCTGACGGATGAGGCACTCAATCTCATCCTGGAGCTGGTGGCAGTCGCCGGTGTGGTGCCCGTGATCGCTGTGGAACAAGCAGTGCTTGTTGCGATTACGGTTCTTCGATCTCATTGGCTCGGGTTGGCGGAGGAGGCCCGAGTCCTTGATGCCTTCCTAGATCTCGTAGACCGGCGCGGCTAGTGGGGTGTACCGCCCGTGCTTCCGCAACGGTTCCTTGCTATCCCCGTCGCGGTTTCGCCTTTTCCCTGAACCTGAGCTTGCCTCGGAAGCTCGCTTCTTGTCCCCCTCCTGACCCGAGCCGGTTGCATCTCGGCAAGCGCTGAGCACCTCTTCGCACTCGGCGTGGCGTAATGCCAGAGTCACTAGCTCGGCAAGGGTCGAGGGAGGGTGGAGGATAAGTTCGCGGCGGAGATTCTCATCTCGGGTGCCCCCTGTCAGCGCGGTTATGGATGAGGCCACGTCCAGGCAGGGGAAAGACTCCGGGCTTATATTCACCGATTCAAGTCGGAGGCCCTGAGAATCCTGGCACATCACCGTGCTAACCGATGAACCATTGAAGAAGATCCTGGCCCACCCCGAAGCCTCGGGACGACTCGTCAAATGAGCCATTATGCTTGGGGCCTACGATATATCCTATCGTCTGCGCTCAGCTGTGAAAGGCCAAGCGCTCGCCGACTTCATCGCCAAAAGCACCATCCCGACTGAAGAAAGATCCCCGTCCGCTCCTGGGCCGACCTGGGAATTGTTCATTGATGGATCCTCCAACTCGGTCGGTAGTGGTGCCGGAATCCTCCTGAAGTCCCCCGAAGGAGCAGAACTACAATACGCCTTGAAGTTCAGCTTTCAGGCAACCAACAACGCTTCCGAGTACGAGGCCCTTATCTCGGGAGCACGCATGGCCCGACGGTTAGGGGTTGAGCGAGTCAAAATCCATACTGACTCCCAGCTGGTCGCTAGCCAAGTCAAGGGCGAGTACGAAGCTCGAGAGGCACCAATGATCAAATACCTCCAACTGGTTAGAGACCTGGCCCAATAATTTGAGAGATTCGAGGTAGTCCGAATAGATCGGGAGGAAAACTCCCGAGCGGACACCCTCTCTCTGCTGGCCTCCTCTCTCGACCCCGAAGGTACCCGATCGGTCCTCCTTGAAGAGCTAGAGCACCCGAGCATTGACTCGGAGCTCCTTACTGTTGACTCAGCCATTCCGAGCGACTGGCGCACCCCCTACCTGTCGTGGCTCCGGGACTCTCAAGAGCCTTCCAACCCTCGAGAGGCCCGCAGATTGAAGTACCAAGCCCGGCGCTTCATCGTTTTAGACTACACTCTCTACCGGAGATCTTTCTCCGGTCCCCTCCTGAAGTGTCTCGGCCCTGACGAAGCCAACCGAGCTATCCAAGATATTCATGAAGGCCTGTGCAGAGCGCACTCAGGAGGAAGGTCACTCACCCGGATCCTGCTATGGCAGGGTTACTGGTGGCCCACTCTACAGCGCGACTGCATGGCCTACGTGCAATAGTGCGACCGATGCCAGCGATTCGACCACTTAGTCCATCAGCCGGCTACGGAGCTCGTCACCCTGACCGAGCCATACCCCTTCGCTCGGTGGGGGTTCGACATTCTTGGGCCGTTCCCTACGGCTCAGGCCCAGAAGAAGTTTATCATAGTCGCCATCGACTACTTTACCAAGTGGATCGAGGCCGAAGCCACGGCGAGGATCACTGAGACAGTCGTCTGGAGTTTCATCTGGAAGTCGATCATTTATCGTTACGGCATCCCCCGGGTGATAGTGAGCGATAACGGTCGGCAATTTGACTCTCTTTATTTCCAAGACAGATGTGCCGACCTAGGTATTCGCAACCACTTCACTTCGGTCGCCCACCCTATGGCCAATGGGCTAGTCGAGAATGCCAATAAGACTATCTTAAAAGGCATAAAGACTAGACTCGGCAAGGCCAAGGGCAACTGGCTCAAGGAATTGCCTAGCGTACTTTGGTCCCACAGAATGACTCCCAGAACGGCAACCGGTGAGAGTCCTTTCCAGTTGGTATATGGCACCAAGGCCGTCATTCCGTTGGAGATCGCCAATCCCTCCCTCCGAGTCATCTGCTTCTCGCCCGAGGTAAACGAGCAAAAATTACTCGAGAACCTCGACCTAGCAGATGAACTCCAAGAGATTGCCAGCATCCGGGCAACGGAGTACCATCGCCGCCTCACTCGATACTACAATGCCAAAGTCCGAGACAGGCACTTCCAACCGGAAGAATTTCATCCTTAGGAAAGCTGAAGCCTCTCGACCACTAGAGGTGGCGGGCAAGCTATCCCCTAACTGGGAAGGCCCCTACCGAGTGGTCGAGACGCTCGGGAAAGGAGCATACCGGCTATCTACAATGGAAGGGGAACCCATCCCTCGGACATGGAATGCAGCCACACTACGCAAGTTCTACTTTTGAAGTTCGTGCAAACAATTCGAGTGAAATAAAATTTTCTCCTTTTCATTCAAACGATTGTTGGTACATCAGAAAGGCAAAAGCCAATACATTACACAACAGAAAGCAAAAAATACATCTGGCACCACTGCAAGAGGCCATTGCTCGGCTGACTCGGTTGATCTCCTTGCGTCCAGCCACTGACTCTGCCTCACGTAGAAACTGGCTCGGATAAAAGGCTGTCGACCCAGTTGGCTCGGGTGGCCCACGACAAAGGTGACAGAAGGGACTACGGAGGGGAAGGCTACCTTCCAAGTTGACAGAGGCTGGGGAAGAGGGAACGCCTATGAAGGCCTCCTCTCTTCCAACCTGCCAACTCTTTGGAACGTATAGAGAGCAAGTACCCTCTGAAGAGTGAAAGAAAGGAAGAGCAGAAGAGGGAAAAAGAGGCTGCCAGAAAGAAAAAGAAACCAACATAGTTGGACGAGGAGGCAGGGGAAGGCACGGAAAGGAGGGAGCTTAATTTGCTTCTCCCCCCATCCCTGAAGCAACCAGAGGGGGACGGGCGGCGGAGATGCCGGATGCCCCCATCCGTCCTCCATCTCGCCCCCCTCCGAGAAGCCTCGCCGGAACTGATAGAGGAAACGACGTGATTTTTCCGTCACAATCCTCTCCAGATCCACGGGATGACCATCGGACCCGCTTCAAACCCGCGCGACGACCGTCGGACCTGCTCAAAACCTGAAGCGGCAAAAACCTGCCGCCCTCCATCATCGGCAGCATCGTCTTCCGAAGGATCCTCCATGCTCCGAATGCAACGGCACAACGCAACGTGAAGAAGGGGCGAGGAAAGACTGTCTGAGAAAATCCTAAGCGATGGAGAGGAAGGGACGCCCTTCAGTCTTTTTATAGGCAAAGGGAGGCTACTCACCTTAAACGACTCCCTCCTCGAAAACACGCCAAAGGAATTTCCCCCTATGAACGGTCACCTCAAACCTCTTGTCTTCCGCCCCAGTGGGACACACGAAGCGGTCAGGCATTTAAAGCATGAGAACGCGGAAAGGCACCTTGTCAGACGCTCACCCAACCATCATGCGAGATCTGCGCAGAAAGTATCGGTCCTTTCCAACTACTACAGATACACTGATCAAATCACGGCAAGGATAGCGTGAAGCAAGTAAGATTTTATCTATTGCCTTACAAAAAGTGGAAGTCTTTTTTTGAAAAAAGAAAGAGACAAACAAAGAAGGAGACAAAACAGGACGATACATCAGGCCTAGGGCCCACTTTGAAGCTCGGAAGTGGAAGGCGCAGGTGTTTCGCCCCCGGCGCCTTCGGTGATGGCCGTCCCTGGCACTGACCCCGCCTGCGTGGGAACTACCTCGGTCGCGAGCCCTCCCGAGGGAGCCGGAGTTGGTGACCCCACAGGAGAAGAGCCCTCTGGATCTTCCCCGCCCGACGCAGAGGAGCTGGAAGACATGTTCGAGTCATAGCGTTGGCCAGAGGGGAAGTCGATCCCAGAATCTTGTTCCCTGGCATAGGCTACTGCCCGGCGGTAACCCTGCTTAAACCCCTTGTGGATGCCTCGGCGAAGTGCTGACTCATAGTAGGGAAGGGCAGCTTCCTGCAGGTTGACCCGGTAGGCCTCTAAGCCCTTATATTACTCGATCGCCTCCGGCCCGGCCAGTCCCATCCTGTCGGCAAGCTCGGCCTTCTCCCGCTCCGCCTCGGCCGCCCGCTCCTCGGCCTCCACCGATCGTTTCTCTGCCTCGGCTAACTTCCGTTTGGCCTCGGCCGCCCACTCCTTGGCCTTGACCTATCGCCTCTCCGCCTCAACTCGGTCGGCCTCGACCTCCAAACGGAGGCGCTCCGCTGCCTCCGCCCGGTCCACCAACTCGGCACGCTCGGCCTCCCAACGGCCATCCAGCTCGAGACGAAGGAGGCGCTCCTCTTCAAGGAGTTTACTTTTCCTCTCGAGCGATTCCCGGGCCTTGGTTAGTTGCTCGGTCAGCACTCCGACCTCCAGCCGGCTCGACCGCGACAACTCCCTGATCGTGGAGAACTCCCGTCGGAGCCCCTCATGCGCCTCATTGAGTCGAGCTAGTTTCCTCTCACACCCTCCGAGGGTCCAAGCAAGATTCGACCGCTCTAACTCCGACCGGGCATAAGTCTCCGCCATTGTGGCCCCCATCTGGGACATGACCAGGCCGCCCTCCATAATGATGTCGAGGACCCCGGGTGGAGAATGACGCTTGTCTCCCCCTTTCATCCTCGCGGACACCTCGCGGCAAAGCTGGTATAAAGTGCTCGAGATGCTGAGCCTTTCCAGAGCCACTGGCATGGGAACCCTTTCCGCACCTGGTGCCTCGCCAGAAGGCCAAAGTTGAGCTGCGGGATCGGCCGCCTCGCGCACTGCGGTGGTTGGGGTTGCGACGCCTCCGTAGGCGAACCCCCGACCTCGACCGACACTGCGAGCCTGGCCGCTCCGTGCACCACGGTCGTTTGGGGCTACGACGCCTCTGCCGGTGAACCACCAACCTCAACCGACGCGGCCCACACGTCGTCGCCCGAGATATCACCCACCTCGACCGGCGCCCCTACCTCGGTCGTGGTTGTTTCAACTTCGGCCCCCTCTGTTCCCAACGAAGGGAGAGCCGACCCGTCACCGTCACCCCCCGGGGTGCCCCTGGTCTCCTCGGCCCCCTCTCGCTCAGCAGATGGGAGAGCCGGCTCGGTAGGGTCAGCCCTATCTTGCCCCAGAGAGGGGAGCACCGCCGAGCCAGAATTGCCCCCAGCGGCGGGGACGGCCCCGGCCTTCCTGGCCCTTTTCCTGGCCTTCACGGCCTCCCACAACCTCCCCTCCACGGGATCCTTGCGCTTCACCCCGCACGGCCGAGAAGTCCCCTCCAAGGCCGCCCCTTTGCCCTTGTCCCGGGCTGGGGAGCAACCCACAGGGGCGCCCAGCTCATCAGCCGCCGAGTCGTCGCCAAGGTCAATGATCTCAGCGGCCTCCTCTAGAGGCTCCCGCCTGGTGTCTGGACGAAGAAGAAGGTGTGATCAAAAAAAGAAAGATGACCCCCACATCCGAAGGAGGATCTAAGTTGTGGCACCTGACGGCTTCAGCCGCGTAAGAAGACACTGCTCGATATTCTCCGGCGTCACCAGCTCTTCGGTAGACTGGCGATGTTTCAGCAAACGAGCAGCATACTCCTCCACATGTGGGGGGAACTCCTCCTGCCGGGGAGGGATATTCGGGTGGAAATTGGGCATTACTTGGCACCTCCAAGTCTCCTCCACCGAGTTAATCTCCACCCAGAAAAATTGGGTCTTCCACCCTTTATGCGAAGAATCCTTCGCCGCCAGCGAAATACAGCTCCTATTCCTCCTCGCCTGGATGAAGTAAAAACCCTTCCCCGCCGACGAGTGCGCCTTCAACTTGAAGAAATAGTGGAAGAGGTCCAAGGAAGGAGGAACCCCGCACTAACGACAGAGGATTCGGAAAGCAGAGAGGAGAAGGTACGAGTTGGATACCAACTGAATGGGTGCCAACTGGAAAAAGTTAAGAAGCATGAGGATGAAGGACTCGAAGGGGAGGTGAAACCCGCTCTTCCA
The DNA here is from genome assembly GCA_022559845.1 of Amorphophallus konjac. Taxonomy (NCBI): domain Eukaryota; kingdom Viridiplantae; phylum Streptophyta; class Magnoliopsida; order Alismatales; family Araceae; genus Amorphophallus; species Amorphophallus konjac. The sequence goes on along the minus strand of CM040123.1, from coordinate 76,323,230 downwards.
TGCAAGAAGAAAGATGCAGATATGGCCCGTGCGAGAATCCAGGCTCGTCTCATACGGGCCAGCAGCAGTAAAGCTATACTTGTGAGGCAGGCGAAACTGATGCTCCAGCCTCTTCACCTCGGCTTCCCCCAACTCGCTGCAGTTTTGGACCACCGCTCTCACCACCGGTTCGTCGCCCCATCCCTCGGCACCCGAACGCTGGCCCGCCATAGATTCCGAGGAAAAACTTGAAGAAGAATTCTCTCGAGACCTCGAAGATTCCGGGGAAGGAGGAATCTGCCGGACCGCGTCCGCAGTTATCTTCGCCAACTCCTCAAACGCCACCGCAAGTTTCTGCTCCTCCGCTGTGTCCTCATGGCGCATCGAAGAGCTCCAAAAGTAAATAAGCGAAGGAAAGCCAAATCCCTAACAACGGAAAGAGTCTGGGATGACAACCAGCGCCCAACGCCTATAAACCCACACGAGAGGCGGCGCGTCATTCCGACCTCCGAGAAAAGGGGGCCCCTTCATTTCAAATCCGTCAGGATTGCAATTATTACGGGCCCAGGTGACCACGGCATGTGACTTCATAACACCGCCAGATCTCCACCCACCTGAGCCACGCTGGTCCAAAACCCCAAACGACTACTCCTCCGAGCTTATTAAGGCTCGGGAGTAGGAGGGGGACAAGTGGAGAGGGGAATTTCTGTAGCCCAATTAAGAGCACCCGAACTAGGCCCCTCACGGCCCAACAAGGCTCAGGTCAGCCAAGTGACAGCCCTCTGGGGCCCACTTAGGCGAGAAAGCCCAATAAAAGTTTCGCTCGAGGATACTACCTTCCTAGGCGGCCTCTAGTCTCGGAAGGCCCGAGCGTCGGTCAGGTTACAGGAAAGGTCCATGCCCGAGCCATCTCTCCGCCTAGGGGAAGAAGGCGCATGTCGACCAATCCGACCCATCTTCGTCCGAGCTAAGCCTACTGCCCGGATAGGGCTGGCCTCTCTGAGCTCGGTACGGCCGACGATTGCTTATCCATGCAGCCGTTAAGAGTCCTCTATGGTCAGGAATTTATAAAGGTGAGGAACTCCAGCTCCCCAAGGTGATAACGCTCCCACGATAAGGCAATGATAGCCCACGTCGAGGACGTAACCCCCACCTGAAACTCCTCGACTTACAGGACTCCAGAAGACGGTGCACTATTTAACCCAGGGATACCCTCCGGCGAAAGGTAAGGGCAATCACACGCTCAAAACTCCTGAGTAGGAACCACTTCACCCTTCTGGTGGAGAGGGATCTCACGCAGAAGCTACTTTCTCCCTATATTGCTCCCACCATAGCTCTACTGACTTAAGCATCGGAGGGTTTTTCCCAGGGACTCATCCCTGGGCCCCCTGATCCATTTCCCTTTCTTGCAGTTCACAATCCGGTGATCCACTGCCCGCTCAGGACCAGCGCGAGATCTTGCCTCTTCAAGAAGTAAATGCATCGAAGGCCTCACAATAATAGGACATTCAAGAAGATCAAGTTGAGCAGGAACTACCAAGGAAGTGGACATTTGCAAGGAACCATCCAGTTGAGAATGTCATTGGCAATGTTGAAGAAAGAGTTAGAACAAGATCCTCCTTCAGGAAAGTAGAGAACTCAAATTACATAGCCCTGCTTTCTCAATTTGAGCCTCACACTATAGAGGATTCTTTGAAAGATGATTCCTGGATCTTGGCTATGTAAGAAGAACTACACCAGTTCCAAAGGAACAAAGTGTGGTTCCTCGTGCCACGCCCTAGAGATCACTCTGTGATCGGAACCAATTGGGTTTTTCGGAACAAATTAAACGATCAAAGAGTGGTAACTATGAATAAAGCCAGGCTGGTTGCCAAAGGCTATTGTCAAGAACTAGGAATTGACTTTGATGAGTCTTTTGCCCCAGTGGCAAGACTCAAAGCTATGAGAATTTTTCTAGCATTTGCATGTTTCAATAATATTAAATTATTTCATATGGATGTTAAAAGCACATTTTTAAATGGATATATTCAGGAGGACGTCTACGTGGAGTAGCCACCGGGGTTCGAGGATCAAGAATACTCGGACCATGTTTTCAAGCTAGAGAAAGCACTGTATGGTCTAAAACAAGCACCTCGCGGGTGGTATGATAGACTAAGTGTTTTTCTCATTCAAAGTGGGTTTAAACGAGGTAATGTCGATCAAACTCTTTTCACAAAAATGAATGGTAAGAAAATCTTGATTGTCCAAATCTATGTAGATGATATTATCTTTGGCTCCACTAATGAAGATCTTAGTGAGGACTTTGCAAAATTGATGCAAAGCGAATTTGAAATGAGTCTTATGGGAGAGTTGACATTCTTTTTGGGACTACAGCTTAAGCAAATGGAGGATGGGCTCTTCATTAGTCAAAGGAAATATGCACAGGAGCTTCTGAAGAAATTCAATCTTGGCACAGCTAAGTCACAGCCAACTCCAATGTCTACATCACTTAAGCTAGACTAAGACGACAAAGGTAAATCAGCTAATCAAACACTTATCAAAAGCATGATAGGATCCTTGATATATTTGACAGCCAGTAGGCCGGACATTCAATATGATGTATGTTTATGTGCTAGATTTCAGTCAAATCCAAAAGAATCTTATATGTCGGCCGTGAAATGGATTTTCAGATATATCTCTGGCACTTGTGATTTGGGACTTTGGTTTCCTCGATGTTCTTGTTTTGATTTGCTCACGTATTCCGATGCTGACTATGCGGGTTGTAAAGTGGATCGTAAAAGCACAAGCAGGTACTGCCAGTTCCTCGGAGGTTGCATGGTCTCATGGGCCTCCAAGAAATAAAGTTCAGTCGCATTATCAACTGTCGAGGCCGAATATGTGGCCGTAGGTAGTTGTGTTACCCAAATGCTTTGGATCCAATAACAATTGGTTGATTTTGGCATTGATCTAAAAAACACTGCAATAATGTGTGATAACACATCTGCAATTAATCTATCAAAAAATCTTGTGCATCATTCTCAAACAAAACATATTGTGATAAGACAACATTTTTTGAGGGACCATGTTAGCAGGGGTGATGTCGAAATAAAATTTGTTAAGACGAACAATCAAATTGCCGACATCTTCACTAAGCCACTAAATGAAGATAAATTCACATCCTTTAGAAGAGAGTTAGGAGTGTGTAGGCTTGGGAGTTAGTCAGTGTTAGTCGATTGCATGCATAATAAATTCATCCTTCCTTATGCATAATTTAGATTCTATAGTCATGCATTAGCATCTTACTACCTACAGTCATGCATTAATGTCATTTTGCTTGTATGCATTTAATCAATAAGCATTTGGTTGTGTGGTATATCAAATGGTGTCGTGCTGAAGGATGGACTAAGTCCATATGGAGGCCCTCATCATGTGTCAAGAGCTTTAACTCCACCACGTACCAACAATCAAGTTTGCATTAGATATTCCTCTTGACATGCATTTGCATCATAGTGCTTGAACAACATAAAAGTGTGCTTGAATGAGCCCTCATTTGTGTGTTACATGATTTCTATTTAGTAATATATGAGCCCTCATTTCTGCTTACTATGACTATACAAATTCTTGTTAAACAATGTACTCTACTGGAGAAATTGAATGAATCTCCTAGGTGGTTAAGTTGGATGAAAAATAATCGGATGATTGAGATCCCTTATGTCTTTGATCTAAAACCCCATTTGATTAACCCATACATTCATCAATCTTAATCCAAATCAATGGAGATTCAAGCCTCAAGCCTTGGCCTTCAAAATCTATTGCTCAGCTTGAAAAATCCATGTTACATGGCAGAGTCGACTCGCAGAGTCGACTTTTGCTTCTGCTACTGTTGTTGCTCGCAGGACAGAACATGTGAGAAAAAGTGTCGACTCACAGAGTCGACACTTTCCGGTCGCATCAAATTTCATGAACCGGACAGCTGGGGTCCATTCCCGTTCGCACCCACTTGGCCCCAGCCTCCTTTAAACACCCAGTGCATCCCTTTCTAAGTCCGTGCCGCCCCTGTTCAGCCCTAAAACCCGTCCTTGCCAAACCTCAACTTGTCCAGCCCCAAACGCGGACACCCTGCGACACCCGCGGCCTCTTTCTTCTCCGAGCACCCAAGGCGCTTTCGTTCAAGCCCCTCTTCTCTGGAGTCAGTGCGTGGCTTGTGGAGAACGGATCTCTCCAAGGGAAGCTGCCCCTCGTCGAATAGGCCTTCAAGCTTCACCATCCGCCGGCTTCAAATCTAAGGTGTGTCCTAATGGCTCCCAAGAAGCGGTCATTGAAGGAGAGGGAAGAAGCACATATGCTGAAGGAACTCCGATGGAAAGACAAGCAACTCCAAGCTCAGAAGTAGAAATCTATGGCTGAAAATTTCATGCTCGTCGAATGGAAGGTACTCCGTCCTAGAGCGATTGATTTTCAAAGCATTGAAAGTGTCTTACCTGAATTAGTCCAGATGATTAAGAAGCAACAAAATCTCATATCATTTATGTCTGATCATCGGAAAGTATATCATTCAGTTGTGCATCAATTTTATGGCAATATGGTTGTGAAAAATCATGAGCTTGTCTCTGAAATTAATGGTCAACTTGTTCCCTTAACTGTTCAGCTCATTGGAAAAGTATTAGATATGCCTTATGACTCGGGCTCCACTTATGGAGATGAAATGTTCTGTGAAGAAGACGTATATGAACTGATGACTGGTGAAGAGATGGGTGATAGAAACACAAGCAAACTGAATGCAAATAACTAAACTCCGTTACAAAGGATTTTGCATCACATGATGACCACTATCTTACTCCCAAGATCTGGAGGCAAAGAGCAAGTTGCATATCATCAAAAATTTCTCTTTTACTGTATCTTGAATGGCATACAAATTAATTTTCCAGCTATTATGATGGATTATATTACAAGCTCTTGAAAATCGAAGAACAGGAATCTTCCTTATGCTACTACACTAACACCAATTTTTTGTTATCTTCATATAAACTTAGACAAAGAGGTCAGTCACACCATCAGAGATGCAGACATTTACACCATTCCTTCTATCTATGATAACATGGGTTATGAGCTTCAGCACGGCTGTCTTGTCTGCACTCTTAAGTCCAAAAAGGGGAAAGCTCCTGTAGTTGAGTCTGATGACAGTGATGAAAATGAACAAGAACAACATGTTGATACTCAATCCACTTCTACGGATGTCACAGCGATGCACTCAAAGATTGATGCCATAGGAGGTGAACATTCAGGTCAAGGAGACAGTGGTTGGTCTCACCAAGGACATTTCTGATTTGAAACTGTACCACAACACCTATCTCCAAAAATTTGCAGCTATGGCAAACTCTATTGATTCGTTACATTCAGCCTTGGGTATTCAAACCGAAAAGATTGATAATATAACGGATCTCATTCGCCGTCCTCCACCCTCCTCTTGATCCATCTCAGGAGATAGATTTCAGTCATTTCCAATATGTAGTACTTTTCTTTATCCTTGGTTCCCCCCCTTACTTTGATGATGCCAAAGGGGGAGAAACAGTTATGTCATTAATGTTATGTTATCTATCAATGACAGTTATGTGTGATTCCATGCTTGCGTGTCGTATGCCTGAGTGAACATCAAGTAGAATGGGTGTCCGTAAGTCATGGCATGGCATGCAGAGTATTGGTCTTCTTATCTCTCAGTCAGTGTGTCTTTTTGTTTTAACTGATGTGAAAAGAAAAACATTAACTTTATGATGGTCGGCAAATTTTGTGATGCGAATGAACAATCTACATTGCCTGGATGAATTTTTAAAATATCGATGCTATCTTGTGAAAGTTTTTTAATCATTGGAATAGATAAATTCTTATTTTTCAATGATTCAAAAGTGAAGATTGACAAAGCTGAATTTTTGGTTAGTACTTCTTTATTTTGATGCACATTGTATTTTGTCATCGTCAAAAAGGGGGAGATTGTTGAACCCCGTGCATGGTAATTTACATTAAGGAATTTTGATGATGACCAAATATGATGTGACTGTGATTCATGTGAATATGAGATCGTTTGATTCAAGGTAGTCTAAATAAATGCTAAGATTTGTAAATAGATGAATGAGGTGATATGTGAGTTTTTGAACTTGTTTATGAATGATGGTCTTACTCTTGTTCAGTCAAGTATGGCTTCAATCCAATTCATTGATTTTTCACTGAAATAACAAATATGGCCATGGCTATGTGTGCAGGACACAGATGAGGGAAAATGGTTCAAAACTCTAATTCATTGGTTTTCTTTTGATAACATGTGAATGATATGGCTAACTTAGTCTTTTTGTAATATGAATGTCAGGGGTACTTGTGCAGAATTAAATGGAACTTTGCAACATTTTATCATGATCAGAGCTACAATGGTATGAATTTGGATTAGGAATGTTAACTGGTTGTTGGAGTTTGGGTAAGCATCTTTAGAACCTTATTCAACCTTTTAGGAACTTTTGTTTCTCATTGCAAACACCTTGACTAACTGCATTTGGAACCCCAGGCAAAAGTGTCGACTCTCAGAGTCGACACTTTTTCCTCTGTCTTCTGCCATTGCATGTTCAGAAGGCCTGGGATAAAAATATCAACTCTGTGAGTCAACATTTATTTCCAGCCATTCTGGTTTCTTTATTTTTGCGGCTGCAGGCTATAAGTGTATACCATTCACTCTGTCTTATGCTATCTTGTGTTGGCCGACTGAAAGTGTCAACTCTGTGAGTCGACACTTTCCGACGATCGAGTTTTTCGCGGGTTTGCACAGGCTCGATGCCCTAAATGTTTTCTCCCCTTTTTGTCCCCCTCTATGATTGGTCCATGGGTGAAAGTTCCCTCCACGTGTCCCTCCTTTCATTTGGGTATTTAAGCCTTGAGATTAGGTGACCTAAAGATGTTT